>CM022298.1:717863249-718463249 GCA_011799875.1 Thinopyrum elongatum
TGTACTGTGTTAAAAAAAACTTCTGTTGTTTGAATATCATGTCAACTATGTTGATCATCTTCTATCTGTTTATTCTTTGATTAAACATACATAGAAACTGCTCATATGTAACATTCTACTCCCTATGTAACTTAATGTAGGCCGGTTTTGCAGTTCACCGCAAGCTCATTACTCCCAAAATGAACATGCACTTTACAGCAATTCTGTGATATCGATCCAACAGCAGATTACCACCAGCAAACAGGGTACTAGAGCTACTTCTAACTTATGCTGCATGCATGCACACACGCAAATGCATGTGCATGCCGAGAGACGCGGCCGGTGCCTACCTGTACTCCACCACCAAACCAAGTCCATCCTTCGTGTGTGTGTGTGTGTGTAAATATATACAGAGGTATATGTATAAAACTGTAATGGTACAGGAAACGCCAGGAACAGGAACAAGCACATACTCCTTCATTCCAAAAATTAGTGCGTTGATCAAAGTGAACCTCGGGAAGCGCGGGCGCACTAATTTTGGAATGGAGGGAGAGTACGAGTAACTATCAGTCAGCTGGCCTTTTTTGATTATTCTTTCTTGGGTCTTCTAGCCAGTCTTTCTCTTTTGGCAAAAGCTTTAGCCCAGTCTAGCTACAAAGCTGAAACCTTCTAAGTCAGCTAGTAAGGCGACTCCGTGTCGGCCGAACGGACAAATCTAACTCTCTCGTGAAAGTTGGGCCAAAATATATATATGGCCGTCTCCAAAACTCTAACTACAATCTAACCTTTTGGCTCAATGTACAAACCTTCGAGTAAGCTTGGCTATGTCAACACAACGCACATGGATGGTTGGAAATGATTAGTGATTTATTATGGGGTGTGGTTAGATCTCAGTCGACTCAGTTTAACCAAGTCTCAAACAAATGACATGACTACAAGAGAGAAACTGAAAAAAACTGAAAGAAAATTTTACACGGATCTTAATGCATCACGATGTGGAACAACAGGACTCCGGAACCCGTGCTATATGAGTAAGTATGTGAGAGAGGAGATCAGGATTTTTGGGGAGAGCTTCGTGCGACTGAATTGGGTATACAAACAAAGACTACTTCCCCGATGACGACTCCCATCCCTCCACGCCATGTCAAACGTCGGCGGTGTGCTGTCTGCGGAACGCTTCTTCATCCGCCAACATCATTTGTTATTTCCCCTTCTGTTGAGATTACTTCCGGTTCTTACTATATTAGTATTCGATCTGGACATGCCATGTTTACCATACCTATTCAAATAGCATTCAGTTTTGCTTACCAACTTCTCCTGTTCGAGTGAACCAACCTGTGGTGGGATGGTTATGAGGACAGTGGTATCCCTAGGCACCAAAGTTCAAGTCAGACTTAGCATTGGTGCTCGCCATTTTTCTGAATTTATTTTAGGAGAAGGTTCCCGTCAAACTCAAGATGATGTGCCGGTCAGTCTTTCGTAGGTGTTCATAGGGTAGGGGGTGCGTCCGTTTGCGTTTATAGAAGTGAGTGGATGTGCGTAGTATGATGCGTTTGGTAACTTCTAACTTATGTTGCATGCATGCACACACCACAATGCATGTCATGCCGAGAGACCGGCCGGTGCCTACCTACGTACTCCCCACCAAACCAAGTCATCCCATTCCGTGTGTGTGTGGTGTGTAAACTATATACAGAGGTGTATGTATAAACTGTTGGTACAAGGAAACGCCAGGAACAAGCGACATACTCCTTCCGTTCCAAAATATAGTGCGTTGATCAAGTTGAACCTCGGGAAGCGCGGGCGCACTATATTTTGGAATGGAGGGAGTAGTACCTATCAGTCCAGCTGGCCTTTCTTTGATTATTCTTTCTTGTCTTCTAGCCAGTCTTTCTCTTTTGGCAAAGCTCTAGCCCAGTCTAGCTACAAGCTGAAACCTTCTAAGTCAGCTAGTCAGCTGCGACTCCGTGCGGCCGAACCGACAAATCTAACTCTCTCGTGAAAGTTGGGCCAAAGATATATATATGGCCCGTCTCCAAAACTCTTAACTAAATCTAACCCTTTTGCTCAATGTCACAACCTTCGGCGTAGAGCTTGGCTATGTCACACAAATGCCATGGATGTTGGAAATGATTTGTGATTTATTTATGGGGTGTGGTTAGATCTCAGTCGACTCAGATTTAACCAAGTCTCAAACAATGACATGACATACAAGAGAGAAACAAAAAAACTGAAAAGGAAATTTTACACGGATCTTAATGCATCACGATGTGGAACAACAGGACTCCGGAACCCGTCTACTATGATCAAGTATGTGAGAGAGGAGATCAGGATTTTTGGGGAGAGCTCTCGTGCGACTGACATTGCGGTATACAACAAAGACTACTTCCCCGATGACGACTCCCCATCCCTCCACGCCATGTCAACCGTCGGCGGTGTGCTGTCTGCGAAGCTTCTTCATCCGCCACATCATTTGTTATTTCCCCCTTCTGTTAAGGATTACTTCCGGTTTCTTACTATATTAGTATTCGATCTGGACATGCCAGTTTACCATACCTATCAAATAGCATGTCGTTTTGCTTACCAACTTCTCCTGTTCGAGTGACACCACCTGTGGTCGGATGGTTTTGAGGACAGTGTATCCCTAGTGCACCAAATTTCAAGTCCTAGACTTAGCATTGGTCCTCGCATTTTCTGAATTTATTTTAGGAGAAGTTCCCGTCAAACTCAAGATGATGTCCGGCTCAGTCTTTCGTAGGTGTTCATAGGGGTAGGGTGTGCGTCCGTGCGTTTATAGAAGTGAGTGTATGTGCGTATGTTGAGCGTTTGCGTCTGTTGTGTTAAAAAAAACTTCTGTTGTTGAATATCATGTCAACATTTGATCATCTTCTATCTGTTTATTCTTTGATAAACATACATAGAAACTGCTCATATGTAACATTCTACTCCCTATTAACTTAATGTAGCCGGTTTTCAGTTCACCGCAAGCTCATTACTCCCAAATGAACATGCACTTTACAGCAATTCTGTGATATCGATCCAACAGCGATTACCACCAGCAAACAGGGTACTAGAGCTACTTCTAACTTATGCTGCATGCATGCACACACGCAACGGCATGTGTGCATGCGAGAGAGCGCGCCGGTGCCTACCTAAGTACTCCACCACCAAACCAAGTCCATCCCATTCCGTGTGTGTGTGGTGTGTAAACTATATACAGAGGTATATGTAATAACTGTTGGTACAAGGAAACGCCAGGAACAAGCGACATACTCCTCCGTTCCAAAATATAGTGCGTTGATCAAAGTTGAACCTCGGAGACGCGGGCGCACTATATTTTGGAATGGAGGGAGTAGTACCTATCAGTCCAGCTGGCCTTTCTTTGATTATTCTTTCTTGGGTCTTCTAGCCAGTCTTTCTCTTTTGGCAAGCTCTAGCCCAGTCTAGCTACAAAGCTGAAAACCTCTAAGTCAGCTAGTCAGCTGCACTCCGTTTCGGCGAACCGACAAATCTAACTCTCTCGTGAAAGTTGGGCCAAAGATATATATATGGCCCGTCTCCAACTCTTAACTAAATCTAACCCTTTTGCTCAATGTCACAACCTTCGCGTAGAGCTTGGCTATGTCAACACAACGCACATGGATGTTGGAAATGATTTAGTGATTTATTTATGGGTGTGTGGAGATCTCATCGACTCAGATTTAACCAAGTCTCAAACAAATGACATGACATACAAGAGAGAAACTGAAAAAAACTGAAAAGAAAATTTTACACGATCTTAATGCATCACGATTGTGGAACAACAGGACTCCGGAACCCGTCTACTATGATGAAGTATGTGAGAAGGAATCAGATTTTTGGGGAGAGCTCTCGTCGACTGACATTGCGTTATACAACAAAGACTACTTCCCCGATGACGACTCCCCATCCCTCCACGCCATGTCAACCGTCGGCGGTGTGCTGTCTGAACGCTTCTTCATCCGCCACATCATTTGTTATTTCCCCCTTCTGTTGGGATTACTTCCGGTTTCTTACTATATTAGTATTCGATCTGGAACTGCCATGTTTACCATACCTATCAAATAGCATGTCAGTTTTGCTTACCAACTTCTCCTGTTCGAGTGAACCAACCTGTGGTCGGATGGTTATGAGGAAGTGGAATCCCTAGTGCACCAAGTTCAGTCCTAGACTTAGCATTGGTGCTCGCATTTTTTCTGAATTTATTTTAGGAGAAGTTCCCGTCAAACTCAAGAGGAGGGATGGGGAGTCGTCATCGGGGAAGTAGTCTTTGTTGTATACCGCAATGTCAGTCGCACGAGAGCTCTCCCCAAAAATCCTGATCTCCTCTCTCACATACTTGATCATAGTAGACGGGTTCCGGAGTCCTGTTGTTCCACATCGTGATGCATTAAGATCCGTGTAAAATTTCCTTTTCAGTTTTTTTCAGTTTCTCTCTTGTATGTCATGTCATTTGTTTGAGACTTGGTTAAATCTGAGTCGACTGAGATCTAACCACACCCCATAAATAAATCACTAAATCATTTCCAACATCCATGTGCATTGTGTTGACATAGCCAAGCTCTACGCCGAAGGTTGTGACATTGAGCAAAAGGGTTAGATTTAGTTAAGAGTTTTGGAGACGGGAGGGGGGGGGGGGGGGTGGGGGGGGGGGGTATTTTTTTTGTTGTGGGGTTGTGTTGGTTTTGTGTTGGTTTTTTTGTGGTGGGGGGGGGGGGGGGGGGAGTAGGGGGGGGGGGGGGGGGTGGGGGGGGGGGGAGGGTGGGTGGGTGGGGGGATGCGGGGGGGGAATTACATATGAGCAGTTCTATGTATGTTTATAACGAAATAAACAGATAGAAGATGATCAACATAGTTGACATGATATTCGAACAAAAAGTTTTTTTTAACACAGTACAACGCAAACGCTCATACATACGCCATACACTCACTTCATAAAACGCAACGACGACACCCTACCCCTATGAACACCTACGAAAGACTGAGCCGCACATCATCTTGAGTTGGACGGGAACTTCTCCTAAATAAATTCAGAAAAATGCGAGCACCAATGCTAAGTCTAGGACTTGAACTTGGTGCACTAGGGATACCACTGTCCTCATAACCATCCGACCACAGGTTGGTTCACTCGAACAGGAGAAGTTGGTAAGCAAAACTGACATGCTATTTGATAGGTATGGTAAACATGGCATGTCCAGATCGAATACTAATATATAGAAACCGAAGTAATCCTACAGAAGGGGGAATAACAAATGATTGGGGATGAAGAAGCTTCGCAGACAGCACACGCCGACGGTTGACATGGCGTGGAGGGTGGGGAGTCGTCATCGGGGAAGTAGTCTTTGTTGTATACCGCAATGTCAGTCGCACGAGAGCTCTCCCCAAAAATCCTGATCTCCTCTCTCCATACTTGATCATAGTAGACGGGTTCCGGAGTCTGTTGTTCCACATCGTATGCATTAAGATCCGTTTAAAATTTCTTTTCAGTTTTTTTCAGTTTCTCTCTTGTATGTCATGTCATTTGTTTGAGACTTGGTTAAATCTGAGTCGACTGAGATCACACCCACCCCATAAATAATCACTAAATCATTTCCAACATCCATGTGCGTTGTGTTGACATGACCAAGCTCTAGCCAAGTTGTGCATTGAGCAAAAGGGTTAGATTAGTTAGAGTTTGGAGACGGGCCTATAATATCTTTGGCCCAACTTTCACGAGAAGTTAGATTTGTCGTTCGGCCGACACGGAGTCGCAGCTGACGCTGACTTAGAAGGTTTCAGCTTTGTAGCTAGACTGGGCTAGAGCTTTGCCAAAAGAGAAAGACTGGCTAGAAGACCCAAGAAAGAATAATCAAAGAAAGGCCAGCTGGACTGATAGGTACTACTCCCTCCATTCCAAATATAGTGGCGCCCCGCTTCCCGAGGTTCAACTTTGATCAACGCACTATATTTTGGAACGGAGGGAGTTGTCGCTTGTTCCTGGCGTTTCCTTGTACCAACAGTTTATACATAACCTTGTATATAGTTTACACACCACACACACACGGATGGGATCGACTTGGTTTGGTGGGTGAGTACGAGGTAGGCACCGGCCGCTCTCTCTGGCATGCACATGCATTTGCGTGTGTGCATGCATGCAGCATAAGTTAAATAGCTCTAGTACCCTGTTTGCTGGTGGAAGCTGCTGTTGGATCGATATCACAGAATTGCTGTAAAGTGCTGTTCATTTTGGGAGTAATGAGCTTGCGGTGAACTGCAAAACCGGCTTACATTAAGTTACATAGGGAGTAGAATGTTACATATAGCAGTTTCTATGTATGTTTAATCAAAGAATAAACAGATAGAAATGATCAACATAGTTGACATGATATTCGAACAACAGAAGTTTTTTTTAACACAGTACAGACGCAAACGCTCATACATACGCACATACACTCATTCTATAAACGAACGGACGCACACCCTACCCCCTATGAACACCTACGAAAGATGAGCCGGCACATCATCTTGAGTTTGACGGGAACTTCTCCTAAAATAAATTAGAAAAATGCGAGCACCAATGCTAAGTCTAGACTTGAACTTTGGTGCACTAGGGATACCACTGTCCTCATAACCATCCACACCACGGTTGGTTCACTCAAACAGGAGAAGTTGGTAAGCAAAACTGACATGCTATTTGATAGGTATGGTAAACATGGCATGTCCAGATCGAATACTAATATATAAGAACCGGAAGTAATCCTTAACAGAAGGGGGAATAACAAATGAGGTGGCGGATGAAGAAGCGTTCGCAGACAGCACACCGCCGACGGTTGACATGGCGTGGAGGGATGGGGAGTCGCATCGGGGAAGTAGTCTTTGTTGTATACCGCAATGTCAGTCGCACGAGAGCTACTCCCAGACTGCTTCGAAGCTTTCTGGGCTACAACCACGCCGTAGCTTAGCCTTGACTGCAATAAGTTGCGAGATGGCAATCCAACTGATATATTTTTTGACCTGGTCCCTAAAGAGGTTCGTCGACAGGCAAGACCTCCAAGACGGCCTTTGCGGTTGCCTCCGGCTTCCTCCCGGTTCATTCTCTGAAGGTTTCGCTGTGCCGTTTCTGCGCAATGACATCATCTAGCATGTCGCTGACCCCGTCGTCCGCTACCATCGATGCGTGTCGCATCACCTCTCTCTAACCACGTCCTGCTCGGCTATTTTATCAGCGGCATGTCCAAAGTTTGGCATATATTCCGTGCGTGTGGAAGGTTGGTCAGTCATGTCCTTCTGATTTCCTTTCTCCGGTGACGTCTGGCACATCTCGCACAAGTGGCATTGTTGGGATAATTCTCATTGACTAACCAATATTCCTTTCACATACACTCGGTTTTCACGATCCAACTCTGATGTTACCGATGCCGACGGAAAACCACTGTACAACATCCACTGATTATCTGCCATCCTCTGCTTTTAATATTTGATGGAAGCCACATACCAAAATTAAGGATTCATTTTAAAATATCACATAAATTTTTATTTTCCAACCCGCGTTGTCCACCTACTCTTCTATAGGTAAAGATGGGTCCTAATCCCACCCGAGGATGTGTAAGATTTGATAACGTTCTCCATGCTCTATAACGCCCCGTTCCCAGAACAAAATTTTGTGCAGCACCCTCCCCGCTTTTCTCCAGATACACTTCTCGGCAAATAGCCTAGAGAATGTGCTCGTAACAGGGGAGGCCCGACGAACTCTTGTCTCGGACCCGTAGAACATGGAGACGTACCCAATCTACAACATCCTCGGGCTATCCGTGAAACGCTGGACAATCCTAAAGAGATAGCTGTGATTAAAATGCATTGATGCATATGTATCGATTTGGCAAACCCTTTCGGACGATACGCCTTATGTTGCACGACTTGACTTGAGAACGAAATCTAGTGTACATGATTTCGTATGCTCCCCCTCCGGCTTAAGGAGTCGTCGAAAGCGGAGGGACATCGGGTACCACAGTCTCCTACGTTGATCACTCCACAACACCACAGAACCCTGCACCTGTGACAAAATTAAAAACATCACAATATATTCATCATCATCATCTATCATCATCTAAAAATCATCGAAGCATAAAAAATCATCATCATCTAACAATCATCATCATCTACATCTCTTCCGCAAAAAAAAATCTCATCTATCATCATCAATCATCTAAAAATTGCAGGCATGAAAAAACCTCAACATCTATCATCAACTCATCATCCTAATCATCACATATCATCATCTATCATCTAACCATCATCATGCATTTGCTTTATTGCATTCTTGTTAAATTTTTTGCAATTTCTTGCATTCTCACATTTCTAACTTCACAACTCATCTATCAGCATAACATACTGCATCCATCCATCCTTTACATAACGCTATGAGACATCAACTAAGTTACAAAACATTATAGACAGGGAGGGGGGAGGGAGGGAGCTCACCGTGGGGGAGGGCCGGTTCGGGGGGGAGGGTCAGGCCATGCGATTGGGGGTCCCGAGCAGGCGGTGGAAGGCCGGCGTCGGTTCGTGCGCCTGGGCTCAGTGATGGCCCGGCCCGCAGCGGTTGGCAGGGGCGAGGGCGGTCTGGGCTGGTACGTTGTTTCCTAGGCGGGTTTGCTTTGTGGCTTGTTTCCTTTTTCTACGGAGGTCGGGGCGGGGACGAAGTTGGTCGGCCGGGGGTGCATAGGGGAGGGCCGGCCACGCTCGGGGCTGGGCGTCGAGGGAGGGCCGGGGCGGGCTAACGAGAGCGGCGACGCGGGCGGATCCGTGCACAACAGACGGCTGGCGTCGCCTGTGGCGGCGTGGATGCAAGGCGGTGCGGGTCGGCTGCGGGCGGGGTGGTGGGGGGGCAGGTCCGGGTCGGTGGAGGAGAATGAGTGGAAGGGGGTCGGGCCGGTGTGGATAGTTGTCCCTATGCCGACGGCTATATGGGACATGCCACGTGTCAAAATCTCTGCCGACGCTAGCCTCCGGCATAGATAGTATCTCCATTTTTAAAAAAATATTTACTTGTTTTTTTATTACGGTTATACTGTTGGTGACTCTCAGCAAACTTCAAAAAATAGTACCTACCTCGCCAAAGACAAGCAACATGACCATTTTAAAATAGTTGCTTCCATACGAATTATGCTCCGTTATTCATTAGACTTCCTGTTAAAGAAAACCGGACAATTACTGTGAAATTTCAGTGCCCGGCCAGGTGCCCGGTCACTATGGGTTCACAAGTGATAGTCCCGTTTTCCTTGATGGAGCCGTGTTTTTATAATTCATTATTACTGTTTTTAGTTTGCCGTCGTGTGTAATGAGCCGCCGGTCCTCAGCTCTGGTTGCCGTTTCCCCCCCTCCGTGCTACGGCGGCAGCGACGTCCGTGAGGGGGTCCCAACTACGGAGCCGCTTGCCTGTGTTTGCGCTGCCACCAGAGGAGTTATGAGAAATCTCCGAGTGGGAGAAGTGGAAGAAAAGAGTTCCGGAAGGGATAGAAGAAAAGTTAGGGGAAAAGGAGGTGAGTAATGAAGGGAACGCTTCCACACTCATAGGAGGGCCCAGGGCAACACCTGGCGTGTTTTGCTACCCCCTAGGTTACCCCGTCCCGTCCTAACCTTGACAAACCGAATACGCCGGCGGATCGAGCCCTTTGACTTTGGTCCGGAGCTAGGTTTGATGACCTGTGGGACCTTTTCACCTGGTTGTGGATAGGCCAGCCCATAGCTACACCCCCGAACACGGTCCTCGGCCCGAACCCACCCCAGATTCCATCCGTGTCGGCCCGACAGTTGCCGTTTCCCTCCTCCCCCCTCCCCCCTCCGTGACATGGCGCATGTCGCCGCCCGTGAGGGGGGCCACACTACGGAGCCGCGTGCCGGTTGCTTGCGCCTGCCACCACGCTTCCACACGCTTAGGAGGGCCCATGTCAACACACCTGCGGCAATTGGTACCCCTCCCCAGGTCCCGCCCCTCCGTCTAACCCTGACACATACTACCGGCGGATCTAGCCTTTGACTTTGGCCGGCGAGGTTTGTACCGTGGACCCTTTTCATTTCACAGGTTGTTTCATACTCCCACCCAGCTACAACAACAACACCCCCCGACACTGTCCCCGGCCCCGCAACCCCATCCCAATATTTCCCTCCGTGTCGGCCCGAATGTGGCCGTTTTCCCCTCTTTTACATCGGGCGGCAAGCGACGCCCATGAGGGGGGGGGGCAATAGACATCTAATCGAGCTAGGCAACTAATTTTACATAAGGGCCACATTTAATTATCAAATTAGTTTTGAAAAATAAAAAAAATAAAAAGAGACATAAATAATACCGCAAACAATTAGACGGCCCACGGGCCGACCGTGCCCTGGATCGACGACGTTGCAGAGGCATGGGCCAGGCCTGGCCCGTCGGCATACCTATGCCACCCCACGGAACCGGCGAGGGGCTCGTATTGATGACGTGGCAGAAGTACGCTGATCGATGATGTCGGCAACGTTGCCGCGGCCCCCGTTAGACCCCTCGGCGTAGGCCTCACCCCGTCAAACGGCCGTCGCCGCCCGGGTCGCCGGGCCCACAGGTATGCCGACGGCGCTTCGTATGCCACGCCCCCCTAGGCATATACCCATCGATGCCGACAGCCTACCTATGCCGACGGCCCTTGACCTAGGCCGTCGGTATAATCTCCATCTATAACCGACTGTGCGCCGGCGGCTATAGCTCAAGCCGTCGGCGAGCATTTATTCTGTTAGTGGATGTCTTTAACCTGCAATCGCCATGCAGGATGAAGTTTGCTGGAGCTTGGTCTGTGGCTGCTTCTACTCTTCCACGGGATGGGAGCAATGCGTCTGCACAGGACATCAAGCCAATCCAACGTGATGCTCGACTAGTCCTTTTGAGCCAAGCTAGCGACTTCGCTTCGGGCTCGCGAGCTCGTTGAACCATCGCCGGGTGCACCATGACTGCAATCCTCTGGGAATCCGGGGTACTTGGACCCCGAGTGCGTGAAGCACAGGCAGGGCCACGGCCGAGTCCGATGTGTAACAGCTTCGGCGTGGTTCTACTGGAGTGGCAGCGGCAAGAGGCCAATGAGCTAATCGCGGGCCGACCAGGACCAGTACAAGAACGTGAGGTCTTCCGGCTGTGTCGAGTGGGCCGGGGACTATACGGACAAGGAGGCCATTCTTGAGGCCGCCGACGAGCGGCTGAATGGCGCTACAAGCGGCTGAGGTGGAGAAGGGTGATGTTTGTCGTCTGTGGTGGTGCACACCGGACCCGAGCTCACGAACCCGTCCATAACAGCCATGGCGGCCCTCCAGTCCAACTCCAAGTTCCGACGGAGCCTTCAGTCAGTTGGCCGGGTGCTTTCGCCCTCCAAGATGCCGGTACCGGGCCGCCAAAAATCGATTTCCAGCGTTCTCCTCCTTTCTCCTTTTCTTACTTTTTCTTCCAGGATCCCGGGCCAATCTATATCTCCTTGGCCTCCGGCAAGGCGTAAGAGACGAAGGTAAGGCCATCCACTAGTGACCCGCGGAGGAACCTACCTTGGTTTTGGGTTCCATGGTCTTAATCCTGCATTACATCGCCTTGGAGGAGGAAAAAGGGAAGGTCTCATCTACCCCCTTTCCCGATACGTCTCCTCAGATTCTTTCCCGTTCAGGATTTTGGACGGAAAGTTAAGGCGATAAGTGGTGAGGAAAGTGAAGGAGGGAGGATTGGCGTGGGAAGGGCGGGAGGGGGTGAATGTATAGGAGGAGGGTGAGTGGGAGAAGGAAAAAAATGAACCGTCACGTTTCCCAGTTTCACATCCCTCCTCTTTGGGCCTGAAGAAGTGTGACTAGTTTGATTTCTTGTCAAATCAAAGTACCAGTAAAAAACATGATTTCTTGTTGGAAGTATTATTGAGTGTAATATGCCAGGATGGGACAGCTAGCAACACCATATTTTTCTTGTCCTGGTAGGTGGTATGCTTCCAACTCCCAACTCAGCAATGGCGGGTTTTCACTCGGCTCTACTCGTGCGGTCTATTCATTCATACGGATATTCAAGTCAGAGCAAATAAGAAAAATCAATACTTCTTAGAATCTTTTATTTTTTTGCTTTTTAGATTCAAGTCATCAAATTTGTGCTTGTGAGCTATTATTTATACGGTGCGTAGCAATTCTTTATATAAAATTGACTCGGCATTCAATAATTTAATACTCATGAAAATAGCAGGCCAAATCCGTAGAGGACGCATAAAAATGAGATGGAATATACTATGCCATGCCAAATATAAACACAAATAAAAATACTAAACATTTAATAACTATATTCTTTTTGTTTGTTTATGAGAAATTATTGTTCCTTTCACTGATCAGTTCTTGAACTTTCTGTATGGTTTATATCAAGTTGCCACATATATGTCAACATATTTGTATTTGGGAATTTTGTTATGATGGGTTGATCTTCAATCCAGTTTATAATAGGCTTGAATCACTGAATACTGTTATCTGGAGTTACTCTTGTTTATTTAGCTATATCAATTTCCATGAGCTATTCATATTTGGGTTTCTATGCGAAAATAGTTTTTTTTTCCTTTGACATGATAAATATATGGTCTGAAATACATATGGCTAATATCCATCTGTATCATATGAGCATAGCTAACTTTCACTAGTAAGAAAACAGGTCTTTGGTCCAGGCTGGTAAGTGGCATTAATCCCGGTTCACTCACGAACCGGGACAAATGGGGTGCATCAGTCCGGTTCTTAGGCACAGGGGGCCGGCCGCTCGGGGCCATTGGTCCCGTTCGTCTGGCCCCATTGGTCCGGTTCCAACACGAACCGGACCAATGGGCCTCGCTCCTGGCCCACAACCATTGGTCCCGGTTGGTAGCTGGAACCGGGACCAAATGGGGTCCTTTAGTCCCGTTCTAGCCATAAACCGGACCAAAGAGATGCCTATATATACCCCGCAGCAGAGCAGGGGAGTGCTCTGTTTTTTGGCGGCCCGTGGAGAGCTTTGTGGTGCTCTAGCTCACCTCCTATGCACATGAAGGTGTATCGATGAAATGCCCGAGCCACACTAAGCATTCTCCTCTCGAAGCCCTTGTCCAAACACCATTGTCTTCATAATTTGTCTAGGTTTGGCGGTCCGTCCCTGTCCGTCCCGTCCTCACCGCCGTCGATCGCCCGCGCCGATCTCGTCGCCGGCACCACCTGGTGAGCCTCTTGGTTCTTCTCTTCTTTCTAAAAAAAAAGTTCTTACTTGTATGATTTAGATAGATAATTGTGTAATTTCTACTTTATTATGTTTGTTATATATAGTGCGATGGGTTTTGGTATCCGCCTCCGTCGACCTCGTCCTGTCTATGATCGGATGTGTATATATATTATCTTTTATATCTATAGTTTCATTAGTGTTTATGACAATTATGCCAACCAACGTGACATAGATTTTTTATATCTAGGAGGTATGTGAACCGGAAATTCCAACCGACCCTATTGTCGAGAGGTTAATTTAGTTGAAGAAGAAACACAATCTTGAAGGAAAAATGAAAAAAATTTGAGGGGAGAAGATGATATTGAGTTACATGTTGCGGATGTCGTCGATGATCAAGATCCAGATGGATCAATGCGCTTGAAGATTAGAAAGTTATAGAAAATATGCTCATCATACTGAGTCTTGGTATCATTATGCCGTTGGATCAATTGTTACTTAGTTGCGATTATGATCGCATTTTGTGTGCTTGAAATGTTTTAGATAGTTTCAATGTATAGTTAATTAGATGCTCTGGAGAGATATATGTGTTCAATGAGAACTATGTTATGTACTTTGGTTTTAATATGAATGGATAACTTCTATTAATTTGGTCACTTACTATTCATGATGTTTGTAATGGTTTTTGACAACACTTAATTATATATAATGCACGCAGATGAACGGCAATGGAGTACGGTGACAGACGCACTCGAGTACATAGGGCGTGCATATTTTCTCGAAGTGGCTAGGCAAACAGCAGAATGGTTTTTATGTGTTGTCCCATGCCCTCTATATGGGAATACGAAGTCTTACTCTGACTCGAAAACCTTCACACCCACCTTCTTTAAAGGGTTTCATGCCACACTATAATTTTGGACCAAGCACGGAGAAAGAGGGTTATCATGGAAGACAGCGAAGAAGAAGAGGATGATGACAACAATGTGCCCCCTGAATACGGTGATGCTGCAAGGGGAAGCTGGAAGATCAAGAGGAACCAGATGATGTGCCGATGATGATCTTCGCGGATTATATAGGCTTGAATCATCTGAATATACTGTTATCTGGGTTATACTTAGTTTATTTGCTATAATCAATTCCACTGAGCTATTCATATTTGGTTTCTATGCGAAAAATTTTTTCTTTCCTTTGACTTGATAAATATATGTTTGAAATACATATGGCATAATATCCATCTGTATCATGTAGCATAGCAACTTTGCTATTATTGCTGGCTAAGTGTCGTTTGAATATTATTGGAGGTTGTTGTATCTCTTATCTCTGGCAACACAAATAAGCTTTATCTCGCAACAGGCTAATATTATTTTTGTGTTAGGCATTTTTCCGAAAAGGGGGATTACCCCCGGCTCTGCATTAAGCGATGCACACGCCATAGTGCTACGCCCATCTCGTCAATGTTATCTTTATTGAGGTCTTTTGGCTGGTCGAGTGACCGGGGGACTATACGGACGGGAAGCCATCCCTTGATGCCGCCGACAAGTGGTTTGACGGTGACTACAACGTCGGCGGAGGTGGAGGATGATGTTGTCGGGCGGTGGTGCATGCGCCCAGACCCAACCCGAGTCGTGTGGCCGTCCATCAGGACAGCCATGGCCACACTCAGCCCAAGGTCGACCAAGGCTGCTACCAGCTACCCCGGCTTCCTTCCAAGTTACCGGTGCCGATTTTTGAGCCATCGCCACCGCTCGCCAGCTGGGCCAACGTCGTTGGGATGTCGTCGTCATCTTCCCACACCGTAGGGAATGTCATGTCCAGAATGCCGCCGCGCACCTCTTGTACCACATCCTCCGACGCCAGCACTTCGATGGCCAGTTCGAAGACCTCTTCCTTGCTAATGAAAACATCAGCAGCACCCGTAGTAATTTATGGTGTGAGTTGTATCTATCTCGGGAGTTGTTGATGAATGATGCCAGGGATGGACTGGCAGCTGGAAGGTTACGACTTATTGGTATGTTCATGTGTTTGATATCGATAAGAATGGTTCATTTTTAAAGTTGGCTCCCAGCTTATCACAACCCTCCTCCTTTCCCCCTTGGAACCGGGACTTATGTTTTGAAAAACATAGGCAGAGTTTTTGTGTTACGGTCAGTAATATAGAAGGAGCTGGCCATATTGCGTTCACACTGACACTGTAAGCAACAATCAAAAGAGCTTCATCAGGTTTTATTTCGTTTTTGCCAGAGAGTGCCAGAAATGACAGGCTTTATAGCTGATAAGCTCATCAGCCCTACTCAAAGTGCCTTTTGTCAAAAGCAGAAATATTATGGATGGTATGATGTCATTCCATGAACTCCTCAACTATACCCATTGTTAAAACAAGTAGGTGTCGTGCTTAAGCTCAGATTTGAAAAGCATACGACAGGTCAATTGGGAGTTCCTGTTGGAGTGTCATAGACTTCGAGGATTTAATAACACTTGGTGTAATTGGATTAAGCAATCTTATACAATGGCACGTGAGCATCAAAGTCTTATAACACCGTTTGGCCTTATTTCCAAAGTGCTAAAGGGGTTTGCCAGAGAGACCCCCTCTCGCCGTTTCTCTTTAATCTTGCAGCTGATTGCCTAACTAAAATGATCAAGAATGCACAACAAATGACTCATTGTTGGCTTAGCTTCTGATCTTTTTCCTAAAGGTGGCGGTCATGCAGTATGCAGACGACACCATATAGGTCTTGAACATGATTTAGACAGAGTTGTTCACCTCAAGCTGTTGTTGTACTTGTTTGAGATGATGTCATTGATTAAGTAAATTTTCAAAAAAGTGAGATTCTTAGCGTTGGGGGTGATGAAGAGATTGTTAAAGAGTATGCTGAACTCTTTAATTGTGATATAGGTCAATTCCCTATCAAATACATTGGGATGCCAGTGAGTTTTACCTCCTTAAAGATTTCTGTTTGGAGTTTCTTGTCGGGAAATATCTCAAACATTTGATGCTTGGGTGGGCAATGCAGCCTCTTTGGGGGGGGGGGGGGGGGGGGGGCAGGCACACTCTTCTCATCCTGAACTCTGTACTTCCCAAGTATCCTTATATCAATGTCGATGGTCTTATGAGACACTAGTAGAAAAGGCCCATTTGTCCGCCGGACCACTTTCCACAGATTACGTTTAAATTCATTGACCATAGCAGTACGTGATCACCGTACGCATGGCGGGCTTCTTGTCTTCCGGTGATCTCCGCGCCTTTTGAAATGCTTGCCTTTGCTTTCGACATTGATGGGTTGGTCGTAAGAAATGGACGATAGCCCCAAGTACAAACCATTCGTCTACCTTGTCCGGTATATATACTTTCGTGGTCAGCTAACCGTGCGGTGCATGCGGGTATCCCTTGTTTGTCTGTCCTGAAAGGTTACTGAGAGCAGCCATCAATTGATGGTTACAAACAGCACAACCGCATTTGCAGGTCAAGTCCTCCTGTCTGTGCTCATCCCACACACTTACAATACAACCATTCTCCATCCAACAGTTGTAAAAAGTTTCTTTCACCTAATGGCCCTAGTACACACATGTCGTTGCCCGGGTTTGCTTAGGGCCATTGATGATTAATTGCATCATAATGAACTTCCCGCTTCATGCACACCAGGAGGAGGTTATCGATACATAGAGTCACGGGCCAGGTCTGTGAATTGCTGCTCTGCTCCCCCGAAAGAATGCTGCCATCCCGCGCTTACACCAACCATACGTTCCTTTTGGGTCACCCCTGCAAACTCAGGTCCGTACTTTCTCTCGATTTTTCTCCAACTGCGCACCCTCAGCTGGTGCCTCAACTTCCGTCTTTCTACGGTCCTCCCTGTGCCATATATCCGCATCAACTTGGCATGCTCTTTGTTTCTGAACAGACGTTTCAACCGTGGTATTATAGGATCATACCACCATCTACCACTTTTGGCAGGAACCCTCTCCTGGGGGGTCCCGATACGCCGATCAACAATCACCCGGGTCATGGCTCGTCTGATCTTATAACCGCAGATATCAAAAATCCGCATACCGTGCATCGTTTCATATCCTCGTAACGCGTCACCTGTTGGTACAGGAGAGTCATTAGGCATGCAATGTATCTTCTTCTCTTCTCCACCTCCAATCCTAGAGGGCTACGAAAACGATACGACAAAAAATGGGATAGTACTATCCGCATGCACAGTTGTCGTAGAGGGCTTCCTCAATCAGAGGATGTACTCTTGCCCTCATAGTTTACTCATCGAGCTCGGTCTCGACACTACGTAGATGATCAAACGGGACTCTAGAGGTACGAAACAGGTGACGACTATGGACCAGATGAAGGCAGGATGGGGTGCGGTGACGGCGCCTTACGCGTTATAAGTTCATATCGCCAGGTGTTGGAAAAAAGTCACCTTAATCCACCCTAAGGACTAGAACCAGGCCGTCACAGTATTCCGGCAGTCAGCTGCCTTGGGGGGAGTTCTGGACCAAACGACGTACGCCCAAGTAGGAGTCCAAACGTGAAAAACCGGGGGGTGCGAGAAGAACCTCAGAGGGATGGCAATCGAAGAGGAGGGAATAACCTGTACACCTCAAGCATCTGAATGCGCTGGGATAAAACCTTTCGTAAAATGACAAAGACCGTACGGGGGTTATGTAGATGCTTTGCTGCGAACGTACTGTCGGTCATCGTTATCCTTTGGAAGCTTCTTCCTGCAATATTTTCAGTAGCTTCTCAAATCCTTGTCATAGTCCCAAGCATTCTCCTTCTCTGCCTTCCACTGCAGTACCTTAACCCCAGTTATGGTACCGAGCTTTGGTTATTGCCATCTTCGCATTGGGGTACAACCCCTTTTTGGTGATCCGTAACATGCGTCGAATTTCAGCTTCGCCTTTTACTTTCGCACTGTCAATCCTTGCAATCAACAATGACCCCGGCGGATAAATCATCATCGGGCACATTGTCCTGTCCTCTTGATCTTCCAGCTTCCCCCGTTGCACCCGCATCGTATTCAGGGTGCACATAGTTGTGTCATCGTCCTCTTCTTCGTCGCTGCTTTCCATCATAACCCCTATTTCTTTCTTTCCTCCGTGCCTGGTCCAAACATTATAGTGGTGGCATGAAACCCTTATAAAGCCGGTTGGGTGTGAAGGATTTTCCGGTCAGAGTAAGAATTTCTTATTCCCACATAAGGTCTGGACAGGACACATAAAACCATTCTGCTTGTTTGCCTCAGCCACTTCGAGAAATTTATGCACGCCCTTAATGTACTCGTAGGTGCGTCGTCACCTATACATCCATGCCGGTTTTCATCTGCGTGCATTTCTATAATTAAGTGTGTCAAGAAACCATTACAAAACATCATGAATAGACAAGTGACCAAATTAATAGAAGTTCATGCATCACATTTAAAAACCAAATACATACAACATAGTTCTCATGAAAACATATAGCTCTCCAGAGCATCTAATTACACCCCATACATTATTGACGGACTATGTAAAACATTTCAATGCACCACAAATGCATCATATCGCAACCCAGGTAACAAGATCATGGCATAATGATACCAAGCCTCGGTATGAATGGCATATGTTCTATACTTTCTAATCTTGAAGCTCATTGCTCCCATCAAATGATTCTTGTGATCATCGACGACATCCGCAACATGCAACTCCAAGATCACATCTTCTCCTCCTCAATTTTTTCATTTTCCTTCAAAATTGTTTTCTTCTTCACACTAAATTTAACCTCTCGACATAGGGTCGGTTTTGAATTTACCGGTTTCACATACCTCTAGATCAAGAAAAAATCTATGTCCCGTTGGTCGGCACTAATTGTCATAAACAACAAATGAACCCAATAGTTATAAAATATAATATATACAACATCCGAATCATAGACAGACTAGGGCCGACGGGGGCGGGATACAAAACCATCGCACTAATCATAACAAACAATAATAAAAGTAGAAATTAAAACAAGTTATCTATGTAAATCATACAATAAGAATTTTTTTTCTTTAGAAGAAGATAAGAACCAGAGCTCCCACGGTTATGCCGCGACGAGATCGGCGTGGGCGATCGCGGGAGGTAAGACGGGGACGGAGGTGATGGACTGCTAAAAAACCGAGACAACTTGATAAATGGAGCCTTGAATGTGAGCTTCTAGGATAAAGCCTTAACTAGTGTGGCTCGGGCAGTTTCTTCATCAAACACCTCATGTGCATAGGAGGTGAGGCTAGAGACCACAAAGCTCTCCCTCGCCGGCCAGAAAAACAGAGCAGTGGTGGATTGGCTCTGCTCGCCGGCGAGTGGGGTATATATGCCACCTCATTGGTCCCGGTTCTGCATAGAACCGGGACTAAGCCCCCCTTTTGTCCCGCGGTTCAAGCCATGAACCGGACCCATGGATGTTGGCAAGAGCGAGGCTATTGGTCCCGTTCCTTGCCAGGAACCGGGACTAAATGGTCCAGACAACCGGGATCCCCCATATGCCCACGAGGCCCCGGCCGGCCCCCTGGGCGCATGACCAGTGACGTATGCCCCATGGGTCGCCGGTCTTGACTGAACGTGAACTAAATGGCTGGTCTTGCCCCGAACCAAAGCCTCAGTTTTCTATAGCGTGGTTTGCCAAAGTGAAACACTCTGTAACAAGTGGCCATAAAGAAGGTCATAACCAGCTCCCAATACTTGGCCCCACTTCTGAAGATCTCACTCCTGCCTTGATGATGTCTGTGCAAACATATTGAAGCCTCAACTTTGCACTTCCAAGTGTTTTCCGCCGCGCGCAAAGCCTGGAGATTAGAAGCTCAAGTTAGAGTCATCACTGTAATATCCATCAATCGACACTTAGTACATACATACTACTATATGACCATGATGTACAAATTGTTCACATTGGAGTTGACCTGATTACTGACCTTCATGGGCATAATTTCCATGATAAACATAAATCAATTGTTCTCTGAATAGTTTTCTGGTGGTATTTGAAAATAACAAGGTAGACTGGGTTTTTGTTTGTGTTTCTCTTTTTTGTGCGAAATCTTTAATCTAGAACAACTCCCATTACACTTGTTTTTACAAGCTCTTAAACTGTAACCATAGCAAGCAAGCTTTAATTGAGGTTTAGTACTCATGGAAAAATGAGTTTTTTATTCGATAGTTCCATATGTTATTGTTTGTGTAGTGCAAAAAAAATGATTATATCGGAATTATTAAATATACTAAATCAGATAGCTTTGATAGTGACAATGCATGTGTCGCTGTTTCTATGTGTGAAGTATGCAAAAAAATTATTGATCAAGATGAAAATCAGTCGACTATAAATGGACGGTTTTGGTAGTATCTATCATTCATTAATAACCTGGTTTTTGTTTTGTGTGCTTGGATAGTAGTCTGAAGCTATACCCACCCTGTGGAGAGAATCTTTGGCCCACAGCTTGTACCAATCCATAGTCAGATCAGCTGCAACATCCGGGGGACGAGTTAAACATGAAACGGACTTTTTATTCGGGAAATACAAGTCATTCCAAGGCGCACAGATCCAAACGAATGGTGGTCGTCTGTCCCTTCCGGAGACCCAATGGGTTGTTGGTAGGACTGGATTCAGCTACGTAGGACAAGGATTGGTGGTTGACTAGTGACCCCTAGTTACCATACCTCAAGGTTGTAAACTTCGTACCCGTAAACTAGCTGACTTAGAAGGTTTCACTTTGTAGCTAGATGTGGCTAGAGCTTTGCCAAAAGAGAAAGACTGGTCTAGAAGACCCAAGAAGAATAATCAAAGAAAGGCCACTGACTGATAGGTACTACTCCCTCCTTCCAAATATAGTGCGACCGCGCTTCCCGAGGTTCAACTTTGATCAACGCACTATATTTTGGAACGGAGGAGTATGTCGCTTGTTCCTGGCGTTTCCTTGTACCACCATTTATACATATACCTCTGTATATGTTTACACCACCCACACACGGAATGGGATCGACTTGGTTTGGTGGTGGAGTACGTAGGTAGGCACCGGCCGCGTCTCTCGGCATGCACATGCATTTGCGTGTGTGCATGCATGCACATAAGTTAGAAGTAGCTCTAGTACCCTGTTTGCTGGTGGTAAGCTGCTGTTGGATCGATATCACAGAATTGCTGTAAAGTGCATGTTCATTTTGGGAGTATGACTTTGCGTAACTGCAAAACCGGCTTACATTAAGTTACATAGGAGTAGAATGTTACATATGAGCAGTTTTCTATGTATGTTTTATCAAGAATAACAGATAGAAATGATAACAACAAGTTGACATGATATCGAACAAAGAAGTTTTTTTTAACACAGTACAGACGCAAACGCTCATACATACGCACATACACTCACTTCTATAAACGCACGGACGCACACCCTACCCCTATGAACACCTACGAAAGACTGAGCCGGCACATCATCTTGAGTTTGACGGGAACTTCTCCTAAAATAAATTCAGAAAATGCGAGCACCAATGCTAAGTCTAGGACTTGAACTTGGTGCACTAAGATACCACGTCCTCATAACCATCCACCACAGGTTGGTTCACTCGAACAGAGAGTTGGTAACAAAACTGACATGCTATTTGATAGGTATGGTAAACATGGCATGTCCAGATCGAATACTATATATAGTAAAACCGGAGTAATCCTAAAGAAGGGAAATAACAAATGATGTGGGGATGAAGACTTCGCAGCAGCACACCGCCGACGGTTGACATGGCGTGGAGGGATGGGAGTCGTCATCGGAAGTAGTCTTTGTTGTATACCGCAATGTCGTCGCACGAGAGCTCTCCCCAAAATCCTGAATCTCCTCTCTCCATACTTATCATAGTAGACGGGTTCCGGAGTCCTTTGTTCCACATCGTGATGCATTAAGTCCGTGTAAAATTTCTTTTCAGTTTTTTTCAGTTTCTCTCTTGTATGTCATGTCATTTGTTGAGACTTGGTTAAACTGAGTCGACTGAGATCTAACCCAACCCCATAAATAAATCACTAAATCTTTTTCCAACATCCATGTGCGTTTGTGTTGACATACCAAGCTCTAGCCAAGTTTGTGCATTGAGCAAAAGGTTTAGATTTAGTTAGAGTTTTGGAGACGGGCCATATATATATCTTTGGCCCAACTTTCACGAGAGTGTAGATTTGTCGGTTCGGCCGACACGGAGTCGCAGCTGACTAGCTGACTTAGAAGGTTAGCTTTGTAGCTAGACTGGGCTAGAGCTTGGCCAAAAGAGAAAGACTGGCTAGAAGACCCAAGAAAGAATAATCAAAGAAAGGCCAGCTGACTGATAGGTACTACTCCCTCCATTCCAAAATATAGTGCGCCCCGCTTCCCGATGTTCAACTTTGATCAACGCACTATATTTTGGGAACGGGGAGTATGTCGCATGTTCCTGGCGTTTCCCTTGTACCAACAGTTTATACAATACCTTGTATATAGTTTACACACCACACACACACGGAATGGGATGACTTGGTTTGGTGTGGAGTACTAGGTAGGCACCGGCCGCGTCTCTCGGCATGCACATGCAGTTTGCGTGTGTGCATGCATGCAGCATAATTTAGAAGTACTCTAGTCACCCGTTGTGCTGGTGGTAAGGCCTGTTGGATCGATATCACAGAATTGCTGTAAAGTGCATTGTTCATTTTGGGAGTATGATCTTGCGGTGAACTGCAAACCGGCTTACATTAAGTTACATAGGGAGTAGAATGTTACATATGAGCAGTTTCTATGTATGTTTAATCAAAGAATAAACAGATAGAAATGATCAACATAGTTACATGATATTCGAACAACAGAAGTTTTTTTTAACACATACAGACGCAAACGCTCATACATACGCACATCACTCATTCTTCATAAACGCACGGACGCACACCCTACCCCTATGAACACCTACGAAAGACTGAGCCGGCACATCATCTTGAGTTTGACGGGAACTTCTCCTAAAATAAATTAGAAAAATGCGAGCACCAATGCTAAGTCTAGGACTTGACCTTTGGTGCACTAGGGATACCACTGTCCTCATAACCATCCGACCACAGGTTGGTTCACTCGAACAGGAGAAGTTGTAAGCAAAACTGACATGCTATTTGATAGGTATGGTAAACATGGCATGTCCATCGAATACTAATATAGTAAGAACCGAAGTAATCCTTAACAGAAGGGGAAGTAACAAATGATGTGGCGGATGAAGAAGCTTCGCAGACAGCACACACCGCCGATTTTGACATGCGTGGAGGGATGGGGAGTCGTCATCGGGGAAGTTCTTTGTTGTAACCGCAATGTCATGTCGCACGAGAGCTCTCCCCAAAAATCCTGATCTCCTCTCTCACATACTTGATCATGTAGAGACGGTTCCGGAGTCCTGTTGTTCCACATCGTGATCATGATAAGATCCGTGTAAATTTCTTTTTAGTTTTTTTCAGTTTCTCTCTGTAGTCTGTCATTTGTTTGAGACTTGGTTAAATCTGAGTCGACTAGATCTAACCACACCCCATAAATAAATCACTAAATCATTTCCAACATCCATGTGCATTGTGTTGACTAAGCCAAGCTCTACAGCCGAAGGTTGTGACATTGAGCAAAAGGGTAATTTAGTTAAGAGTTTTGGAGACGGGCCAATATATATCTTTGGCCCAACTTTCACGAAGAGTTAGATTTTGTCGGTTCGGCCGACACGGAGTCGCAGCTGACTAGCTGACTTAGAAGGTTTCAGCTTTGTACTAGACTGGGCTAGAGCTTTGCCAAAAGAGAAAGACTGGCTAGAAGACCCAAAAAGAATAATCAAAGAAAGGCCAGCTGGACTGATAGGTACTACTCCCTCCATTCAAATATAGTGCGCCCCGCGCTTCCCGAGTTTCAACTTTGATCAACGCACTATATTTTGGAAGAGGGAGTATGTCGCTTGTTCCTGGCGTTTCCTTGTACCAACGGTTATACAAATACCTCTTATATATTTTACACACAACCACACACAACGGATGTGATCGACTTGGTTTGGTGGTGGAGTACGTAGGTAGGCACCGGCCGCGTCTCTCGGCATGCACATGCATTTGCGTGTGTGCATGCATGCAGCATAAGTTAGAATAGCTCTAGTACCCGTTTGCTGGTGGTAAGCTGCTGTTGGATCGATATCACAGAATTGCTGTAAAGTGCATTTTCATTTTGGGAGTAATGACTTGCGGTGAACTGCAAACCGGCTTACATTAAGTTACTAGGGAGTAGAATGTTACATATGACAGTTTCTATGTATGTTTAATCAAAGAATAACAGATAGAAATGATCAACATAGTTGACATGATATTCGACAACAGAAGTTTTTTTTAACACAGTACAGACGCAAACCTCATACTCCGCACATACACTCACTTCTATAAACGCCCGACGCACACCCTACCCCTATGAACACCTACGAAGACTGAGCCGGCACATCATCTTGAGTTTGACGGAACTTCTCCTAAAATAAATTCAGAAAATGCGAGCACCAATGCTAAGTCTAGGACTGAACTTTGGTGCACTAGGGATACCACTGTCCTCTAACCATCCGACCAAGTTGTTGTTCCCTCGAACAGGAGAAGTTGGTAGCAAAACTGACATGCTATTTGATAGGTATGGTAAACATGGCATGTCCAGATCGAATACTAATATAGTAAGAAACCGGAAGTAATCCTTAACAGAAGGGGGAAGTAACAAATGATGTGGCGGATGAAGAAGCGTTCGCAGACAGCACACCGCCGACGGTTGACATGGCGTGGAGGGATGGGGAGTCGTCATCGGGGAAGTAGTCTTTGTTGTATACCGCAATGTCAGTCGCACGAGAGCTCTCCCCAAAAATCCTGATCTCCTCTCTCACATACTTCATCATAGTAGACGGGTTCCGGAGTCCTGTTGTTCCACATCGTGATGCATTAAGATCCGTGTAAAATTTTCTTTTCAGTTTTTTTCAGTTTCTCTCTTGTATGTCATGTCATTTGTTTGAGACTTGGTTAAATCTGAGTCGACTGAGATCTAACCACACCCCATAAATAAATCACTAAATCATTTCCAACATCCATGTGCGTTGTGTTGACATAGCCAAGCTCTACGCCGAAGGTTGTGACATTGAGCAAAAGGGTTAGATTTAGTTAAGAGTTTTGGAGACGGGCCATATATATATCTTTGGCCCAACTTTCACGAGAGAGTTAGATTTGTCGGTTCGGCCGACACGGAGTCGCAGCTGACTAGCTGACCTAGAAGGTTTTAGCTTTGTAGCTAGACTGGGCTAGAGCTTTGCCAAAAGAGAAAGACTGGCTAGAAGACCCAAGAAAGAATAATCAAAGAAAGGCCAGCTGGACTGATAGGTACTACTCCCTCCATTCCAAAATATAGTGCGCCCGCGCTTCCCGAGGTTCAACTTTGATCAACGCACTATATTTTGGAACGGAAGGAGTATGTCGCTTGTTCCTGGCGTTTCCTTGTACCAACAGTTTATACATACACCTCTGTATATAGTTTACACACCACACACACACGGAATGGGATCGACTTGGTTTGGTGGTGGAGTACGTAGGTAGGCACCGGCCGCGTCTCTCGGCATGCACATGCATTTGCGTGTGTGCATGCATGCAACATAAGTTAGAAGTAGCTCTAGTACCCTGTTTGCTGGTGGTAAGCTGCTGTTGGATCGATATCACAGAATTGCTGTAAAGTGCATGTTCATTTTGGGAGTAATGATCTTGCGGTGAACTGCAAAACCGGCTTACATTAAGTTACATAGGGAGTAGAATGTTACATATGAGCAGTTTCTATGTATGTTTAATCAAAGAATAAACAGATAGAAGATGATCAACATAGTTGACATGATATTCGAACAACAGAAGTTTTTTTTAACACAGTACAGACGCAAACGCTCATACATACGCACATACACTCACTTCTATAAACGCACGGACGCACACCCTACCCCTATGAACACCTACGAAAGACTGAGCCGGCACATCATCTTGAGTTTGACGGGAACTTCTCCTAAAATAAATTCAGAAAAATGCGAGCACCAATGCTAAGTCTAGGACTTGAACTTTGGTGCACTAGGGATACCACTGTCCTCATAACCATCCGACCACAGGTTGGTTCACTCGAACAGGAGAAGTTGGTAAGCAAAACTGACATGCTATTTGATAGGTATGGTAAACATGGCATGTCCAGATCGAATACTAATATAGTAAGAAACCGGAAGTAATCCTCAATAGAAGGGGGAAATAACAAATGATGTGGCGGATGAAGAAGCGTTCGCAGACAGCACACCGCCGACGGTTGACATGGCGTGGAGGGATGGGGAGTCGTCATCGGGGAAGTAGTCTTTGTTGTATACCGCAATGTCAGTCGCACGAGAGCTCTCCCCAAAAATCCTGATCTCCTCTCTCACATACTTCATCATAGTAGACGGGTTCCGGAGTCCTGTTGTTCCACATCGTGATGCATTAAGATCCGTGTAAAATTTTCTTTTCAGTTTTTTTCAGTTTCTCTCTTGTATGTCATGTCATTTGTTTGAGACTTGGTTAAATCTGAGTCGACTGAGATCTAACCACACCCCATAAATAAATCACTAAATCATTTCCAACATCCATGTGCGTTGTGTTGACATAGCCAAGCTCTACGCCGAAGGTTGTGACATTGAGCAAAAGGGTTAGATTTAGTTAAGAGTTTTGGAGACGGGCCATATATATATCTTTGGCCCAACTTTCACGAGAGAGTTAGATTTGTCGGTTCGGCCGACACGGAGTCGCAGCTGACTAGCTGACCTAGAAGGTTTTAGCTTTGTAGCTAGACTGGGCTAGAGCTTTGCCAAAAGAGAAAGACTGGCTAGAAGACCCAAGAAAGAATAATCAAAGAAAGGCCAGCTGGACTGATAGGTACTACTCCCTCCATTCCAAAATATAGTGCGCCCGCGCTTCCCGAGGTTCAACTTTGATCAACGCACTATATTTTGGAACGGAAGGAGTATGTCGCTTGTTCCTGGCGTTTCCTTGTACCAACAGTTTATACATATACCTCTGTATATAGTTTACACACCACACACACACGGAATGGGATGGACTTGGTTTGGTGGTGGAGTACTTAGGTAGGCACCGGCCGCGTCTCTCGGCATGCACATGCAGTTGCGTGTGTGCATGCATGCAGCATAAGTTAGAAGTAGCTCTAGTACCCTGTTTGCTGGTGGTAAGCTGCTGTTGGATCGATATCACAGAATTGCTGTAAAGTGCATGTTCATTTTGGGAGTAATGATCTTGCGGTGAACTGCAAAACCGGCTTACATTAAGTTACATAGGGAGTAGAATGTTACATATGAGCAGTTTCTATGTATGTTTAATCAAAGAATAAACAGATAGAAGATGATCAACATAGTTGACATGATATTCGAACAACAGAAGTTTTTTTTAACACAGTACAGACGCAAACGCTCATACATACGCACATACACTCACTTCTATAAACGCACGGACGCACACCCTACCCCTATGAACACCTACGAAAGACTGAGCCGGCACATCATCTTGAGTTTGACGGGAACTTCTCCTAAAATAAATTCAGAAAAATGCGAGCACCAATGCTAAGTCTAGGACTTGAACTTTGGTGCACTAGGGATACCACTGTCCTCATAACCATCCGACCACAGGTTGGTTCACTCGAACAGGAGAAGTTGGTAAGCAAAACTGACATGCTATTTGATAGGTATGGTAAACATGGCATGTCCAGATCGAATACTAATATAGTAAGAAACCGGAAGTAATCCTTAACAGAAGGGGGAAGTAACAAATGATGTGGCGGATGAAGAAGCGTTCGCAGACAGCACACCGCCGACGGTTGACATGGCGTGGAGGGATGGGGAGTCGTCATCGGGGAAGTAGTCTTTGTTGTATACCGCAATGTCAGTCGCACGAGAGCTCTCCCCAAAAATTCTGATCTCCTCTCTCACATACTTGATCATTGTAGACCGGTTCCGGAGTCCTGTTGTTCCACATCGTGATGCATTAAGATCCGTGTAAAATTTCCTTTTCAGTTTTTTTCAGTTTCTCTCTTGTATGTCTTGTCATTTGTTTGAGACTTGGTTAAATCTGAGTCGACTAAGATCTAACCACACCCCATAAATAAATCACTAAATCATTTCCAACATCCATGTGCATTGTGTTGACATAGCCAAGCTCTACGCCGAAGGTTGTGACATTGAGCAAAAGGGTTAGATTTAGTTAAGAGTTTTGGAGACGGGCCATATATATATCTTTGGCCCAACTTTCACGAGAGAGTTAGATTTGTCGGTTCGGCCGACACGGAGTCGCAGCTGACTAGCTGACTTAGAAGGTTTCAGCTTTGTAGCTAGACTGGGCTAGAGCTTTGCCAAAAGAGAAAGACTGGCTAGAAGACCCAAGAAAGAATAATCAAAGAAAGGCCAGCTGGACTGATAGGTACTACTCCCTCCATTCAAAAATATAGTGCGCCCGCGCTTCCCGAGGTTCAACTTTGATCAACGCACTATATTTTGGAACGGAAGGAGTATGTCGCTTGTTCCTGGCGTTTCCTTGTACCAACAGTTTATACATACACCTCTGTATATAGTTTACACACCACACACACACGGATTGGGATCGACTTGGTTTGGTGGTGGAGTACGTAGGTAGGCACCGGCCGCGTCTCTCGGCATGCACATGCATTTGCGTGTGTGCATGCATGCAGCATAAGTTAGAAGTAGCTCTAGTACCCTGTTTGCTGGTGGTAAGCTGCTGTTGGATCGATATCACAGAATTGCTGTAAAGTGCATGTTCATTTTGGGAGTAATGATCTTGCGGTGAACTGCAAAACCGGCTTACATTAAGTTACATAGGGAGTAGAATGTTACATATGAGCAGTTTCTATGTATGTTTAATCAAAGAATAAACAGATAGAAAATGATCAACATAGTTGACATGATATTCGAACAACAGAAGTTTTTTTTAACACAGTACAGACGCAAACGCTCATACATACGCACATACACTCACTTCTATAAACGCACGGACGCACACCCTACCCCTATGAACACCTACGAAAGACTGAGCCGGCACATCATCTTGAGTTTGACGGGAACTTCTCCTAAAATAAATTCAGAAAAATGCGAGCACCAATGCTAAGTCTAGGACTTGAACTTTGGTGCACTAGGGATACCACTGTCCTCGTAACCATCCGACCAGAGGTTGGTTCACTCGAACAGGAGAAGTTGGTAAGCAAAACTGACATGCTATTTGATAGGTATGGTAAACATGGCATGTCCAGATCGAATACTAATATAGTAAGAAACCGGAAGTAATCCTTAACAGAAGGGGGAAATAACAAATGATGTGGCGGATGAAGAAGCGTTCACAGACAGCACACCGCCGACGGTTGACATGGCGTGGAGGGATGGGGAGTCGCAATCGGGGAAGTAGTCTTTGTTGTATACCGCAATGTCAGCCGCACGAGAGCTCTCCCCAAAAATCCTGATCTCCTCTCTCACATACTTGATCATAGTAGACGGGTTCCGGAGTCCTGTTGTTCCACATCGTGATGCATTAAGATCCGTGTAAAATTTTCTTTTCAGTTTTTTTCAGTTTCTCTCTTGTATGTCATGTCATTTGTTTGAGACTTGGTTAAATCTGAGTCGACTGAGATCTAACCACACCCCATAACCATCCGACTACAGGTTGGTTCACTCGCACAGGAGAAGTTGGTAAGCAAAACTGACATGCTATTTGATGGAAGCCATGGGGACGGGGCCAAGACGGTTCCCATACCAGGAGTTGGTGGAAGCCACGAGGAACTTCGCCGCGGAGGAGAAGCTTGGGCAAGGTGGCTTCGGCGCCGTATACCGAGGCTATCTGAGAGGAGAGCCAGCTGATATAGCCATGGCCATAAAGAGATTCTCCAACTCTAAGCATGAGGAGTCTTCCATGCAAGGAGAGAGGGAGTACAAGTCAGAGATCAAGGTGATAAGCAGGCTGCGTCACCGGAACCTCGTGCAGCTCCTCGGCTGGTGCCATGACCGTGAGGAGCTGTTGCTGGTCTACGAGCTCATGCCCAACCGCAGCCTCGACATCCATCTCCCCGGCAAGCAGGGCACCTTCCTCACGTGGCCAATGAGGTACGTATTTTATGTAACGTTGAACTGGCTATATATATATTATATGTATGTTAAGTTGTTAACTGCAAGTGCTACTCTTGGATGAAGATATTGCTGGAGCTTGGGTCTGCACTGCTCTACCTCCATGAGGAGTGGGAGCAATGTGTGTTGCACCGGGACATCAAGCCCAGCAACGTAATGCTCGACGAGTCCTTTGGAGCCAAGTTTGGCGACTTCGGGCTGGCGAGGCTTGTTGACCATGCCGCTGGTGTGCAAACAATGACCGCAATTTCGGGGACTCCGGGCTACTTGGACCCCGAGTACGTGAGCACCGGTAGGGCCAGCGCCGAATCCGATGTGTACAGCTTTGGTGTGGTTCTACTGGAGGTAGCATGCGGCAGGAGGCCAATGAGCATAACCTCGGCCGACCAGGGCAAGCAGAAGAACGGCGTCGTCTTCCGGCTGTTCGAGTGGGCCTGGGGGCTATATGGCCACGGAGCCATTCTTGAGGCCGTCGACGAGCGGCTGAATGGTGACTACAACGCAGCGGAGGTTGAGAGGGTGATGGTAGTCGGGCTGTGGTGCGCGCATCCGGACCCGAGCGCGCGACCGTCCATCAGCACCGCCATTGGGGCGCTCCAGTCCAACTCCAAGGTCCACGGAGCCTGCAGTCAGCTGCCGGTGCTCCCCTCCAAGATGCCGGTACCCATCTACGCTTCTCCCCCGTTCGCCCTGGCGGACTTGTCGTCCAACTCCAGCGTGCAGCCGCACACCTCCAGTACCACTACTTCCTCCAACGCTAGCACTTCCACGACCAGTTCTAAGGCCTCTTCTTCGCTGCTGAAACATCAATACTAGTACTGCTAGACATTTGATTTCTTGTCGGAAGTATTATTATTATTGATGTAAATATGCCAGGATGTCACAGCTAGCGCACCGTATGTTCTTGTCCTGGCAGGTGATATGCTTACTTCCAACTCAGCAACGGGTTTTCAGTAGGCTCTAGTCGTCTGGTCTATTCATTCATACGGATAGTCAATTCAGAGCCAATAAGAAAAATCTAATACCTTTTAGAATATTTTCATTTTCATTTTTTAACGATTCAAAATTGTTCATCAAATTTGTGACTTGTGAGACATATTATTTAGAACATCGTAGCAGTTCTTCATTTAAAATTGACTCAGCATGCAATAACTTAATGCTCAGGAAAATAGCAGGCCAAATCCGTAGAGGACCATAAAAATGAGATGGAATCTAACTATACCATGCCAAAAGAAAACACAATAAATATGCCAAACATGTAATTAACTATGTTATATTAATTTTTTGTATTTGAAAATTATTCTTAACCTTTAATGAATTGAAGCAGTGTTGTACGTTCTGTTATGGAATGTATATATATCAGGTTTGCCACATATATGCCAACATATTTGTATTTCAGGAATTTTTGTATGATGGGTTGATGTTTCAATACGATCTATAATTGGCTTTAATCACCTGAATACTTGTTATCTGGAGTATACTTAGTTTATTTGCTATAACCAATTCCACTGTGCTATTCATATTCGGGTTTCTACTAGCGAACCCCGCGCGGCGGCACGCCGCGCCCGTTAATAGGGGGGTATTGTATGTATTGGAATATCTTGCATGTACACTCTTTTCATCACATGGCAATTAAAGGAAAAAAGCTGCATTGTAACCATCCGACAAGTCAATTAAAAAGAAAAGTTTTGCATTCATAACTATCTTACAGATTAGATGGAAAGAAGACACTATTACATTCCGGCGAAGATTCTTTTATTGTGACTGAACATGACGTGCTGAACGGAAACTAGCACGACGGGAACTTGCACGGTGGGAAGACACACAAGATACCAGAAGAGTTTAAACGTGAGTGTGGCATTGGAGTTTGAAATCAAATCATCTTGGTATACCCCCCCCCCCCCACCCCCCGCGTGGGGTTAGGACCAATAATGAAATGAACCAAGATATACACTACTGTGTAGACATCAAGCATATGCATCATACTTGTTCCCAGATCGAACAACCTAGCTCTCATGTTTGGCCTCCTCCTAAGGTTGTTTCGTCTGTAGTCCTAATACTTCCTTACATCAAGCATGCAAACAATAACTCTTGAGCTTCTCAAGACCGAGTCCCAAATCAGCGACCTCTATATTTTGTTTTCCTTCTTCACCCAAAACAATCAGTCTTAGCTCCGGAAAATTTACAGAAGGAACAAAAATCCTGGTTTGGAGTCATATAACGCTTTGTTATTAGCACTTTGTATCTCCGAAAAAACAGAAGATGTAACATAAGAACCTCATCTATCAGCCTTTAAACCGTAGAAAATTTACTTGAATGTGAAATTTAAAAGACATTCTCATTTTGGATTGCCCATGCAGTTTGTAACTGTGGTTGTGGTAATTGACGCAAAAGATCGGATATATTCAAGGATCTTAACTGAACGGAAGTACTTTAGTCGTGCTAAAGCTACAACTAAGCTGCAGTATGTGGCTATGTGCTTGTGGCATTTTCGTAGATGCAACAAAGTGGTTATTATTACATAGCAAAATGGTCGGATTTTCTTGAAAATCGATGAAACCTATATCAAAGCAAAATAACAGGCGAACACTACTCCCGCCGTTCCAAAATGTAGTGCGTATAGATTTTTTGACAAGTCAAACTTTGTAAACTTTGACCAAGTTTATAGAGAGAACTACTTATATCTACAATATCAAATATATAAAATATGAAAATATGTCTTATGACGAGTCTAATGATATATGTTTGGCCTTCTAGATGTAAATGTTTTTCTCTACAAACTTGGTCAAAGTTGATGAGGTTTGACTTTTCAAAAAATCTATAGGCACTACGTTATGGAACGGAGGGAGTACCTATTTCCCTCGCTATAATTGTGACATGAGCACGCACATGACAGTAGTACTACATACCGACCAATAAAGGGTGAATTATTCACCTATAACTAAACTACAGTTAAGTTGTGTTCATGCATAATTATCCAAAGCTTGTCATAAACTATCATAAAATGACTGAATTCAAAATGATATTTGGGACACCAAATCGATCAACACAAGAGGTAAAGCTTCCAGAAAGATTCTCTCCCATAGCGCCAACATCATTAACTACAAACTTCTCTACAAAGAATAAAAGAAGATGAGCAATACGCCTAAAAGATACCAGAAAGCTAAAAAAAAAAAATCTTCTTTTATCCAATGAAACTCACCCTTGGAAAGAATATTAAACAAACTTCTCTACAAAAAATAATATTAAACAAACACATCTTAGTTCTAAATCTGTATATCCCTTGGAAAGAATGAAAACCAGCTACCACCAAACGTCATTGTAGTTTGGTCATGTTTTTTTGAGCTCATCAACGCTGGGGTCATGCGACCACATGCAACTCTGAAAAATTGTTCAGTCTGAATTCTGAACATAAGGTTTGGATTTGTATACACTGATCATATTGAAAAGCAAAGGCTTGCCTAAAAGTGTCACTACTTCTTGAGCACATACACTTAGGCTCTGTTCGGAACAAAGGGAAGAAAAGCATAGGATAGGGGAAAACCCCAGAAACTGGAAAGGAATAGAGGTACAAAACACAGGAAATAAAATCGTTGTGCTGCATACAGAATTGCCGTTCGGGACAGAGGAAATCAGATCATGTGGGTCCCATCTTGTAATTTTTAAATGCTAGAAAGATGAGCACCAGCTGCAGTTCACGTTCATGTGGGTCCAAATTGTGCATGGTTCGTAGCAGCCTTTCCCCTGATTGCCTCGGGCCAACGCGAAAACAAGAGCTATGGGTGGATGTTTTCTTTCCCGTAAAAACGCTGGAGATCGGAACTTTCCATCGAATTGGAACGAGTCTATTCCTTCATACCGAACGGACAAAATGCAGCGATTCCACAGGAATGTGTTTCCTGTGGGTTTTCCTTTGCTTTTCCTACGTACCGAACACGGCCTTAGTTTAGAGAGTACTAAGGAGCGATGGATCCTGTTGAAAAACAAAGAGTAGGCTACCCTCAAATTGCAAGAGAATTTAGATGGAAACGTCGTACTTCGTTCAACGAGCTGTCTTTAGTCAAAACTCAAAGCGCTGGGTGGGAGTCGGGTCCAGTACGGCAGGGTAGAGCTAAAGTGGCCGTGTGGAATCGTCCTCTCGTCACCGGTGGCCGTGTGGAATCGTCCTATGACGTCCTCTCGTCAATGGCCACGTCGAACGACCTTGTCGTCGGCAGACGTGCAATGTCGAGCGTACAGCAAGATGCATCCAGTTGCTATGTGATGCCGCAGTCGTCCACGGCGGCGGACTCCCGGCCGGTGGTTCCAATGTTAGCTAAGGCGCCACATCCATCTATTACTCTTCCTGTCCCGGTAAGTGATCCATGCGGCACCGTCATCGTGGGAACATGATGGAGACCGAGGAGAACTACACAGACTTAGAATGTTAAGGCAAGCCGATGACGGAGATAGCCATGGGGACGGGGCCAAGACGGTTCCCATACCAGGAGTTGGTGGAAGCCACGAGGAACTTCGCCGCGGAGGAGAAGCTTGGGCAAGGTGGCTTCGGCGCCGTATACCGAGGCTATCTGAGAGGAGAGCCAGCTGGTCTAGCCGTGGCCATAAAGAGATTCTCCAACTCTAATCACGAGGAGTCTTCCATGCAAGGAGAGAGGGAATACAAGTCAGAGATCAAGGTGATAAGCAGGCTGCGTCACCGGAACCTCGTGCAGCTCCTCGGCTGGTGCCATGGCCGTGAGGAGCTCCTGCTGGTCTACGAGCTCATGCCCAACCGCAGCCTCGACATCCATCTCCACGGAAAGCAGGGCACCTTCCTCACGTGGCCAATGAGGTACGTACGTCACGTAACCTAATAACATATCATAGAACTAGCTATAGATGTATGTTAACTGCAAGCGCAACTGCAGGATGAAGATATTGCTGGAGCTTGGGTCTGCGCTGCTCTACCTCCACGAGGAGTGGGAGCAATGAGTGTTGCACCGGGACATCAAGCCAAGCAACGTGATTCTCGACGAGTCCTTTGGAGCCAAGCTAGGCGACTTCGGGCTCGCGAGGCTCGTTGACCATGCCGCCGGGATGCAGACCATGACCGCAATCTCTGGGACTCCGGGGTACTTGGACCCCGAGTGCGTGAGCACAGGCAGGGCCAGCGCCGAGTCCGACGTGTACAGCTTCGGCGTGGTTCTACTGGAGGTGGCATGCGGCCGGAGGCCAATGAGCATAATCGCGGCCGACCAGGACCAGTACAAGAACGGGAGCGTCTTCCGGCTGGTCGAGTGGGCCTGGGGACTATACGGACAAGGAGCCATTCTTGAGGCCGCCGACGAGCGGCTGAATGGCGACTACAACGCGGCTGAGGTGGAGAGGGTGATGGTTGTCGGTCTGTGGTGTGCACAACCACGGACCCGAGCGCACGACGGTCCATCAGAACAGCCATGGCGGCGCTCTAGTCCAACTCCAAGGTCGACGGAGCCTGCAGTCAGTTGCCGGTGCTCCCCTCCAAGATGCCGGTACCCATGTACACGTCTCCGCCGTTCGTCTTGGCGGACTTGTCGTCCAACTCCAGCGTGCAGCCGCACACCTCCAGTACCACTACTTCCTCTGACGCTAGCACTTCGACGACGACCAGTTCAAAGGCCTCTTCTTCACTACTGAAACATCAATACTAGTACTACTAGTTTGATTTCTTGTCCGAAGTGTTCAAAGGCCTCTTAACATCAGTACCAGTAAAAACAATTTGATTTCTTGTTGGAAGTATTATTGATGTAATATGCCAGGATGGGACAGCTAGCACACCATATTTTCTTGTCCTGGTAGGTGGTATGCTTCCAACTTCCAACTCAGCAATGGCCGGGTTTTCACTCGGCTCTACTCGTCTGGTCTATTCATTCATACGGATATTCAATTCAGAGCAAATAAGAAAAATCTAATACTTCTTAGAATCTTTTATTTTTTTGCTTTTTATGATTCAAGTTCATCAAATTTGTGACTTGTGAGACATATTATTTAGTACATCGTAGCAATTCTTTATATAAAATTGACTCGGCATTCAATAATTTAATACTCATGAAAATAGCAGGCCAAATCCGTAGAGGACCATAAAAATGAGATGGAATATAACTATGCCATGCCAAATAAAACACAATAAAAATACTAAACATTTAATTAACTATATTGTATTAATTGTTTGTATTGAGAAATTATTGTTAACCTTTAATCAATTGAAACAGTCTTGAACTTTCTGTTATGTGTATATATATCAAGTTTGCTACATATATGTCAACATATTTGTATTTCGGGAATTTTTGTATGATGGGTTGATCTTTCAATCCAGTTTATAATAGGCTTGAATCACCTGAATACCTGTTATCTGGAGTATACTTAGTTTATTTACTATAATCAATTCCACTGAGCTATTCATATTTGGGTTTCTATGCGAAAATAGTTTTTTTTTCCTTTGACTATGATAAATATATGGTCTGAAATACATATGGCTTAATATCCATCTGTATCATATGAGCATAGCTAACTTTCACTAGTAGAAAACAGGTCTTTGGTCCAGGCTGGGTAAGGGCATTAATCCCGGTTCACTCACGAACCGGGACCAATGGGGGCATCAGTCCCGGTTCTTGAGGCCAGGGGGCCGGCCGGGCCTCGGGGGCCATTGGTCCCGGTTCGTCTGGCCCCATTGGTCCTGGTTCCAGACACGAACCGGGACCAATGGGCCTCGCTCCTGGCCCACAACCATTGGTCCCGGTTGGTAGCTGGAACCGGGACCAAATGGGGTCCTTTAGTCCCGGTTCTAGCCATAAACCGGGACCAAAGAGATGCCTATATATACCCCGCAAGCAGAGCAGTGGAGTGCTCTGTTTTTTTGGCCGGCCGTGGGAGAGCTTTGTGGTGCTCTAGCTCACCTCCTATGCACATGAGGTGTTCGATGAAATGCCCGAGCCACACTTAAGCATTCTCCTCTCGAAGCTCCTTGTCCAAACACCATTTTCCTCATAATTTGTCTAGGTTTGGCGGTCCGTCCTGTCCCGTCCCCGTCCTCACCGCCGTCGATCGCCCGCGCCGATCTCGTCGCCGGCACCACCGTGGTGAGCCTCTTGTTCTTATCTTCTTTCTAAAAAAAAAGTTCTTACTTGTATGATTTAGATAGATACTTGTGTAATTTTCTTACTTTTATTATTGTTTGTTATTATATAGTGCGATGGTTTTGGTATCCGCCTCCGTCGACCCTCGTCCTGTCTATGATTCGGATGTGGTATATATATTATCTTTTATAACTATTAGTTTCATTTAGTGTTTATGACAATTATGCCAACCAACGTGACATAGATTTTTTTATCTAGGAGGTATGTGAACCGGAAATTCCAACCGACCCTATTGTCGAGAGGTTAAATTTAGTTGAAGAAGAAAACAATTACTTGAAGGAAAAATTGAAAAAAATTGAGGAGGAGAAGATGATATTGGAGTTACATGTTGCGGATGTCGTCGATGATCGCAAGATCCAGATGGATGCAATGCGCTTGAAGATTAGAAAGTATAGAAAATATGCCATTCATACTGAGTCTTGGTATCATTATGCCGTTGGATCAATTGTTACCTTAGTTGCGATTATGATCGCATTTGTTGTTGCATTGAAATGTTTTAGATAGTTTCAATGTATAGTTTAATTAGATGCTCTGGAGAGATATATGTTGTTCAATGAGAACTATGTATGTACTTTGGTTTTAATATGATGATGAACTTCTATTAATTTGGTCACTTATCTATTCATGATGTTCTGTAATGGTTTTTGACACACTTAATTATATATAATGCACGCAGATGAACTGGCAATGGATGTACGGTGACAGACGCACGTCTGAGTACATTAAGGGCGTGCATAATTTTCTCGAAGTGGCTGAGGCAAACAAGCAGAATGGTTTTATGTGTTGTCCATGCCCTATATGTGGGAATACGAAGTCTTACTCTGACTCGAAAACCCTTCACACCCACCTGCTTTATAAGGGTTTCATGCCACACTATAATGTTTGGACCAAGCACGGAGAAAGAGGGGTTATCATGGAAGACAGCGAAGAAGAAGAGGATGATGACAACAATGTGCCCCCTGAATACGGTGATGCTGCAACGGGGGAAGCTGAAGATCAAGAGGAACCAGATGATGTGCCCGATGATGATCTTCGCCGGATTATAATAGGCTTGAATCATCTGAATACCTGTTATCTGGAGTATACTTAGTTTATTTGCTATAATCAATTCCACTGAGCTATTCATATTTGGTTTTCTATGCGAAAATAGTTTCTTTCCTTTGACTTTGATAAATATATGGTTTGAAATACATATGGCATAATATCCATCTGTATCATGTGAGCATAGCTAACTTTGCTATTATTGCTGGGCTAAGTGTCGTTTGAATGATTATTGGAGGTTGTTGTATCTAATTATCTCTTGGCAACACAAATAAGCTTTATCTCGCAAAGGCATAATATTATTTTTGTGTTAGGCATTTTTTCCGAAAAGGAGGATTACCCCCGGGCTCTGCATCAAGCGATGCACACAGCCATAGTGCTACGCCCATCTTCGTCAATGTTAGTCTTTATTAGGTCTTTTGGCTGGTCGAGTGAGCCGGGGGACTATACGGACGGGAAGCCATCCTTGATGCCGCCGACAAGTGGTTGGACGGTGACTACAACGCGGCGGAGGTGGAGGATGATTGTTGTCGGGCGGTGGTGCATGCGCCCAGACCCAACCCGAGCGTGTGGCCGTCCATCAGGACAGCCATGGCCACACTCCAGCCCAAGGTCGACCAAGGCTGCTACCAGCTACCCGTGCTTCCTTCCAAGTTACCGGTGCCGATGTTTGAGCCATCGCCACCGCTCGCCAGCTGGGCCAACGTCGTTGGGATGTCGTCGTCATCTTCCCACACCGTAGGGATGTCATCGTCCAGAATGCCGCCGCGCACCTCTTGTACCACATCCTCCGACGCCAGCACTTCGATGGCCAGTTCGAAGACCTCTTCCTTGCTAATGAAACATCAGCACCCGTAGTAATTTATGGTGTGAGTTTGATCTATTCTCGGGAGCGTTGATGTAATGATGCCAGGATGGGACTGGCAGCTGGAATGGTTATCGACTTATTGGTATGTTCATGTGTTTGATATCGATAAGAATGGTTCATTTTTAAAGTTGGCTCACCAAGCTTATCACAACCCTCCTCCTTTCCCCGGACTTGGAACCGACTATGTTTAGAAAAACATAGGCAGAGTTTTTGTGTTACGGTCAGTAATATAGAAGGAGCTGGCCATATTGCGTTCACATGACACTGTAAGCAACATCAAAGGAGCTTCATACAGGTTTTATTTCGTTTTGCCAGAGAGTGCCAAGAAATGAACAGGCTTTATAGCTGATAAGCTCATCAGCCCTACTCAAAGTGCCTTTGTCAAAGGCAGAAATATTATGGATGGTATTATGTCATTCCATGAACTCCTCAACTATACCCATGTTAAGAAACAAGTAGGTGTCGTGCTTAAGCTCGATTTTGATAAAGCATACGACAAGGTCAATTGGGAGTTCCTGTTGGAGTGTCATAGACTTCGAGGATTTAATAACACTTGGTGTAATTGGATTAAGCAAATCTTATACAATGGCACAGTGAGCATCAAGCTTAATAACACCGTTTGGCCTTATTTCCAAAGTGCTAAAGGGGTTTGCCAAGGAGACCCCCTCTCGCCTTTTCTCTTTAATCTTGCAGCTGATTGCCTAACTAAAATGATCAAGAATGCACAACAAAATGACTCATTGTTGGCTTAGCTTCTGATCTTGTTCCTAAAGGTGGCGGTCATGCAGTATGCAGACGACACCATTATATGTCTTGAACATGATTTAGACAGAGTTGTCAACCTCAAGCTGTTGTTGTACTTGTTTGAGATGATGTCTGGATTGAAGGTAAATTTTCAAAAAAGTGAGATTCTTAGCGTTGGGGGTGATGAAGAGATTGTTAAAGAGTATGCTGAACTCTTTAATTGTGATATAGGTCAATTCCCTATCAAATACATTGGGATGCCAGTGAGTTTTACCTCCCTTAAAGATTCTGTTTGAGAGTTTCTTGTCGGGAAATATCTCAAACATTTTGATGCTTGGGTGGGCAATGCAGCCTCTATTGGGGGGGGGGGGGGGGGGTTGGGGGTTTTGTAGGGTTAATTTAGGGGTTTCATATATTGTGTTAGCTAGCTAATAGCTAGAGAGAAGTGTCCTCTCTTATCTCCATGCTTGGTCGATGCTACGTACTATACGTATAGAGAGGACTCGACACGCTAGCTAGCAAGCAAATGAAGGAAACCATTAAGTACACAAGATCGTCATGAACATATACAGAGAGAAGTGATCGACCTCCTCCTTCTCCGAGAGATTGGCCGAACAACAAGTTTTCGTATATCTATCCGACGCTACTAGCTACATATATACAATATAAGATCTCTTACAATCCCTAACATCTGATGTCAAGTTCCACATGGTATTCTCCGGCTGGATTGATGACGTGGTCAAGAAAGAATCCCGCCAATTCCTCTTGAATTGCTTTTATGCGATCTTGTGGTAGGAGTTCATCCCGCATCTGCCAAATCTAATTTGAAGAAGGGGGTCAATACATATATATGAATGAAACTCAACACAAATGATGGTAATAAAATAAAATTGTGAATATTATTGCTTATGCACTTCATATTGTTTTTCAGAGTAGCCACGCTTAGAGGTCGTTGCGTTGTAGATGTACTCGCAGACGTAGTATCCACAAAAATTATTCCCGCCTTCCTGCCACAACCACTTTACGAGAAATAGAGGTCAATCAAACTGATAATCAAGCATTATAAATGGTATTGATGAAACTAGCTAGAATCAATGGGAGATGCGCGGAACTAGCTAGTAGTACTTACTTTCGGGTGTGTAAATCGCAGCTCCCCCAGCAGTCCCGGAACTTCTGCTGTGAACACTTTCCAAACCCTGCGAGACAAAGAAAATAATTACTTGATATCAGGAAATGAACAAAGTTGCCGATATGGTGCGATAATGATCGATTGAACTTACTTCTGGAGCATTTCAGTCATGGCCGCATACTCCTTGGGATCTTTTCGTTTTGAGTCTAAGACGGTTACTAGTCCCTGCTCAAGCTTAATCTCTAGGAGAATAAAGTGGAAGCTGCGCACGCATGCATAACTCATCAATTACATTACTATAACCTCGAGTAATAATGGAAACCGAATATGCAGAAGACAGTAACACTCACTTGAAGTTGTAAGGAAAGAGTATTTTATCTTTGTTTTGATTTTTAATCAACGATTGTAGCAAGGTGGCCTCGGTTTCTTTCGCATTATATTTAACCGTCCATTCATCTATGAGATTTGTGTTAATGAACCCAATATCATAGATTTGTGCATTTCTGCATTCGACGATCTTCAATCTGCATAATATAGTGAGGATAATTATATATACATGCAATGAAAGAGCTGAGCTCTATATAGAGACTTAATTACAGAAGTATAGTACTTACAGACAGTAGCAAGTGATGATTATTTTAGCGAGGTCCTTTTGATTGTAAAACTGGAAGAACTCCTCAAATGGAATAGACAACAGATCAATTCCAACGAGGTCGTGCACCTCTTTAACTCTCAGCATCAAAATATCCTTCCCAGACTTGCAGGTGTCCATGTACCACTTATGGAATCTTCGCATCATCGTTGTTAAAGGAGGATCACCAGGTCTGACGAGAGGCTTTCCGTACTGGTATTTGTGTTCGTCCACCTCCATTGTATCAAAATGTGCATCGTCGGGCAGGTAATCACTAGGATTGGTACCGGGCAGCATCCCCGGCAGATTTGCGACGATATCGCTAGACACCTTGAGCGGGGGGCACGATTGGTTCGCCTGTTCGCCGAGCTGGGGAATTTTGTTCCCACTTCTTCGTTCTTGTAACCTTTTGTCACTTGAAGTAGTTCCCGACCGGCGCGCTCCTCCCACTGCCTTTCTAAGAGCGCGGACATGGTTGTCATCCGGCAGAGGCGGTGGTGGTCGCTTCAGGTTCTCCAAAGTGCGCTTCAATTTCACCGGATCTATCTTCTACTCCGGAGGTGGATTTTTCTTTGCAAAAAAGTCCTTCACTTCGGCTTGACAGATCTGCTTGTTTTCCTCCTCGGTCATCTCGTATGGTAACTTCTCTAGAGGCTTGAGAGATGGACTGAATATGTATTGCCTCCCGCCTCTGGCTGTACTGCTAGACGCCGGAGCAGCCGGAGCGGCTGCGGCTGTCTTCCTTCGTTGCTTACGAGGCGGAGAAGGAGGCGGAGTGCTACGACGCACCGGAGCAGCCGGATCGGCGGCGGCTGTCTTCCGTTGTTGATGACGAGGCGGGGGAGGAGGCGGGCTGCTCGGACGGGCCAGCGCAGGCGGAGAAGGAGGCGGAGTGCCGCCACGTGCCAGAGCAGCTGGAGAAGGAGGCGGAGTGCCGCCACACGCCGGAGCAGCCAGAGAAGGAGGCGGAGTGCCCTGATCACTCGCCAGAGGAGGAGGCGGAGGAGGAAGCGGAGTGCCCTGACTCGCCGGAGGAGGAGGCGGAGGCGTCCAGTTCGGAAGGTTGATGAGCTCCTTCCGCCATAGACATGGAGTCTTCAGAGCAAGACCCAGCTGAGTCTCCCCTTCACCGGTAGGGTGGTCAAGCTCGAGCTCCTCAAATCCCTCCGTTATTTCATCGACCATCACAACAGCATAGCCTTCTGGAATCGGAAGGCAGTGAAAAGTTGCGCCGGGTTGAGGAGGTGCAACAGAGCCGACAGCCGCCTTGACTTTGAGGTGCTGCCATTGCGCCATAAGGTGGCAATCTTGAGCCTCCGTGATAGCATTCACGGGGTAGCTGGGAGCCGTGAAGTGAGGCTGCTGAAGGAGGTCGGTAGAAGCCACGCTGCTTCTCCGCTGAGATGGCGGGGTAGCTTCTGGGGTAGCTCCGGCAGGTCACTGCCTCTGAACTAGTGCTTGTTCCTCTAGCGCTCGTACCCCTGCATTCAGCTTCTACAGTTCGGTCTGCTCCACTTTCCTCCTCCTCTCCCGGGTTTTGTAACCGCCTACGCTGGGAAACCCAACCTTCCACGCAACGGAGCCTACCGTGCCTCGTGTTCGTCCTGGGTGCTCAGGATTCCCGAGGGCCTGTGTGAGCTCGTCGTTCTCTCTGTCGGGAACGAACGTCCCTTGCTGCGCTGCGGCGATATACTTCTGAAGCTTCTTGATGGGTATTTCAAGTTGCTCCTTCGTCCAACGGCACTTCCCTGTTTCAGGGTCCAAGGTTCCCCCAACCCCGAAGAACTAAGTCCTTGAATGGTCTGGCCAGTTCAATGTCTCTGGTTCGACCCCTTTATCAAGCAGGTCCTTCTCAGCCTTGTCCCACAACGGCCGGGCTTTGAGGTAGCCACCTGACCTCGTGCGATGGTGATACTACTTCTTTGCAGCATTTTTCATGTTTGTCGCTGACATCTTCTTACTCTTCTCCGATGTCTTGTGGGCCACAAATGCGGGCCAGTGATCTTCCCTTTGTCGACAAACGTTGATTTCAACTCATTCTTCCACCTCCTGAATAGATCTGCCATCTTCTTAAGAGCATGAGCCTTGACCAATGGCTCTATAACTGGCTTATCCGGATCCTCCTCTGGCGGTATGGTGAAATTTGCCTTCAGCGCGGTCCAAAGATCATCTTTCTGTCTATCGTTGACAAAAGACACTTGAGGGTCTTCGCTCTTAGGCTTATTCCATTGGTGGATGCTGATCGGGATCATGTCCCTAACAAGAACCCCGCACTGAGCAGAATATGCTTCCTTGGTCCTGCTGGGTTCAATCGGTTGGCCATCGTCACTGATTGCTGTGATCATGAACCTTTCATCCTGGCGCAACCTTTTCTTCGGGCCTCGTCTCGTTACCGAAGTTTGGTTCGATTCGGAGGGCTAGAAAAGAAGAAAGAAGAGAGTTAATATGTGTACATACCAAAACAATTAATGCATCAATTAGCTAGTCAGCACAGGCTTAATTAATATATATACCTCGCTGGACTTTGCAACAGCTCCTTCCTCCGTTCCCTCACCGGAGCAGTCATCACGGTCTCCTTCCACCGGCATTCCGTCACCGGAGCCATCATAATCATGTCCTTCCACCTCCATTGTTCGATCACCGGAGCCTGCTTCACCCTCTCCTTCCAGACCATCGGTGTCGTTGAGATACGACAAGATATCACCTCCGCCGAGGATTATTTCCCCCAACAACTGTTCTGCTTCGATGTCTCGGTGCTCCATAGTTTCTGCAAATATTACAACATGGCAATTAATATACAAACATGACAGATGGATATATTAGTGCAAACGTAGACCTAGCTAGCTCGACGCTTCTACGGTTTGGGGTGGCCTCGACAACTCTTCTAGGGTTTGGGGTGGCCTAGGCAACGCTTCTGGGGTTTGGGGTGGCCTCGACAACGCTTCTAGGGTTTGGGCCGGATCGCCTCTCTCATGAATGTCCGACGTCCAGACCGACAAGGGATTTAACAAAATGACGCCATTCTGGATGTGCAGAAAATGGTCCATATTTTTCCTGATCTCATCTACCCTTCTATATGTCACGTTGTCTAGTGTCAAAGAATTCAAGAAAACCATGACTTCATCATTAGCCGGAAATGACAGGCGTATAATGGTACGAAGCTCTTCAAAGTTGTTTTGGAACGGAGTTCCCGATAGAATAATTCGCTTTTTGGTACAAAGTTCAGCAAGAGCCTTCCGAATATCGCTATTTGGAAGGCCTTTGCTGAAATTCATACCAAAAGGCGAATTATTCTATCCGGAACTCCGTTCCAAAACAACTTTGAAGAGCTTCGTAGCATCATACGCCTGTTACTTCCGACTAATGATGAAGCCATGGATTTCTTCAATACTTTGACAGACAACGTGACATATAGAAGAATATATATATAGATGAGATCAGAAAAAAAAATTGGATCAACTTGTGCACATCCATAATGGGGGCATTCTTGATAAATCTATATATGCCAAAATTCAAACTTTGACATATGATCAAACTTTGACATATGATCAAATGTTCCATATGTCAAAATTCAAACTTTGACATATGATCAAATGTTGCATATGTCAAAATTCAAACTTTGACATATGATCAAACTTTGATATATGTCCACCGCGATATAAAATAATACATAGACTTGTTCGGGCGAGAGGGGGTTGATCGACGTCCCCCCTCATGTCGAAGTTACCGGAGTTATCTTCTAGCGGTTTGGGTGGCCTCGAGAGTTTGTCGGGTAGGGGCGGGAGGGGTTAGGAGATCGACAACGCTTTTTTTCTAGGGTTTGGGTGGCCTCGAGAGTTGGTCGCCCGGTATATCGAGAGGGGGGTGAACATTTTACCTTAGTAACTTAGAAAAAAAATGTTATCGGGGAGGGGGTATATCGACCCCCCCTCATGTCGAAGTTATCGGGGAGGGGCTATATCGACAACGACATACATATAGCCACATACATATAAAAAAATTCTATGAACATCCATACATACATATAGCCACATACATATATATGGCTATGAAAAAAAATTCATCATATAAAAAAATGTTATCGGGAGGGGGTATATCGACCCCCCCCCCTCATGTCGAAGTTATTGGGGAGGGGCTATATCGACATGACATATACATATAGCCACTAAATATAAAAAAAATTATAGACATCCATACATACATATAGCCCCATACATATATATGGCTATGAAAAAAAAATTCATCATATTAAAAAAATGCTATGAACAACAATTAATACATATATGAACAAACAATTTTATGAACATCCATCATACATAGCCACATACCTATATATATACATTATATATGAACAAAACAATTTTCATCATATAAAAAATATCAACATATATACATTATATGTGAACTCCACCATTTCTCTAAAAAAATTCTCTATGCAAATTTCTCTAAAAAACTGACTTTGATCATGAATATCTCTAACTGTGCAAATATCTCTAACTATGTAAATATTTTTCTTATATTTAATAAATTCCAAAGTTGGAATTTCAATTATTCATATTTCCTTTGATTTGCAAAGGTGCTATATTCTCCCCAATTCTTTTGCACACACAAAAATTAGTCCATCTATTTGACAGTACCCACAACCCATTCTGCCAAAAACATTTGGTTCTATAGTTCAAAATTTTCAAATATCATTCAGTTCAAATTTGGACCAGATTCAAACTCCATGGTCAAAGCTCAATTTAAATTGGACAAAAAATTCTCAAACTTTGTGCATCAACACCTCACCACAAAAATTCTCAAAAATTCTTAAAATGCCTAGAGCCCTTTTGCATTTCATCATACACTTGATGTGCACCACAAAAATTTGGACAGAGGGAGGAATCGGCGGCAGGGCGCGGCGACGGCGGCCAGTACAGGGAGGAATAGGAGGAGGAGGAGGGGATCGGGGCGGCGCTCACAGCGAGGACGCGTCGGCGACGAGGAGCGGGCTCGGTGGCGGCGATGACAAGGACGGGCTCGGGGCAGGGCACGGTGACGGGGCAGGGCGCAGCGACGGTGTCGGTGCAGGGCACAGCGACGGCGACGAGGAGGTAGGGCCGGCGACGGCAACGAGGAGCGGGCGGCGATGGGGCAGGGCGTGGCGACGGCGATAGCTACGAGAAGCAGGGCATCGGCGTCGGGGCGCTGGGCGGCGGCGTCGGGGAGAATGTGAGAACTTGCTGAAAAATTCCTAAGTGCCACTTATATAGGAAAGCCTTTGGTCCCGGTTAGTGGCATCAACCGGGACCAATGCCTCCTTTAGTCCCGGTTCGTGCCACCAATCGGGACCAAAGGTCTGTTTTGGCTAGGCGAAAGGGCGGGAAGCACAACCCTTTGGTCCTGGTTGGTGGCACGAACCGGGACCAAAGGGTGGCATTGGTCCCGGTTTGTGCCACGAACCGGTACCAATGCACCCCTTTAGTCCCGGTTTGGTGTCACCTACCGGGACCAAAGGCCTTGTGCTGCCCGCGGCCAAAAGTTTAGTCCCACCTCGCTAGTTGAGAGGGGCGCGGAGTGGTTTATAAACCCCACTGCCGCTGCCCTCTCGAGCTCCTCTCAAATGTAGGCTTACGGGCCTAACCTGACACTCCTCTGCCTATGGGCCTACTGGGCCTTCTGCGGGCCTGAATCCTGGCCCGTGGTTGGGTTTCTAGTCGTATTCAGGCCGTGGTGGCCCAGTAGGTTTTTCTGTTTTTTTCCAGTTTTTCTGTTTTGTTTTTTGCTTTATTTATTTTCTTTTATTTTTTAATTCTTTTTGCTTTTAGGTAAGAAATATTATAAACTTTCTGTTAGTGCCATTAGTTTTCCAATTCGAATAGTTTAAATTTGAATTCTTTGAAATTTGTGTGAATCACTAGTTTGTGATTAACTTTACTATAAAAATAGATTTTTGATTGATTCTTTTTACTGCTATTTAATATTACTATGTTTTATCATTATATTCAAAAACTGTTTTTGTTCTTTTAGTTTCTAACAAAAAAAATCTTTATGATAATTCTTTTTGCTATTAAAGTTTCTAACAAAAAAAGTTCTTCAAATGAACTCTGAAGAGGTTGAAAATTGGCATGATATCATCATTTCACACACATAGCATGTGCTAAAAAGTTGAGAGGGTTACGGCAAAAACTGGATGCACTTCGTGTACAAAATGGACAATCTCTTTCGAAGTATCAGTGTTTCGGACGAAAACTCATCTGTTACAAAGGGATTTCATTTTTTTGAACTTATTTGAACTCCAGACTTTTTGTGTGTTCAAAATGAACCATTCAAAGCCACATCATCAATTTTCAACCCTTTCTGAGTTCATCTGTTATTTTTCTTGCATTTAATGATTTTTTGAGCTAAATGACCCTGAAATTGAAAAGCACTTCAAATGAACTCTGGAGAGGTTGAAAATTGGCATGATATCATCATTTCACCCACATAGCATGTGCTAAAAAGTTGAGAGGGTTACGGCAAAAACTGGATGCACCTCTGTACAAAATGGAACATCCTTTTTGAAGTATCTAGGGTTTCGGACAAAAACTCATCTGTTACAAAGGGATTTCATTTTTTTGATTTTTTTGAACTCCAGAGCTTTTTGTGTGCTCAAAATGAACCATTCAAAGCCACATCATAATTTTCAACCCTTCTGAGTTCATCTGTTATTTTCTTGCATTTACTGTGATTTTTGATGGCTAAATGACCCTGAAATTGAAAAAGCACTTCAAATGAACCTGAAGAGGTTGAAAATTGGCATGATATCATCATTTCACCCACATAGCATGTGCTAAAAGTTGAGAGGGTTACGGCAAAAACTGGATGCACTTCGTGTACAAATGGACAATCTCCTTTCGAATTATCAGGGTTTCGGACGAAAACTCATCTGTTACAAAGGGATTTCATTTTTTGAACTTATTTGATCTCCACACTTTTTGTGTGCTCAAAATGAACCATTTAAAGCAACATCATCAATTTTCAACCCTTTTCTGAGTTCATCTGTTATTTTTCATGCATTTACTGATTTTTTTGAACTAAATGACCCTGAAATTGAAATGCACTTCAAATGAACTCTGAAGAGGTTGAAAATTGGCATGATATCATCATTTCACCCACATAGCATGTGCTAAAAAGGTGAGAGGGTTACGGCAAAAACTGGATGCACTTCGTGTACAAAATGGACAATCTCTTTCGAAGTATCAGTGTTTCGGACAAAAACTCACCTGTTACAAAGGAATTTCATTTTTTTGAACTAATTTGAACTCCGGACTTTTTGTGTGCTCAAAATGAACCATTCAAAGCCACATCATCAATTTTCAACCCTTTCTGACTTCATCTGTCTTCACTTTTTCTTCGCTTGTGTCCTTTGCTTATTGCGTCGTAACCATGGATATTCTTCATCGCTTAACAGGGTGCTTGGGTCAGCCTTGACTTTGAAGGGAGGAATTTTATGAAAACTTTGAAGGGAGGAATTTCATGAAACTTTTCATAATCTTCAGACATGTCTGTCTTACCCTCCACTCCCATGATGTCTCTTTTCCCTGAAAGAACTATGTGGCGCTTTGGCTCATCGTATGATGTATTCGCTTCCTTATCTTTTCTTTTTCTCGGTTTGGTAGACATGTCCTTCACATAGAAAAACTGCGCCACATCATTGGCTAGGACGAATGGTTCGTCCGTGTACCCAAGATTGTTCAGATCCACTGTTGTCATTCCGTAATGTGGCTCTACCTGTACCCCGCCTCCTGACAGATTGACCCATTTGCACTTAAACAAAGGGACCTTAAAATCATGTCCGTAGTCAAGTTCCCATATGTCCACTATGGAACCATAATATGTGTCCTTTCCCCTCTTGGTTGCTGCATCAAAGCGGACACCACTGTTTTGGTTAGTGCTCTTTTGATCTTGGGCGATCATGTAAAATGTATTCCCATTTATCTCGTATCCTTTGTAAGTCAATACAGTCGAAGATGGTCCCCTGGACAACGAGTACAGCTCATCAGAAACAGTGTTGTCACCTCTGAGATGTGTTTCCAACCAACTGCCGAAAGTCCTGATGTGTTCACATGTAATCCAGTCGTCACACTGCTCCGGGTGTTTGGAGCGCAGAATGTTCTTGTGTTCTCCGTTTTTCAATCGACCATCACAACACATACCTTCTGGAATCGGAAGGCAGTGAAATTGCGCCGGGTTGAGGAGGTGTCAACAGAGCCGACAGCCGCCTGACTTGAGGTGCTGCCATTGCGCCATAAGGTGGCAATCTTGACTCCGTGATAGCATTCACGGGTAGCTGGGAGCCGTGAAGTGAGGCTGCTGAAGGAGGTCGGTAGAAGCCACGCTGGCTTCTCCGCTGAGATGGCGGGGTACTTCTGGGTAGCTCGCGGTCACTGCCTCTGAACTAGTGCTTGTTCCTCTAGCGCTCGTACCCCTGCATTCAGCTGCTTACAGTTCGGCTCGCTCCACTTTCCTTCCTCCTCCTCTCCCGGGTTTTGTAACCGCCTACGCTGGGAAACCCAACCTTCCACGCAACGAGCCTACCGTGCCTCGTGTCGTCCTGGGTGCTCGGATTCCCGAGGGCCTGTGTGAGCTCGTCGTTCTCTCTGTCGGGAACGAACGTCCCTTGCTGCGCTGCGGCGATATACTTCTGAAGCTTCTTGATGGGTATTTCAAGTTCTCCTTCGTCCAACGGTCACTTCCCTGTTTCAGGGTCAAGGTTCCCCCAACCCCGAGAACTAAGTCCTTGAATGGTCTGGCCAGTTCAATTCTCTGGTTCGACCCCTTTATCAAGCAGGTCCTTCTCAGCTTTTCCCACAACGGCCGGGCTTTGAGGTAGCCCCCTGACCTCGTGCTATGTGATACTACTTCTTTGCACAATTTTTCATGTTTGTCGCTGACATCTCTTACTCCTTCTCCGATGTCTTGTGGGCCACAAATGCGGGCCAGTGATCTTCCCTTTGTCGACAAACGTTGATTTCAACTCATTCTTCCACCTCCTGAATAGATCTGCCATCTCTTAAACTGAGCCTTGACAATGGCTCTATAACTGGCTTATCCGGATCCTCCTCGTGGCGTATGTGAAATTTGCCTTCACGCGCGGTCCAAAGATCATCTTTGTCTATCGTTGACAAAGACCTTGAGGTCTTCGCTCTTAGGCTTATTCCATTGGTGGATGCTGTCGGGATCATGTCCCTAACAAGAACCCCGCACTGAGCAGAATATGCTTCTTTGGTTCCTGCTGGGTTCAATCGTTTGGCCATCGTCACTGATTGCTGTGATCATGAACCTTTCATCCTGGCGCAACCTTTTCTTCGGGCCTCGTCTGCTTACCGAAGTTTGTTCGATGTCGGAGGGCTAGAAAAGAAAAGAAGAGAGTTATATGTGTACATACCAAAACATTAATGCTCAATTAGCTGTCAGACAGCTTAATTAATATATATACCTCGCTGGACTTTGCAAACTCTCCTTCCTCCTGTTTCCCTCACCGGAGCAGTCATCACGGTCTCCTTCCACCGGCATTCGTCACCGGAGCCATCATAATCATGTCCTTCCACCTCCTTGTTCGATCACCGGAGCCTGCTTCACCCTCTCCTTCCAGACCATCGGTGCGTTGGATACGACAGATATCACCTCCGCCGAGGATTATTCCCCCACACAACTGTTCTGCTTCGATGTCTCGGTGCTCCATAGTTTCTGCAATATTACAACATGGAATTAATACAAACATGACAGATGGATTATTAGTGCAAACGTAGACCTAGCTAGCTCGACTTCTACGTTTTGGGGTGGCCTCGACAACTCTTCTAGGGTTTGGGTGGCCTAGGCACGCCTTCTGGGGTTTGGGTGGCCTCGACAACGCTTCTAGGTTTGGGCCGGATCGCCTCTCTCATGAATTTCCGACGCCGATCCAGACCAAGGGATTTAACAAAAGACGCCATTCTGGATGTGCAGAAAATGGTCCATATTTTTCCTGATCTCATCTACCCTTCTATATCACGTTTTCTAGTGTCAAAGAATTCAAGAAAACCATGACTCTCATTATGCCGGAAATGACAGGCGTATAATGGTACGAAGCTCTTCAAAGTTGTTTTGGAACGGAGTTCCGATAGAATAATTCGCTTTTTGGTACAAAGTTCAGCAAGAGCTTTCCGAATATCCTATTTGAAGGCCTTTGGCTGAAAATTTCATACCAAAAGGCGAATTATTCTATCCGAACTCCGTTCCAAAACAACTTGAAGAGCTTCGTAGCATCATACCCTGTTACTCCGACTAATGATGAAGCCATGGATTTCTTCAATACTTTGACAGACAACGTGACATATAGAAGAATATATATATAGATGAGATCAGAAAAAAAATTGGATCAACTTGTGCACATCCATAATGGGTTTCTTGATAAATCTATATATGCCAAATTCAAACTTTGACATATGATCAAACTTTGACATATGATCAAATGTTCCATAGGTCAAATTCAAACTTTGCATATGATCAAATGTTGCATATGTCAAAATTCAAACTTTGACATATGATCAAACTTTGATATATGTCCACCGCGATATAAAATATACATAGACTGTTACTGTTCGAGGCGGATTGGAGGGGGGTTATCGACGTCCCCCCTCATGTCGAAGTTACCGAGTTATCTTCTAGCGGTTTGGGTGGCCTCGAGAGTTTGTCGGGTAGGGCGGGAGGGTTAGGAGATCGACAACGCTTTTTTTTCTAGGGTTTGGGTGGCTCGAGAGTTGGTCGCCCGGTATATCGAGACGGGGGTGAACATTTTACCTTAGTAACTTAGAAAAAAAATGTTATCGGGGAGGGGGTATATCGACCCCCCCTCATGTCGAAGTTATGGGGAGGGGCTATATCGACAACGACATACATATAGCCACATACATATAAAAAATTCAATGAACATCCATACTACATATAGCCACATACATATATATGGCTATGAAAAAAATTCATCATATAAAAAAATGTTATCGGGAGGGGGTATATCGACCCCCCCCCCTCATGTCGAAGTTATTGAGGGGGCTATATCGACATGACATATACATATAGCCACATAAATATAAAAAAAATTATGACATCCAACATACATATAGCCCATACATATATATGGCTATGAAAAAAAAATTCATCATATTAAAAAAATGCTATGAACAACAATTAATACATATATGAACAAACAATTTTATGAACATCCATACATACATAGCCACATACTATATATATACATTATATATGAACAACCAATTTTCATCATATAAAAAATATCAGCATATATACATTATATGTGAACTCCACCATTTCTCTAAAAAATTCTCTATGCAAATTTCTCTAAAAAACTGACTTTGATCATGAATATCTCTAACTGGTGCAAATATCTCTAACTATGTAAATATTTTCTTATTTTATAAATTCCAAAGTTGGAATTTCAATTATCATATTTCCTTTGATTTGCAAAGGTGCTATATTCTCCCCAATTCTTTTGCACACACAAAAATAGTCCATCTATTTGACAGTACCCACAACCCATTCTGCGCAAAAACATTTGGTTCTATAGTTCAAAATTTTCAAATATCATTCAGTTCAATGGACCAGATTCAAACTCCATGGTCAAAGCTCAATTTAAATTGGACAAAAAATTCTCAACTTTGTGCATCAACACCTCCCCACAAAAATTCTCAAAAATTCTTAAAATGCCTAGAGCCCTTTTGCATTTCATCATACACTGATGTGCACACAAAAATTTGGACAAGGGAGGAATCGGCGCAGGGCGCGGCGACGGGCGCCAGTACAGGAGGAATAGGAGGAGGAGGAGGGGATCGGGGCGGCGCTCACAGCGAGGACGCGTCGCGACGAGGAGCGGGCTCGGTGGCGGCGATGACAAGGACGGGCTCGGGGCAGGGCACGGTGACGGGGCAGGGCCAGCACGGTGTCGGCAGGGCACAGCACGCGACGGCGACGAGGAGGTAGGCCGGCGACGGCAACGAGGAGCGGGCTGATGGGGCAGTGGGCGTGGCGACGGCGATAGCTACAGAAGCAGGGCATCGGCGTCGGGGCGGCTGGGCGGCGCGTCGGGGAGAATGTGAGAACTTGCTGAAAATTCCTAAGTGCCACCTTATATAGGAAAAGCCTTTGGTCCCGTTAGTGGCATCAACCGGACCAATCCTCCTTTAGTCCCGGTTCGTGCCACCAATCGGGACCAAAGGTCTGTTTTGGCTAGGCGAAAGGGCGAAGCACAACCCTTTGGTCCTGTTTGTGGCACGAACGCGGACCAAAGGGTGGCATTGGTCCGGTTTGTGCCACGAACCGGTACCAATGCACCCCTTTAGTCCCGGTTTGGTGTCACCTACCGGGACCAAAGGCCTTGTGCTGCCCGCGGCCAAAAGTTTAGTCCCACTCGCTAGTTGAAGGGCGCGGAGTGGTTATAAACCCCACGGCCGCTGCCCTCTCGAGCTCCTCTCAAATGTGGCTTACGGGCCTAACCATGACACTCCTCTGCCTATGGGCCTACTGGGCCTTCTGCGGGCCTGAATCCTGCCCGTGGTTGGGTTTCTAGTCGTATTCAGGCCGTGGTGGCCCAGTAGGTTTTTTCGTTGTTTTTTTTCCAGTTTTTCTGTTTTGTTTTTTTGCTTTATTTATTTTCTTTTATTTTTTAATTCTTTTTGCTTTTAGGTAAGAAATATTATAAACTTTCTGTTAGTGCCATTATTTTTCCAATTCGAATAGTTTTAAATTTGATTTTTTGAAATTTGTGTGAATCACTAGTTTGGGATTAACTTTACTATAAAAATAGATTTTGATTGATCTTTTTTACGCTATTTAATATTACTATGTTTTACATTAATTCAAAAACTGTTTTGTTCTTTTGTTTCTAACAAAAAAAATCTTTAGGATAATTTCTTTTTGCTATTAAAGTTTCTAACAAAAAAGTTCTTCAAATGAACTCTGAGAGGTTGAAAATTGGCATGATATCATCTTTCACACACATAGCATGTGCTAAAAAGTTGAGAGGGTTACGGCAAAAACTGGATGCACTTCGTGTACAAATGGACAATCTCTTTCGAAGTATCAGTGTTTCGGACGAAAACTCTCTGTTACAAAGGATTTCATTTTTTTGAACTTATTTGAACTCCAGACTTTTTGTGTGTTCAAAATGAACCATTCAAAGCCACATCATCAATTTTCAACCCTTTCGAGTTCATCTGTTATTTCTTGCATTTAATGATTTTTTGAGCTAAATGACCCTGAAATTGAAAAGCACTTCAAATGAACTCTGGAGAGGTTGAAAATTGGCATGATTCATCATTTCACCCACATAGCATGTGCTAAAAAGTTGAGAGGGTTACGGCAAAAACTGGATGCACTCGTGTACAAATGGAACATCTTTTTGAAGTATTAGGGTTTCGGACAAAAACTCATCTGTTACAAAGGGATTTCATTTTTTTGATTTTTTTTTGAACTCCAGACTTTTTGTGTGCTCAAAATGAACCATTCAAAGCCACATCATGAATTTTCAACCCATTCTGAGTTCATCTGTTATTTCTTGCATTTACTTGATTTTTTGGCTAAATGACCCTGAAATTGAAAAAGCACTTCAAATGAACCTGAAGAGGTTGAAAATTGGCATGATATCATCATTTCACCCACATAGCATGTGCTAAAAAGTTGAGAGGGTTACGGCAAAAACTGGATGCACTTTGTGTACAAAATGGACAATCTCTTTCGAAGTATCAGGGTTTCGGACAAAAACTCATCTTTTACTAAGGGATTTCATTTTTTTGAACTTATTTGAACTCCAGACTTTTTATGTGCTCAAAATGAACCATTCAAAGCCACATCATCAATTTTCAACCCTTTCTGACTTCATCTGTCTTCACTTTTTCTTCGCTTGTGTCCTTTGCTTATTGCGTCGTAACCATGGATATTCTTCATCGCTTAACAGGGTGCTTGGGTCAGCCTTGACTTTGAAGGGAGGAATTTCATGAAACTTTTCATAATCTTCAGACATGTCTGTCTTACCCTCCACTCCCATGATGTCTCTTTTCCCTGAAAGAACTATGTGGCGCTTTGGCTCATCGTATGATGTATTCGCTTCCTTATCTTTTCTTTTTCTCAGTTTGGTAGACATGTCCTTCACATAGAAAACCTGCGCCACATTATTGGCTAGGACGAATGGTTCGTCTGTGTACCCAAGATTGTTCAGATCCACTGTTGTCATTCCGTAATGTGGCTATACCTGTACCCCGCCTCCTGACAGATTGACCCATTTGCACTTAAACAAAGGGACCTTAAAATCATGTCCGTAGTCAAGTTCCCATATGTCCACTATGTAACCATAATATGTGTCCTTTCCCCTCTTGGTTGCTGCATCAAAGCGGACACCGCTGTTTTGGATGGTGCTCTTTTGATCTTGGGCGATCGTGTAAAATGTATTCCCATTTATCTCGTATCCTTTGTAAGTCAATACAGTCGAAGATGGTCCCCTGGACAACGAGTACAGCTCATCAGAAACAGTGTTGTCACCTCTGAGACGTGTTTCCAACCAACTGCCGAAAGTCCTGATGTGTTCACATGTAATCTAGTCGTCACACTGCTCCGGGTGTTTGGAGCGCAGAATGTTCTTGTGTTCATCGACATACGGGGTCACCAAGGTAGAGTTCTGTAGAACTGTGTAGTGTGCTTGAGACCAAGAATGCCCGTCCCTGCTTATTATTGAGTCCCCTCCTAGCATGCCTTTTCCAGTCAGTCTCCCCTCATACCGCGATTGAGGGAGACCAATCTTCTTAAGGTCAGGAATGAAGTCAACACAAAACCCAATGACATCCTCTGTTTGATGGCCCATGGAGATGCTTCCTTCTGGCCTAGCGCGGTTACGGACATATTTCTTTAGGACTCCCATGAACCTCTCAAAGGGGAACATATTGTGTAGAAATACGGGGCCCAGAATGACAATCTCGTCGACTAGATGAACTAGGACGTGCGTCATGATATTGAAGAAGGATGGTGGGAACACCAGCTCGAAACTGACACATTGCGCCACATCACTCCTTAGACTTGGTATGATTTCTGGATCGATCACCTTCTGAGAGATTGCATTGAGGAATGCACATAGCTTCACAATGGCTAATCGAACGTTTTCCGGCAGAAGCCCCCTCAATGCAACCGAAAGCAGTTGCGTCATAATCACGTGGCAGTCATGAGACTTTAGGTTCTGGAACTTTTTCTCTGCCATATTTATTATTCCCTTTATATTCGACGAGAAGCCAGACGGGACCTTCATACTGAGCAGGCATTCAAAGAAGATTTCCTTCTCTTCTTTGGTAAGAGCGTAGCTGGCAGGACCTTCATACTGCTTTGGAGGCATGCCGTCTTTTTCGTGCCAACGTTGTAGGTCCTCCCGTGCCTCCGGTGTATCTTTTTTCTTTCCATACACGCCCAAGAAGCCTAGCAGGTTCACACAATGGTTCTTTGTCACGTGCATCACGTCGATTGAAGAGCGGACCTCTAGGTCTTTCCAGTAGGGTAGGTCCCAAAATATAGATTTCTTCTTCCACATGGGAGCGTGTCCCTCAGCGTCATTCAGAACAGATAGTCCGCCGGGACCCTTTCCAAAGATTACGTGTAAATCATTGACCATAGCAAGTACGTGATCACCGGTACGCATGGCGGGCTTCTTCCGGTGATCTGCCTCGCCTTTGAAATGCTTGCCTTTCTTTCGAAATTGATGGTTGGTCGGAAGAAATTGACGATGCCCCAAGTACACATTCTTCCTACATTTGTCCAGGTATATACTTTCGGTGTCAGCTAAACAGTGCGTGCATGCATGGTATCCCTTGTTTGTCTGTCCTGAAAGGTTACTGAGAGCAGGCCAATCATTGATGGTTACAAACAGCAACGCATGCAGGTCAAATTCCTCCTGTCTGTGCTCAGCCCACACACGTACACCGTTTCCATTCCACAGTTGTAAAAGTTCTTCAACTAATGGCCTTAGGTACACATCAATGTCGTTGCCGGGTTGCTTAGGGCCTTGGATGAGTACTGGCATCATAATGAACTTCCTCTTCATGCACAGCCAAGGAGGAAGGTTATAGATACATAGAGTCACGGGCCAGGTGCTGTGATTGCTGCTCTGCTCCCCGAAAGGATTAATTCCATCCGCGCTTAAACCAAACCATGCGTTCCTTGGGTCACCTGCAAACTCAGTCCGGTACTTTCTCTTGATTTTTCTCCACTGCGACCCGTCAGCGGGTGCTATCAACTTCCCGTCTTTCTTACGGTCCTCTCTATGCCATCGCATCAACTTTGCACGCTCTTTGTTTCTGAACAGACGTTTCAACCGTGGTATTTCTGAGTTCATTTTTATTTTTCATGCATTTACTGGATTTTTTTGAGCTAAATGGCCCTGAAATTGAAAAGCACTTCAAATGAACTCTGAAGAGGTTGAAAATTGGCATGATATCATCATTTCACCCACATAGCATGTGCTAAAATTGAGAGGGTTACGGCAAAAACTGGATGCACTTTGTGTACAAAATGGACAATCTCTTTCGAAGTATCAGGGTTTCGGACAAAAACTCATCTTTTACTAAGGGATTTCATTTTTTGAACTTATTTGAACTCCAAGACTTTTATGTGCTCAAAATGAAACCATCAAAGCCACATCATCAATTTTCATCAACAACATAGCATGTGCTAAAAAGTTGAGAGGGTTACGGCAAAAACTGGATGCACTTTGTGTACAAAATGGACAATCTCTTTCGAAGTATCAGGGTTTCGGACAAAAACTCATCTTTTACTAAGGGATTTCATTTTTTTGAACTTATTTGAACTCCAGACTTTTTATGTGCTCAAAATGAACCATTCAAAGCCACATCATCAATTTTCAACCCTTTCTGACTTCATCTGTCTTCACTTTTTCTTCGCTTGTGTCCTTTGCTTATTGCGTCGTAACCATGGATATTCTTCATCGCTTAACAGGGTGCTTGGGTCAGCCTTGACTTTGAAGGGAGGAATTTCATGAAACTTTTCATAATCTTCAGACATGTCTGTCTTACCCTCCACTCCCATGATGTCTCTTTTCCCTGAAAGAACTATGTGGCGCTTTGGCTCATCGTATGATGTATTCGCTTCCTTATCTTTTCTTTTTCTCAGTTTGGTAGACATGTCCTTCACATAGAAAACCTGCGCCACATTATTGGCTAGGACGAATGGTTCGTCTGTGTACCCAAGATTGTTCAGATCCACTGTTGTCATTCCGTAATGTGGCTATACCTGTACCCCGCCTCCTGACAGATTGACCCATTTGCACTTAAACAAAGGGACCTTAAAATCATGTCCGTAGTCAAGTTCCCATATGTCCACTATGTAACCATAATATGTGTCCTTTCCCCTCTTGGTTGCTGCATCAAAGCGGACACCGCTGTTTTGGATGGTGCTCTTTTGATCTTGGGCGATCGTGTAAAATGTATTCCCATTTATCTCGTATCCTTTGTAAGTCAATACAGTCGAAGATGGTCCCCTGGACAACGAGTACAGCTCATCAGAAACAGTGTTGTCACCTCTGAGACGTGTTTCCAACCAACTGCCGAAAGTCCTGATGTGTTCACATGTAATCTAGTCGTCACACTGCTCCGGGTGTTTGGAGCGCAGAATGTTCTTGTGTTCATCGACATACGGGGTCACCAAGGTAGAGTTCTGTAGAACTGTGTAGTGTGCTTGAGACCAAGAATGCCCGTCCCTGCTTATTATTGAGTCCCCTCCTAGCATGCCTTTTCCAGTCAGTCTCCCCTCATACCGCGATTGAGGGAGACCAATCTTCTTAAGGTCAGGAATGAAGTCAACACAAAACCCAATGACATCCTCTGTTTGATGGCCCATGGAGATGCTTCCTTCTGGCCTAGCGCGGTTACGGACATATTTCTTTAGGACTCCCATGAACCTCTCAAAGGGGAACATATTGTGTAGAAATACGGGGCCCAGAATGACAATCTCGTCGACTAGATGAACTAGGACGTGCGTCATGATATTGAAGAAGGATGGTGGGAACACCAGCTCGAAACTGACACATTGCGCCACATCACTCCTTAGACTTGGTATGATTTCTGGATCGATCACCTTCTGAGAGATTGCATTGAGGAATGCACATAGCTTCACAATGGCTAATCGAACGTTTTCCGGCAGAAGCCCCCTCAATGCAACCGAAAGCAGTTGCGTCATAATCACGTGGCAGTCATGAGACTTTAGGTTCTGGAACTTTTTCTCTGCCATATTTATTATTCCCTTTATATTCGACGAGAAGCCAGACGGGACCTTCATACTGAGCAGGCATTCAAAGAAGATTTCCTTCTCTTCTTTGGTAAGAGCGTAGCTGGCAGGACCTTCATACTGCTTTGGAGGCATGCCGTCTTTTTCGTGCCAACGTTGTAGGTCCTCCCGTGCCTCCGGTGTATCTTTTTTCTTTCCATACACGCCCAAGAAGCCTAGCAGGTTCACACAATGGTTCTTTGTCACGTGCATCACGTCGATTGAAGAGCGGACCTCTAGGTCTTTCCAGTAGGGTAGGTCCCAAAATATAGATTTCTTCTTCCACATGGGAGCGTGTCCCTCAGCGTCATTCAGAACAGATAGTCCGCCGGGACCCTTTCCAAAGATTACGTGTAAATCATTGACCATAGCAAGTACGTGATCACCGGTACGCATGGCGGGCTTCTTCCGGTGATCTGCCTCGCCTTTGAAATGCTTGCCTTTCTTTCGAAATTGATGGTTGGTCGGAAGAAATTGACGATGCCCCAAGTACACATTCTTCCTACATTTGTCCAGGTATATACTTTCGGTGTCAGCTAAACAGTGCGTGCATGCATGGTATCCCTTGTTTGTCTGTCCTGAAAGGTTACTGAGAGCAGGCCAATCATTGATGGTTACAAACAGCAACGCATGCAGGTCAAATTCCTCCTGTCTGTGCTCAGCCCACACACGTACACCGTTTCCATTCCACAGTTGTAAAAGTTCTTCAACTAATGGCCTTAGGTACACATCAATGTCGTTGCCGGGTTGCTTAGGGCCTTGGATGAGTACTGGCATCATAATGAACTTCCTCTTCATGCACAGCCAAGGAGGAAGGTTATAGATACATAGAGTCACGGGCCAGGTGCTGTGATTGCTGCTCTGCTCCCCGAAAGGATTAATTCCATCCGCGCTTAAACCAAACCATGCGTTCCTTGGGTCACCTGCAAACTCAGTCCGGTACTTTCTCTTGATTTTTCTCCACTGCGACCCGTCAGCGGGTGCTATCAACTTCCCGTCTTTCTTACGGTCCTCTCTATGCCATCGCATCAACTTTGCACGCTCTTTGTTTCTGAACAGACGTTTCAACCGTGGTATTATAGGAGCATACCACATCACCTTGGCAGGAACCCTCTTCCTGGGGGGCTTGCCGTCAACATCACCAGGGTCATCTCGTCTGATCTTATACCGCAATGCACTGCATACCGGTCATGCGTTCAAATCCTCCTACGCACCGCGGTACAGGATGCAGTCATTAGGGCATGCATGTATCTTCTGCACCTCCAATCCTAGAGGGCATACGACCTTCTTCGCTGCGTACGTACTGTCGGGCAATTCATTATCCTTTGGAAGCTTCTTCTTCAATATTTTCAGTAGCTTCTCAAATCCTTTGTCAGGCACAGCATTCTCTGCCTTCCACTGCAGCAATTCCAATACGGTACCGAGCTTTGTGTTTCCATCTTCCCAATTGGGGTACAACCCTTTTTGGTTATTCTCTAATATGCGATCAAATTTTAGCTTCTCGTTTTCACTTTCGCACTGTCTCCTTTCATCAACAATGACCCGGCGGAGATCATCATCGGGCACATCGTCTGGTTCCTCTTGATCTTCAGCTTCCCCCGTTGCAGCATCATCGTATTCAGGAGGCACATAGTTGTCACCGTCCTCTTCTTCTTCGTTGTCTTCCATCATAACCCCTATTTCTCCGTGCCTGGTCCAAACATTACAGTGTGGCATGAAACCCTTATAAAGCAGGTGGGTGTGAAGGATTTTCCGGTCAGAGTAAGACTTTGTATTCCCACATATAGGGCATGGACAACACATAAAACCATTCTGCTTGTTTGCCTCAGCCATTTCGAGAAAATTATGCATGCCCTTAATGTACTCGGAGGTGCGTCTGTCGCCGTAAATCCATTGCCAGTTCATCTGCGTGCATTATATATAATTAAGTGTGTCAAAAACCATTACAAAACATCATGAATAGATAAGTGACCAAATTAATAGAAGTTCATCATCACATTAAAACCAAAGTACATACATAGTTCTCATTGAACAACATATAGCTCTCCAGAGCATCTAATTATACCAAACATTGAAACTATGTAAAACATTTCAATGGAACAACAAATGCGATCATAATCGCAACCAAGGTAACAATTGATCCAACGGCATAATGATACCAAGCCTCGGTATGAATGGCATATTTTCTATACTTTCTAATCTTGAAGCGCATTGCATCCATCTTGATCTTGTGATCATCGACGACATCCGCAACATGCAACTCCAATATCATCTTCTCCTCCTCAATTTTTTTCAATTTTTCCTTCAAGTAATTGTTTTCTTCTTCAACTAAATTTAACCTCTCGACAATAGGGTCGGTTGGAATTTCCGGTTCACATACCTCCTAGATAAAAAAATCTATGTCACGTTGGTCGGCATAATTGTCATAAACAATAAATGAACCAAATAGTTATAAAATATAATATATACCACATCCGAATCATAGACAGGACGAGGGCCGACGGGGGCGAATACCAAAACCATCGCACTATATAATAACAAACAATAACAAAAGTAAGAAAATCAGACAAGTATCTATCTAAATCATACAAGTAAGAATTTTTTTCTTTTAGAAAGAAGATAAGAACAAGAGGCTCACCACGGTTATGCCGGCGACGAGATCGGCGCGGGCGATCGACGGCGGTGAAGACGGGGACGGGACGTGACGGACCGCTAAACCTAGACAAATCTTGAGGAAAATGGAGCTTGAAGGTCGAGTTTGGAGAGGAGAAAGCTTAAGTAGTGTTGCTCGGGCATTTCATCGAACACGTCATGTGCATAGGAGGTGAGCTAGAGCACCACAAACCCCTCCCCTCGCCGGTCAGAAAAAAACAGAGCAGTGGAGTGCTCTGCTCACGGGCGAGGGGTATATATAGGCACAACATTGGTCCCGGTTCGTGGTTGGAACCGGGACTAAAGGCCACCCTTTGGTCCCGGTTCCAGCCACGAACCGGGACCAATGGATGTGGGCCAGTAGCGAGGCCCATTGGTCCCGGTTCGTGTCTGGAACCGGGACAAAAGGGTCCAGACGAACCGGGACCAATGCCCCACGAGACCCGGCCTGCCCCCTGGGCGCACGAACCGGGACGTATGCCCCCATGAGTCCCGGTTCGTGACTGAACCGGGACTAATGGGCTGGGCAGGCCTGGACCAAAGCCCTGTTTTCTACTAGTGGAGCAAGACCTTTGTGGAAAGGTTGGATAAACATAGGAGAAAGTTCTTTTGGCAAGGGTGCAACAAAAAAAGAAGATACTACCTTGTCAAATGGAATAGAATAAGTAGATCCAAAGAAAAAGGGGGCTTGGGGTGTGAAAGACCTTAGAAAACAGAATATCAGCCTCATGGTGAAATGGTGGTGGAAACTTGAAACTCAAGTGGGAATTTGGCAAGATATTGTCAAAGCCAGATATCTTTCTAATAAATCTATGGCTAATGTGAGCCCTAGATTTTCTGATTCCCCTTGTTGGAAAGCCCTCTTGAAGGTCAAAGAGCTGTATATGGTTGGTAAGAAAATAAAAACTGAGTCTGGCAACCTAACTAGAGTTTGGAAAGATTCTGTTAATAGGCTGATCCCATTTAACATGCAATTTCCTCAATTATTTGATATCTGCATGGATCAAGACTGCACTATTGATAGGTTTTCTGCGGTTGAGATATCCTCCTTTTTTAGACGTCGCCTATGTCCAGCTCTTACTGTGCAATGGCGAGAGATGTGTGACCGTATCTTAGAGATATGACTCATGGCTGAAAATGATGTGGTTTATTGGGGTTTAAGCAAGAATGCCAATTTCTCGACCAAATCTGTGATGACCCCGGCTTAATCATGCACTAACCATACACGCAAATGCACACGATCAAGCCTAAGGACTCACTTGAATATATCACAACACAACTCTAAAACATAAATAAAGTCATACAAGCTTTGTATTACAAGCCAGGGCCTCGAGGGCTCGAATACATAGCTCGATGGCATACAAGCGTCAGCGGAAGCATTAGATATCTGGGTACAGATATATTACAGAAATAGAGATAAGCCTTTAGAAGGTGGGGTAAAATAAAATACTACGATCGAAAGGCGTAGGCCTCCTGCCCTGGAACCTCCGATCCTACTCCTGGTCGTCGGTCGGCTCCTCGTAGTAGTACTTGCCGGGAGGGTAGTAGTAGTAACCATCGGCGGGGGTAGCCGGCTCAGGGGCTCCGTCGTCTGGTGGCATCAAAAGGATATGGGGGAAAAAGAAAGTAAAGCAAACGTGAGTACTCATCCGAAGTACTCAACAAGCAAGGATCTACACTACATATGCATCATTATCAAAGGGAGGCTGTATATGTGGACTAGGCTGCTGAAATGCCAGAATAGAGGGGAAAGCCTAGTCCTATCGAAGACTGGCATCTCCAGCAATCTTCAGCAGTCTTGCAGCATTAGAAGAGTGCAGATTAGCATAAAGTAAAGTAGTAGTGTTATCAACCTCGGCCAGAGATTCTTTCTCGACTTCCTGCGAGAAAGCAATCCCAGAGCCGTACTATCTAGTTCTCATCTCAAGTTCTAGTTGTACCGATCGGGATACTACTCCGAGTGTCCGTTACCGTAGGACAGGCTATCGATAGATAAGTTCTTCCCTGCAGGGGTGCACCAAGTCACCCACCACGCTCGCTTAACTCCGGCAGGGCACACTTTACTGGGTCATGCCCGGCCTCGGCTAAGCAACACGCCGCAACCCGACCGAATACCTAACAAGAGGTCAGCATGTCGGAGTAAACCTATGCCCCCAGGGGTCTTGGGCCATCGCCCCGGGAACTCCTGCACGTTACGGGGCCACCGAGAGCAGACCTAGCAACCCCTTAATACAAGCGCGGTTGCGTAACTAGTCCAACTCGGCGTGCGCCGCTCAGTCGCTGACGTCTATTAAGCTCCGGCTGAAGTATACGACGCAGAACGCCCATACCATGCCCACGTGATGGTTAGTGCTATCAGGCCAGAGGCCCCTCGGACCAAATATCCAAACCGTTTAGTGGATTAGGAGCGCGCGGTAACGAGCAGAGACTCACGATCGATGTGACCCCGTCGCCCCGTCTCGAGGACTTGCGACAAGGGCTAGGAATGCCCGGCCACGCCTCGTATTTATCTCGCGGGCACCTTCCAGGTTAACCCGTCTCCACATCACTTCGCAAGTATGCTCGTGCGGGTACCCCTCAGGGCCGACCCCTCTTTAGTACATGGTTCAGTGTAAGTCATAGTAACAATGGTAACCGTGTGTCTAACACCAAGGGGAACCCTGAGGAATCACCCTCGATACATTTCCCTCTGATGTTACCTTCAAGGTGAACGAAGGAGGAATCACCCTCGAGGTTCTCACTTGAGAAGTTGCACGACGACGTCGTTATCGGGGGTGGTGTAGGAGGAATCACCCTCGCTTACCATGACCAAATAACTAACCTACAAGGTTAACATCAGAAGTGCTGATGAGGTATCACCCTCGGCACTCGATAGTAACCCAGTAGTGTTGAGCAACTAAGAGGGAAGTGATGTGCGGTGCCGGGGCCTGGTCTTCAATCCCGTTGATCGGGTCTTCTGATACTCCAGCGGGGCAGTCGGGATAAAGAGGGGGTTTCTGTCGGTCTCTACCCAGCCTATTCTAAACAGTTTAGGGTAATCAGGTAGGTAACAAAGCAGGTTACAATAAACAGGCTATGCAGTAGATATAGGAGAACAGTAGCAACAGCAATTCTAATGCAAGCATAAGAGAGAACAGAATAGGCGATATAGGCATGTTCAAAATGGGGGTGCTTGCCTGTTTGCTCTGCGGCAAGGGCAAGGTCGTCAGTGGTGTCGTCGGGGACGTAGTCGTACTCCGGAGCTGCGTCTGCCTCGGGAACTACGTCAATGTCGGAGTCTACCGAAAGAGAAGAGGGGGAAGAAACATGTAAACATAATGCAACGAATGCAACACAGTGCACGCTATGCTACGATGCAGTGCAGGGTTGCCTAAAAATGCATCTAGGTCATTTTAGTTATTTTTAGGATTAACGTGGGGTTTATTACCCGGTGTGTGTGCATTATACATCTACCGGAATCGGGCTTGGAGTTACGAGTTCTCCTATGTAGGAGGTTCCGACATGGAAACAGGCCGCACGATCAGACTCGTCTCGTCGTTCTGAGCAACTTTCATGTTTTAAGTTTTTCAAACCGAGTTACGGTTTAAAAGTTATTAATTTTCAAAGATTAATTGATTTTCTGGAATTGTTTTTATTAACAGAAATGATTTATGACGTCAGCATGATGTCATCATGACGTCAGCAGGTCAACAGCGGCCGACCAGAGTCAAACCTGACATATGGGTCCAGTGGGACCCACATGTCAGCCTCTGTTAGCTTATTAGTGAACTAATTTAACTAACAGGATTAATTAGGGGGCAGGCCCCATATGTCAGTGGGTCATTAAGTTTATCTAATTAATTTTTTAATTATTAGAACATTTTATTTAAACTAATTAGCAACGGGGCCCACCTGTCAGTGGCTGGGGCTGCCTAGTCAGCACGTTGACTGGCTCAACCCAGTCAACGGGGGCCCCCGGGCCCACTGGTCAGCGACCCTGGGGGTGGCCCCAGGTGTGCCAGCTCAGCGGCGGCCGGTGGCTTGACGCCGGCGTCGAGAAAACGTGGCGGAGGTTCGGGACCTCGCCGGAAATCGTCTACAGCGGGCCAAAACGCACGCCGCGACTTGCGTTCGGTCGGCCGTGCTACGCCTAACCCAACGCGGTTGGTCTCCGGGCCGGAAGTGGCCGGAATCTCGCCGGTGTGGAGCCGTGGCGGCGGTGAGCTTCGGGCGTTGGTGGTTTCGACGCTAGGGGGCACGGCAGACGGTGCGGCCGGCGGCGTTCGAACGAGAAGACGACGCTGCGTCGAATGGTGATGGAGCCATGGCCGAAGATGACCGGAAACGAGGTCGGCGAAACTTGCGGCGGTGCATTCGGGCGTTCGAGGAAATCGGAGCTAGGGGGCTCGAGGAGGAGCGTGCGCGGGTGCAATGGGTTCCTGGAGACGCCAGGAACGCGATGACGCGCTCAGGCGTGCATAACAGCATCGGTGGCGACGGCCGCGAGCTCGCCGGCAGAGTCGAGCTTCGGCCACGGTGGCATCTAAGGCTAGGAGCGCAACGAGGCGATAGAAGAGAGGGGAGAGGACAGGGTGGAGCTCATCGAGCGATCAAGAAATATCCGTGACGGCTTTGGAGCAGCAGAGCTTGACGGAGAGGAAAGGGGATCGCCGGAGTCCGAGGAAGAAGGCGATGCCGAACGGCAGCTGCAGGGCCGCCTCGCTCCTACTAGGACCACTAGTCGATGAGGCAGACGTGGGCGAACCTCTACGGCATCTCGGTGGCTCGAGGCGACGACGGTGGCCGCGGCAACAAAGGAACCACGACGATGACGGCGCTCTGGCGTGGATCTGACGAAGGAGCAAAGGCGAAGCGAGCGAGGGAGAAGAGGGAGGAGTGACGGAGGGAGCCAGGGGGAGTGCTCGGCTCGGCCTTATCCCCTTCGCCTCCCTGTTTCGTCGGTGGGCGCCGGCGTGTCGCGCGCCCGCCGGTGCTCGCGCGCTCGGCCATGCGGGAGGTGACACGCGAGGGAGAGAGAAGGAGTTGGGCCAGGTGGGCCGATGGTCGGGGCAGTGTGCACTAAGGCCCAGTGCACAGTGCCTCGTATTTTTTTCTGTTTTACCTTTTCTTTATTTATTTTCTGTTTTGTATTAGTTAGTCCCCTTGTGCAGTTTTATAAAATATGAGACTTGGCCCATATATTGCAATGCGATATTATCTTTCACCAAAAATTGGTTTGGGTAGATTTGGATTTTATTTAAATTTGAAAAGAATTTAATTAGATTAAATAATTTTGTTTTAGTGTTGTTTCATGTTGTAGGAGTCATTTAACTAATCCAAGTAGCATTAGTTATATTTTTATGAGTGCTTCTGGAATATTTGCTATTTAATAAACATTTTACCAAAGGTGTTTGAGCAAATTTATTTTGCACTTTTGAATTTAGGTTGATTTTCAGAATTGAATTTGAATTGTTTCATTAATCCAAGTGACTTGGCACTGCAAATGGTCATGACTTGGCATTATCATCAGCTGATCACAGTGGCAATTACATAGGGGTGTTACAAAATCTATGTACAAGTGGCTGGAAAGGCCTTTAAGCGGCTGTAACTTTAAGTGGATCTGGGAGGCCAAAATCCCCCTTAAAATCCAAATCTTTATGTGGCAGTTAGCCCAAGATGTTGTTCTCACTAGACAAGTGATGAAAAGGAAGAAATGGCATGGTAATCCTGCTTGCTCCTTTTGTAAGGAAACTGAGACTGCCACCCATCTATTTTTTACTTGTCCAGTGGCCCGAGTGGTTTGGAGATCTGTTGGGGTGATGCTTGGGACTGATCTATGTCCTAATAACTACTCGCAATATTATGTTTGGTGTCATAAATTTCTTCCTGATGGGGCAAAGTTTCATACGGTTGGCCTTGCTGCTGTGACTTGGGCCATTTGGCTAGCTCGCAACAGGGCTACTTTTGAAAAGAAAATGATTAAGTCTCCTTTTGAGATGTGTTCTCTGTATGCTCTTTTCTTCTTTACTGGGCAGGTCTTCAACTGAAGGGGGATGCAAAGAAGCTGCGATCCGGTGCCGAGATGATCAGGGCGAGCACCATGAATCTGATGAGACTTTGTGAAGCTTCCAAGCAGCCGATGGAGGGAGTTGGTGACCCATCTTTCTGTTGATGCGCTAATCTAAAGGTGCTTGGATATAGAAATCTGGGATCTGATATGTTGCTGCTTTGTCAAGCGTTGGGGCTTTTTGCTACTGTTTGTTTTATCTTAGGTGTCCTGAACTAGATGGTCTCATTACATTCCCACTGTGCTGGGTATTCTGTTGCCCCTGACCCTTGGGCGTGTAATAGGGCTAGATCTTTTGGTGTTGTCAGGTTTTCACCCCATAGCATTTGTTTCGATGGCAGGCGAATGTGGTGGGTTTCCTGGCAGTGCGTTGAACTCGCTACTTCTCTTTCCTCTCCTCGTGGATGTTTCTTGGACATTTGTATTTCCATTCTATGTAATGGAAAGGGGGTCAACCCGGTTCAAAAAAAAAAGAACAGCGAGGAGCAGAGCATCATCATGGATGGATAGCCCACCCACGTGTTGACTCAAGCAAAAAAAGTGAATCTCATACTAATAAAGAGGTATAGACGTAACCAAGAAAGCGAAGTCAATATATTGGATGAACTACCCAAAGGAGAGTTATGCTGATTTGCTGAGTTAGCCTATAATGGGTTACACAGAGCATACACAAAGCACTGAACCTTTATGTTCTTTACTTTCAGGAAACCTAGGCCATACTACACAACCAACAACCATTTAGTAGATAAATCTAGTGGCACAGACCAACATTACCTAACCCCAGTTGACCAGCTCATACTGAGCCTCAACAATGTTAGAGGCATCACTGTAACATACGTAAGTAGTGGAGTCAGACAGGTTAAAAAGCCAAGTACTGGAGCTGATTTCAACTCTATCATACTAAAACTGGTACATGTGTCTGTGTGAAGCCGAGCTGCCATTCAGACCCGAGCGTCAATGGCACAGCAAAGAACTTGGTCAACGTACCCTTCAGCCATGTTAAAGAGTACGGATTACGTTCACATGGCACTGTGAGCAACAGCAAAGGAGCTTGAGACATGTTTTATACTTTTATTTCAGGTTGACAGAGTGAGAAGAAATGAACAACAAGGAGCAGAGCCCCATTATGGATGGATAGCCCACCAACATATTGACTCAAGCAAAAAAGGTGAATCTCAATTTAATAAAGAGGTTTAGATATAACCAGTAAAACAGACTCAATATACGGATGAACTATCCAATGGAGAATTCTGCTGATTTGCTGACTTAGGCTATAATTGGTAATGCAGAGCATTCTTTACTTTCAGAAACCTAAGCCGTACTACAACCAACAGCCGTTTGGTGGATACAATTCTAGTGGCACAAACCAACATTACCTAACCCCACTGGGAAGAAGAAGTGGCCAAGCAAGAAGGTCGTACCAGCATTGCCAAAGTATTCCCAACACTGCCCCATTTCTGAAGAGATTTGAACTCTTGCCTTGATGATGTATTCTGCTTACATACTGAGCCTCGGCTTTGGATTTTCAATGTTCTATGCGCGAAAAGCCTGGAGATGATGTTCAAGTTACAGGCATCACTGTGACACCAGGATTATCGATAAATTAGTACATACACACTAGATAACCATGATAAGCACAAATTTCGCACAGGAGTTGATTTGATTACTGACCCTCATGGCAAACTATTGGTTTTATAGTAATAGCCAACATGAACAAAAAAAAAGGTGAGGAACATTTGAAGTTTAACATGCTCAGTCAAGGCATGTTGAATGTTTTACCATGACCTACAAATAGCAATTTATTTTCGAAAATACACCACACAAAAAGTTGAATTCAAGGACTTCCATTATTTATTTTCCTTTCTTAGTATTTGAAGTACTTTGGAACTAAAACTACTACCTGTGTAGTAGTTGAGCTGCCCTTCAGAGTTCAGACCCGAGCGCCCGACCGCCGGGGCCTCCCCCTCCACACGCTCCTCCACGGAAAAGAATGGTGATGACCCAGCCGATCCCTACTCTCGCTTGGCCCCCGTCAGCGGCTCTCTCTCCTCCTCTGACCACCGCGACATGCATCACCCAGACCTCGAGCTGTCCCTGCATTCCTCACCGCGGTGGCTTAACCGGTTGGGCTCACGGAAATCAGGACGGAGACCGGCCGCTGTGTGATGGGGGCCAACGGAGGTGGAAGATTCCAGTGAGATTTGGGACAGGAAGATCGATGAGGACAGTGGTGGACCGTATTCCATTGCGCTCGGGCTACCTGTAGTGGGTCTTTGTGGCTCAATTAATGTTTCACTTTTTTTTCTGTTCCAGGTACAATGAGGATGTGTTTGGTAGGGTGCTTAGATCAAACGTTTCCTACTCAACCCATGAGCTATACTGAGCTATCTTAAGTCATGCAAAAATGGCCCGTAACCATGCTTAGGAGAGAACACCTGAAGAGTCATTCACTCGCCAGCATGCACGAATCCAACCCACGAAGCCCAACCCACCTGTTCCCCCGGACCCACTAAGCGCTAGGTAATCCCTTCCCCTGAGCAAACTCTCCTCTCCCCTTGTTTCTCTCGCAAGCGACCAAGATGCCGCAACCTCCAGCCGCCACCACGCATCCCCGATGGAAGACTTCTCCGGCGACTAAACTCCGACGAGTGGCTCCTTCTCTGGTTGCCGCTGAAGGAAATATGCCCTAGAGGCAATAATAAAGTTGTTATTTATATTTCCTTATATCATGATAAATATTTATTATTAATGCTAGAATTGTATTAACCGGAAACTTGATACATGTGTGAATACATAGACAAAACAAAGTGTCCCTAGTATGCCTCTACTTGACTAGCTCGTTAATCAAAGATGGTTAAGTTTCCTAACCATAGACATGTGTTGTCATTTGATGAACGGGATCACATCATTAGGAGAATGATGTGATGGACTAGACCCATCAGTTAGCTTAGCATAATGATCGTTAAGTTTTATTGCTATAGCTTTGTTCATGACTTATACATATTCCTCTGACTATGAGATTATGCAACTCCCGAATACCGGAGGAACACCTTGTGTGCTATCAAACATCACAACGTAACTGGGTGATTATAAAGATGCTCTACAGGTGTCTCCGAAGGTGTTTGTTGGGTTGGCATAGATCGAGATTAGGATTTGTCACTCTGAGTATCGGAGAGGTATCTCTGGGCCCTCTCGGTAATGCACATCATATGAAGCCTTGCAAGCAATGTGACTAATGAGTTAGTTGCGGGATGATGCATTACGGAACGAGTAAAGAGACTTGCCGGTAACGAGATTGAACTAGGTATGATGATACCGACGATCGAATCTCGGGCAAGTATCATACCGATGACAAAGGGAATAACGTATGTTGTTATGCGGTTTGACCGATAAAGATCTTCGTAGAATATGTAGGAGCCAATATGAGCATCCAGGTTCCGCTATTGGTTATTGACCGGAGATGTGTCTCGGTCATGTCTACATAGTTCTCGAACCCCGTAGGGTCCGCATGCTTAACGTTCGATGACGATTTGTATTATGAGTTATGTGTTTTGATGACCGAAGATTGTTCGGAGTCCCGGATGAGATCACGGACATGACGAGGAGTCTCGAAATGGTCGAGAGGAAAAGATTCATATATTGGAAGGTTATATTCGGACTTCGGAATGGTTCCAAGTGATTCGGGTATTTTACCAGAGTACCGGGAGGTTACCGGAACCCCACCGGGAGAGGTAATGGGCCTCATGGGCCATAGGGAAGAGGGGAGGCAGCCCACAAGGGGTGGCTGCGGCCTCCTCCCATGGGGAGGCCGAATAGGTTTAGGGAAGGGGGCACCACCCCCCTTTTCCTTCTCCTACACCCTCTCCTTCCCCGTTTCCACCTCCAAGAGAAGGAAAAGAAGGGGGGCCGAATCCTACTTGGACTCAAGGAGTCCAAGTAGGACTCCCCCCTTGGTGCGCCCCCTCTAGGCCGGCCACCTCCTCCTCCCCTCCTTTATATACGGGGGCAGGGGGCACCCCAAAGACACACCAAGATTTGTCTTAGCCGTGTGCGGTGCCCCCCTCCACAGTTTACTCCTCTGGTCATAGCGTCGTAGTGCTTAGGCGAAGCCCTGCGCGGATCACATCACCAACACCGTCACCACGCCGTCGTGCTGACGGAACTCTCCCTCGACCCTCTACTGGATCAAGAGTTCGAGGGACGTCATCGAGCTGAACGTGTGCTGAACACGGAGGTGCCGTACGATCAGTACTTGGATCTATTGGATCATGAAGACGTTCGACTACATCAACCGCGTTAACCTAACGCTTCCGCTTTCGGTCTACAAGGGTATGTGGACACACTCTCCCCTCTCGTTGCTATGCATCTCCTAGATAGATCTTGCGTGAGCGTAGAATTTTTTTGAAATTGCATGCTACGTTCCCCAATAGTGGTATCAGAGCCAGGTCTATGCGTAGATAATAGTCATACTGCTTACCACCAACGTCTTACTTTGATTCGGCGGTATTGTTGGATGAAGCGGCCCGGACCGACATTACATGACCGCATTCATGAGACTGGTTCTACCGACGTGCTTTGCACACAGGTGGCTGGCGGGTGTCTGTTTCTCCAACTTTAGTTGAATCAAGTTTGACTATGACCGGTCCTTGTTGAAGGTTAAAACATCACGCTTGACGAAAAATCATTGTGGTTTTGATGCGTAGGTAAGAACGGTTCTTACTAGAAGCCCGTAGCAGCCACGTAAAACTTGCAACAATAAAGTAGAGGAAGTCTAACTTGTTTTTGCAGGGCATGTTGTGTTGTGATATGGTCAAGACATGATGTGATACACGTTATTGTATGAGATGATCATGTTTCGTGAAAGTTATCGGCAACTGGAAGGAGACTTATGGTTGTCGCTTTATTGTATGAAATGCAATCGCCATGTAATTGCTTTACTTTATCACTATGCGTTAGCGATAGTTGTAGAAGCAATAGTTGATGAGGCGACAACGACGCTACGATGGAGATCAAGGTGTCAAGCCGGTGACGATGGAAATCATGATGGTGCTTTGGAGATGGAGATCAAAGGCACAAGATGATGATGGCCATATCATGTCACATATATTGATTGCATGTGATGTTTATCTTTTATGCATCTTATTTTGCTTAGTACGGCGGTAGCATTATAAGATGATCCCGCACTAAAATTTTAAGGTATAAGTGTTCTCCCTGATTATGCACCATTGCGACAGTTCGTCGTGCCGAGACACCACGTGATGATCGGGTGTGATAAGCTCTACGTTCACATACAACGGGTGCAAGACAGTTTTGCACGTGCGGAATACTCGGGTTAAACTTGACGAGCCTAGCATATGCAGATATGGCCTCAGAACACTGAGACCGAAAGGTCGAACGTGAATCATATAGTAGATATGATCAACATAGAGATGTTCACCATTGAAAACTACTCCATCTCACGTGATGATCGGACATGGTTTAGTTGATTTGGATCACGTGATCATTTAGATGACTTGAGGGATGTCTATCTAAGTGGGAGTTCTTAAGTAATATGATTAATTGAACTTAATTTATCATGAACTTAGTCCTGATAGTATTTGCATATCTATGTTAAGTTCAATAGCTCGCGTGTAGCTCCCCTGTTTTATTTTTGATATGTTCCTAAAGAAAAAATAAGTTGAAAGATGATAGTAGCAATGATGCGGACTGGGTCCGTGATCTGAGGATTATCCTCGATGCTGCACAGAAGAATTATGTCCTTGATGCACCGCTAGGTGACAGACCTATGGCAGGAGGAGATGCAGACGTTATGAATGTTTGACAAGCTCGGTATGATGACTACTTGATAGTTTAGTGCACCATGCTTTACGGCTTAGAACCGGGATTTCAAAAACATTTTGAACGCCATGGAGCATATAAGATGTTCCAAGAGTTGAAATTGGTATTTCAGACTCATGCCCATGTCAAGAGGTATGAGACCTCTGACAAGTACTTTGCCTACAAAATGGAGGAGAATAGCTCAACCAGTGAGCATGTGCTCAGAATGTCTGAGTACTACAATCGCTTGAATCAAGTGGGAGTTTATCTTCCAGATAAGATAGTGATTGACAGAGTTCTCTAGTCACTATCACCAAGTTATTGGAACTTTGTGATGAACTATAATATGCAAGGGATGACGAAAATGATTCCCGAGCTCTTCGCGATGCTGAAATCGGCGAAGGTAGAAATCAAGAAATAGCATCAAGTGTTGATGGTTAACAAAACCACTAGTTTCAAGAAAAAGGGCAAGGGAAAGAAAGGGAACTTCAAGAAGAATGGCAAGCAAGTTGCCACTCCCGTGAGGAAGCCCAAAAGCTAGACCCAAATCTGAAACTGAGTGATTCTACTGCAAAAGGAAATGGTCACCGGAAGCGGAACTGCCCCAAAAACTTGGCGGATAAGAAGGATGGCAAAGTAAACAAAGTTATATTTGATATACATGTTATTGATGTGTACTTTACTAGTGTTCATAGTAGCCCCTGGGTATTTGATACCCGTTCAGTTGCTAAGATTTGTAACTTGAAACAGGAGTTGCAAAATGAACAGATACTAGTTAAGGGCGAGGTGACGATGTGTGTTGGAAGTGATTCCAAGGTTGATAAGATCACCATCGCACACTCCCTTTACCTTCGGGATTAGTGTTGAACCTAAAATAAATGTTATTTTGTGTGTGTGTTGAGCATAAATATGATTGGATCATGTTTATTGCAATACGGTTATTCATTTAAGTCAAAGAATAATTGTTGTTCTATTTACATGAATAAAACCTTCTATGGTCATACACCCAATGTGAATGGTTTATTGAATCTCGATCGTGGTGATACACATATTCATAATATTGATGCCAAAAGATGCATAGTTGATAATGATAGTGCAACATATTTGTGGCACTACCATTTAGGTCATATTGGTGTAAAGCGCATGAAGAAACTCCATGCAGATGGGCTTTTGGAATCACTTGATTATGAATCATTTGATGCTTGCGAACCATGCCTCATGGGCAAGATGACTAAGACTCTGTTCTCCGGAACAATGGAGCGAGCTACTGACTTATTGGAAATAATACATACCGATGTATGCGGTCCGATGAGTATTGAGGCTCGCGGCGGGTATCGTTATTTTCTGACCTTCACAGATGATTTAGGCAGATATGGGTATATCTACTTGATGAAACACAAGTCTGAAACTTTTGAAAAGTTCAAAGAATTTCAGAGTGAAGTGGAGAATCATCGTAACAAGAAAATAAAGTTTCTACGATCTGATCACGGAGGTGAATATTTGAGTTACGAGTTTGGCCTTCATTTAAAACAATGTGGAATAGTTTCACAACTCACGCCACTTGGAACACCACAGCGTAATGGTGTGTCCGAATGTCATAACCGTACTTTATTAGATATGGTGCGATCTATGATGTCTCTTACCGATTTACCACTTTCGTTTTGGGGTTATGCATTAGAGACAGCTGCATTCACGTTAAATAGGGCACCATCAAAATCCGTTGAGATGACACCGTATGAACTGTGGTTTGGCAAGAAACCTAAGCTATCGTTTCTTAAAGTTTGGGGTTGCGATGCTTATGTGAAAAAGCTTCAGCCTGATAAGCTCGAACCCAAATCGGAGAAGTGCGTCTTCATAGGATACCCAAAAGAAACTGTTGGGTACACCTTCTATCACAGATCCGAAGGCAAGATATTTCTTGGTAAAAAAAGATCCTTTCTAGAGAAGGAGTTTCTCTCGAAAGAAGTGAGTGGGAGGAAAGTAGAACTTGATGAGGTAGTGGTACCTTCTCTTGAATTGGAAAGTAGTTCATCACAGAAATCAGTTCCAGTGATGCCTACACCAATTAGTGAGGAAGCTAATGATGATGATCATGAACCTTCCGATCAAGTTACTACAGAACCTCGTAGGTCAACCAGAGTACGTGCCGCACCAGAGTGGTACAGTAATCCTGTTCTGGAAGTCATGTTACTAGACCATGACGAACCTACGAACTATGAGGAAGCGATGATGAGCCCAGATTTCGATAAATGGCTTGAGGCCATGAAATCTGAGATAGGATCCATGTATGAGAACAAAGTATGGACTTTGACTGACTTGCCCGATGATCGGCAAGCCATAGAGAATAAATGGATTTTCAAGAGGAAGACGGACGCTGATAGTAGTGTTACTATCTACAAAGCTTGAATTGTCGCAAAAGGTTTTCGACAAGTTCAAGGTGTTGACTACGATGAGATTTTCTCACTCGTATCGGTGCTTAAGTCTGTCCGAATCATGTTAGCAATTGCCGCATTTTATGAAATCTGGCAAATGGATGTCAAAACTGCATTTCTTTAATGGTTTTATTAAAGAAGAGTTGTATATGATGCAACCAGAAGGTTTTGTCAATCCTAAAGGTGCTAACAAATTGTGCAAGCTCCAGCGATCCATCTATGGATTGGTGCAAGCATCTCGGAGTTGGAATATACGCTTTGATAAGTTAATCAAAGCATATAGTTTTATACAGACTTGCTGTGAAGCCTGTATTTACAAGAAAGTGAGTGGGAGCACTACAGCCTTTCTGATAAGTATATGTGAATGACATATTGTTGATCGGAAATGATGTAGAATTTTTCTGGAAAGCATAAAGGAGTGTTTGAAAGGAGTTTTTCAAAGAAAGACCTCGGTGAAGCGGCTTACATATTAAGCATCAAGATCTATAGAGATAGATCAAGATGCTTGATAAGATTTTTCAATGAGTACATGCCTTGACAAGATTTTGAAGTAGTTCAAAATGGAACAGGAAAAGAAGGAGTTCTTGCCTGTGTTACAAGGTGTAAAATTGAGTAAGATAGAAAAAGAATGAAAGTCATTCCCTATGCCTCAGTCATAGGTTCTATAAAGTATGCCATGCTATGTACCAGACCAGTTGTGTGCCTTGATATGAGTTTAGCAAGGAGGTACGATGGTGATCCAGGAGTGGATCACTGGATAGCGGTCAAAGTTATCCTTAGTTACCTAAGAGGACTAAGGAAATATTTCTCAGTTATGGAGGTGATAAAGAGTTCATCGTAAAGATTTACGTCGATGCAAGCTTTAACACCGATCTGGATGACTTTGAGTCTCAATCTGGATACATATTGAAAGTGGGAGCAATTAGCTAGAGTAGCTCCATGCAGAGCATTGTAGACATAGAAATTTGCAAAATACATACAGATCTGAATGTGGCAGACCCGTTGACTAAACTTCTCTCACAAGCAAAAACATGATCACACCTTAGTACTCTTTGGGTGTTAATCACATGGCGATGTGAACTAGATTATTGACTCTAGTAAACCCTTTGGATGTTGGTCACATGGCGATGTGAACTATGGGTGTTAATCACATGGTGATGTGAACTATTGGTGTTAAATCACATGGCGATGTGAACTAGATTATTGACTCTAGTGCAAGTGGGAGACTGAAGGAAATATGCCCTAGAGGCAATAATAAAGTTGTTATTTATATTTCCTTATATCATGATAAATGTTTATTATTCATGCTAGAATTGTATTAACAGGAAACTTGATACATGTGTGAATACATAGACAAAACAAAGTGTCCCTAGTATGCCTCTACTTGACTAGCTCGTTAATCAAAGATGGTTAAGTTTCCTAACCATAGACATGTGTTGTCATTTGATGAACGGGATCACATCATTAGGAGAATGATGTGATGGACGAGGCCCATCCGTTAGCTTAGCATAATGATCGTAAGTTTTATTGCTATAGCTTTCTTCATGACTTATACATATTCCTCTGACTATGAGATTATGCAACTCCGAGTATCGAAGGTGTTTGTTGGGTTGGCATAGATCGAGATTAGGATTTGTCACTCCGAGTATCGAAGAGGTATCTCTGGGCCCTCTCGGTAATGCACATCATATGAAGCCTTGCAAGCAATGTGACTAATGAGTTAGTTATGGGATGATGCATTACGGAACGAGTAAAGAGACTTGCCGGTAACGAGATTGAACTAGGTATGATGATACCGACGATCAAATCTCGGCAAGTATCATACCGATGACAAAGGGAATAACGTATGTTGTTATGTGGTTTGACCGATAAAGATCTTCGTAGAATATGTAGGAGCCAATATGAGCATCCATGTTCCACTATTGGTTATTGACCAGAGATGTGTCTCGGTCATGTCTACATAGTTCTTGAACCCGTAGGGTCCGCACGCTTAACGTTCGATGACGATTTGTATTATGAGTTATGTGTTTTGATGACCGAAGATTGTTCAGAGTCCCGGATGAGATCACGGACATGACGAGGCGTCTTGAAATGGTCGAGAGGTAAAGATTCATATATTGGAAGGTTATATTCAGACTTCGGAATGGTTCCAAGTGATTCGGATTTTTTACCGGAGTACCGGGAGGTTACCGGAACCCCCCCGGGAGAGGTAATGGGCCTCATGGGCCATAGGGAAGAGGGAAGGCAGCCCACAAGGGGTGGCTGCGCCCCCTCCCATGGAGAAGCCGAATAGGTTTAGGGAAGGGGGCACCACCCCCCTTTTCCTTCTCCTACTCCCTCTCCTTCCCCCTTTCCACCTCCAAGAGAAGGAAAAGAAGGGGGGCTGAATCCTACTTGGACTAGGAGTCCAAGTAGGACTCCCCCCTTGGTGCGCCCCCTCTAGGCCGGCCACCTCCTCCTCCCCTTCTTTATGTATGGGGGCAGGGGCACCCCAAAGACACACCAAGATTTGTCTTAGCCGTGTGCGGTGCCCCCTCCACAGTTTACTCCTCCGGTCATAGCGTCGTAGTGCTTAGGCACTGCCCTGCACGGATCATATCACCAACACCGTCACCACGCCGTCGTGCTGACGGAACTCTCCCTCGACCCTCTGCTGGATCAAGAGTTCGAGGGACGTCATCGAGCTGAACGTGTGCTGAACACGGAGGTGCCGTACGTTCGGTACTTGGATTGGTTGGATCGTGAAGACGTTCGACTACATCAACCGCGTTAACCTAACGCTTCCGCTTTCGGTCTACGAGGGTACGTGGACACACTCTCCCCTCTCGTTGCTATGCATCTCCTAGATAGATCTTGCGTGAGCGTAGAATTTTTTAAAATTGCATGCTACGTTCCCCAACAGCCGCCACCTCCAGCTACCATATCTCGTCTCCGAAGCCCTTGGCCGCCGCCGGATCTGGTCACCGCCACCCCTACTTGCCGCTGTTGCCGCTGACGGTACCGAAAACCGTCAGTAGTCTCGGTAGCATGGAGAGCGCAACTGGAAGTTCCAGTGGGGATCGCGCATGGGGAATTTACCCAGGTTCGGGCCCGCATGGTCGAGGTAATACCCTACTCCTGCTTTGTTTTGATTAATGATGGGAAACGCCTTGTGTGAGGGGGTTACAAGTATGAGGTGATGATTGATATCGACACGATGACAATGATGTCAGATGGAATTCGAACTACCCCCTAGCCTCGCCTTATAAATGGGGAAGAGGCTAGGGTTACGGATTTCCTAACAGACTTAGAACCCCGATCGGTGGAGGAGTCCTTGGCTTGCATGCCAAGACAGGCTTCTTCGAGAAGGGGGGTCTCTGCGCGGCTGGAGGCCTAGGAAACATCCTAGCCAGCTGGGTCTTGAGGCCAGCCTACCATCCGACTTGCCGCTCGATGGGCCACCCCCTGTGTTGCACACCGTCATAAGCCCCCGAGCTCGTCTAGAATTCACGGCTGGTGGGTAGTTGATCTTGAGCTATTGAGGCAAAATCCTGGTGGGCTCCTTCGTGACCTCCGATTGACTGCAACACCCGTCGGTTCCTTTCTCAACACTTTCACAGAATCCGGCCTCCATAGTTTTGATTCCGCTCAAGCCGAATGTCGTCGAGGGTTCTGGCATTCCGGCTTCCCAGTCGCTTGGGTCGGGCTATGATCTTGCTAAGTGATCCAAGGCCCACCGAGGATCCCGAATCTTCGCCATAATTGCGCCCTGCTTCTCGCTCCTGTGCTCCAAGTGTCAGCTAATCTTAACACAACCTTTATGGGAAGGGCCATTGCTCGGTATCCCACGTCATGCCTATAAAAGGATGAAAGGGGCAATTTGACAGAGGGTATTCTCCCCCCTCTCTCCTTCGCGCCCCTTGTCCTCCATTAACGACGTCAAAGGTCCAGATCTAAAACTTTTCGCACCCACGGAGGTGGCATGTCGAAGAGAGCTGCTCCAAGCACCGTCCATGGGGAGTGCAGCAGCGCGGTGACAAGGGATACCCTGAGCGGCAGTACGAGCTCGGCTGCTGGAGCATCCGTCGCCAGCAAGAGTGCGGGGAAGTGGTCCACTTCCTCCAACATTCATGTTCATCTGACGGATTTGGTGAGGTGCTGCTATGGTGTGTAGCACTGTTGGGCTCCCCAGTGTAGGAGTTTGCAGTACGCAGCGAGTTTTCCCTCGGTGAGAAACAAAGGTATCAATATGTGGAGGTACTGGTATCCTGCAACAGTTGAATGCCCTGCAGCATTAATAAAACTTCACTTGAGTCCCCAACAATTCTAACAAGGGTGTCAATCCTTACTAGTCTTGCTAGTTGCACAAAGCTATTAAAATATAATGTTGGATAAATATTTTTGGTATTTTCTAAATAAAACAAAAATAAAAATAAAACAACATGTAAAAGTTGTTGGAAGGTGATTCTTATGCTAAAAACTGGACCGGGGTTCATAGGTTCACTTAGTGTATCGCTCCAAAGCATAAAAGTGTGGTGGGTGACATTGTCATGTGTAAAAGTGCAATATGGAACACTCATATTCATGCAAGATAAGTGAATGTTGTAGGATTATATATAGGCAGTACTTTCAAAGACTAAATCCCAAGATCCTCTCGTGCATCTTTAGCTAAATAGCCCGTCCATAGATCGAGAACACTACGCATCATTTGGACGTTAAGAGTAAACACGGGTAATTGCATTTAGAACGATGACATACTGTTATGGTTAGGAAATTATTCATCCTCTACTAACCCTTAACCATTAGTGGCAACAATTCATAACAAGCCTTTTCCATAAACTGTTACTATGGTAGATTACTTATAAGATTGAACCCAACTAATGAACACCTCTTTCACTACTGTCTACCGATCTAAATTGTCCAAGTAAAGACAAGTAACCGGAAAGAATTATGCATCTATATATCAAACATAAAGCATAAACAAATCTCAACATATAGAGTTAATCCATCACATGATCAAGATCACCAACACAAACACATCTGGTAAACCATAATCATGTAGGGCAGCTCATATGGCTATTGTACTGATCATCAAAAACACATCTAGGAGGAAAGATTACAACATTGGCTACTGCCATGAACCCGTAGTCCAGGGGGTGGACTACTCACAACTCATCTTGGAGCACGATGATCGAGGTTGGTGATGATGGAGATGAATTCCCCCTCCGGCAGAGTTCCAGATCAGGGTTGAAAACAAAGATCGCCTCGAAAACACAATGTGGTGGCAGCGAAAAAATGCTCGATAATTCTGAGGTGAAAATGGGGGTATATAAAAGCCAGGGGGAACAGGAGGCTAGCCAGGGGGCCCACAGCCTATAGGCGCCCCCAGCCCTAGGGTGCCTAGGGGGGCGCCTAGATGTTGTGGGGCCCACCAGGTGTGGGGTCAGGTCCCCAGGGCTCCTTCTGGTCTTCAATCTTCCCGAACCATTTTTTGATGATTTTTTCTGGGTATTTTCCTGAAAATATAAAAACACCAGAAAATAGGAACTCGCACTGGCACTGTATTAATATGTTAGTCCATCAAAGTTTAATAAAAAGTATGCCCAAAGTGTCTATAATTGATAGCAATATAGCATGAATCATACAAAAATTATCGATACGTTAGAGACGTATCAACATCACCAAGCTTACTCCATGCTCATCCTCGAGCATGTAGATGATAAAAAAGGATATTTTTTGGAGGATGAATGCTACCAAACATGATCTTGGTTTAACTGATGTATCACTTATGCTGGATCTATAATAATAGGAGAAACATTTGGCAAAGGTCTATGTTAACAATCTTCAATTATCTCAATGCATACAAAAGAAGTTCCTACATATTCTTCAATAATCAAATGCATCAAGTCTAAGTCACCAATGCCAATGGTTTAGAAAGAATATCAAGTTAATTTGGTAAACAATGATAATCATCCATGCAAAACATATTAACATGTCAAGCACTTCTAGGCTAACCCTTAATACAAGACCGAATACTATTACTTGTTGTATGTTTGCTCTATTTCACAATCTTCACAAATTCAGAATCTGAGCGCAAGTATGAGTTTAGGCCCTACGCAAGGCAAAGAGAAAATAATGATGGGGGTTTAAAAGAAGTGAAAAACAAGAAAGTCTTGCAACAACGCAACTGACCATTAGGACAAGAGGAAGACCTTATGATCAATATTGTGCAAGTACTGATTGCCATCTAACTAGGATACACATGGAGCTATATATGAATGAAAGCTCTCATATAAACTAATGGGAGTGTATCCCATTTACTTGCTCATGAATACCTAGAGCTCATTTGAGGAGGCTCATCATTGGAATATACAAGCCAAGTTCTATAATGTAAAGTTTCCCACCAATATGTATATGAAACTCATCAGCTCTCAACAATGAAATGCAATGAAGTGGTTCTACTTTGAAACATTATAAAATTCTACTATGAGTACTAGCGCTACTTTGAAGTACTTTACGTGTGTACTCTAAAAAAGGATAATGGTGTTGCTCCTTCTCTCTCCCACTTTTTTGGTGTCCCCTTGACATATCTTTTTTTATACTTTCTCTTTTCTTTTTGGATCTTTTTTTTCTTTCAAGGTAGAAGCAACACCTTACAATAATGATCATTACACTTTTCCCAACTTTATCTAAATGCAGAAATAGCTCATGCTACGAACATGAAAATATCTCTCTACATGTTGCCTCTGGCAGTGTACCGGATAGCAGTGATCTAGCATAGCAATGTCTATAATGAAAAATGGCAAAGCCATACAAAAACAGAATGCTAGCTATAATGATCATGCAAAGCATATGACAATGACAACATATCTCTAGTCATGGAACATAAATGGTAGTGCATGGCAATTTACTCGGAATGACTATGGAAATGCCATAAGTAGGTAGGTATAGTGACTGTTTTGAGGAGATGGTTGGGCTTATGTTTTGGTGGACAAGAGGATGTCCTCCCACAGGTTTGGATGTACTAGAGAAGGATGCACCAAGTCTCAATGTGAGAGTGGGCAATTCTCAGTACCAAAGAGGCTAGCAATGGGGTGGAAGCACAGAGCTCAAAGACTTGCATTAATCATAAAGAACTCATCAACCAAATAAGTGTCTCATGGCATTACTAGAGCCTAGTACAGCAAGCCGAGTATATCGTGGGGATTGATTGGTATGTCAAAGACCATCTTTGCTCCTGGCCGCATCAATGACGCTAGTCTATAATGGTTGCATGCAGATAAAACTAAGCAGCTTTAGCTTCTCAATTAAATCCCAAATTTTGTTATTAGGTGAAAGAAAGGCAAATGTTCATTTAAACATTAAGTACATTATCCTATCTCCAAATAGCAGTAGCTACTTTGCATACAAATCCATAGTGATAAGAATGTCTCATGGCTTCTTCCTATGAGCTGAGTTGACACAATTGAAGGTAGGCTCAACAAAATGGTTGAGAACCTGATGTGCACAGTTATGGGAAACTCCATTTAACTCTCTTGAAATGTGAAACACTTTAGGTTGGAGTTCCTTTGTGGTTAGAACATATTCTGCAAGCTCCTTCCTGATTTCCAAATTAGCTTTCATTGAAGAGATGCTTCTCTGGGCTGCTGCTCTTGCTAGAGTCAAGTTATCAGTGAGAAAGGAAACCTGTCCAATGTTAAGGTGATTGGCAATGTGTGCTGCAAGCAAGAGTGCTAATGCTTCGGCCTGCAAGGGGGTTGATGTTGTAGTTGTGGAGGCTTGGATCATCACGCTGTAGCCATCGCTGTGCTCAAAGCCTTGTATATATATTCCTATTCCTGTAATAGCTGCACTTGTATTTCCTGGGACTTTTTTATTCTTCCAAGAGGCATCAGAGAAAACCTTGGTACCAGTAATAAGTAAATCTGATTTGATTGTCTCTCCTTGCTTAATGATTTATTTGGAGCAGCTGGAATTTGTATCTGTGCTGATGTGTTGTTCCTGCTCTGCCCACTTCACTAAGGTTTGGCTTGAAGTGATTGCTTGTGCTGCCCAGAAGATTTGCATAGGTTCGCCTAGCTTTATCCCAAAAAGGTTATCATTCCTGGATTTCCATAAACACCACATAAAGGTAAAAACATTTGTATAACTTCAGTTATGTTCCTGCAGCCTTGAATGATAATGTCAATTCGAATGAACCATGGTTTAGAGAACCACACAGCTCTAGCAAAGTCACATAGGAAAAATAAATGGATATCATCCTCCTGGGAACAACACCTAGAGCATTGTTTACTAATGTGATTAGTAAATCTTCCTGCTCTTTTACCTGTAGGGATAGCTCTTCTAAGAATCCTCCAGCCAAATGTTTGAACCCTTGGAGCCATGGTCTTGCTTTTCTAAACCTGATTGAGAAGGAACTTTACTTGTGCACTTACTTACCTTGGCCTGGGCTCACCTTGTTCCTGCATAACCTGCAAGCAAGTCTTGTAGGCTGATTTTGAATTGCATTTGCCAGTAGGAGTGAAATCCCAGCAGAGAATATACTTATCGTCACTTTGGATGATAGGAGTTTGTTTAATGACCGCAGCTGTCGGCTGCTCAAAAAGCATGTCGATGAGAGCATTGTCCCAAGACTTTTGGTTTGGGAGCCATAAATCTCTAACCAGAGCTGGATATCTAAAATGGCTATCCTGAATAATTAAATTATCATAGATGGTTTGCCAAACTGGACACCATGGAGTGCTCCAAATAGAAATGTTCCCAGAAGTGATCTGATAGAAGGAATGAGTTGAGCCTACCTTCAGTTGCATCAACTCAGCTCATAGGAATAAGCCATGTCCTGTACTCCAAAAATTGCAACATTCTATTTTACAGGGCTTTGTAATTCGTACTGTAAACTGTTTATGAACTGAAATATATGGCGCCTTTGGCGCCTTTTCTGTTCAAATAAAATAAAATATTAAGAATGTCTCAAAACCGAAGCCAAAAATTCACAGCTATTGAAATAGATTCACTTTCGGTGTTTCCATCAAGTTAATTACCATCCTAAGCATGCAAGATTAAATGTCCAGAGTCCAGTACTAAACCCAAGGTAATAACCTCAAGATATATCATGTAAGCACGTGCCACTCAAGTCTTATAACTTTCTATCAAAATATAAGTGAAGCACAGAAAGTAGGGGTGGATTAACAAGCTGCTCGGCTCATTAAGCTCATGCTCGTTAAGGCTCGGTTCGTTAAGCTCATTAAGCTTAACGAGCAGAAAATCCTGCTTGGCTTCGTTCATTTGAAGCTCGTTAAGCTCGTGATCGCTCGCGAGCGCTCGTTAACAGACTGCGATGTGTTATGGTCTACGGGATGAGCGTAGGTGTGGTTTTTATGAAGAAAGATGGTGACTACCGGAGGAGGTGTGCTAGTTTGCTGCCTCCTATGGGTAGGTTGGGTCGATTGGTTTGAACAGATGGGCTGAGGTGCTACAAAAATGTTGTCACAGAGGATAAAAATATATGTTGTGATGTACTAAAGAGCTTAACGAGCTGCTCGTGAAACTCGTTAGCTCGTTCGTTAAACTCATTAAGCTTAACAAGCTGAAATCAGTGATTGACTATGTTCATTAAGAACCGAGCTACGAGCTTAACGAGTCGAGATGTCGAGCACGTGCATGATCTATGACATTGTTCCTTGGCATCACGACAGTACTAGCAAAAAAAAGACATGAAATTGGCATCAAGTAACTAATTAATGCTAACGAATATCAATCAAGAAGAGATGAGGTCGTGTGGAATAGCACGGCGGCTAGCTAGGTTCGCGTATGCCCGGCTAGGACTACGAGGCGCCGCAATCGATCGCTGTGGCTGCAAGGGCCTGGAGCGCGGCGGCGAGGTTTGTGAACGTATGAGCTACAAGGAGTCAAAAGGAAATATTTGCCGTGGTTAGCCCCAACCGGCTGGCATCTCTTTATATATATGGATCAACTTGTACATGAAGGAATGACAGCGGTATACAATACCGAAACATACACGTACACTTATACACATAAAATACAACTCTAACACCCCCCTCAATCTAAACCATCGTGAACAAGGTTGAGATTGGAACTGAATCGACGAAGTATGAGCTGAGTAGTAGGCTTCGTGAACACGTCAGCCAACTGATCGCCGGTGGAGATGAACCGAACATCAAGTGCACCCAAGGCAATCCTCTCGCGCACAAAGTGGAAATTAACCTCGATATGCTTCGTGCGGGCGTGAAAAACTGGTTTGGCAGATAAATACGTGGCGCCAATGTTGTCGCACCACAAAACAGGAGGTTCGGAGAGAACCACTGACTGTATCCATATAGCCTCAGCTGTGCCATTGGCCAAAGCATTGTACTCTGCCTCAGTACTGGAGCGAGAAACCGTCGGTTGCTTGCGAGAACTCCAGGACACAAGATTGGGTCCAAGAAAAATTGCAAAACCGCCCGTGGAACGTCGATCATTAGAACAGCCCGCCCAATCTGCATCAGTGAAAATACTCAGCCCCATATACGCGGAGCGCCGGAAACGCAAGCCAGTAGACACGGTGCCTCGGATATATCTAAGGATGCGCTTCACCGCCTCATAGTGAGCGGTAGTAGGCTGCGACAAGTACTGGCACACCTTGTTGACAGCAAACGACAAGTCAGGACACGTCAGGATGAGATACTGTAGACCCCCAACAAGACTACTGTACTTGAAAGTATCCTCAGAACTAAGCGGTTCACCTTGATCTCGAGACAATTTGTCGGAAGTAGACATGGGAGTAGTAACAGGCCGACATTGCTCCATGTTGGCCTGGTGCAAGAGATCAAGAGCATATTTGTGCTGCGTCAACACCATACCCTCAGAATTATAAGCAGCCTCAATACCAAGAAAATACTCCAAGCGCCCAAGGTCCTTGATAGGAAAAGAACCAGAAAGAGTGGCAACCAGCTTCTGAACAGCAGACGAAGAGGATCCAGCCAAGACGATGTCATCAACATAGACGAGCATATATATCACAACTCCCTGATGATCGAAGATGAACAGAGAGGTATCCGCCTTGCTAGCAACAAAACCGAGCTGATGAAGCTTGTAACTTAAGCGTGCATACCAGGCACGGTGCAACTGTTTGAGACCATAGAGAGCACGCTGTAGCTTGCAAACATACTGAGGACACCGCGAATCCTCAAAACCAGGGGGCTGCCATGTACACTTCCTCAGTAAGAAAACCATGAAGGAAGGCATTACTCACATCAATCTGACGAATGCACCAACCACGAGAGACAGCAAGAGGAAGCACCAGGCGAACTGTGACTGGTTTAACCACAGGACTGAAAGTATCATGATAATCTATACCGTACTGCTGTGTGAAACCTCGAGCCACAAGCCTCGCCTTGTATTTATCAACTGAACCATCAGGAAGGAACTTCGTTTTGAAGATCCACTTGCTGCCAACAATGTTAGTGCTAGGTGGACGGGGGACCAATATCCACGTCTTGTTTGCCTGAAGAGCCTCGAACTCAGCCTCCATAGCAGCACGCCAAGCCGGCTCAGAGAGAGCGGTGCGATGAGACGCTGGCTCCACCACAAACGCACGGCGGTGATAGGGGTCATACCGAACCGTGCCATCCCGATACACCTTGGGACGGGAGATAGCATTACGCTGTCGCGTGACGATGACCCGAGCCGGTTCGGCAGCGGCAGGCGCTGGAGGCGACGAGGGTGGTGAAGCGGGCAGGGACGAACTCGACGAATTGGACCCGTCGCGGGCCGGAGGGGCGGGCGGGGACGAGCTTGACGAAGGGGACCCGTCGCGGGCCGGCGGGGCGGGCGGGGACGAGCTTGACGAAGGGGACCCGTCGCGGGCCGGACATGCTGACGACCACGCAGGCGACGGAGAACGCGAACGCGGGCCGCGGTCAGAGGCCGGGGCCGGCGCGTGCGAGGCCGGGTCGGCGCCAGGAGCGGCACGGGAGGCCGGGCCGGGGGTGGTCGATGTGTCTGCATGCGAGGCCAGCCCTGGCACGCCGGCCGAGGCATGCAGAGGCGGTGGCGCCGATGGCGCCTGGATGTCGATCGGCGTGAGTGACGCCGCGGGAACCTGCACAGGAGAGCTAACAACAACACCAGGTGCATTAGCCAATAACAAGGTAATGTCATAACTACGCGTGTCGGTACTCTGAGTAACTGGTTCATCAGACGGAAACGACACAGGAAGAAGTTTGGAGACATCAACAGTGACACCGGGAGTGGCATAGGGAAACACCGTCTCGTCGAAAACAACGTCACGAGAGCTGTAAATACGACCAGTTGAGCGATCAAGGCACTTGTAGCCTTTATGCATGGGACTATAACCAAGAGACACTTGTAGCATCACACACGGAAGACTCAATGTTTGGACAACACGACAATTTATTGGAACTAACAATGGTATGAACTATTTTATTGGAAGGATGACCAAGACACCGATGCCACTGCTCGGAAGTCAGCCTAACGCCGGAAGACGCGTGATGCCCAGAAGCTACGGCGCGGCTGAATGGAAGAGGGTAGAGGCCGCCACAACTCCTACCACGAAGAAGTATTTTCTTCGTGACCTTGTCCTTGACACAGAAAAAGAATTTATGAAACTCAACGAAGATTTTATTGTCAGAAACAAGGCGATAGACAGAGAGCAAATTATTGCTAAGTTCAGGAACAAGAAGAATATTTTTAAGTTCAATGGGAGCGGATGAACCAGGTAAACGAGAGTGACCAACATGCGTAATAGACAAACCTGCACCGTTGGCGACTTGCACTTGATCCGTGCCGGTGTAGCGCTCCTGGATGTTCATCCTGCCCATGTCGTTGGTGAGGTGGTCGGTGGCGCTGGTGTCGAAGAGCCAAGGCTGGCTGGGGCCAGGCTGGTAGGTGGCAGAATTGCCAGCACGGTTGTCTTCGTACTGGAACGGTTGGTTGAAGCGATTTTTGCACTGGAGAGCCTCATGCTCCCAGTACTTGCAGACTTGACAGCGGAGGCGCTCGCATTGGCGGTTGTTGCGCCTGCCACCGTCGTTGCCCTGGCCACCTCCGCCGTTGCCACCACCACCGCCCCCTGGTTGGAGCAGTTGCCATGGGGGGCCTGCTGTTAGCCGCCGTTGTACTGACCGCCACCTTGCGGGCCAGTAGGGCGACCCCCGGAGCGGCCTTCATTGTTGGTGTCGGCGAACGGGCGCCCCCCTCCACGGCCGTCGCCTTGCCGCACCACGGCGTTGGCGGAGGTGGAGAACTCGGGGGCGAGGGCGTTCTGCTCCTTGAGGGACTCGCAGGAGAGGAGCATGGAGTAGAAGTCCGACAGGCTGAGGGTTTCAGCGCCGGCGGCGGCCAGCACCGTGAGAGAGTGCTGGAGGGCTCGTACTGAGTCCCGAGACCGACGACGATGTAGTCGATCAACTCATCATCGGAGATGGGCGACCCCACCTGGGCCATGGCATCCGCGAACCCCTTCATCTTGTGAAAGTAGGCGGCGGCGGTGAGGTCGTTCTTCTTCAGCGTCGAGAGCTGATGCCGCATCTGGTGCACCCCTGCCCTGTTCTGCGCCAAGAACATGGACAAGAGGCATGCCCACACAGACGACGCGGTGGTGCGGCCGATGAGGTGGCCGAGGATCTCCTCCGTCATGGAGCCGACGAGGATGCTGAGAACACGCTGATCCGTGTAAAACCACAAGGCGTAGTCCGGATTGGCCCTGGTCACGGCTTTGGCACCGTCTCCTTCGGTAACCGTGGCCGGAGGCGCTTTGCAGGAGCCGTCAAGGAAGCCGTACCATCCCTGGCCGGCGATGTTGGGGACGACCTGCATCTTCCAGAGAAGAAAATTAGTGCGATCTAGGTGCACCGTGATGGTGTTGATGTTGTGGCCGGTGGGGGCGGAGATGATGGCGCCGGCGGGGATAGATGGGGCGGGGGGCGAGGCCAACACGCCGGCGGTGGTGGAGAGCTGCAACGCGGAGGAGGTCATCGCGTCGGATCGTCGCGGTGGCCGCGGAAAAACGGCGGCGGCGGAAGCGCGGGTGCGGGCGGAAACCCTAGGTCGGGTGGGCCTGCTCTGAAACCAAGTCAAAAGAAAATATTTGCCGTGGTTAGCCCCAACCGGCTGGCATGTCTTTATATAGATGGATCTACTTGTACAACAAGGAATGACAGCCGTATACAATACCGAAACATACACGTACACTTATACACATAAAATACAACTCTAACACAAGGCGTTGCGATTGCTGCGACCGCGAGGGCCAGGAGGGTGGCGAGCATAGGGCCGAGCGTGAGCCGATCCAGAGGAACGAGGGAAAAAGACGAGCATAACAACGGCGTGCCCTATCATACTGAATGGGGAAATGGAGAGAGACTCATCCATCTGTTTTAGATATTAATGCAGTTACCAATATCTGTTTTAGATATTAATGCGGTTACCAATAGAAAATGACCGACTGTAAATTAAAAAACTCTATATATTTGCAATACATATTGTACAAGGGATACATATCGCTTGTACTTACATGGAAAGGACATCAACGTGCTCATGGTGTTTCGCAAAAAAAAAAAAAGTGCTCATGGTGCATCTCCTCGCGGTGCAGACAGTAGGCCTAGCCTAGATAGTCCAGCAGCGCAACGTGGTACTAGTACGTACACGGATATTTATACATGGCTAGAGCACCGACTCGACTAGGGGATGGACTCAATACAACACTAATCAAACTCGGATAGGAAACACATACTCTGTGTATTTACACGGAAAGGACAATTTACATGCTCATGGTGCATCTCCACGCGGTGCAGACACTAGTGGGCCTAGCCTAGATAGTCCAGCAGCGTACCCTGGTACCAGTACGTACACTACATGTTCGGTCAGGCGTTGCCGGTGACGATCCGGCCGGCGGCGACGGGGAACTGCGGCGTGTAGCTGTGCGCCGTGCCTGGCGCCTCCTCCTGTGGCGGCTCGTAGAGGAACGCCCAGGGGCTCCTCGTCCACCTGCCATCGATTCCAAACAATAAAATCAAGATCGAACGAACCACGTCAAATCAAAGTAAAGTGTCATCATTGGCGGCGACTGATTGGCCACGGTTACGTACCAGACCCGCCTCTCGGCGGCGGCGGCGGCGTCAGCTGCGCCGATCTCATCGTGGCCGCGAGCCACCAGAGACGACGCCGGTGACCTGCTCCTCCCCAGCGGACTCTTCTCGTACGACATAAGCAAGCGTCAACGGAACAGATGGCAAGATATATAGTACAGTACTAGGCATGCACATGCACAACACGCACAAAGGAGATTGATTTCCGCCAAAAATAAATCAAAACGCACAAAGGGAAAGGAGATTGATTAATCAAGGAGTAGGAGATGAGCCGTCGAAGTAGTCGATGGAGCTAGTGCATACCAATACCATAGGTCGACCAGGGGAGGTGACGACGGTCTCGCCTCCGCCGCCCTCCGACGCCGGCTTCTCCCGCTGCCGCCAGAAGGCCGCCACCTCCTCCTTTGTCAGCGACCGATTCCTCATCACACGGGCTGGTTACACGTGCGTCACACACACAGTTAGTGTTTTCACGATTAAAGCTACAGAAATACGTCCATCCATGCCTGCAAGCAATAACTGAATCTTGTACTACATACGTGCCTTTGGTGTCATCCATATAGCTAGCTAGGATGACCAAATTCTTTCGACGTCGATGCGCGCAGAATTCGAATATTCTGGACAAACGACGAAGAATGTATTTGTGAGTACTGACGAGCAGTGATAAGCATCATCGACGGATCTATAAATAAGGGGATGCAGCGGGGCTCGAGTGCCTTCGCTTTGTTTGGACTTTGGAAAGGGTTAAGGCGGTAGCAGTATAGCAATACCGGATCAGCACACAGGATTGTCGACCATATCCGGACTGGCATGCATGCAGTGACACAGGTTTCTGTTCTAAAACCAGCGGCCAAAGTTCTCTAGTCAGGGCGTCGTTATCAGTGTTTCGTATGCATAGACAAAGGATTGGTGATCTGGTTTCAGTGCTGGAGCTAGCAGAGTGGTTAGGAGATAGAATGTGCATGCATCGCTATCCAGCGGCTGTACGTGCCGTCCGGACGTTAGTGCGTAATGCGGCGTTGTCACCCGTTCCATCCTCTCGCCAAAGTCCCGGACCGACCCCGCACGTGGGGCCAAAGCTATTAGCGATATTTGAATAAAAAACATTTGTTGTAGGTCATCCTTATCTTATCATCGTCCCAGGGTGCATGCATCACCGTTCGCGAGCAATAGGAGGTGTCTCGCGTAAGGCTGGTCGTAATGGTAGTATCATAGTTAGTATCATGCCTGCCAACTAGGCAATTTTGATGAGGTGTCATATAATTAAATGAAAAAATAGAGGGTTGAGTATCATATCATGATATCGTATCATAATAAATGCTATGCTACTATGTGTTATGCATGGCAATAAATAGAGTACTACATGATACTAATATATGATACTATGCATTAGAGAGGTTGTATCATACACTAGTATCATATGGATGATACTAGTATATGTTACTCCCCATTACAACCAGCCTAACTACGCTCGCTACTGTATTTTGCCTTTTCCCTTAAAAAAGCTGTTTTTAACCTCAGTAAATGGCCAATTAGTTTTTTAGTCTCCAAACTCTAGAATGACAAGTATAACTGTATAACTTCAAATACCAAACAGACCTATACTCCTCTGCGAGGACCTGAAAATCACGGTTTGGGACCTTCCATGCTTCCACTAGTTCCGGTCCAGGATCAGTGCTAGGTATGCATGGTTATGTCGGTCAAACACCAGAGTTATACTCACGCATAATAAGAATAAATAGAGTGATTAAATGGTCACGGTATTACCAATGATCGTGTTTCCTGTTTTGCCTGAATGATTGATCGATGCATTAGCATACTGAGAGAGCCCAACGAATAAGCGACAAATCTTATCTAGGAATATTTATATCCGCAGCGACATAAACACAGACAAATCGATTGAGCGGAGATTTCCCGGTTCCAGCGAAGGCGATAGGAGCACCAAGCGACTTCTAGGCATGATGGTGACGCTCACGGTTGAGCCGCACCGACCGTTGATTTCAGCTGATGGTACATGCGTAGGCCGAGGCCTGATCGTCTGACACATAGGAGGTGAGGTGGGCAGAGGGGGATGCGTTTTTTTTTAAGAATTGTTACCGCGTTATCATTAACTTACATTAGATGATACCCCGCACATTGCTGCGGAAATTAATTATAATATATTTCAATGAGACCTGGTTGTATGAAACATAAATATTTGGATTAATAATATGAGAACTGAACCTTAAAATACATATGATTTATTGTAATTGATTATTCTATAGTTGTAAAATATTTATTAAAAAGAAGTAGCATAATAGAATAGAAACGACTGAACCCTTTTCTCATGAATGATTGCATATTGAGGTGGGCATTTTCTATGCATGGTTGCATGTTAAGGTGACATGTTTGGATGTTGAGAGAAATATGTTAGTGGGGATCACCTATTTAGTAATGTTATATAGGATAAGATACAATACACGCGGAAAGACGGAAAAAATATCCAGTCCTGTCACAAAAGCACAAAGAACCCCAGGAAAAAGAAAAATGTGAAGAAGTCCTTGGAGGTCCTCATGCTGAACGCCTTCGCTCGCCGTCGATATCCAACATCACCGAGGCGACCGCCGCAGGAGCCCAAGCCTGACGCAACTCCATCGCAGATCACTGCTTTGCGGACCTCGAGAGTGCCTCGCAGCACTCGGCGAGAGCCTAGTCGTTGTAGATCGTCGCCCGGGGGAAAGCCCTAGGCTGCACCGGGCAACAGATCCGCCATCCTCCCACGACGCCGTCGGAGAGGGGGAATAAATCTGTTCTCAATCTTCCGCTGCCCTTGCTCCGGTTCAACTATTCTCCAGCAATAGCCACGGTCGCCACCATCCAAAGAAACACCGACCGCTGCCGAACCCCTGTTCATATCTCACATGCCTTGCAACGGCACCGGAGTGTGCGCCGTCGCGATGGAGACGGAGGCGAATTTACTATTATGAAGAATAGTAGAGAATTTGTTACAATTTGTTATTTATGAGTTTGCTTGATTTTTTTTCTAGAGTACTGACTTTTCCTTTTTTTAATCCTTCTTGGAATATTTTTCTATTTGCTCTTTTTGATTCCTTTTGCCGTGATTTGCTTTGACATGGCTATTATGTGTCCATATCACCGCCAAATTATCAGTTACACTGCTTTGACTGATGTCAATGACTAAATTTCTCCATTATTACTAGTTGAGGGTCAAATTTGTCCATTATTAAATTCTTGCAGGCCAATAGTTAACAGACAAAAATTCAGTTTTTTACCTTTCACTTTTAAGTGAACTTGTTCATTTGACGAGTAAATTGCCCTATTAGTCCTTATGGAACTTGTGAAGGTAAAGCTCTCGAAACAGGCTTTAGACCCGCTTTATATATATATATATAAAGCAATACAGCTAAATTGATATAAGGTGATGAGGGAACCCTCTTACAAAGTAAATCAAAGATAAAGAAAGTGGCGAAAATGTGACGTGGCGCCCGGGTACCACTGTAGCGAGACAACCGCCGCACACACCAGCCTAGGATATTATGCTGGCGCGCGCGTTTTCAACATGTATCACATACACAGGCATGTCTAAGAGAAGGATTTATAAACCATGCTAGCTTGAATAATACAGCTTAGCCATAAGTGGCTCTTTACAGAGATAGGGGCAGCGAAAATATCATCTGGGCAATACGGATTTGGGGCGGCTCCACTCCACAGGGATCTGGTTAGGTTACTCTGCTAGCGCGCGAACACTCCAGCTTCTCCCTAGTGGAAGACGGATCCTCTACTGAATCTAGCCACATGAAAAGTCAGATGAGTACTTTCAATGTACTCACAAGTTAACCATATAGCATATACTCCAAGTATAGCAATCCATGACACTCTAGCATGCATCAACTACTATAGCACTACTAGCTATCATGTCATAGCTGAATTATTTAACATGATTAATAACTGAAATAAATACAATATGATGAGGGTAAAGCTTATTAAGTAATTGCATCATGTTTTGGTTATTCTTATGATCATTCCAAGATCATGACCAAGTTCTCATGGCCATCCGAACGACTCTCTTGTAGCCATCCCATGGCTAACATCTCAAGCTCCTAACCTCTTTTGAGGTCCATGTGTCTGCACTTCAAATCTGATAAATCTCATCTTACCATGGTTCATTTATAGCAATATCATTCTTTAGTGTTTGTACCTCCAAAGTCGACACAGACAAAATAGTGTGACCTATCACGAACTGTGTCTATTACCGAGGACGCGGCTATTTGAATAGGTTTGACACTCTGCAGAGCTTGCACACTTTACCCACACTATGGATTTCCCCTTTGGTGGCCCCTGTCTTAGCACCGTGACCCTTCTGGGTGGACCAGAGTTACTCCAACGAAACCTTTCCACCATTATGATCCTTTTATTGCACCACCGGCATACCCGCGGGCCTGGCCATGGGGAGATAAAGTGGACCCGCTGCCACCCCATGGCACTGCCACCCCATGGCCCTGTCCTCGTCAGGATCAATACTATGAGCTCAATAACAACATGGCATCCAGGCTCCCACAAGTTAGGCACCGGCACCAAAGAGGAGCCCCTCCTAACCCACCCACAGAGATGATCACTAGTAGAAAAGAGGGCTTTTGTCCCGGTTCCAGAGGGCCTTTAGTCCCGGTTCTGGAACCGGGACAAAAGGGTCGGGACTAAAGCCTCTAACCTTTAGTCCCGGTTCGCTTACGAACCGGGACTAAAGGGGCTCCACGTGACCGCCTACTGGAGCGGGGCTGGAGGACACCAACCGGGACTAAAGAAATTTTTTGAAAAAAAAAATTTTGAATTTTTTTTATTTTCAAATCTTTGAATTATTTGACAATTTAATCTCTAATCACCCCTCCCTTCTTAGTTTCCAAGTCTGCACTTGTTCTATTCCTGACAATACTAAGCTGTCAATCCTATTAACCCGTAGGAGTTGAACTTGAGCATTAAGCACCGTTTGAGTTTGAAACTATTATTCTAAAAAACAATAATTATTTAGTAACACTAATATTTCTTGAATAAGTAGTTTGACCACAGTTTGATCAGATTTGACCACAGTTTGACCAAAATTCAAAAAAACTAAAATAATTATTTAGTAACATTAATATTTCTTGAATAAGTAGTTTGACCACAGTTTGACCAGATTTAACCAAAATTCAAATAAAATAAAATTTGAGCATAACTTTTTTCCTTTAAGAATTTGAGGATTCTAAAATTTGAAACACAGCCTACGGCTGTCAAATTCGGAGACGGATTTTCGTGCTGATTTTTTTGATATATTATACGTTTTTTTTCGACATCGTATGCAAAAGATATGGCCGTTTTACTTTTTCATAACACTTTTTTGCAAAACATGACCAAATTTAAGTTTTTTAATTTTCCTAACTAGTAGATGTAGTAACATAACTACATCTCAAAGGATTTTAATTTTTGAAGTTTTTATCATTTTCTTTTGTTTTTTACAAAACTGAAATGGTGATACAGGGGGGGTAGAGTTTGAACCTCTTTAGTCCGGGATGGTGTCCATCCAATCCTACCGCCGACTACATCTGCTAGCACCGTCCCAGCCAGAGTCACAACTAAGGTTAACCAAGCCAGAGTCACGTTCTATTAAAGTGGCGAAAAGAATTACTTTTAATATAGCAAAACTAATTCTATCAACTATTATTAAAGGCTAAACAACTACTAATACAAAACTTCACCAAAATTAATATTAATTAATTATAAAAATTTATATACTATTGTCTAACAGAAGCATACTACAACATGTTAAAATCTACAGAAAGAACTAACTAAAAATAATTGAAAACAACAATTAAAAGACTAAAACAACTATATAAGCAAAACAGTACTGTTTTAATTAAAATCGTAATATAAATTATTCTAAAAATAACCAAATAAATCTTACTGTGACAACAATCTAACATGTGACTAGGAGCAAAAAGAATTAAATTAAAAACTATTTTTAAACTAAAATTATTCATAATCTAGGGTGTGAAGCAAATTTGAACAAATTCTTATTTAAATCTTTCAAATTTGAAAACTAATGGCACAAATAGAAACTAGACAAAATTTTGAATCTAATGCAAAAAGAATCACTCAAAAACATCAAATATCCTAAAAGATATAAGCAATTTAAAACAGAAACTAAAAAACAAAAAACAAATGGAAAAACAAAAAACAAATTTCAAAACCCCTTTAGTCCCAGTTCGTGGCTCCAACCGCCACCACCGGGACTAAAGCCTCAACCCCTTTAGTCCCGGTTCGTGGCTCGAACCGGGACTAAAGGTCTAACCTTTAGTCCCGGTTTGAGCCATGAACCGGGACTAAAGGGCATCGCACCCTTTAGTCCCGGTTCGTGGCTCAAACCGGGACTAAAGGTCCCATTTGAACCGGGACTAATGCCTGCCCAGTGCCCTAGCCGCTCGAATCGGGACTAATGCTCACATTAGTCCCGGTTCATAATGCAACCGGGACTAATGCTCTGATCCGGCTGTGACGAAAGCCCTGTTTTCTACTAGTGGATGACAATAAAAGGCACAATGATATACTAAGTTAGGGTCTTCCCATAAATAGACAAGTGTGGTTGCACTGAATATAGTTTGGTTCGGTGGCGCTATGACTCGATCTAGCCGATGGAGGAGGTTGTTATTATCAAGTCTCATCCTTTATCATTGTAGCAAGTAATATTCCATCGGTCACCTGCTCATGTTAGTAATATCCATGATGAAGAAAAGGGCATCAATGTGCAAGCATAACAACCAATCTCCATATTAGCATCACATACAGGTCATTAGTGCATTCAAGGCTAAAGTAAGTAAAGATATCCAAAATATAAACATAGTAACTGCTTGACCGGATGCCTGAGCGGCGTCTCAGATCTGAGCAGCACCGTAAACGTGTCAACTGTCAGACCGGATATCTGCACGATGTCTCATGTCTGAAGTGTCGCCAAAATAAAGAAGAAACCGGCAAATCGGGCGCGATTGAATCGCCTCAGACATGAGGCGTAATAAAATAAAGGTACTAAAAATAAATAGACAACCATTCGGGACACAATGCATTCACCTCAAACATGGGGCATAAAAGAAAGTAGCCGTCCAGTCCGGGCATCTATGCGATGTCTCCGGTCTGGGGCATAACATAAAGTAGCCGACCAGTCCGGGCATCTACGCAACGTCTCAAGTCTGGGGCATGGTACCATAATATTTAACTGGCAAGCCGGGGATCAAAGTATATACAACAACCAGCTACCAAGAACCGTGACCTTCTCCATTGCTTCAGTCAGCAATAATGTGCGAGGAGATGAGGCCGGGTGACTGGAGGATGGCTGCGGTTTTACTTGATCACCGGTCTTGTTTAGTTATTTCATTTTTTTGAGTTTTAACCATGAGGTTATGTGAGGTAGTACCTACAAATGTTAGTAAACAAGTAGTACATCCACGCATGCAAGCATGTATACACACATTCATAACACCTGGCATATACCTGCCCATTGTTACAAACATACAAGAATCACATGCGAGCAATACTTTAGGGCATAGGTTAGATGATTGGCTTGCCTCAGGGTAAAAGATTCGTCGGATGAAGGTGTGAACGTCTCGCGGAAAGATTTGCCGGAAAATCTCCTCTCCGAAAAAGCCTATAAGATGGGAATGAAAACATATAATGACATATGCAACCGTCACTTTTAAAAATATAAAAATGTCACAAAGAAAAAGATTGCATAAATGGTAAAATATACTTATGGGTCATTAAAACATGCGTTATATATAGCCAATATTCATTACTCGGTCGAGTTGATGAACACATGGTATTGAGGACAAGCACACGCTTTTATTTTTTAAAGTTTAGCACAAATATCATCCGAGAAATGTTTATGTGCACATGTGCAGAATATAGATCGATGCGCATTCAAAGAAATTACTGTAATAGTGTTATAATTTTATTGGATTTTATAAATATATTAATAATAGAAATTAGTGGTCAAAATAATATTATAACGACATATATTTTTGTAAACCAAAGGTATGAAATTGTACTAATGCACATGATGTACATAAACCATTTTACTATAAGTAAATACTTTTTATGTATTAGGAAACAGGCTTTGCATTTTTTTAAACCGATTCAAGTTTATTATTTTGTTCAATAACAATTGACAATGGTATTTCGTTGTTGAAATGCATTGTACTATTATTTCACATGTCTGATAAGTTGTGCTTATTGGAACATACAATATGTTGTTTTTAGGTAATCAAGGGAGTCCAACTATAGCAAGCTATAATCTTACTATAATGTTTTTATACAATATGACATAGGACATGTTTTTAAGAAGCATTACATGAATTAATTTAGATGGTGACATTTACAATAAGAGCGTGATCTCAATACTATTGTTAGAAAAGAGATCAAGATCGGTGTATATGTTTGTGTTGTTGAGTACATTTTGTTTCCGTCCCAAAATCATGGATGATGATCCAAAGGCCGTGGTTGTACCCAGCAACACTTTCTTGGATGCATTGTTCACCCAAGAAAATAGTATGACCTACATACATCTTGCTTAAAGTTTTTTCCTACCACTTATGCCTATTGTCACCATGTTCAAATATCTGAAGGAGTTTCTATCTGTCTTGAATATTGTGTATTTTTTAACCCATTGTTCCTACATGTCCCTCTATACCACTCGATCAAGTTTGCATGTTTGCGATGCTTAAACTATGTAAAACCTTCCACGGAGTAGGGCTTCACTCTTTGTTTGTGTCATTGACCTATCAAGTGCAATTCTCAAGCACATGACTAGCATTGGTTAAATATTGCATGGCATTTATCTATAATTTCTTAGCTTCTCAACTATTTCTACCCTTCCATGGTTTGAGTTGACCAATTAGTTGTCTCTCTATATTAGCTGCCATGATTTGTGGAGTAGAAGAGCAGCAAGTAAAAGCTTCGATGATTGATCTATCAAATTTTACAAGGTGCAACAATTCTTTTTGATATTTTGGTTTTCACGCATATCTAAATTATATTGGTAGTATTACAAATAATTAAGCAGACAGGTCACATACTAACTTTGATCGCTGGAAACACATCTACACCGGTCACACTAAAAATGATCAAGACTTGATTGATGCGGCAACGAATATGTTATTAGCCCATTTACAACCTCTTACTTCCACAAATTTATATATTTGAATTAGTTGGAGACCCTTATCGGAAGTTCATTTTAGTGTGACTATTGTAGTTTTTACGGACCAAATAGTATGTTGTTACTATGGGTTTCGACCTGAATTTAGGATATGTGAAATTTTAGTTCAATACTTGATGTCTAAGACCAAGATGATTGAATTTCTTTGCTTTGTCGTGGTTGTCCAATTAGCGATATGCATTGATACAGATCACTTTTAAACTTTGAAATCAATACACCAAGGAGAAATGATTGTTTAACCAACAAATTATTATTTTTCATTATTATCATTGTTTAAGTTTAGTTGATATATATTTGATCATTTCTTTCTACAAAGGTTGTATTTTTAAAGAAATCCTAAATCCTTAGATAGACCACATTGCCGCGGGTTTAAAGTTCATATGTACAATAATATTTGTGTACTTTATAAATCTCATCCTTGGTGCCATTTTCTCAGATTCAGTATTATACATTATTTTATAATATGAAATTATAGTTGGTTGGCTGCTTCCGACCGATTTGTGCGGAATTGAAAATAGCCTATAATTTTATCACAATTTTATGTTCAAAAGAATGTAGGCATTTCTCAAGAGACATAAAGGTGTGAATATACTCATAGTGAAGTATTAACATGATTTTAGAATTTATTATGGGAAAAACTTCTTGCTGACAATAACCGGCCCTACTAATTTTCTTTTAGTGAATGTGTTCTGAATTGACAATAAAAGAGTGAATGTTTTACTCACCCCGTTATAGATGGAGAGTTGTTTGTTGCTAAGGGTATAGAAATAAAGATGTTCACAAAATGGATGACAAGGAAACAAATAATAAAGCTTATAGGTATTTTGGTTTACCTGGCCTACATGTCAGAAAATAGATTAGATGATGGCGCACCTCAACAAAAATACAGAAACAACGTGCAAAATTTGCTTAATCAAAGAAAAGGGTTCCTCCTTGGTGGGTACTTTTCTTTCGCTAGGGGAAAAGTACTATACCAAGCAACTGTACTTTTGATCCTGATATTTATGTGCTTGATAATCGTATTCTTACTGCTTAGTAAGTGTAACAAATAAACGTATACATGGTCAATTTTACCATATAGTTATCTAAATTTAACACGGCATACACTTCCAAATGTACTAAAGAAATAAGTTGTGTACTTTGCATGTCGCCAGTGTGCAATTTTGACAGTTATTTTTCTATGAATAAGAGACTAAAAATTATTTTTGTAAACTTTTTTTCATAATAAATCAAATGTTACAATTTTTGTCTATCTAATCAAAACGTATTTTATTGAATATCTAGGAGAGGCCATAACATTGTTACAAAAACATATTATGAGTTGCCCGCGCATTTACACGGGCCACTGTGCTAGTTCAACTAAATAATAGTTTTACGAGGCTCCCACATGACCGGGCTTTCGTGGTGAGGAAATTTGAGTCTTCAATAACAATCATATGGATCATTCGACCCGATAGGAAAGTTTGGAATCCCAATACGGGCTTTGCTCCATACGATTTACATCATAGCTTCGTGCAACTCTCACATCACAACCTTCCACTGTTCCACGTATCAAGGTGGAGGCGTACATAGAATCAAAACAGCTAAGCCCTCCGGAGGGGTGCATAGGACGTGCACGTGTTCTTTTTTTTTTTACACAGTACATACGCAAGCGTTCATAGATACGCACGTACACTTACCCCTATGAACGCACACAAGCACACCCTACCCCTATGAGCATCTCCGAGAGGCTGAGCCGGCATATCTTCTTGAGATTTTACGAAGTCACCGTAGGCACCTCGTAGTCGACGGGAACGTCTCCTCTCACTGAAAGCGCATCGCCGGAAATCCTGAAATAAATCCAGGATAAATGCGAGCACCAGGACTTAAACCTGATGGGCTGGAGATACCACTGTCCTCCTAACCATCCAACCATAGGTTGGTTCGCACGTGCACGTGTTCCTAGGTCGTCAATTTGGATAATGAAATATATGTTATATGCTATCAAAATTATATGTTTAAAATTTTATTCGAATACGAATTCAATGATATGCTTTTGAAGGTATATAACACATGTTTCGTTAATCAAACCTTGTGAGGAAAAAAAAACTCTAGGTGACTTGCGGGTATCTCCCGCTATTCACGAGGCAATTTCCGCCACCACCTCTAGGCCTCCTCCGTCCACCCCTCCTCGCGACGTCGCTGCCGACGACCGCCGGCCGGGCCATCAGCGGCGAGGCTTCCCTAGCCACCTCCTTTCCCATTCCCTCCCTCCCCCCACTCTCTCTCTCTCTCTCTCTCTCTCTCTCTCTCTCTCTCTCTCTCTCTCTCTCTCTCTCTCTCTCTCTCCTCTGCTCATTCCCGTGCACTGCGGCGCTACTCTGCCCCAAATCGGCGAACCATGCTAAGTCCCCGTCGCGGCAGGCCGTGGACTCCTGGCTGGGTGCCGAGGTTCCTCCTGGATGGTGGTGCAGTGACGTTGTCTCCCTGAAGCGAGTCGCGGGAGCTGCCTGAGCGCCTTCTTCGTAACGCATGTGTGAGCGGGCGTTCGCAGACATCATTCTCGGCCGCTAGCTACAGGCCGGGGCTGGGGTCCCCTGCCGTGCCCCGACTCGATGGTAGTGGTGCTCCGCCAGGCGAGGCCCTCCTCTCCGTTGGTTGCCCTCGTGGCCACCAGATTTGGGCGACGCCGCTGGGCAGATCCACCCCATGTCACGTTTAGGTTTGTGTTGGCAAACCGGAGGTGTGTTGTTGGATGTGGAGGAGCGCCAGTGCGGCAACTCGGCCGGCTGGCTGCATGCTTGTGACTCGTTGCCCGGGGGAGGCGGGCGAGGTTGGTTTCCGTGGTTCCCGGAGCAGCGGCTCTGGATGGTGGGCACGACGGCGCCCTCATAGCGGGTGCTGGTGTGTCGCCTCGGCCGAGAGGGCGGCGAGGTGACTCGCGTAGGAGGTATTCGTGATGTGGTTGTGGCCACCATGGCTGCCCTGCTGATATCTACGCGTCGTATTCCTCACTCACCATCATCGTCACGTCTCCGCCGATCCCTTGCATTCATGGCAGGTGATGTGGATGGTGGACTTTGGGTGGTAGGGGTAGTTTCCCAAGTGAAAGCTCTACCCTATGTTGGGAAATGTAGTAGAAAAAAAAAAAATCAGCCTACGATCAAGATCCCGGGATCACTATGAAGGTGCATACTGTAGGGGAACGCAGCAGAAAACAAAAAATTTCCGCACTATGAACAAGCCCAGGATCACTATGTAGATGCATACAAGGTTTTTGATCTGATCATTACCGACTCGTAGCGCAGCGAAAGTAGAGTCGATGTAGATCGTCGGCGCAGATCCTCACAGTTAGGATTTACAACCTCCCAACCTCGAGGATGTACTCCCTCGTCTGCTCCTCGGACAGTCCCTCAGACAGCCCTTCGGGAGGTAGTCGGACAGTCCCTCGGACGGTCACTCGGACAACCCTTCAGGAAGCACTCACAGAGTCTCGGACGATCACTCGGACAGCCCTTCGGGAGGCACTCTCGAACTAAGATGGAAACTACAATCTCTCTACGGGGTTGCAAACATACGGTGTCAGCTATCCGGCAGGGTTTCGTCGTCCAGAACTAGTTCCCACCGGAACCCAGACAGGCTTTTGGCTCTACAAAACTATTTCGCTGGGAGGGAGAGAGAAAGCCAAATCATGCATGGCATTTGTATGAGAGTAAGGAGTGAGTGTGGAGAGCTCCTCTCCACCTCTATTTATAGGAAAACCAAGGGGTAGGGTGGCACATGAAAATACCAAAACACCCATGCTTTATGTCACACATAAAGGGCATAAAGCGCATAAAAGGTAGCCATGTGGAGCTCCTCTCCACACCTATTTATAGGAAACCCAAGGGGTAGAGTGGCACATGAAAATACCAAAACACCCATGTTTTATGTCACACATAAAGGGCATAAAGGGCATAAAAGGAAGCCATGTGGAGCTCCATGGAGGAGCTCCACCCTTGGCCGGCCACCCCATGCCCCCCCCCAAAAGTGGTTCCTTCCCTCCCAAAGTCATCCCTTCTAGAACTTTGGGAAAAGTCCTAAAAAGTGGCTTTCCTAAACGCAACCAAAAAAACACTTTTACTATTCATGAAGATATTTTTCTTCGACCGTTAAAACCGAAAATATTTCTATAGGTCCAGAACATTTTCAGTACACACTAAAACAATTCTAGACGCATTCTGAAACATTTCCGAATCAATGATTTTCTTTAGCGAAAAGCAACCACAGCAGTTCCGACTGCTCCGGAACATTTCCGGTTTTTCTGTCCAGAAAAATTTCAGAAGTTCCCAGAACAATTCTGGTACCTCCAAAAAGTTCCAGGGCCCTGCCGAAACCTATTTGGCTTAATGGTTTACTCCGAAACAACTTTTTGGTTTTACCAAAACTTTTCCGGTGTTCTCTCCGGAACCTTTTCGTTGTCTCTGAAACTTTTTTGATGACTTTCTCTCAGGCTCCCTGTCTAGTATTCAGCAGATAGATGACTCTTAAGCATGTGACCCTATAGGTTCGGTGAAGTATAGACATGACCTGAAGACTTTTCGATCAATGACCAATAGCGGAACCGTGGACACCCATATTTATCCCTATACCCACACGAATGAATATTCGAGTGAACCTCCAGTTTGGCGTGTGCTATTCCTATTGCTTTGCGATATATTAGAAACACCCGAGGTGAGACTTATCGGCATCCCCGTGTATCAATAACTTGTCCACTATGCCAGTTACCTCGTTACCGGTTTTGTTCTCTCTTCTCGTTTCCGCATTCCGGCATCCCTGTGATCAAATCACATTTTGCCTGGCCAGACGATGATGGAGACTGTAACACCAAGAGGGCACAAAGAATATCTTCAATCGTCGGAGGAGCAAATCCCAATCTTGAGCTATCAAGTTAGTTGTCATACTTTTCCTTGAACCCGTAAGCCACCATAATAGCCACCAATTTACGGATGACGTTTAACAAACCCCAAAGTTCATGAAACAAGTGTGAAGGAACTCGATACTCTCATGGTCTAAGGAATTATGCAAACGTTAACTTTCTCTGTGTTATTAACCATTAAATTGTGATGAACGTATCTCATAGCATAACATCAATCGTGTCGATTCAACACAAGTGTTCTCCTAATACTGTGCCCTCATAAGTTGCCTGGCATAGACATGCCCATGATCAGGAAAACATGATCATCATGCAATACTTGAGCTAGTCTTAGAGGCCAGACTAGGAATACATTTTTATCGTTTATTATTCCACACGTGCATATGAGTTTTCCTCCGAGCCTCGTGGTTATTGTAGACTCGAGAACCATATCAGTTATAGCACGGAATATAAACATAATTATGAACATGGAGATAATAATAACATTTATTATTGCCTCTAGGGCATATGTCCTACAGGCACCCACTTGCACTAGAGTCAATAATCTAGTCAATGCTAATGCACTTTAAACCTATGGCCTACCGGTGTAAAATATGCTTCGCTTGTGGTATAGTCCTTTTCCAATGGAACTGACAACTTCAGGTCCATGTGTATCTTTGCATATCCTCGTGTTTTCACGCTTTCACAAAATTCATATTTTTTGTGGACTTGGCTTTGTATATATGTGAATCACTGGTCGAACCTTGATTCCTCAGACAGAGCTATTGAGCAACTATCTACAATAGTGTCCCAATGACCAAAGCCTTCTTGGAACCATACTAAGTTCATGAATGAACTATATGATTCAACCTTCCAAAGCGTCAACATACTTAGCCTTTGTTATAGAATTTGCCACAATAACGTGTTTGAAACAATTCCAACTCACTGTGCCACCATATCATGTATTACACAAAACCCTTAACTTAAATCAAAGATCGAATGAAGCATTGATGAAGACTGTATCGATGTAACTACTTACAACGAGCACTTCATAATCTCCTCTTGCGAGAAAACATGCCATTAGTGCTACTTTAGTACTCAACGACATTTTTCGCTGCTGTCCTATGATCAATATTTTGATCACTTTGGTATGTGTACTCGCAACTGCTTGAGAGTACTGGGCATATCTTGTTGTTTTACATATCATGGAATACATGATTAATCCAAACACTAAAGTGTGTGGAATCTCCATCATTTATTTCGCTTATCAGTGTTTTTAGGACACCGAGTCTTGCAAAACTCTTTCCATGTGGCTTCGGCAAGAATCACTCCTTGGCGTTCTTATGCTAAAAGGTTTTAGCATCTTGTCAATATGTATTCTTGGCTTAGCCTATTAGGCAATTTTATCTCCATAGATAATTATGCCTATATTGAGGCTACCTTGCCCAAGTTCTTCATCAAAAAACTATTTTTCATTGAAGTCCTAATTCGTGTCAAGAAATTTATATTATTTCCAATCAAGAATGTGTCAAGCACACAAGGTTTTTAGAAATATTATTATGCTCCCACTTACTTTCTTGTTTCCACAAGCATCTTCGTTATCCATTGGTGAACTCAAACTCTTTTGACTATTTCATCAAAACGAAGATTCCAACTCCATTTTGCTCTCCTCTATCCAGTGCTGCAACTCTGAAGTTTGCACATTCACTAGCATCCTCTGGATTGACAAATACCTTGGACTATAACACATGCAAGTCCTAGGTTGTATTTCCATCTCATGGAAATCCTTTTGGCATCCATGTTTCATATCTCATGTTTGAAATATGTATTAATTGCTAGTTTAACCCGAACCGACTTTAAGCATCGCTATGGTGAGACAATCTCATCGTAGTTCATTCCTTGAATTTGTTATAACAAACAAGTCAAGCTTTATGGATGAAACACTTTATCCGTATTAGTTTATAGTTCCATTAATATTCATTAGACTCTAAGTCTTCCAAAGGGTTAACCAAGATCTAGTCTTGAATCATTTATGGAAACTATCTCGGATTGTATTGGCATTTAGCCAATTCCGGAGTCAGGGCCCATGAACATTTCCTTGTGTATCGTAGTTATACTATTGTCTATCAATAATATCTTGTTTGCGCAACTGAGAGGTTTGCACGAGTTTTGCCTACGTGGTTCAGCTCCATGTTCGACCAAAGTCCATACATCTCATGTAGAGGCTTCTGTATCAGTCGAAGTAGGAAACTGTGGAATCACTTCCAAGGTTTCTTTCCCTTGACCTGATGATGAAGATATTGTTATCTCATTGAGTTGCACTGTCCTCCGACTCACCTTTTGCAAGAAATATTTTCTTCAAAATCATACCGTTCTTAGTGGCAAACCTTCTACCCCGGTATTGTGATGGAGGAATTCCTAACAACTTGGGACAACCTACAAAGCAGCACTTGTCTGATTTGGAATAGGTTTGTACATTACTTTACACGTGCCCCATATTCCAAATGTTAAGAAAAGACATAACATGGTTGGACGTACCATACCATGGCTTCTTTTCAACAGATCTGATGGCGCTCTTTTCAGTGTAAAAGCCGTAGTCTCTAAAGCATTACTTTAAAAGGGATAATGTCAAATTGATTTATGTCATCTTTGTTCTTACCATGTCATAAATGGTTTGATTACACATTCACGGACATTCCACTCTCAGTGGTGTTTCAGGAGATGCAAGTTATGAAACTCTTTTCACAACTCATCAGACATTCGCTAAACTTGTAACTCAAATATTCCTTTCCACAATCTAATTACAGAAACATAATTTTCTTGTTACAATAATTTCTTCTTCATTTTGAATGATTTCAAAAGATCCAGACTTATGTCTCAGAAAGTAAATATACATATATCTACTTTAGTCATTTATGAAGATAGAAAAATCCACTGCTAGCAACAATATTTATCGGACTACATACATCAAAATGTATGATCACCAATAAGTTCGTTGCTCATTCCTTATGGCCTGTGAACGGTATTTCAGTCACTTCACTTTTCGGACGAAAGTTACAAGTGTCAGATGATTCATAATCAAAATGACTTCAAAATCCATCATTATGGAATTTCTCCATGCAGGTTTCTCCAATGTGACCAAATGTAGTGCCACACAAATGTGGTATTCTTTTAGTCTTGCGACTTTTAGCGTCAGTGTCACAGATGTATTATATTATTATCAATATTGATAACATACATCTCATTCATAATGAAAGTATGGCCCCTATGTTATTCATAACATTGAAGAACAATTTTTCTCTCATGAATAACCTTCTTGCAACAAACATTATGCAATGGGCTAGAGTGAATGAAAATCTAAAATGAATTATGAAAATAAATGCAAAGGTAATACGCCGATGGAAGGTGTAGTAACTTTTACTATGTTCCCAGCGCGTATCTGAACCTCGTTTCTGGCAAGTCTTTTAGGCCGTAGTAGTTCTTGCATCGAGTTGCAACAGAATACAATCGAATGGGTATTCATGTGATCAATTTTTAATCACAATATCGAAGAATCAATGACTAACAGTTTAATCACAATCCCCAAGAACTATATCTTTGACCAGCCATCTTTACATCTATAACTTGTATGACATTCATACATGAGCTGGACATTCCAGTCTTCTCTCTTTTTGCCATTACACTTCTAACAGTTTTACTTCCAATATTTCTCCTACTCTCAGAAGAAGTACCCAACCTTTTAAGAGTGGGGTAAGCCCCGGACTTCCTAGGCGTGTACGTATCACTGACACCCTTTGGATGCTTCCTTTCTCTTTTAGTTGTTGTTTTATTCACCTTCATCATATGACAGGCATTCTTCTGGATTCCTCTCTTAATAGTCAAAAGCATAGGAAACACTTTACTAATACTTTGCAAACAAACGTTGCTTTGGATATCTCATATCTTTTAGCCTTTGTCTGTATCTGAAAATAATTTTCAGTTCCATGAATATCACATAACCTTCCAAACTTTTGAAGTTCGGGCCTCATGGAAGCAAATATATTGCACTTAACCGTAACGGAATTCTAGCTTTTGGATCGAAGGATGAGAGTCACATCATCCACAGCATAAGCGGAATAATACCAAAAGCATGCGATAGGACAAAGTCCTTCTCGGCACTCTTGAGGACTATCCTCACATTATGTTACCAACCGTAAAGTTTTAACCAGATATATAACATCTTATTCAATTTTAATAGGGAAGGTGGAAACGCGAGCCAATATTTTACAACTATTATACAAATCACACTTAGACCTTGTTCATAATTAATTGCACTAAGAATTAAGCAACTCAATTCTACAGTGCGCTCCCACTCAAATCAATATCTCTCATAATTGATTGTGAGTGATACAATATCCATATTGCAATTCAACGCCATTGATGTGGACATCACCGATGACGAGAATTACAATCAGTAGGCCATCTTGCCGATCACATCTCTATGTGACTCTTGTTCATCTTTCGATGGGCGTGTTCCGAGCTTAGGACGATCCTGCCATGAATGTCAAGACAACCAAGTGATCTTGCTACGAGGTCTGACCTCACCCGCCTTACACCTCCCCAATCGTTCGTACCCATGTATCCATGGCGCACCCCGAAAGTATAGATGTTGTGACGGTGCTACACTTCGGAGAACACTAACTACTTGATATTTTTGTGACAGATCACACTAATAAATAGCGACTACTGTGCAATCAAGAATGGTGCATCATAAGGGATAAACATCTCAGGCAATTCATAATAGCATGATATGGTATAGCCCTTTCTTTCGGAGAAGGATTCATCGTCTTCACGAAATTTCAGCAAGAAACGTTGCCGTGGCAGTGGTTCGAAAACTGCTGCCATGGCAGAACTTTTCTGCCAATGCCTATTTCTTGCTCTTCCTCCTCCGTCTTTGGCTTTTGCGTAGGTGTTCACCTTCGCGAAGAGTGCCACCACCTTGTTGATGCACCAGATAATATTGCCATCTTTATAGCTAATAAATATAGTGCATTACATAAGGTTGACACGCATGTCATTAAAGTGACAATCATATGGCTTCAGCCATCATGCCGAATCATGACACGCAGGTCATGTTAATTTACATTATATAGTCATCTCATACGAAATCAAAATGAATATGAGAACTGCTATACCACATCTCATGTCATCCTGCAAAACCAAGTTAGACGCCTCTAATCGGTTTATGCAAAAAATTATTTTACGTGGCTTCTAAGGTTTCGAAACAAATCGAAGCTACCAACGTTCATCATCAAGTATGATTATTCAAGTCGCTAGATTAACTTTGCGGGGCGTATGAAACACAAGATAATAAAATCTCGAGCCCCATACTAAACTTCGTCATATGCAAGAACCCCGTGCAGATCATATCTGCATTACCCTTTAGTCTGCGAAACATCCATATTTCTTTAAATATGCCAGAACCCAAAGACAATAAAGCACTTCGTTGATCTATCAACTAGCATACTCAGGAGCAGCATAGAAGGATCGCGGACTGCTAGAGCTTTATCAGATTCTACCATGCCGTCAATATTAGGACTACGCAAATTCAAGGGAAGCAACACGAACATCGGGTAACAGATTTCATCTGCTACCCGCACAAATAATTTTCAGCAATAGATCTCATCTACTACAAAATTATACTATGAAATACCCATACATCTCTTGTATTCTAGATCAAAACCTGCATCTACGCATAGCACGGCTCATGATGCCACTGTAGGGGAATGCAGCAGAAAACAAAAAAAATTCCGCACTACGAACAAGCCTAGGATCACTATGGAGATGCATACAAGGTTTTTGATCTGATCATTAATGACTCGTAGCGCAGCGGAAGTAGAGTCGATGTTGATCATCGGTGCAGATCCCCGCATCTAGGATTTAGAACCTGTCAACCGCGAGGATGTACTCCCTCGTCTGCTCATCGGACAGCCCTTCGGGAGGCAGTCGGACAGTCCCTTGGATGATCACCCGGACAGCCACACATACGGTGTCTGCTATCCGGTAGGGCTTCGCCGTCCAGAACTAGTTCCCACCGGAACCCAGACAGCCTTTCGGCTCTACGAAACTATTTCGCTGGGAGGGAGAGAGGAAGCCAAATCATGCATGGCATTTCAATGAGAGTAAGGAGTGAGTGTGGAGAGCTCCTCTCCACACCTATTTATAGGAAAACCAAGGGGTAGGGTGGCACATGAAAATACCAAAACACCCATGTTTTATGTCACACATAAAGGGCATAAAAGGAAGCCATATGGAGCTCCAAGGAGGAGCTCCACCCTTGGCCGGCCACCCCATGGGCGCCCCCCAACAGGGGTTACTTCCCTCCCAAGTCATCCCTTCTAGAACTTTGGGAAAAGTCCTAAAAAGGGGCTTTCCTAAAAGAAACCAAAAAAGCACTTTCACTATTCATGGAGACATTTTTCAACGACCGTTAAAACCGAAAATATTTCTGTAGGTCTAGAACATTTCCAGTACCCACTAAAACAATTCTGGACGCATTCCGAAACATTCTGGATCAATAATTTTCTTCAGCGAAAAGCAACCACAGTGGTTCCGGCTGCTCCGGAACATTTCCGGTTTTTCTCTCCAGAAAAATTCCAGAAGTTTCCAGAACAATTCTGTTACCTCCAAAAAGTTCGAGGTGCGTGCTGAAACCTATTTGGCTTAATGGTTTACTCCAAAACAACTATTCGGTTTTATCAAAACTTTTCTGGTGTTCTTTCCGTAACCTTTCCGTTGTCTCCGAAACTTTTTCGGTGACTTTCTCTCAGACTCCCTGTCTAGTATTCAGCACATAGATGACCCTTAAGCGTATGACCCTACAGGTTCAGTGAAGTATAGACATGATCGGAACACTTTCCGATCAATGATCAATAGCAGAACCGTGGATACCCATATTCATCCCTATACCCACACGAATGAATATTTGAGTGAACCTCTAGTTTGGCATGTGCTATTCCTGTTGCTTTGCGATATGTTACAAACAGCCGAGGTGAGACTTATCAGAATCCCCGTGGATCAACAACTTGTCCACTATGCTAGTTACCTCATTACCGGTTTTGTTCTCTCTTCTCGTTTCCACGTTCTGGCAGCCCTGTGATCAAATCACATTTTGTCTCACCAGACGATGATGGATACTGTAACACCGAGAGGACCCAAAGAATATCTCTCCATCGTCGGAGGAGCAAATCCGAATCTTGAGCTATCAAGTTACTTGTCATACTTTTCCATGAACCCGTAAGCCGCCGTAATATCCACCCATTTACGGATGATGTTTAACAAACCCCAAAGTTCATGAAGCAAGTGCGATGGAACTCGACACTATCATGGTCTAAGGAATTATGCAAACGTTAACTTTCTCTGTGTTATTAACCATTAAGTTGTGACGAAAGTATCTCATAGAATAGCATCGATCGGGTCGATTCAACACAAGTGTTCTCCTAACACTGTGCCCTCAAAAGTTGCCTGGCATAGACATGCCCATGATCAGGAAAATGTGATCATCATGCAATACTTGAGCTAGTCTTAGAGGCTAGACTAGGAATACATTTTACCATTTATTATTCCACACATGCATATGAGTTTTCCTCCAAGCCTCCTGGTTATTGTAGACTCGAGAACCATAGCAGTTATAGCAGGGAATATAAACATAATTATGAACATGGACATAATAATAACATTTATTATTGCCTCTAGGGCATATCTCCTACACATACAAGGTTAGATCGAATAGTTACCAACTTTGAGTGGCAGGAAAAGTAGAGTTGGTGTAGATCGTTCTTCAATCCCTCGAACTATCCTACGAGCGATCCCTCAAACAAAAGATCGAAATCATGATCTCTCCAAGGAATGCATGTGTACGGGCTGCACGATCCGGTGGCGCTTCACCGTCTAGAGCTTGACGTCATTGAAGAACTAGTGGATGGAGAAGAGAACATCACAGGGCTTCTCTATTATGAGGAACTAGAGAAAACTAGAACTAGATTAAGTCTAGATGAAAACTAGAGAGAAGGGGGGTGGCGAGAATCAAGGGACTTGTGTGTGTCCATGGGGGTGCCCCCCTTGAGTATATATAGGTTGAGGGGAGGAGGGCGCCGACTTGGGGAGGGCTCCTTCCCTTGGCGCGCCAACCAAGGGAGAGGAGTCCGTCTCCAACTCCAATTCAACCCCGTACCTAGCTTGTCCTACAAGCTAAGGGGGGCGCCACCTCTTTATTGGGCCCATAGGGCCCATTAACTCTCCCCTATTAGGCCTTTAGCTATTTCTTTTAGCCCATGACACCAAATAAAATCCTGAGGGGCTCCCGATAAATGCCGGAGCCCTCTTATATTTATATTAGGTCCCTAGAAACATTTTCCACCTATCTGGCATTACCCGGTATTACCTGGTATGTTCCGAAACCCTTCCGGTAACTCTGAAACGCTTCCGGTTTCCCTCGAAACTATTTCTTTTATTCCCCAAACTTTTTCGGTAATATTTTCTCATATTCCAAACTCCTATAGAACTCAACAGATCGTAATCCTTGAACAAAAACACTTTTTGTTCAATGATCAGTAGCTAAACCTCACACGAATGATATTCGAGCAAACCTTTGGTTATCATAAGTTATTCCTTTTACTTCACGATACATTACAAAACCTGAGGTGAGATATATCGGTATCCCTGTGAGATCAACAATTGCTCACTATACCGGTCTTCCTCGTTATCGGTTTTGTTCTCTTTTCTTGTTCTCTTGTTTCGGCATCCCCATGATCAACTCACGGTATTTCTGGCCAAATGATGATGGATGCCATCACACCGAGAGGGCCCTAAGAACATCTCTCCATCGCCGGAGGAGCAAATCCCAGTCTTGAGCTATCTAGTCTCTCGTCATACATTTTTATGAACCCGTAAGTTGCCGTTATGATCACCCTGGTACAAATGATGTTGTAACAACCCCAAAGTGCATTGTCCGGTATGAAGTGACGCGGTACTCTCATGGTCTAAGGAATCATACATATGTTAACTCTCGTGCTATGGACTATAGGCTTCAGACGATATAATCTCTAAGTATAACAAAGAACTTGGGTCAATTCAACACGAGTGTTCTACTAACATCATGCTCTCATATGTTGCCGGCATAAATGTCATGCCCATGATCAGGAAAACAGAATCATTAATCAACACTTGAGCTAGTCCTAGAGGCAAGACTAGGAATCTTGGTTTAGCGTTATAACTCTACACATGCTTATGAGTTTTCCCCCAAATCGAATATTCGTGAATCATAACAGTTATAGCATAGAATATAAACTTTAATTATAAACTTGGAAATAAATAATATTGAAATATTATTGCCTCTAGGGCATATATCTAATAGTCCTCTACTTGCGCTAGAGTAAATAATCTAGTTTACATAACTTCTTTTACACCAGTGGCAATTCGGTGATGTTCATGTTTTGCTCATGGTAGAGGCTTCGTCATCGGATCTGACACATTCAGATCCGTGTGAATCTTGAATACTTCCACTAAACCTTCTTCAACCGTTGTATATGTCTAGACTTCTGGTGGGACCTTGGATCCTTTGCTTGAGCCACGACGTCGCTATTGTCACAATAGAGCTCCATGGGGTTCAACACGCTTGGAACCACACCTAGTTCTTAAAAAAACTTCTTGATCCAAACTGCCTCCTTCGAAGTTTCTAAAGCTGCGATATATTCTGCCTCCATCGTAAGATCAGCAACACTGTTCTACTTGAAACTTTTCCAAACCACTGCACCACCATGAAGAGTGAAAACATAGCCCGATTGAGATTTGTAGTCATCTGTATCAGTCATGAAGCTAGCATCGGTGTAACCACTTACAATGAGCTCTTCATCATTTCCATAAAGACGGAGCATATCCTTAGTCCTTCTGAGGTACTTCCGAATATTTTTAACTCATGCCTAATAAGCCATTCCTGGATCACTTTGGTACTTGCTGCAAACACTTAGCGCATAACAAACATCTGATCTTAGTGTTGCCCGGGTGTATCGAGTAAGGCGAATCATGAGCCTCCTGAAGTATCAACTTCCTGATCTTGGGATCATTGGGTACACAAATACGCTTCTCAAACCATATGGTTCCATGCTCATCCTCACAGAATCCTTCAGCTTTCCCTTTGCTCATTCTTCCTTAATCTCAGCAATACCTTGGTCCAACTTCTGGGCTGGTCTGATTCTTCCTAAGAAAGTGGACTAAACCTCAAGTGCAGCAACATAACCTCTTGGAACTATTTCCAATTGGAGATCTCTAAGATCATCACATAACTCGTGTGGTAATCCTCCTGCTCTAAGGGTGTTAACATAGCTTTTACGGCTCAAAGCATCCGCCACTACATTGGCTTTTCCAGGATGATAATACACTCTCATGTCATAATCATTTATAAGTTCCAACCATCTCCTCTGCCTGAGGTTCAACTCTTTCTGCGTGAAGATATACTTCAAACTCTTGTGATCCGTGAAAACATCACAACGATTTCCAATAAGTAAATGCCTCTAGGTCTTTAGTGCGTGCACCACTGCTACTAACTTCAAATCATGCAGGGCGTAGTTTAACTCATGAGGTCGACGGTGACATGATGTATAAGATACAACCTTTCCTTCTTGCATAAGAACACCTCCAAGTCCCTAATATGAAGCGTCACAATATACTTGAAAATCCTTATGTATATTAGGCAGAATTAGCACTGGGCCTGTAACCAAATGCTTCTTTAACTCCTGAAAGCTGGCCTCACACTCTTCAGTCCAAACTTGGTATCTTTCTTTAACAACTCTGTCATGGGCTTTGCAATCTTAGAGAAATTCTCAATAAGCCTCTGGTAAGATCCCGCGAGTATAAGGAAATTGCGAATTTCACCGACTGATGTGGGTGCCTCCCATTCTATAGCCGCTTCTATCTTGGGAGGGTCCACTGCTATCCCTTCACCTGACACAACATGTCCAAGAAATCCAACTTAATTCAACCAAAATTCACACTTGCTGAACTTGGCATAAAGTTGGTGCTCTCTGAGCTTCTCTAGAACTAAGCGCAGTTGTTCCTCATGCACTTCCTCATTCTTGGAGTAAACCAATTTATCATCAATGAATACCGCAACAAACTTATCTAAGAACTCCATGAATACCGTATTCATCATGCTCATAAAGTAGGCAGGGCCATTAGTTAAACCAAAGGACATGACTGTATACTCATAAAGCCCATACCTCATGTTAAAAGCTTACAGGATGCAATTTCCTCTTTGAATATACCTTGTAATCATAAAAAAGTGAGTTTTTAGTGCTGGGGCTAGCAAAAGAGAAATCGCCATATTCTAGGCCCTCCAACTTCTTAAGAGTTGTCTTGGGTACATCCTTTTCACGGATCTTCAACTGGTGATAACCCGATCAAAGATCGATCTTGGAGAAAACACTAGCTCCTTCTAGTTGGTCAAACAAGTCATTGATCATTGGTTGGGGATATTTGTTCTTGATGGTCACCTTGTTCAAAGAACGGTAATCCACAACCATCCTCAAGGTTCCATCCTTCTTCTCTACTAAAAGCATTGGGCTTCCCAAGGTGATGAACTTGGATGAATGTACCATTTCTCCAGCAACTCCTTAATCTTCTTCTTAATTTCTTCCAAATCATTAGCGGGCATCCGGTTTGGTCTCTTATATATTGGTCCTATGCCTGGCGGCAACTCAATAAAAAACTCAATCTCTCTGTTCAGTGGCATTCCTGGCAACTCCTCTGGGAATACATCAGGGTACTCCTTCACCACTGGTACTTCCTCTAGGCAAACCCACTTAAGAGAGTTCACCTTAGTCCTCCTAGGATTATGCTTGGACACATACTTGATCCTTTTCCCTTCCGGTCTGGTGAGAGAGATCGATCTACTGGCACAATCAATGTTTCCCTCATACTTGGACAACCAATCCATACCTAGGATTACATCCAATCCCTGTGACTTCAAAATGATTCGATGTATGGGGAAATCATCCTTCCCAATGGTGAGGGTCATCTGGTGACATCCTAAACCTGCCATCATCTCAGCTCCCGGGGAACTTACTCTAATAGGCATACTAAGGGTCTTGGTATGTAATCAATACTTATCCACGACTACCCTTGATATGAATGAATGAGATGCACCAGAGTCAAAAGGAACTAATACTAGATGAGAGTTTACCAAAAACTACCTCTGGCTACTCATAAACCTCCTCCATTGACATGGTTCACATGCCCCTTAGTGAAAGGGTTAGGCTTCTTTCTTCCAGAACTTCCACTGCCATTCCCATTCTTCAACTCAGGGCAATTTGTGGCGTAGTGCCCTGTGTTCTGGCACTTGAAGTAGGTGATGTGGTTCAGATCCTTCTTCACTGGTGTAGCAGGGTTAGAACGATGTTGATTGCCATTTCCTCCATTTCCATTGCCATTACTATGGCCACTGTGGTTGTGTCGATTACCTCCATGTTGAGAATGACCACCATGGTTATGATGGTGATGCCCTCCAAACTTATTGGGTCCTAATGTAGTATATCCAGAAAAGGATGCAGAGCGGGACTTCTGTTGAGCTCCAGACTGAAACATGGCCCATCCGTATTTCCTCTTACGGTTCTCCATCAGCTGATGCATGCCCTCGAGAATAATAGCCTTATCAACCAACTCTTGATAGTTACCAAAAGTCGCTACGGTCAACTAAACTCCCAACTCGTCATTCAGACCTTCCAGAAATTTCTCCTGTTTAGTTGCATCTATGGCCACATCTCCTGGAGCATAACGGGCCAACTTGCTAAACTCATCAACATATTCAGCCACCGAGTGGCCAACCTGGCGTAAGTTATGAAATTCCCTCTTCTTGAGACTCATAGCTCCAGCTGAAATATGAGCAGTACGGAATGCCTGCTGGAACTGGTCCCAAGTCACATTCGCCATGGGATATGTGGCTGTGTAATTCTCCCACCATGAAGCTGCTGGTCCATCCAGTTGGTGAGAGGCAAACCTCACCTTCCCCGCATCGGTGCATCCTGCTGTGGCCAGCTTCCTACTCATATTGTGAAGCCAGTCATCTGCGACAATCGGCTCTGGGCTGCTTGAGAAGATCTGTGGGTTCAGCCTCAGAAAACAGGTAAGACTATCAACTAGGGGTGGCGGCAGTGGAGGTGGGTTTTTGTTGTTGCTATTCTGGTTCATGTTCTGCATCAGAAGCTGCAACATCTGGTTTTGGGTCTGAAGCAACTACCCTAAGCTGGGTGTGATATTGTTCCCTGAGCCATTGGTAGAAGGGGCACGTCTCGGCAGCATTTGTTGTGTTTGCATAGATGAGATATAGAGAGAATAAGGCCTAAGGGAGCACTACTACGGAAAACCTTATACACAAAGGTATAGCAGTAGCGCTGGTTAGAACAGAGCGCTACTGCTACTTAGTAGTAGCACGTGTCAATAAAGCGCGCTACAGCTATGTTTGTAGCAGTAGCGCGTCTGCACGTAAAAGCGCTACTACTATAATTCCCACACTGTTGCCGGTAGGCTAGGAATAGTAGTAGCGAGTCTGCAAAAAGCACGCTACCGCTAAGTGCCTTGTAGTAGCGCGTTTCTTGTATAGAGCGCTACTGCTAAAAAAAGAAAATAAAATGGAAAAGAAGTAGAAAAGTAAATGAAAATGAAAGAAGTAGAAAAAGGAGAAATGAAAAAAAGAAAATATAAAGATAAACAAAAGAAAAAGAAAAGTAAAGGAGAAAGGCATAGCAGTAGCGCTTGTTGCCGCAAAGCGTTGTAGTTAATATAGCAGTAGCGCATTTTATAAGCCTGCGCTATAGCTACATTCCTTAGATAAAAGGAAAAGAAAAAGGAAAATAAATAACTACTTCCTATAGCAGTAGCGCGTTTTGGTAGAAAGCGCTGTAGCTAACTTAGCTATAGCGCTTTTTGCCTACCAGCGCTACTGCTATTTTGGCTTAACCCCGTGCGGGCTCAAAATTTTGCTAAGTCCTTTCCCCCAATTCCCCATCGATCTCCTCCATCCCCGCCTCTCCCTCGCCGCCCCTTCTACCTCGCCGCCATCGTTCCCTCGCCGACAATGCCCCACCGGAGCCGCGCACCGTCGCCGCCACCGGAGCCGTGCGCCCTCGACGCCCCTGCCTCCCTCACCGCCACTGCTTCCCTCATCCACTCCTCGCCGCCACTGCCTCCGTCGCCGCCAACGGAGCCGCGCGCCCTCACCGCCCCTGCCTCCGTCACCGAGCACCTCCCCGCCACCGTCTCTCCCCTCTCTGTAAGCCCCCCACCCCTCCTCTCTCTCTGCCTGTTCTTCCTGCCATATTTTTAGTAGTAGTAGTAGTAGATGTTAATTAGTAGTAGGGTTCATAGATAATGTTTTTTAGTAGTAGTAGTAGTAGATGTTAATTAGTAGTAGTGGTGGTACTAGTTAACTAGGGCAGTAGGGTTAATAGAAGAAGTTTTTTAGTTAGGATAATAATAGGTGTTAAGTAGTAGATAATGTAGATGTTAATTAGTTCAGTAGGGTTTAGTTTTTGAATTGGGTTGTTTAACTAGATGTTAATTAGGGCAGTAGGGTTTAGTTTAGAGTAAAATTTAGTTCAGTAGTTAACTAAATATAATTTTTAGGAAAAATTTGTATATGCTTAACTAGGGCAGTAGGGTTTAATTACAAATGTTAGGAAAGTAAGGTTTAACTAGATGTTAACTAGGGTAGTAGGATTTAGTGTAGAGAAAAAAATCAATATAAAAATATAAATTTCTATTAGTGCTGCAAGTCCAGTAGGTTCTTAATTTTTAGTGAATTTTTATCAGGACGTAATTTGAGTTCTAGGGTTCATAATTTTTATTAGGATAGAAATTGAGTTCTAGGGTTCATAATTTTTATTAGGACAAAAATATGTAAAGGTTCTAGGTTTCTAGGGTTCATCCATCTATATTTAGTTTTTGAATTGAGTTTGAGAGAGCATGAGATTTGTGTAGATTTTCTTGGAGTGTCAAACACTAGGAGATGCAAATTTGAAGTTGTCATGTTATATGCAAATTCCTCAATAGTGTTTGCTCATGTTTATCTACTGTTGTAGTTGCTCATGTACATGTTATCAAGTGGTCACGTTATATCTTTTCATTGAAGTGGTTCGATTGTGCCCAAGTGGCCTTTTGTTGTTTCCAGGGAATGAAGCCGAGTGGCCTATGTTTTTCCGGAATGTTGATTCATTTCCGTTCCGGCAAATTTCAGGTGCTCGATTTGTCCACTTTTTAGCAAAGGTCATGCCAAAAAATTTCCGTGAATTTCGGCATGAGTTGTGCTACAAACTAGGACATATCGAGTGCCCGGGATTTGCCGCACCGGGAATGAATCAACGTTCCTGCAAAACATAGGCCTTTTTTATATCATTATTCATTTTATTAGGTCTAGAATTAATTCACTAGATTTAATCATAGGAAACATGGCTAGCAACGATAAAGGACAGGGTTCTGGTGATTGCAACGTCTACGAGGCGGCAGATGCTTATTTGAACCTTCTCGACGAGCAACGGTTGTTGCAGGGCCCACCTGTCACAACCAAGACTGAGACCGACATCGAGACCGGCGCCGAGACTGGCGTTGAGACCCAGACCGGCAACGAGATTGGCGAAGCCGGTATAGAACTGTAACAGAAGAGGAGACGTCGATGCCCAAACCAGCTCATCACTACTAGACTAGTGGTCACGGAGGTGGACTCCGGCAATTTTGAGCCAACACAGCCTGAGGAAGCGCGCGTGTGCTACGACAATCAAATAGGTTGCATCGTACGGACAACCGCCACCATCAACGATGAGAAACTAAAGAAGATAGAAAATATGAAGCACTCCCTCCTAACGAAGCTCCACCAGGTATTCTTGTTCCCAGGCCTGGATGAAATCAAATATACTGATCCAGATAAAGACCCGGCAATGAAGAAGATAAACAGACGTGCCATGAGCAAGTTTAGCGATTCGTTGTCCGCCTGGAAAGTAAGGGTGAAAGCAAGGATCATCGACAAGAAGGAACCCTACTCCGAGATTGTAAAGGATAATCCGACAATTACGGAAGAGTAGTTTGAAATATTCAAGGCGGCTTGCATTGCCGAAGCTGCCAAAGAAAAGTCAAAGTACATGAAGGGGCTTCAAGACAGGAACATGGGGTGCCACCACCTCGGAAGCCGTGGTTATGCGGGGAAGAGGTCCATATGGGCCAAGGAGGACGCGGAACGCGAAAGTCTGGGCATCCCAGACCCCTTGGCGGAGTTCACCGTCCCGCAGGAGCGTGACGTCATCAGGGCCCGGTACTGTTGGGACCCAGTGAAGAAGGTTTTCAAGACGGACGCAGTCACGATAGAGTTCATGAGACTGCTGGTAATTTTAGCTTCTGATCAATTCGACTACATGTTAGTCATATTTGTCAACGATCCTTGTTCCTTTTGCAGAAAGAGCAGCACAGGATTGCGGCCGAAAGCGACTCGCCATCTGAGGCGTTGGCGAGGCCCAAGTGGGACACCCCATTCAACCGGGCCTTGAACATATTGAAAGGACTCCCGGTGGACACTCGTCCATCGTATGGACGCGTGCATGGCGTCGGAGACGGCCCCACGTGGAAGAAGTACTACCGTGAGACCACGGAGGAGAGAAAGGAAAGACGGAGGTTAAATGAAGAACACATCGACAAGAAGGTTGCAATTGCGGTTGATAAGAAATCAGTTGAGACACTCAAAGCAGCGGTAGCTGCTGCAAAAGAGGAGATTGCAGCTTCGTATAGTGTCTTGGTTCCGGCTATCGTTAGTTGGAGCAAGCAAAATCCAACTAAGGATGCAGCGGACTTTCCCCTTTCCAACTTCTTGGGGAGCAGCTCGACTAGCATTGCACCAGCACCTGCTCCCGCACCTGTTCCTGCACCTGCTCCTGCACTGGCTCCCACACCTGCTCATAGCAGGCCGTCCTCCGTCTCGGACGTGCTCGGCGGTGCTTCGTCTTTGGCTGAGTTCGACGCCCTCACGGTACCTGTCACACCGGCACTCTTCAATATATGTATAATCTCCCGTTTCCGTTGCCTTTCGGATGTCTCATGTCACAGACATGTCTTTGCAGGCCGACATAACCCCGTGCACCATACTGTACACTATCAGCGGCCAGAAGGTGGACGTGGGGAAGGCGACGATAGTGAAGCCGAAGGAACAATTGTTCCACAGCCGGCCGATCCCTCCTAACGTCTTCAGGTTTTCCGTGGCCAGTGTCAAACCGGGCCACGAGAATTTGGCTCCTCCGCTACTAGGGGGAGATGACGATGAGACCCCGTGGCGTCTTGGCGATTGCAAGAGTTGGGTCCTGTTGTGGCCAAAGAGTCTGATTCGTCTGGAGGCGGCCGGGAGCACACCTACCACGACCACGCAGCCTCAGCAAGGTATGAACATCAACACCCCACCTTCCCAATTAGCGTCGCCTGTCGTGCCGGTGATAGTGGACGGGGTGAGGAAGAGGCTCCATTAGTCACTGATGACATCGCCGCCGCCGAAGAAGCAATGCATGATATCGATGCCATCGATGAGGATGACGATGACACTCTATAGTATCTCAATACTGGCGCCTATGACGACAGAGGATTGATGGCTCAGCAGTATGAGTACTCAGGGTTCGAGTATCATGAGTCGGTGCCTGAATTGCCGGAGGATGAACGTATTATAGATGAACTTCCAGTAGGAAAGAAGCATATGAAGAGACGGAGGAAAGGCAACAAAGCTGCTTCTATGATCCAGCCGCCTCGGGTTCAAGACCGTATACCTATCCCCGGTGCGGCAAAATGGCATATCCCCGGTCATTCGATCCTACGTGAGGCAGCGGTAGTGGCCATATACGGCGATCTAAGGAGACTTCATGACAATGTGCTGCGGAGAGAGAAAAGCCTGATCGTCTCGAAAAATCCAGGATACCCGCTCTACGTGGTTAACGTGTCGCATCAAAGGTTGTACGTCGACACATTCCCCGCGGAGAAGTTCTTCCTTTGATTCGATTACATCTTCGACATGTTTCACTTGAAAAAGCTGGATTTTACTTTTTGTCCACCTTTTTGCCTTGCACATGAACCACATCATCAGGATTGAGTAGATATCTTATATCTGTGTCGTTGACCCGTACTTCATGCACGAGGGCTTCTTGGCAATCTGCCCAAAGCACCATGAATACGCGAGTAACTACATCGCCGATTCATAGTCGCCAATAAGGACAAGGAGATGATTCTCTTGCCTTATCACCCCATGTAAGTCATCCGCAGATATCTTTCCTTCGATTTCAATCATTCATTTGCACGCGTGGAGGCTAATTTGAGGTGTTCTTATTTTGCGCAGCATCGGGCGCGCCGTCCTCATCATCCTTTACCCCCGATTCTCCCACGCTCTTTACTTGGACTCGTCGAAGAACATGAAGAAAAAGGATTACACCCACATCAAGTCTGTTCTCGATAGTGCTATCTGAACCTTTGGCGTACGGGGTGGAGAGATCAAGATCAGGAAGGCAAGGAACCGCGCAACCGAGTGATACTCTTAGTGATGGATTCTATGTCCTCCACCACATGCTGGAGTACAGACGGGATCAGCAAAACCTTCGCATGTCACCTAGATCCGGTGATGCCCATATTCTGCAATGGGCAAAGAACCTAGGAGATATCCTGGATCATCGACTCCAAGCTGAGTTCTATCACATCCAGCGTGAACTTGCCCAAATCATCATGAAGGAGGTCCCCGAAAAAACAGGGATGTTCTACGAAGAAGGGAAAATGTCGCGAGAAGACGTCCGAACACGCGTAGCTACTCAGCGTCTCGACTTGAAGCCTTTCACTTCGCTCGGGCACTATCTCCCTGACTTGGATGGATGGCACGACATGTTGGAGAGATTGACGATATATGAGAATGTGTCCATTTAGTCCATACTTTCTCTATGAAGAAACTTTGAGTTATGCACGAAGAATATTTATTTGTGATGTAATTAAACCATCCTCCTCACCTAGCGAAGATCACTCTAGTTATGGCATTTTGGGTACGATGAACTTTGTTATTTATGCTTATGATATGTTGCTTCTATTTTTGCCAAGTCTGTCTCTTTCTGTTGCTCAACTATATATGTTGCATATCATCGACTCATGTGACGATGCAGGTGCATAGATCATCGATGGCGAAGAAAGTGCTACACCAGGAGTATACGACGAGTGGCCGGAGTGTCTGCAGGAGATATGCCCTAGAGGCAGTAATATCAGTTATTTTGTATCTCCTGGTTTGTAATGAAAGTTTATGTTCCATGTTATAACTGCAATGATTCTCGAGTCTACAAATAAAGCGAGGCTTGGAGGAAAACTCATGTGCATGTGTGGGATAATAAACGGTAAAATGTATTCCTGGTCAAGCCTCTATGACTGGCTCAAGTATTGCATGATGATCCTGTTTTCCTGATCATGGGCATGACTATGCCGGCAATTTTGAGGGCACAATTGTTGGTAGAACACTTGTGTTGAATCGACCCAAACTGATGTTATGCTATGAGATACATTCGTCACAAGTTTATGGTGTATAACACAGGGAAGTTAATATTTGCATAATTCCTTAGACCATGAGAGTATCGAGTTCCTTCGTACTTGCTTCGTGAACTTTGGGGTTTGTTAAACGTCATCCGTAACTGGGTGGCTATTACGGCGGCTTACGGGTTCACGAAAAAGTATGGCAAGTAACGAGATAGCTCTATATTGGGATTTGCTCCTCCGACGATGTAGAGATATACTCGGGCCCTCTCGGTGTAACGGTATCCATCATCGTCTGGCCGACAACTTGTGATTTGATCACTAGGATGCCGGAACACGGAAACGAGAAAAGAGAACAAAACCGGTAACGAGGTAACTTGCATGGTGGACAAAGTGTTGGCCCACGGGGATGCAATAAATCTCACCTCGGGTATTTGTGACATATCACGAAGCAACAGGAATAGCTCATAGCAACTGGAGGTTCACTCAAATAATTCATTCGTGTGGGTATAGGGGTAAATATGGGTGTCCACGGCTCCGATGTTGATCATTGATCGGAAGGGGTTCCGGGTCATGTCTATACTTCACCGAACCTATAGGGTCACACGTTTAAGGGTCATCTATCTGCTGAATACTAGACAGGGAGTCTGAGAGAAAGTCACCGAAAAAGTTTCGGAGACAAAGGAAGAGTTCCGGAGAAAGAACACCAAAAGAGTTTCGGTAAAACTGAAAAGTTGTTTCGGAATATATTATTAGGTCAAAATGGTTTCGGCACTCGCCTGGAAATTCTTAGAGGGCACCAGAATTGGTCTGGAACTTCTGGGAATTTTCAGAGAGAAAAACCGGAAATGTTCCGGAGCTGCCGTAACCGCTGTTGTTGCTTTTCGCTGATAAAAACCATCATACTGGAAATGTTTCAGATCGTGCCCAGAATAATTTTAGAGGGTGCCGGAAATGTTTTGGGACCTTCTAGAATTTTTCAGAAAAAGGTTTCGCGGAAAACATCTTGTCTCAGTGCGAGGGGACAAGATACCATGAATCGGGAGTTGCATGTTTGGTGGCTTTTTGTCTAGGGAGCACCCATGTTTCTAGGAGACATGTTGGTGGCTTGATGGGCCCCCCAATGAGGGGGACAAGGTTGTGGCCAGCCCAAGGGGTGCCCCCATGGTGTCCCCTTCATGCCCCACTTGTGTTACCATTTCACCCTTCATGTGGGACATGTAGCATGGGTGTTTTGGTATTTCCTCCACCACCCCACCCCTTGCCTTGGCCTATAAAAGGAGGAGAAGGGGCTGCCATTATCCTCATCCTTGCACTCATACACATGCCATGACTTGTCTGGCTTCTCTCTCCCTCCCCGCGAAATAGTTTCATAGAGCCGAAAGGCTGTCTAGGTTCCGGCAGGAACAAGTTCTGGACGGCGAAGCCCTGCCGGATAGCTGACACCGTATGTGTGCAACCCCGTAGAGAGGCCGTAGTTTCGATCTTTTGCCCGAGGGGCTGTTTGAGTGTCCTCCCGAAGGGCTGTCCGTGACATCGTCCGAGGGACTGTCCGACCGCCTCCCGAAGCGCTGTCCGACGAGGGAGTACATCCTCGCGGTTGGGAGGTTGTAAATCCTAGCTGCGGGGATCTGCACCAACGATCTACACCGACTCTTCTTCTGCTGCGCTTTGAGTCGGTATGGATCAGATCAAACCTTGTATGCAGTCTCCATAGTGGTCCTGGGTGTGCTCGCTATACCGAAATTTTTTATTTTCTGTCGCGTTCCCCATACAGTGGCATCAAGAGCCGTGCTATGCATAGATGCAGGTTACAATCTATAATACATGGAGATGTATGGGTATTGCATAATATAATTTTGGAGTAGATGAGATCTATTGCTGAAAATTATTTATGCGGGTAGCAGATGAAATCTGTTACTCGATGTTCTTGTTGCTTCCCTGGAATTTACGTATTTCTGATCCTGAAACGGCATGGTGGAATTTCACAAAGTTCTGGCAATCCGCGATCTTGATTGATCAACGAAGTGCTATCAATTCTTTGGGTTCCATCGTAGTTATAGGAAAGATGAAATTTGACAGATGAAAGAGCAATGCAGATATGATCTGCACGTGGCTCATGCATATGACGAAGTTTAGTATGGGGTTCGAGATTTTATTATCTCGTGTTTTCATACACCTTGGAAAGTTAATCTAGCGACTTGAATAATCTTACTTGATGATAAACGTTGGTAGCTGTGGTTTGCCTCAAAACCTTAGAACCCGCGAAAAATAAAATTTTGCATAAACCGATTACAGGCGTCTAACTTGGTTTTGCAGGATGGTTTGCATGTGATGTGGTATAGCAAAGCTCATATTCAATTTGATTATGTATGAGATGTCTATATGATGTAATTAACATGACCTACGTGTCATGATTCGGCATGATGGATGGAGCCATATGATTGCACTTTAATGACCTGCGTGTCAACCTTAAGTAATGCATTTATTTTATCTGCTATGGAGATAGCAATATTATCTGGTGCGTCGACAAGGTGGTGGCAATCTTCGCGAAGGTGAACACCGACGCGAATGCCGAAGAGGAAGAAATACATGACTTCTTCGTTAGAAGAGGCTATACCATATCCTGCTTTTATGAATTGCCTGAGATGTTTATCCCTCTTGATGCACCCTTCTTGATTGCGCGGTAGTCGCTTTTATTTGGGTGATCTCTCACTTAAAATATCAAGTAGTTAGTGTTCTCCCAAGTGTAGCACCGTCACCGCAACTATCTCTTCGGGGTGTCACATGCTACCATGGGCACAAACGATGAGAGAAGTGTGAGGCTGGTGAGTTGAGACCTCGCAGCGAGATCACTTGGTTGTCTTGCCGTTCAGGCATGAAAGTCATGAGCTCGGAACACACGCATTGAAAGATGAACAAGAGTCACATAAAGATGTGATTGGCAAGCTGTCCTACCGGTTGAGATTTTCGTCATTTGTGATGTTACCGTCGTGACGAACAATCAAAACTCTGGTCTTGAATCACTCATAATCAATTATGAGAGATATTGGTTTGAGTGGGAGCGCACTTTAGAATAAAATTGTTTATTCACTAGTGCAAATATCATTATAAACAAAGTCTACGTGAATCTTGTGTTTTCCGTTGTAGATCAAATGGCTCGCAACACCGCGTTCAACTTAGGCCAGATGTTAGAGAAAGAGAAGTTTGCTGCGACTGGAAACAACTATGCGGACTGGATCCGCAACCTGAGGATTGTCCTCAGGAGCGCTAAGAAATTGTATGTGCTTGAAATTGCTCTTCCATCTGAACCGGCGGCAGAAGCCCCGGAAGATGAACAAAATGTCTGGACCACTAAGGATGATGATCACAACTTAGTGCAGTGCCTCATGCTAGCTTGCCTTAGTGCAGAGCTTCAAAAACGTTTTGAATTCCATAAACCCCGTGATATGATCCAGGAATTGGATGCTCTGTACAAGGAAACCGCAAAGGCTGAACGATTTGATATCATGAAGGCTTTGATGGATTGCAAGATGGCTGAGGGTAGTTCAGTTAGCGAACACATGGTCAAAATGATTGGCTATTCTGAAAGGCTTAAAACCCTGGAATTTCCACTTCCACCTGGCCATATGATAGACATGTTGCTTTCTTCACTCCCACCATCTTACGATGGTTTTTTCTTGAACTACAACATGAGTGGGATGGAGAAGGAACCGAAAGAGGTGCTCGCCATGCTGAAAACTGCAGAAGGAGGACTGCGGAAAAATCGCAAGCAAGTGTTGCTTGTGAATAAAACCGCTAGTTTCAAAAAGAAGAAAGGCAAGCCAAAGAAGGGCAAGGGAGCCGGTAAGACCGGCTCCCAAAGCAACTATAAGGGTGGAGCCAAGAATGAAACTGAGTGCTTCTACTGCAAGGGCACAGGACACTGGAAGAGAAATGGCAAGAAGTATCTGGAAGATAAGAAGTCCGGGAAAACCGGAAAAGGTATAATTGTTATACAAGTTAATGTCATTGATGTTTTGCTTGCTAGTGAAAATTCTAAGTCTTGGGTATTTGATACTGAATCGGTTGCTCACATTTGCAACTCGATATAGGGGCTTCAGAAGGTGCGCAAGCTGGCAGAGAATGAAGTCGTGATGCGCGTCAGGAACGGCGCTGGGATCGCCGCTCAAGCCGTCGGCATTATGCCTCTACGTCTCCCTTCAGGATTTATCTTAGAACTAAGTAACTGTTATTTTGTTCCACTGTTGTGTAGAAACATTATCTTCGGATCATGCTTAGTACACGATGGGAATTCGTACAAGTCTGAGAACAATGGTTGTTCACTTTATTGTAAGGATATGTTTTAGGGATTTGCACCTATTGTTGGGGGCCTTTTCATACTAAATCTTGAATGTGGAAATGATGTCTTTAACGTGAATGCTAAACGCCTTAACAAGGCTGATACCACCACCACTTTCTTGTGGAACTGTCGCCTTGGCCACATCGGAAAGAAACGCATGAAAAGACTTCATAAAGGTGGAGTTTTACCGTCCCATGATTTTGAATCATTTGACACATGTGAAGCTTGTTTGCTGGGGAAAATGACCAAGACGCCGTTCAAGGGTCATCCTGAACGGGCGGGTGAATTATTGGAAATAATACATAGTGATGTATGTGGTCCAATGAACACAGCCGCACGGGGTGGGTATTTCTACTTCATGACTTTTACTGATGATTTAAGTCGGTATGGCTATATGTACTTAATGAAGCATAAGTCGGAAACCTTTGAAAAGTTCAAAGAATTTCAGAATGAGGTAGAAAATCATCGTGACAAAAACATTAAGTTTCTGCGGTCTGAACACGGAGGCGAGTATCTTAGTCATGAGTTTGGCCAACATCTGAGTGACCGTGGAATCGTTTCACAGCTTACGCCTCCCGGAACTCCACAGAGAAACGGAGTATCGGAAAGACGTAACCGAACCCTGTTGGACATGGTAAGGTCGATGATGTCTCTTATAGATCTACCGATATCTTTTTGGGGTCACGCACTACTAACTGCCGCTTATACACTGAACAAGGCACCGTCAATGTCTATTGAGACGACGCCATATGAGTTATTGCATGGGAAGAAAACCAGTTTGTCGTATCTCAAAGTTTGGGGTTGTGAAGCTTACGTAAAACGTTTACAACCGAGCAAACTCGATCCCAGATCAGACAAATGTATCTTTGTAGGTTATCCAAAGGAAACCTTTGGGTATACTTTCTACCAGCCATCCGAGGGCAAAGTGTTTGTCACAAAAACCGGAATCTTTCTCGAGAAACAGTTTCTCGCTAAAGAAGTGAGTTGGAGGATAGTACAACTTAATGAGATTAGTGAATCTTCAACAACTGTTGATATGGCTAAGGAACCGGAAGATATTCCGCTAATTATCCCTACAACTGAGCCGGAAGTTGTCGCATATGATGCGGAAACTTCAGACAATGTTGTAACTGAACCGCGCAGACCAGGCAGGGCTATCCAGCCACCTGAGTGGTTTCATGACGAAATCTTCATTTTTGAAGACGATGAACCTGCGCACTACAAGGATGCAATGGCTGGGCCCAGCTCAAAGGAATGGCACAAGGCCATGAAATCCGAAATGGAATCCATGTACGAAAACAAAGTTTGGAACTTGGAAGAACTTCCAGAAGGCGTAAAGCCAATTGGTTGTAAAGGGATTTTAAAAAAGAAGACGGACGCGGATGGTAACATTACTATCCACAAAGCTAGACTTGTCGCGAAAGGGTTCACGCAAGTTCCAGGAGTGGACTACGATAAGACTTTCTCGCCCGTAGCTATGCTTAGGTCTGTTCGGATATTACTAGCAATTGTTGCTTATTTCGATTATGAAATATGGCAGATGGATGTCAAAACGGCTTTCCTAAATGGAAACCTCAAAGAGGATGTATACATGATACAGCCAGAAGGTTTTGTCGTTCATAAGGATGCTGGAAAGGTATGCAAACTTCAGAAAGCCATTTATGGTCTGAAGCAAGCGTCAAGGAGCTGGAACATTCGTTTTGATGAAGTGGTCAAAGAGTTTGGCTTCATCAGGAATGACGAAGAATCTTGTGTTTACAAGAAGTTTAGTGGGAGCGCAAAAGCATTTCTAATCTTGTATGTGGATGACATATTGTTGATTGGAAATGACGTGAATTTCCTTAGCGAAATAAAAGAATCATTGAAGAAGAGTTTTTCGATGAAAGACTTGGGCAAAGCGGCCATGTATTGGGCATCAGAATCTATAGAGATAGATCAAAACGCCTGATAGCGCTTAACCAAAGCACGCACATTGACAAGGTGTGGAAAAGGTTCAACATGGAGAACTCCAAGAAAGGCCTACTCCCCATGTCACCTTGCACAGTGCTTTGCAAGAACCGGAATCCTTGGACTCTCGATGAGCGAGTACAAATGAATGATGTTCCATATGCCTGGGCAGTTGGTTCTATTATGTATGCCATGATATGTACAAGACCGGATGTTTCCTATGCGCTAAGTGTTAGCAGCCGGTACCAAAGTGATCCAGGATTGGAACACTGGGCAGCTGTCAAGGGTATTCTTAAGTACCTCAGAAGGACCAAGGATTTACTCCTTGTGTACGGAGGTGATGAAGAACTCATTGTAAGTGGTTACACTGATGCAGGCTTCATGACTGACCCAGATGACTTCAAATCTCAATCAGGCTATGTTTTCATATTGAACGGTGGCGCAGTTGATTGGAAAAGTTCCAAACAAAAGACTGTGGCGGATTCTACGACGGAGGCGGAGTATGTTGCCGCTTCAGAAGCCTCCAAGGAGGCGGTATGGATCAAGCAATTTCTTGAATACCACTACTAGAAAAACGGCTATAGCTAATATGGACATTAATGGCGCACCATGTATGTGGTGCGCCACTGCTATATAGCAGTGGCACACCAGATATAGGTACGCCATTAATGGCCATATTACTAATGGCGCACCACACCCACGGTGCGCCACTACTAACAATTTTTTATTTATTTATTTTTTCAAAACTAGTAATGGCGCACCAGGGGAAAGTGCGCCATTACTAGTTTTAACTAGTAATGGCGCACCACACCCTCTGTGCGTCACTACTAACAAAAATTTTTTTATTTTTTTTTCAAAACTAGTAATGGCGCACCAGGGGAAAGTGCGCCATTACTAGTTTTAACTAGTAATGGCGCACCACACCCACGGTGCGCCACTACTAACAATTTTTTTTTTCAAAACTAGTAATGGCGCACCCGGGGAAAGTGCGCCATTACTAGTTTTAACTAGTAATGGCGCACCACACCCATGGTGCGCCACTACTAACTTTCTGAGGTGGCCAAAAAATTCACCAAATGCACCCCCCCTCCACATGGACCGCCTTTTCAGTTTCAAAAAAAATAAAAGAAAATGATAGAAATGTCAAAAAAATAAAAGAAAATAAGATTCCCATGTGATATGTGGTCTAGTTGTTAGCAAAATTTACAAACAATAATTTTTGATTTTTTTGCAAAATCTCTCGAGAATTTGTAAAATGGGCATAACTTTTGCATACGAACTCCGATGAAAAAGTTTTTTATATGAAAAATCATCTACTCGAAAAGTTATATCCGAATTCAACGGGGGGAAACCCCGTTGAAGATTTTTAGAATCCCTAAAAACCTAACAGAATAAAAGATACGGGGCTTTTAAGATCTAGAGGGGGGAAAATGGAAAAAATTTCAAACTTAGTAATGGCTCACCATTTGCTAAGTGCGCCACTAGTAACAGAAAAAAAATTGGTTTCGAATTTTTTTTTTGGAAAAAATGTTCAAAATATGATACGTAATATGACCAGGAAGTTTGAAATATTTTTTCAAAATTTCATCACACTCATAACATGAAGAAAGTCTTAGACATCAACAAGGTTTAATAGGATTGATATGATAGATATATCAACAAGTGCCTGTTAAGTGAGCTGGTGTTGGGGTTGGATAGAACTGAGAAGTTAAGCGTGCTTAGGCTGGAGTAGTGTGAGGTTGGGTGACCTTCCGGGAAGTTTGACCATGGAGTGCGATTTGACTTGAGATTAAGCATATTGACCCAAGATTAAGCCATAGTGACCCGAGATTAAGAAAAAAACGAAAAAAATTTCTGAAAAAAAAATTGAAAAAAAATTTCTGAAAAAAAAATTGAAAAAAAATTGTTAGTAATGGCGCACTTCTATGTGGTGCGCTATTACTAAGTCAGATAGTAATGGCGCACTTCTTGGCATAGTAATGGCGCACTATGTGGTGCGCCACTATTATCTGGGATACTAATGGCGCACCAATTGTGCGTCATTACTATTTGTTACTACTGGCGTGTTAATAGTGGCGCACCTATAGTGCGCCATTAATAGCAAAAACTGGTGCGCCACTAACAGCCTTTTTTCTAGTAGTGTACCTTGGTGTGGTTCCAAGTGCTCTGGACCCGGTGGAGATCTATTGTGATAATAGTGGCACCGTGGCTCAGGCAAGGGAGCCAAGTTCGCACCATAAGACAAGACATATTCAACGCAAATATAAACTCATTCGACATTATGTCGAAGAGGGTTTAGTGAAAGTACGCAAAGTTCACACGGATCTGAATGTGTCAGACCCGATGACAAAGTCTCTACCACGAGCAAAGCATGAGCAACACCGGATAGCCATTGGTGTTAGGGAAACCATGTAACTGGATTATGACTCTAGTGCAAGTGGGAGTCTGTAGGAGATATGCCCTAGAGGCAGTAATATATGTTATTTTGTATCTCCTGGTTTGTAATGAAAGTTTATGTTCCATGCTATAACAGCAATGATTATCGAGTCTACAAATAAAACGAGGCTTGGAGAAAAACTCATGTGCACGTGTGGGATAATAAACGGTAAAATGTATTCCTGGTCAAGCCTTTATGACTGGCTCAAGTATTGCATGATGATCCTGTTTTCCTGATCATGGGAATGACTATGCCGGCAATTTTGAGGGCACAATTATTGGTAGAACACTGGTGTTGAATCGACCCAAATTGATGTTATGCTATGAGATACATTCGTCACATGTTTATGGTGTATAACACAGGGAAGTTAATGTTTGCATAATTCCTTAGACCATGAGAGTATCGAGTTCCTTCATACTTGCTTCGTGAACTTTGGGGTTTGTTAAACGTCATCCGTAACTGGGTGGCTATTACGGCGGCTTACGGGTTCATGGAAAAGTATGGCAAGTAACGAGATAGCTCAAGATTGGGATTTGCTACTCCGACGATGGAGAGATACTCGGGGCCTCTCAGTGTAACGGTATCCATCATCTTCTGGCCAGACACTTTGTGATTTGATCACTGGGATGCCGGAACACGGAAACGAGAAAAGAGAACAAAACCGGTAACGAGGGAACTTGCATGGTGGACAAAGTGTTGGCCCACGGGGATGCAAGAAATCTCACCTCAGGTATTTGTGACATATCGCGAAGCAACAGGAATAGCTCACAGCATCTGGAGGTTCACTTGAATATTTCATTCGTGTGGGTATAGGGGTCAATATGGGTGTCCACGGCTCCGATGTTGATCATTGATCGGAAGGGGTTCTGGGTTATGTCTAGACTTCACCGAACCTATAGGGTCACACGCTTAAGGGTCATCTATCTGCCGAATATTAGACAGGGAGTCTGAGAGAAAGCCACCGAAAAAGTTTCGGAGACAACGGAAGAGTTCCGGAGAAAGAACACCGAAAGAGTTTCGGTAAAACCAAAAAGTTGTTTCGGAATATATTATTAGGTCAAAATGGTTTCGGCACTCGCCTGGAAAAGCTTAGAGGGCACCAGAATTGATCTGGGAACTTCTGGGAATTTTCAGAGAGAAAAACCAGAAATGTTCCGGAGCTGTCGTAACCGCTGTTGTTGCTTTTCGCTGATAAAAAACACCACACCGGAAATGTTTTGGATCATGCCCAGAATAATTTTAGAGGGTGCCGGAAATGTTCTGGGACCTTCCAGAATTTTTCAGAAAAAAAGTTTCACAGAAAACATCTTGTCTCAGCGCGAGGGGACAAGATCCCACGAATCGGGGGTTGCATGTTTGGTGGCTTTTTGTCAGAGGAGCACCCATGTTTCTAGGAGACATGTTGGTGCCTTGTTGGGCCCCCCGCCCAATGGGGGGGACAAGGTTGTGGCCGGCCCAAGGGGTGCCCCCATGGTGTCCCCTTGGTGCCCCACTTGTGTTACCATTTCGCCCTTCATGTGGGACATGTAGCATGGGTGTTTTGGTATTTCCTCCACCACCCCACCCCTTGCCTTGGCCTATAAAAGGAGGAGAAGGGGCTGCCATTCTCCTCATCCTTGCTCTCATACACATGCCATGACTTGTCTGGCTTCTCTCTCCCTCCCCGCAAAATAGTTTCATAGAGCCGAAAGGTTGTCTGGGTTCTGGCAGGAACAAGTTCTGGACGGCGAAGCCCTGCCAGATAGCTGACACCGTATGTGTGCAACCCCATAGAGAGGTCATAATTTTGATGTTTTGACCGAGGGGCTGTTCGAGTGTCCTCCCGAAGGGCTGTCTGTGACATCGTCCGAGGGACTGTCCGACCGCCTCCCGAAGGGCTGTCCGACGAGGGAGTACATCCTCGCGGTTGGGAGGTTGTAAATCCTAGCTGCGGGGATCTACACCAAGGATCTACACCGACTCTTCTTCCGCTGCGCTTCGAGTCGGTACGGATCAGATCAAACGTTGTAATTAGTCTCCATAGTGGTCCTGGGCGTGCTCGCTATACCGAAATTTTTTATTTTCTGTCGCATTCCCTTACAGTGTCAGGCCCAGGTGTACCGGTTTCCGAGCGACAGCCAGTAGTTAGTTTAGGTTCACGCTAGTGCGAGAGAGGGATACGAACCGACGCCTCAAGAAGTACTACATTATGTATGATGAGACATGTCATGTTACTTGTATAGCTATATCGTGATTATGATGTGACGACATGATTTGTGTTGGATGATATGATGAGACTATTATGTGTATGATATGATGAGCATATTGCATGTTTATGGTATGATTAGGATACTATATAAAACCTGTACAAAAACATCGCAAATACTTAGCAAAAGAAAAAGATATGAGAAAATATACTAGTACCGCTCTTTAGCGCTGGACAGGAAAACGCTACTGCTAAAGCACTTAGCAGTAGCGCGGGTATGGAAAGCGCTACTGCTAAGTAGGTATAGCAGTAGCGCGTGTCAAAACGCACTACTACTAAACTTTAGCTGTAGCACCGTATCAGTAGCGCGGGCACCCGTGCTACTGATACACCAAAAACCTGCGCTACTGCTAGGCTTTTCCCTAGTAGTGGAGAAACACTACCCATATGCAAATGATAGCAATTAACTGCAAATCATACCACTCAAATTTGAATCAAGTTCACACAATCAAGCCTAAGTTAAGCCATGTTACAAGAGTTGACATGGTCTCACATACTAATCGAAAATGAATTAATCAAATATTCTAATCAAGTATCGAAATCCTAAAGTCCAATGGTGGTCTACAAACTAGCGCTCATCGGTAGAAGACTCTATCATAACAATGTCGGCTCCAGCTTCATCACTCTCTGCTTCATCATCATCAAGCTCGTCTTCATGATCCTGGTCCTGTCTGACGTAACACCCATAGAACTGGTCCTCCTGGATGTTCTCCCCTTGATCGAGCTTCTCATCGGCTTCTTCCAGCTGAAACTTCACGTCTTCATACTTCTCCTGTAGCACCTCAATCTCCTTCTCGTGTTCTGCGTGGGCTTCCTGGAGTTCCTCCTCAAGCTCGCCCCTGTGGGTCGTAAGGTTTCCGATGGTGATCAGGCTGCGATGCATCTCTTCCTCAATCATGTGGATGTGGTCCTCTAAGTCATGGATGTGGGATGCTATCGAGTCATCTTCAATGGTATGCACCACCTCTCTATTGGTGTCTCGGCTTATGTACATGGTGAAAGGGGTTCCTCTGAGGTCCGGGCTATACTCCTTTGATAATTGTCCCAGCCCGACATGTGCGACAATGCCCTTGCCCAAGCCCCATGATGCTACGTCCAAGTAGTAGTCGATAGGCTCGGTGATGACTCCAAATGTCCGTCCTGGGATATGGTTGTTGATTCTCCAGCGCGTCTCTTCATGCATCAAGCCTGTCAATGTCCCGATGAAGGTGGGCAGTGCAATCCTTAGGTGCTTCGATATCCTCATCAGCTGCTATCCAAAGGGAATGGTCTTGTCGGGCAGAGCAAACTCGACAATGGAGGTCGACATCTACATTTTTGAAGGGAGCAGAAATCAGTAAAATATGGTGTTTCATCCTATGGCTTCCCATTTTCTAGGGTCGCGTCCTACGGTCAACGTGTGCTCTGATACCATCTTATACCGACCCGATCCGGTAAGGATCGGAGTCTCTATGCTTACTTTGCTAGTCCCTGGATCGACTTGCTAGCACACACAGTACTCGATGAAATAACAGAAATAAGCACACATCTTTATTACATCAATAGTGTAGGAATAAAGTATTTATTACATAAATATGGCATAATTCCAACCAAAGTAAATACTGCGGAAGCATAGAAGTATAATGAGTCCATCCAATGCCACTGGCAAAAACTGAGTGTAGAACATCGACCTTTCGCACCAAAATCCTCGTCAGATAAATCTGCAACATGATAAGTTGCAGCCGTGTAGGTCAGCACATGGAATGTACTAGCAAGTCACACCGCAGGAGAGTATAAAAGTCCTACTTCTACATTCAATTTGGTTGGTGGTAGGTTCTAAGTTTCAATTTTGCATAAAGCCAAATTTTCCCTACCATCAAAAGAATATTCGATTTCTACAAATTTCATATGATTGAGATGGTACCTCCAACTCAATCTATTCCCAAGTTGATTCAACTGAATAAATTAATTAAATGTGATGAGATCTCTCGACATTCCCACTTCTAGATGCTCAAATTTGTCCGTAATTGTGGACACAACTAGTCGATTAGGTTGACACTCTGCAGAGGTTTGCGCATGTTCCCCACAAGACTCGATCACCTCCTTTGTAGCTCATCACACTCGATTGTCTTTGAACTGGAAGATCGAGACATGGTCTTTCAGAGGAGTTTCCCTTAACTCTGGTAGTGCCCATCCCACCTACTTATAGCTACTTCTCGTAGCACGACTAAGTAAGAGTCACTACATCCTAGTTAACCAAGCCAATGCCCATATTAGCTTGTGGCTGCACACGTAAGCTTCTATTTATGAAAACATGATTGATCCCTTTGAGCCTTGGTGGAATTCCACACGTGAGTGATCCCCTGATTACTCTAGGACACCTGAGCAATTGCTGGTTTCTCCATGTTACCCCTCACCATACAACCAATCCCCCAGATGATATATTTCGAACCCGATGGGTGCCCTAATGGGTTAGGTTGCCCGTCTGGTTCGGTCATGGGTTTGACTCAAGACCCATGGGTAGGGTCATGGATTTGCTGCTATGCCCATTAGCTATACGGGCATGGGTTTGGGAGAGATCGACCCAGTCAAACCCGACCCGACTGCCGGCTTGGTTCTAGGGTGAGCTCTGTTGGAAATATGGAGGCAATAATAAGGTTGTTATTATGCTATTTCCATGTTGTTAAATAAGTTTATAATTATGTCCTATAAGTACTAAAGTTCTTGAATATGATATTCAGATGAAAACTCAGTTGCATGCCTGGGAATATAAATGCCAAACAGATCCCTAATGGTTCTAGAATATGAGATTCGAACAAAAACTCAGTTGCATGTGTGGAAACATAAACACGAAATAGATCCCTAGACATGCCTATAGACTAGCTCATGTATTGATGATGATCCTATATTCTTGATCATGGGTATTGTTAATGTAACAAGGATACTAGTAATAATGAGAACACATTGTTGGCAGAACACTGGTGTTGGATAGACCCAAATTATAAAATACTGCGAGATCACATTGTCATTATGTTCTCGGTACTTTCGTATAAAATGTTAGCGTTTACTCGCGTCCTTAGACCATGAGAATATTGTAGACTAACATACTAGATGGTTACTTTGGGGTTGCCATGCATCACACCATAATTGGATGATAATAAAAGTAACTTACGAGGACGCCGAAAAAGTATGTCATGGTCCTCGATAGTTCAAGACTGGGATTTGCTCCTCTGATGATGGAGAGATACACTCAGGGCCCACTCGGTATTGTGGTATCCATCATGGTCTGGCCAGACATAGTGATTGAGATAACGGGGATATCGGAATGCAAAAATGAGAAAGAAGAACAAAACCGGTAACGAGGATAACTTGGTATAGTGATCAAAGTGTTGATCACGGGGATTCCGATAAAAGTCTTGCCTGGTTCTTTTTTAATGTATCGTGAAGCAAAGGGAATTGTATGCTGTAACAAAAGGTTCGCTCGATAAAGATCTTCGTGAATATCTGGGAATTATGAAGGGTGTCTAGATCCCGCTGTTAATTATTGACCGGGAGGTGTTCTAGGTCACGTCCACATATTACCGAACATGTAGGGTCACACGCTTAACGACTATTGGTTTGTAGGAGAATTAAGAGATAACAGAGAATGAGAAATTGGGCACCGAAAGTGTTCCGAATGATCCTGAAAGTGTTCCGGGAGGTCCCGAGAGTGTCCCGGTAATGGCGGGAAGGCCCCGGAAGGGTTTAGGAGCTTCCAGAAGAGCTTGGAATGTTCCGAAACCCGTTGGAACGTTCCGAAGGGTCCTAGTGGGCTGGCCCAAGTCGGCCGGTATAGGTGCACCAAGGGTTGGCTTGTGGGGAAAGCCACGTAAGAAACTCCATGGTTTATGACGTTTCTAGAAAATTTACGGCTTATGGCATTTTTAGAAACTTCACGGCGCCTTATGGCATTTCCGAAAACTCCACGGCCTTCGGCATTTCTGGAGGAGTCCTAGAAGGACTCCTCCTGGGTTCGACCGACTTTGGGGAGGCCCCCTCCCCAAGTTGCGCCCCTGGCTGCCACCTATATATATGTGGGAGAGGGCAACCCTTAGAACACACCAAAAGCCTTGGAGGTTGCCCCTGCTGCCCATGCGCCCCAGTTTTTTCTCCTGTCTTGTTTAGAACTAGACGGTACGCCACTTGTCTGTCTCTCGCTCTAGTTTCTCCCAGTATTTTCTTTGTGTTGGTCCATGAAGTGCCGCCAAACATTTAGATCGGCATGCATGGACACCTCGAAGGAGTCGTCTACTTTGACTCTAGATCGGCGGATCGTTCGGAGAAATTCTCGCGGCTGGGAGGTATAACCTAGCTGCAAGAATTGTCACACTTCACCAACAATCTTCAGTGCTTCCGCTTCATTCTTTTTCGTGAGATTGATTGTTATCTGCCTCTTCATAGTGTTCCGACGTGTTATCGTGTACGGTAATATTTTTGTTGCATGGCACATTCCCCTACAGTGGCATCATGTGCATTTCTATGAGTAGATGTAGGTACGATCTAGAGCATATGGAGATATGCGGGCATTACACATGTGTTGTGCGGGTATTGAGATTAGATCTAATACTTGATGTTCAAGTTTGTATCCCTTCTAATTGCATAAAATTTTGATCTAGACGGCATAGTAGAAGTTTGTTAGAAAGATCTGACTTTCGGAGCTGCTTTTATGCCGCTCCTTAGTATGCTGATCGCTGAACCAAAGTTATGCTTCAGATTCTTTGGGTTCTTGTAACATCCTGGTTTAATAGGAATGGTAGACTACTCATATCACCAAGGAATTCCCTGATTGCCGAGAGCCCATTCGCAAGGATCCTCAAAGTTAAGCATGCTTGGCTTGGAGCAATTTGAGGATGGATGACCGACTGGTAAGTTGATCCCAGCTACGCACGAGTGAGGATAAAGTGCGCAGGAAAGACTAGTGTTTGTCTGTGGGGCCAGTCTAGATCCTAGGTGGCAGCCAGACACAATGGCCAGGAACCGATGGGTGAACTAGTGGATTTGGCCAGGGCATTACAATTGGTATTAGAGCTGACCCTCGCGATTACATGGGCGTGTGTGAGTCAGGTGCACGGGCATGTGGCACATGGCGCATGTGGCCCGTTGTGGCAGACGGCATGGCACATGTGCCGGACTGGAAGGCCGACGACGATGTCGGTTCCTTTTAGTGGGGGTGTATGCAACCTCCTGTCATAATAGAAATGATAGACTACTCATATCAACACAGAATTCCTTCTTTCCGGGAACCCTTTCGCAAGGAACCTCATAGTTAAGCATGCTTGGCTTCGAACAATTTGAGGATGGGTGACCGACTGGGAAGTTGATCCCAGGTGCGCATGAGTGAGGACAAAATGCACAGGAAAGACTAGATTTAGTCTGTGGGGCCAGTCTAGATCGTAAGCGGTAGCCAGATGCAACGACTAGGAACTGGTGGGTTTCACTACTAGGGAAATGCTTATAAACAGGAGCTCAGTAGTAGCGCTTTTTATAAGGAAGCGTTGCCGCTAAAGAACGGTAGCGCTTGTGTCTGAAGAGCGCTGCTACTATTCATGTAGTAGTAGCGCTTTTGTTATAAAAAACGCTACTACTATAGTTGCCAAACGGTTGCAGGCAGTGTAGGTATACTAGTAGCGCTGGTATTTAAAAAGCGCTACTGCTATTGTACAATAGCAGTAGCGCTGTCCTCTAAAGAGCGCTACTGCTAAATAGCAGTAGCGGTTATTGCTAAACAGCGCTACTACTACGCTTACCTTATCCACAGCGCGCGTCCCTCACTCTCCCTCACACACTCTCACTCGCCGACGCCTGCCGTCGCCGCCATCGCCCGCCGTCGCCGCCGATGCCCCCAAGGTATCTGCCTCCCTCCTCCTCCTCTCACCGCCCTCCCTCCGTCCTCCTCTTGCCGCCCTCCCTCCCTCCCTCCCTCCTCCTCCTCTCACCGCCCTCCTCTCTCCCTCCTCCTCCCCCTCCTCCCTCACTCCTCCTCCCTCCTCCTCCTCCCTCCGGCGGCTCTCCTCTCTCCCTCCTCCTCCCTCCTCCTCCTGGCCACCACCTCCTCCTCCTCCACCTCCCTCCTTTCTCCCCCCTCCTCCCCCTCCTCTGTCCGTAAATGTATTAGAAATTTTCTTAGTAATAGAAACTTTTAGTAAAAGAATTTTGTAATCTAATTTTTTTAGTAATAGAAATTTTTTTAGTAATAGAATTTTTTAGTAAAAGAAATTAGTAAGTGAAATAGGGTTAGAACTAGGATGTTTTAGACATAGGGTTTCACTAAGTCCTAAGATGACGATAATAATATTTTTGTTTATATTTTGTTTTTGCAGAAATAAAGGAACCCCTGCATCATCCCCGCCGTCGTCCCCGTTACCGACCCACTCCGACCTCGAGGTGAGACCAGCCACCCCATGTTGTTAATTTAATTTAGGTATTTTTGGTGTTTAATCTTAGAATAACGTAGTATGAACCCTAGTTATGATCGAATCATGTTCAAAATGTAGGTTTTTAACTAGGTGTAGTTAATAGAATTTAGGTGTTTTAGGTGTAGTTAATAGAATTTGTTGTTATTTTTTTAGTTAAAGCATTTATTCCCGCATCGACATCGACGATGCCTATCCCGCATCCTCGTCGTCGACTCGGCGAAGGACACCTGCTTGATCAGAGGGGCCATGTCCGGGACTGGGCTCCGCCGGGCTGGTACTAGGAGGTGCTACCTTCCGGGGGGCGCAACTTGGTGAGGAGCCAGCCCGTTGTTGACCCGAACCTTCTTTGGTGGCGGTCGCGTGGGCCAGTGACGGTGCGAAGGCTTGATGACCCCGCGGAGGTGGTACGTCACCGTGTCAGTGAGGAGGACGAGCACGTCCGTCGCTACATGGTTGCGTTGGAGGGCAGGTTCTCCAATACCTGGCAGGTTTTTCAGGGATCTCACTGGAGCTATGATCCTGTGATGGTTCCTTCTCTTTGGGTGTCCACCGCCCGCGCTGAGACCCGTCGTTCGCTAGGGTTTTAGCTATATTAGATGTATTAGTGATAATATTCGATGATGTATAGATGAAAGAGATGATTTAGTTTTGCTTATTGAATGCATGCTAATTTGAACTAATTTATTTTAAGATTTGGTTTTGCTTATTGAATGCTCAAATTGGAAAACTACTACTACTTTGAATGCTCATATGATGTAGACATAAATATGTATATCTTGTGTTGCCCAAGTGGCCGGCCATATCAAATAGGATATGTGCTTGCCCAAGTGGCCAGCCATGTTTGAAGGTTACACCTCCGAGTGGCCTATGTTTTGCCGGAGTGTTGATTAATTTCCGTTCCGGCAAGTTTCAGGCGCTCGATATGTCATTTTTTAGCAAAGGTCATGCCAGATTTTTCCGTGAATTCTGGCATGACTTGTGCTAGAATATGTAGGAAATATCGAGTGGCCTGGATTTTCTAGAAAGATAATTAAACGACATTTCGGGTTGACTTTAAGTCTGTCTAGGCTCCATACATGACAATCAAAAAATGAGTGAGGGAGTGTGTCCACCATATATGAGAGAAGAATAATGCCGACTATTGTCGTGGGGGTCGCTTCTCCTTCATTCCCGTGTGCTAGACACTTTGGTTGAATGCACTCGGGGATGAAGGGAGGAGCGACCATCACCAACGGTCGAATATATACACCACGTGAGCTGAGAGTTTTCAAAAAAAGACTCGACGGATAGATAGTCAACCCGTGCCGAATAATAATGATCTAATTTAGTTTTTGTAGTACATATATTGAATTGTACAAGTTTATTCTTTGAATTATGAACCTAGGAAATGTCGTTATCGGATGACGAAAGTCTCCTGGGGGAGTGCTCCTGGTGCAACGACGACCGGGGTCTATGCGACAGGGCGCCTCACCTCGACGAAGGTCGGCGCTTCAGCATTAAGCTCCAGGAGACTTTCGATGTTGAAACGGTACGCAACGACGACAAGTGTTTTTTTTGTAATTAAGCATGACTTTAACTATTTCAACGTCTAATTTTCATCTTTTACAATTCGAGTAGCTTATCATAGCAAGATGCTATGTCTTGGAGAGGATGGATTTTGAAGACCATGAAAATTTTGAAACAAAGAAAATTCACCTAAGGACCCATCATGGTATGGATTTTGAAGTAAATCTGTATAATGCTGAGAGCGTAACCCATTTTGGTTGCACAAATTGGGAAGCACTTTGCAAGATGTATGGTTTTTATGAGGATATGCTTGTCACCATGGATTTTGGTGATCCTGACATCGACCAAGACAATATGGACATTTGGGTCCTTGTTGATACGCTTCCAATTTTACCGCTATGTGAGTTTCTCAAACATAGTTATTAACTAATTTATATTGTTTATTTCAAAATAGTTGATAGCTTATTTCCATTGACAGCTTATTTTCATTCTTCAAACAATGTGCGGAAGATGGTAGACAGAACCTACTACACCAATGGCTCTGAGTTAACTTATCAGGAGAAAAATCATCTTGTCGCATTTTGTACTAATCTTGAGAATTACAATATCTATTATCAAGCTCCTCCACATTATGGTCAATACGTGCCACTAGTGCACGTGTTGAACTACGGTAACATCCATGGAGATGCCATGGTAAGATTTTTTATTATTACGACATCCGTGCATCTTTCGCATAAATTCTTCTAAAACTGAACTACATTGCTAACTACGAAGTTATTACTATGTTTTTTAACAGAAAATCCCCAATGATTGTGTGCCTCATCAGATGCATCAGAATGGTCGCCTTGATGTTTTGAACATACAGCCAGGTCATCCTACGAATCACACCTGTCCATATCGGATTTCTAAAACCAGTGAAGACATGATAATCAAAGAATGGAAAAAATGTATGGTCAGTCGTAGGGAGGTTCTTGGAAGCAACATTGTGCTAAAGGCAAGAATTGGAGACAAGATAATCTACATTCTCCATAATGGAGAGTCAGGGCCTATCATGTTTTATGCTATTTACCTAAGAGAAGGTTGTAGGTCCTAGCTAATACTCATGATCATGTGCTAAGAACAACTAAGTAGGATTGGTTAGATGACTATGATGATGATGTGGTATCGAGTAGAAGTTGTATGATCGATGATGATGAGTAGGACTTGTTATTATGGTACCAATGATGAGTAATTTATTATTATGATCGATGATGCATGATGCCAAGTTGTTATATGAGCGTGATGAGTTATTATATATATCAGTAGGTGAAATGAACATGGAATAGATTCAAGTGGAGGCAGCATGTGGTGCACATCGAAAGTACTACTAATCCAAACTAGATCAAGTTTGGATTAGTAGTACTTTCAACATGCACCACATGTTGCCTCCACATGAATCTACTCCATGTTCATTTCACCCACTGTTATATATAATAACTAATCATGGTCATAAAATCATATGACGAAAGTACTGTATATAAAACCACAACGAAAATAAGCTGCATTTTCAAAAATACATGAAAAGTTAGCAGCAGCGCTTTCTATAGAAACGCTACTTCTACTTTCTATTATCTGTAGCGCTTTCCCAGAGAAAGGGTTACTGCTAACTAGGTATAGCAGTAGCGCTGTCATTCCAGCACTACTGCTAACAGTTAGCGGTAGCCCCTTAGTAGTAGCGCTTGTACAAGCGCTACTAGTAGCTCTAGAACCAGTGCTCCTACTACGGTTTTCCCTAGTAGTGTTTGGACAGGGCATTACAATTCTACTTTAGTCAAGGAAGATATATTTTGTGAGGAAAAGGGCTTGTGGATTTGATCTACATGGGGGTCACACGTTTAACGAAGTTTAGTATGGGGCTCAAGATTTTTAATTAAGTCTCGTGTTTCATACACCCCGCATGTTAAACTAAAACACATGGAGTAATGATGCTTAATGGTTACGTAGGTAGAAAATGGTTTGCAATGTAAACCCTAGCAGCCACGGTAATTAGCAAAAGCGATAAGAGGTGTCTAACTTATTTTTGTAGGGTGTGCAAGTGATGTGGTATAGCCTTCGTGAAGCAATATGTTTTTTGAGATGAAATATATTGTAATATTTAGTCATGACCTGCGTGTCGTGAGTAAGGCATGATGGCTGGAGCCAGATGATTGTCATTAATTTAATTGACCTGCATGTCAAAAATTATCTAATGCATTTATGTTATTAGCTATAGAGATACCAATAGTTATAGTTGCGGTGACATGAAGATGACGATCAAGCATCAATGGACCTCGACGCTATGCCATACGTGAACAAGGTGTTCTCCGCTGAAAGACATTAGAGAAAAGGGGCCATGGGGTCCGGGAATTTCTTCGGCGTGAAGGGGCCATGACATATCACATATATTAACTGCCTATGATGTTAATCCCATTTATGCACCTTATTTGGTGTGACTCCGTAGACGTATTTTATAGGGTGATCCCTCACAGAAAATATCAAGTAGTTAGTATTAATCCAACTGTAGCATCGTCTGGAATACATGTCACTTCGAGGTGCACCATGTTACATGGGTACGATAGACTTGTCGTGTATGACGCGGGCATGAATCGTTCGTGCAGCAAGAGCACTTGGTTGTCTTGATGAGCTTAGCAACATCGTCTTGAGCTCGGAACATACCCATCGAAAGAAGAACAAGCATCATATGGAGATATGATTTGCAAGTTGGCCTACCGGTCTCATTACTTCCACCATCAGTGATGTCACATTAGTGGTGGAGTAAGTGAGTCGTGAATCTTGAATCACTAGTAATCAATTATGAGGGATATTGATTTTAGTGGGAGCACACACTAATTAACAGTTAATTTGAGTTGCATTAATTATGAACAATGTCTAAATATTTGCATTATCATTATAGAATAATGGCACACATTTCCACCTTTTTATTGCTTGAATTTTGATTAACCATATAAATATCTGGTTAAAACTTTGCGGATTGGTATCGTAATGTGAGGATTGTCCTCAAGAGTGCCAAGGACTATGTCCTATTGCAACCTTTCGATGCTCTCCTACTAAACGCTATGGATGATGGGACTCATGTCCTTCGATCCAAGAGCAAGTATTCCGTCATAGTTTTGTGCACTGTGCTTGCCTCCATAAAACCCAAACTTCAAAAATGTTTTGATACTTTGGGGTTGTTATACTGGAGCTGAAAGATTAGTTTCAGAAGCAAACAAAAGCTGAAAGATGTGAGATATCCACAGACTTTTTTGATTGCAAGATAGTTGAAATAAGCCTGGGCGAAGTGCTCATTAAACTTAAAATTGCTGAGAGTGGATTCTAGAAGAACGCCAATCATGTGATGATGGTTAATAAAACGAATAGATTCAAGAGGAAGGGAAATCCAAGGGTGTCAGTAAGACTACCATGCCTAGGAAGTTCATGGCTAGCGCCGCTCTTGGTGTCTGATGTTTCTTCTAAAAGTAGGAGTGGCATTGGAAGAGAAAACTACAAGAAGTGTCTGGCAGAAAAGAATAGTGTGGAAAGTCCAGCTTAGGTATGAGTGTCATACACATTATAGATAAATTCATTACTGGCCCACAAAGTAATTCTATTGTATTGTGACTAAAAGTTAATCACGAGGATATCGTATCGGTTGCTCTCTTTTGCAACTCAATACAAGAACTACGAAGGCCAAAGCGAATAGCTAAGGATGAGGTGTTGATTCGCGTCGAAAACAAAGTAAAAGTTATTATGCAAGCCATCAACGTCTTACTTCTGCATCTACCTTCATAAATCATTTTAGAGCTTAATAAAGTGTTACTACGCTCTAGCCTTGTGCAAAGAACAGTATTTCAGAAATCATGTTTGTTGCAAGAAAATTGTTCATTTAAATCTGAGAACAATGGTTGTTTGATTTTTATGAATATCATAATGGCCATACTTCCATTATGAATGGGTTGAATGTTATGAATCTTGGTAGTAATAGCAACATCTATAACACTGACGCTAAATGTTGCAAGACTAATACGAAAACCACATGTTTGTGGCACTGCTGTTGAGGTCACATTGGTAAAACCGCATGAAGAAACTCCACATGGATGGGCTTTTGGAGTAATTTGATTATGAATCAATTGAAACTTGCAAACTTTGTCTAACAGGTAAAGTGATTAAAACGCCTTTCAGATGTATATGGTCTAATAAGTGTAGCTACGTGTAGTGGATTTCTCTACTTCATTACCTTCATTGACGAATTAAGTAGGTAGATATAAGTATATCTGTTCAATGAACATAGACTGAAACCTTTGAAAAGTTTAAGTAATTTCATAATGAAGTAGAAAATTATCGTAATGAGAAAATATAAGTTTTAGCGATTGAATTGCGGAAAAGAATATTTGAGTTACAAGTTTGGCGAACGCCTGATGAGTCATGAAATAGTTTCATAACTTGCGCCTCCTGAAACTCAATAAAGGAGTGGAGTTTCTGAGAGACATAATCAAACCATGTATGACATGGTAAGATCAAAGATGTCATTAACTAATTTGCCATTATCCTTTTGGATTATGCTTTAGAGACTGCGGCTTTTACACTGACAAGAGCACCATTAAATCTGTTGAAATGACACCATATGAGATATGGCATGGAAGCCAAACCAATTTGCCTTTTCTTAAAATTGGGGAATGTGAGGCATATGTAAAGTGTTTACAACAAAATAAACTCAAATCCCAAATCAGATAAAGTGCTACTTTGTTGGTTATCCCAAAAATGTTGGGAATTTCCTTTATAACTATGTCGGAGCCAAAGTGTTTGTCACTAGGAACGGTGTATTTTTGAAGAAAAGGTTTCTTGCAAAAGGGTGATTGGGGGGACAGTGCAACATGACAAGATTAGATAATATTCGTTATCAGGTCAAAGTAATAAAGAACCAGGAGTAGTTCCAAAGTTTCCACACCACGAATGATACGGAAGCCCCTACATGTGATGTAGAGACTTTGGTCAAACTTGTAGCTAAAGCACACAGGTCAGGGAAAACTCATGCAAACCACTGTGGTATGCGTACAAGATATTGTTGTTAGACAATGATAAGCCTGCAACATAGAAAGGGGCAATGATGGGCCCTGACTATGGGAATTGGCTAAATGCCAAGAAATTTGAGATAGTATCCATATACAAAAACCAAGTTTAGAACTTGGTTGACCCTCCGAAAGGTGGTAGAAATAATGAACGTAAATGGATCTATAAGCAGATGCGGGTGGAAATGTTTACATCCATAAAGCTCAACTTGTTGCAAAGAGTTTTTTGACAAGTTCAAGGAGTTGACTATGATGAGATCATCTCTCCATAGCGATGCTAAAAGTCTTTTCGGGTTATTTTAGCAATTGCTGCATACTGCATTTATGAGATATAGCAGATGGATATCAAAATGGCTTTCCTTACGAGAAATTTAACCGACGACGTGTATATGATACAGCTTGAGGGTTTGTCAATCCAAAGGATGCTAGAAAGGTGTGAAAACTTTAGACTAAAGCAAGCATCAAGGAGTTAGAATCTTCATTTCGATAAAGTGGTCAAAGATTTTGATTTCATCAAGAATGAAGTCGATGATTGTAATTACAATAAAGTAAGTGGGAGCGCAAAAACACACTACTAGGAAATACCTTATAGGTAGATGCTTAGCAGTAGTGATGTGTAAGGGCCCCCCGCTACTACTAAGTAGTAGTAGCGCGGGCCATAATAACGCGCTACAGGTACATTTTAGTAGTAGCACGGGTGATGAAAACCAACGCTACTGATAAGTGGGCCCCACGGTACCCCCGTGTCGAGCCATATTAGCAGCGCCTGTTATATACCCCGCGTTACAACTAAGCCCATAACAGTAGCGCGGGTTATACGGCCCGCGCTGCTACTATGGATACACCGGCCCAGCTGTTGGGCCCAACTTAACAGCAGCGCTGGGTCGTATACACGCGCTACAGGTATCACTACTGGGAAAGGGCTTATAGGTGACCTCAAATCAGTGGCGGGCTTAGTCTAGCATCCGCCACTGCTGTTAGCAGTGGCGGGCTCCAAAATCCACCCCTGGTAACATTTGTCCAGATTGGCCATGGGAGATATGTTACCTGTGGCTGGCACAAAATCTTGCACGCCACAGCTAATTGAGTTACCAGTGGCGGGCAGCAATTCGTGCCCATCACTATATATTTTAGCCCTGCGGCAAAATTTATCAAAAAATAACAGTGGTGGGCGGCAATATGTACCCGCCACTGGTTACTCAACTAGTAGTGGCGGGCATTAGGAATCACCCGCCACAAACAATTGTGCCATGGATTGATGACATAGCTCATGCGCATCTATCCATCAAAAGAAAATAAAATAAAAATAGAAAATGAGATAGAGCTCCCACCCAAATCTTTCGTCACCTCATCTCTATCTCTCCCCCGCGACCCTCCTCGCCGCCGCCACCACCCACCACTCATGCCGGCCGGTTCCGGTGAGCTCCGGCCGCGTGCAGCACGCCACAGAGCTCCCCACGGTCCGCTCTTACCGCCCCTTTGGCCAGAGCCATAGCTCTATCGTAGTCTGCACCCTGCCCCATGGCTAGGGTTTTGCCTCATCATCTTGTTTGGCAGAATCCACCGCAACCGGCGATGGCCAGGCCAGATTTCGCCGGATCCGCCACCGGCATGGCACTGGTAGGTCCTTCCCCTCCTTTCTCGCCGGGATCCAGCTTCCCCACATCACCTCACCTTCTCCTTTCCTTCCCTTTGTTGCAGGTCACAATGGCGTGTTGATGGTGACGATGGCAGGAGGGTGATACATCTCCAACGTATCTATAATTTTTGATTGTTTCATGCTGGTATAATATCAATCTTGGATGTTTTATATATTATTTACTACAATTTTATATCATTTTTTGGGACTAACCTATTAACTTATTGCCCAGTGCCAGTTGCTATTTTCTACCCTGTTTTCGTTTTACAAAAAATCAATATCAAACGAAGTCCAAATGCCATGAAACTTTTTGGAGATTTTTTTATTGGACAAGATAAACACTAGAAGTTTTGGGAGGAGGCCAAAAGCCCTAAGAGGTGCCCATGAGGCACCAGGGCGTGCCTGGGGGGGCGCCTTGGTTCCTCATGGGGCCCACAGAGCTCCGTTTGACCTAATTCCTCCACTATAAATTCCCAAAAAAATCAGAAACCCTCAGGTGAGTCCACGATATAATTTTTCCGCCGCCGCAAGCTTCTATTTTCGAGAGATCCCATAAGGGGTCCTTTTCTTGCACTCCGCCGGAGGGGGAAGCGATCACGGAGGGGCTCTACATCAACCTTCTTGCCTCTCCGATGATGCGTGAGTAGTTTACCACAGACCTTCGGGTCCATAGTTAGTAGCTAGATGGCTTCTTCTCTCTTTTTGATCTTCAATACAATGTTCTCCTCGATGTTCTTGGAGTTCTATCTGATGTAATGACTTTTTGTGGTGTGTTTGTTGGGATCCGATGAATTGTGAGTTTCTGATCAGATTATCCATGAATATTATTTGAGTTGTCTCTGATCTCCTTTATGTAAGATTATTATAGCCTTGTATTTCTTCTCCGATCTATTGATTTGGTTTTGGCCAACTAGATTGATTTATCTTGCAATGGGGAGAGGTGCTTTGTAATGGGTTCGATCTTGCGGTGCTCAATCCAAGTGACAGAAAGGGACATGACACATATGTATCGTTGCTATTAAGTGTAAAAAGATGGGGTTTATTCATACGTGAGTTTATCTTGTCTACATCATGTCATCTTGCTTAAGGCGTTACTTCGTTCTTTTATGGACTTAATACACTAGATGCATGCTGGATAGCGGTCGATGTGTGGAGTAATAATAGGAGATGCAGGCAGGAGTAGGTCTACTTGTCTCGGACGTGATGCCTATATACATGATCATTTCCTTGGATATCATCATGATTATTTGCTTTTCTATCAATTGCCCAACAGTAATTTGTCTACCCACCATATGCTATTTTCTCGAGAGAAGCCTCTAGTGAAAACTATGTCCCCCGGGTCTACTTTATCATTTACTAAAACCCTAAAAATACATGCTGCACTTTTTCTTTATTTATTTTATTATGTAATTTAGTTTAATCTATCAATCTATCACAGACAATTTAATCATGCAATTTACCGCCGAGAGATTGACAATCTCTTGTTTGCATTGGGTGCAAGGGTGTGTTGTTTGTGTGCAGGTACTGCTAACGAGGTGTTGTGTGATTCTTCTACTGGTTCGATAAACTTGGTTTCATAACTGAAGAAAATACTTATCTCTACTGTGCTGCATCATCCCTTCCTCTTCGGGGAAAATACCAACGCAAGCTACAAGTAGCAGGAAGAATTTCTGGCGCCGTTGCCGGGGAGACATCATCAAAATCTATCAAGTACCTTTGGACAAACTTCATCTCCTTGCATTTACTCTATTTGCCTCTCATTTTCATCTCCCCCACTCCTAAAACTTTTTACAAAAATACAAAAATATTTTCCGTTTGCCTTTTTCTTGTTTGCTTCTTTGCTTGCTTTTATTGCCTTCATGTCAAACACTCAAGAACAGAAAGTAAAAGCAAAAATATAAGATACTATGGATCCACTTAAAGTTCACTACTTGGGTCATCTTCGATCCATTTGTGCTCGTGCTGAAACCCCAACTAGTTTAGTTGAGGGAAAATCATTAAATGAGCACGCTCATTTTGTGCGTCACCGTTTGTCTCAAAAAGGGAGACTCTTATGGCGTCAAATAAATTGTTTGCTATGCTATGCTTTGAATCTATGTGAAATTTATGATTTTACTTGTTTCTCTAAGAACCCTAAAAAACACCTTCCTTACCTATGTGAGTTTAATGATAATGAAATCTTGTCTTCTTATGCCAAGGGTGTTTAGAATTACTATGATATCAAACAAATTGAAAAATTTGTTGCTTTTAAGGGTGCTTATGAAGTTGCTTCTTTTATTGAAAAGTATGATGTTACTCTCTACAAATCTGAAAATGTTGAGATACTTAAATATTGCTATGAAAACTATGCTCCTAATGCCTATGTTAAAGAATTTATTGAGAGAATGTCTACTGCTTTGGAAGAGAATAATGATATGCATGAATCTATAGATAATTGTGATTTCGTTGACTCAATTGAAACATCCCCTCTTGATGAATGTGATGCTTGCTATTCTTATGGCCATGATGCCAATATTAATGATGCTTATAGAGATGAACTTGCTATAGTTCCTTATGTTAAAAATGAAATTATTGCTATAGCACCCATACTTGATAGCTCCTTGAATGAAAAGCATGACTGCAATAATGCTACTATAAATTCTATTAATGTGACTTGTGCTAATAATATGCAAAATTGCAAGCTTGGGGATGATAATTTTGTTACGTCCACTACTTATTGCAATGATCATGATTGGGGTGATAATGTTTCTTATGATCTTGAAAGTTTATTTAAACCTCATGATGAATATATTATTGATAATAATGTTTGCAATAATATTGAAAGTGGGTTTGGAAGGGTTCAATCTTTTGAAATCTTTGATAAATGTGGGTTTGGAGAGGTCATGACTTTAGTTGATGTCAATCCCACTATTTTGGAAGAGTATAAAAAATTTATGCATGTGGATCATGAAGAGAATATTTTATATGATAGTTATATTGTTGAATTTGATTATAATCCTACTTGTAATTACTATGAGAGAGGAAAATATGGTTATAGAAATGTTCATGTCACTAAATTATCTCTCTTTGTGTTGGAATTATTAATGTTTCATTTTCTTTATATGCATATGCTAGGTGTTGCTTGTCCTGATAATTTGTTTACATATAAAATGCCTATGCATAGGAAGTATGTTAGACCTAAATCTGTTTATCACATGTTTTATGATGCTCTCATTGTCCTTCAATTCTTGTCTTTCATGCGAGCATCATTTAAAATCTCAAAGCCTATCTTAATGGCTATAAAGAAAGAGCTTGTTGGGAGGCAACCTGTCGGATTCAGGGCTCCGCAAACCCAAGAAAGGTTCAAACTCTGGGGCGTGTGCGAAGAACTCAACCTCTCTAGTCAACCAACCTGTCGCCCTACAGCCTAGCTCGATGAACAAGGAAGAAGATGAACACGGCAGTTTACCCAGGTTCGGGCCACCTTACGGTGTAAGACCCTACTCCTGCTTTGTGGTGGATTGGCCTCACGAGGGGCTGAGGATGAACTAGTACAGAGGATGAACAAGTTCGCGGGGCTTGCTCTGTGGATGGAAAGGATCTCTATGGTCAGATCAGTCCGGATCAGATGGGATCGGCCTCCCTCAACTGTGGTGGCTAGCTTATACTTATCGTGGCCTCGGTCCTCTTCCCCAAAAATGTAGGCGGGAAGGGATTCCACAATGACCAATTTGAAAGGGGACAAGTAGTACATCTTATCCGGACAAAAGGTGGTCTTTGCCTGCAAAGCTTCTGGTCGTGATGCTGCGGTGGGCTCGGCGATGACATCCGTCCTGCCGTCCTGGCGGTCTTGGTCTCGTTGCACGGGAATGGAAACCTTTGGCTGATTCCTCAGGACCCTGCGCCTGCGCTTGCCTCCTTAGCACCAAAGAGGAAACATGCTCCTCTGCGCCCGCTGGCACCCGCCTAGCCTTGGTCGTCATGGCTTACGTCACCGCAACCTCATGAGGTTGGGCACCTGCATAGGAAACTCCGCTCCTCAGGAGCAGCCCAGAGATGGCCACTCCCTCAGGAGGTCTTGGCGCCATCTGCCTCGCGAGGCTTGGCCCCACACGAGGGTCTTGTCTTGCTAGTGTCGAATCTGGACCGTACCAGGTCGTCGATGGTGCCACGCCGTGGGCCACTGGTAGGCAAGTCTGGGAACCCTGGTTCCCAGAACACCGACAGTAGCCCCCGGGCCCAAGGAGTGCTCGGACTTGGCTTCGAGGAGATGCCAAAGAGCAAGGGCGAAGCGCCGCGGGCCCCAATTGCATGCGGGCCAGGCTAACGCATGGCGCTTGACGGGGCGTTGATGCTCTTCTTCAAAGTCTTCGAAGAGGACGGCCGACGTCTGGAGTGCTACCTGGGTCACGATCCTCAGGAGGTCCTTTCCTTTCGTTTCATTCCTACGCAAAAGTCATGAAGGGTCCCGCGGGGGTGTGTAAAGATCTAGACACTTTTGCCTTAATGTTAACGTCCCCAACTTATGTTGTGTTTGCGTCTCTCGCTAAGGCACGGTTCCCCCTTTTCATTCTCGCGGTAGCTTAGTGCTCTACGCCGATAGGACACAGTCCCCAGGCAAGATTCGGCCGTCCCTGGTATGCCAGGTCGCGATGCCGTGGTCAAGGCCAGGAGGTGAGCGGCCCGAGGTCCGGTAAGAGCCCCCTAGGCGCGATGCTCAGGAAGTCCCCTTTGGCGCGCAAGCGGCTCCCGAAGGACTGAAAGGGGAGTTCCCTTGCCCAAGCGAGATCACGAGAGATGAAACACCGATTATGGGGTTCGCGCCCGGGTGTGCGAACGGACTTATCTTGGCGAGCCTGTGGTGGTTTCCTTGTTACGAGGGCGAGCTTCTTATGCGACACTAGGCTGTGCCCTTCTCCTGATGCCCCACCCCCCGTAGGGCTCCAACCGACTCCATCTCTCCCGCTCGTCAGGGTGCTCTACGTCCTCGGGACCCGTCTCTCGAGCGAGGCTCGGCCGCCGCTGGTATGCCAGGTCATGATGCTGTGGTCAAGGCCAGGGGGTGAGGGCTCGAGGGCCGGTAGGAGCCCCTGAGGCGCGGTGCTCAAGGGCCCCCCTTTAATGTGCAAGCGACTTGCACGAGAAAAGAGTAGTTGGCTCCGAGGGGGTTCCTAGGAGGGGTTGCGCCCCGTGTCACGTAGCGCAGTATCCTTCCGCGGTGGCGAGGTGTTGGTGAAGCTGCTCATGATCCTGCCTTAGGAGGTTCCCATCTCTGAGGCTCTAGCAGCAGAAGTCGAAACTGGTGAGGACGGTGGCAGCGTTGTCGACGAGGGGCTTCCAATGAGCGGGGCAGGTGGCGGCAGTGGTGTTGCTTCTTAGTTTTACCCTGCAACATTTACCGTGCCTCGTGGAGGCGTAAGACTTCTGTTTAAGCTTGTGGAACAATCTGTGCTTGTAATAATTATTAGGACCCCGTGGTTTCCTTATTGCGCCAAGTTTCCTTCATGCTTGCTTTTGTGCTCTGCATCGGCAGGGCCCAGCCCCGTGCATACCTTGACCGCTTTTGGGGCGTCCGGATCACCAGGACGACACCAAGGGGCAAGGGGCTACTTGACTAGTGTGGCCTTGAGTGGCGATGCTAAGGAGGTCCCCCTTGACGTGTGAGCAGCCTTCATGAAGGAAACGTGGACGCCGGGGTGTAGGACTTCGCGCTCTGCGTCGGCAGGGCCCAGCCCCGCGCATACCTCGACCGCCGTTGGGGCGTCCGGATCACCAGGACGACACCAAGGGGTGAGGGGCTACGTGAATAGTGAGGCCCCTGAGTCACGATGCTTAGCAGGTCCCCCTTGACATTTGAGCAGCCCTCATACCTTTGACCGCCAGCTTTCACCTGGGGGGAACGTGAGAAGACCAGGTACCCGGACCTGGTAGGATAGCGTGTGCCAGGCGGGGCCTGAGCACAGCCCCCGTGTCCAGCCCCCTCGCGCGATCCTCCCGAGGGGGAAGCTGTGGGGTGTTGCTGATCGAAGAGCCGAAAGCTGTCCTAAGGTTGATGCGGCCATGGGGGCCACCCTCAGTTGTTTATTCACCAGCGCGGAGCATGGTGCTTCAACTTTAGCGTGGGCATAGCCGCTCCTCGACCGTGTCGTCCTCTAGCGCAGAGCATGTGTTGGAAATATGCCCTAGAGGCAATAATAAATTGGTTATTATCATATTTCCCTGTTCATGATAATCATTTATTATCCAAGCTAGAATTGTATTGATCGGAAACTCAGATACATGTGTGGATACATAGACAGCAACATGTCCCTAGTGAGCCTCTACTAGACTAGCTCGTTGATCAAAGATTGTTATGGTTTCCTAGCCATAGACATGAGTTGTCATTTGATAACGGGATCACATCATTAGGAGAATGATGTGATGGACAAGACCCAAACTACAAACGTAGCATATGATCGTGTCAAGTTTATTGCTATCGTTTTCTGCATGTCAAGTATATGTTCCTACGACCATGAGATCATGCAACTCACTGACACAGGACGAGTACCTTGTGTGTACCAAATGTCGCAACGTAACTGGGTGACTATAAAGGTGCTCTATAGGTATCTCCGAGGGTGTCTGTTGAGTTGGCATGGATCAAGACTGGGATTTGTCACTCTGTATGACGGAGAGGTATCTCAAGGCCCACTCGGTAATACAACATCACAAGAAGCTTGCAAGCAATGTGACTAATGAGTTAGCCACGGGATCTTGTATTACGGAACGAGTAAAGAGACTTGCCGGTAACAAGATTAAACTAGGTATGGAGATACCGACGATCGAATCTCGGTCAAGTAACATACCGATAGACAAAGGGAACTGCATACGGGATTAGCTGAATCCTTGACATCGACGTTCGATCGATAAGATATTCATAGAATATATAGGAATCAATATGGGCATCCAGGTCCCGCTATTGGTTATTGACCATAGAGGTGTCTCGGTCATGTCTGCATAGTTCTCGAACCCGCAGGGTCTACACACTTAATGTTTGGTGACGATATAAGTATAGTTGAGTCATTATGGTGGTTACCTAAGGTTGTTCGGAGTCCCGATTGAGATCCCGGACATGACGAGGAACTCCAGAATGGTCCGGAGGTGAAGATTGATATATTGGACGAAGGGTATTGGAGTCCGGAATTGTTCTGAGGGTACCGGGTGATGACCAGCATGACTGAAAGGGGTTTCGGGGGGTCCCGGCAAGTGTTGGGGGGCCTCATGGTCCAAGCAGAGGGGGCAAACCAGCCCACTAAGGGGCTGCGCGCCCCCTCATCCTTTCCCATGTCACCAGGAGAGGTGGGGCACCCCCTCTAGGGTTTCCCTCCACCCGGCTTGGGGGGCAAGTCATCCTAGGGGAGATCCCATCTGCCCTGGTAGCCGCCCCCCTATGGGACACCCTAGGGGCGCCACCCCCTCCTCCCTTCCCCTATATATAGAGAGGTAGAGAGAGGGAAGCCGCACCCTAGAGCACCCTTCTATGCCACGGCGCTGCCTCTCCTCTCCCTCGTATCCCTCTTCCTCTCCGTAGTGCTTAGCGAAGCTCTGCTGAGATTCCGCCACCACCACCGCCACCACGCCGTCGTGCTGCCAGAGGACTCGAGCTACTACTTCACCATCGCTCGCTAGATCGAGGAGGTGAAGGAGTCATCAATCCATACGTGTGTTGAACACGGAGGTGCTGTCCGTTTGGCATTTGCATGGGGAGTTTGTGGGACGGATCGTGATTGGATCGCGAAGACGTTCAACTACATCAACCGCGTTTCTTAACGCTTCCGCTTAGTGATCTACAAGGGTATTAGATCCAGTCTCTCCTCTCGTAGATGGTCATCTCCAAGATTGGATCTTGGTGAGCATAGGAAATTTTTTTGTTTCCCATGCAATGTTCCCCAACAGCATGGGGCTTCCACTGGTACGTGGGTGGGAGTTCCCTCTGGGGGGAGACTCCGGGGCATGTACAGCCCCGTCCGGACACGTGGCTTGCACGGCCGGACTAGAGGAGGTGTATATGGGCACCCGTGAGCCAGCGAGGGACTCACGAGGCCCTACCTCAAGGCGGGTTGCGCCTGAATTTTTTACGGGGTGCTTGTAAAAATCATGAGAGATGTTGGGGTGGCCTGTGCTGAGTGAATCTCCGAAGGACATTGCATGAGAAGGCCAAGCGCCAAAGACCCCCGGAGGTGACGTGAACGGGGCCGGCCCGCCAGACGGAGCTCAGCCGTTTGGTTTATCGACGCTGTAGGGACGGACCCGAGCACAGACGCTGTGCCCAGTCTTCTCATGCAACAATCCTAAAGAAAAACAACCAGCGCGCGGCTCCCACGGCGGCGAGGCACCGGGTAGCACGCCCTAACTCATCCACTCTTGATTAGCTCATGCGAGAACAAGGCACCAAGGACCATGGGAGGTGTCGTGCATGAGAGCTAGCCCGCGAGACAGAGCTCAGCCACTTGGGTTTAGCAACGCTGCAGGGACGGACCCGAGCACAAACGCCATGCCAGTCCTTAATCATGAGGCGGTCGCGGGCGGATTCGCAAGGGCGCAGCGACATCATAGTGACGAAGCACCGGACAGGCAGTTGAGATACTTAGTAAACTCATGAAGGCAAAGCCAGTTCTGCCTGAGGATGATGCAGCCCGAGGGGTGCCCTCAGTTGAACAAACCAAAAAGTCACCTGGCACCATCGTTGTAGAAGCATTGGAGTAGCTGAAGACGCTTACCATAGAGATCGCTCCTCACGAGCCGACAGGCTCCTGTGTCCCGGGAGGCTCCGGAGGTCCGGGGGGCTCGCGAGGGTCCGTCACCTCCTCGATCAGGACCGCCTAGCGCTTGGCCTCGTGAGCCGCCAAGGCTCCCTGCATGAGGCACTGGTACGAGGCGGCCACGTTCAGTAGGTCGAACGGCATGCGGACATAGCTGCAGGGGTAGCCCCCGCTCCGGCCGACACGGGATGGCCAGAAGAGGTCCTGCGAAGCAGCCCTATTGAGGCCTGGGATGTTGACGCAGATGCGCAGTTCGCCACACATGTCATGGGACGACAGCTACACTGGATGGCGCGGGGCGACGCTCGCCACGCATGGCTCACGCCTCCCGAAGCTCCTCGATTGCCTTGGTGATGAACTCCTGAGCGCCTAGTGCCCCGCACCTTGCGCCTTGCTCACGGAGGCGTGCGTCGAAGCATGCCCCACGTGGTGCCCGAACGCCTCTCTCGTGACGCTGTTCAGGTCAGAGGCCCTCCAAACAAGAGCCCCCGAGTCCGTCCCGATAGGGGCACCGGGCGCGCCTTCCTATGCGAGTGGGAAAGACGCCCCAGCAGAGGGCTCGGGGCTTGAGGCATGGCCGTCGGGCGCCCCAGCCTCCTGACGGCCCTTTGGGAGAAGCTGCTTCTGCTTGGTGATGGCCTCAGGAGGCAGGATGGCACCCACGCCATCTGAGTTCTTGACCGCCGCCGAGTGCCCTGGAAGTTGGCGATGAAGCACTCGCGTAGCTCGTCCCAGGAGGAGATCGACCCCACCGGGAGGTTCAGGAGCCAAGAACGAGCACCATCCTTGACGGCCATGGGGAACAAATTAGCCATGACCTTGTCGTTGCCGTTTACTGCCTCGATGCTCAGCTCGTAGAGCTGGAGGAACTTAGCGGGGTCGGGGGTGCCGTCGTAGCGTGGAGACAGATCCGGCTTGAGTTTGCCAGGCCAGACGACGAGGCACAGCTCCGGGGTGAAAGCACGGCAGCCTGCCGCACTCACAGGGGCCTACCACTGGGGAGGAGCCTGGTCTCAACGCATGCGCGCTGCTGCCTCTGGTGGTACGCGGTCTTGACGTGGCGGTGCTGGAAATGCACGCACTTCTCCTTGAGGCCGCTGCACCACCTGGCACCTTCCTTCATCGCGCACCGGCGCCCTGCGCGGCGGGTCAAGCTGGGGTGCTTCATGCCTGGGCTCGGGACCCACGCCATGTAGAGGAGGAGCAGGAGGAACGCCGTGAGCCACGTCGCCCGACAGGGACGGCAGAGGACGAGGCAAACGGGACGGTGCTGGGGCCTCACCGGCGGCGTTGACGAGCTCGGCGATGCGGGCGAGCTAGTCATCGTAGAGGTCGTTGGCCGAACGATAGCGCAAATGCTCACATGCCATGAGCAGCGCAGCCTGCGCGTTCGCCGGCCCGCGACGAACGTGAGAAGACGATGCCGCGGCTGGAGTTGGTGATGGAGTCACGGTGCAGCCGTCGCGCTACGCGGACGGTGGCATCGACGAGTCCTGCTATTCGCGGGCAGCATGGTCAGTGGCGGCATTAGCCACTTGGGTGGCAGAGTGGCAAGTGGCGCCGTTGCCCGCGGGTGCCTTCTGGGCGACACGAGCGGCCCGACGCTCGGCTCGAACATGGCGAGCGTCGGTCATTGGAACGGCGGAACGGCGGTGGAGCGAGTGGTGGGAGAGAAGCTTCGACATGCCCCTACCTGGCGCACCAAATGTCGGATTCAGGGCTTCGCAGACCCAAGAAAGGTTCGAACTCTGGGGCGTGTGCAAAGAACTCAACCTCTCCAGCCAACCAACCTGTCACCCTACAGCCTAGCTCGATTAACAAATAAGAAGATGAACACGGTAGTTTACCCAAGTTCGGGCCACGTTGCGGTGTAAGACCCTACTCCTGCTTTGTGGTGGATTGACCTCACGAGGGGCTGAGGATGAGCTAGTACAGGGGATGAACAAGCTCGCGGGGCTTGCTCAGTGGGTGCAAAGGATCTCTATGGTCGGATCAGTCCGGATCAGATCGGATCGGCCTCCCTCTACTGTGGTGGATAGCTTATACTTATCGTGGCCTCGGTCCTCTTCCCCGAAAATGTAGGCAGGAAGGGATTCCACAACGGCCAATTTGAAAGGGGACAAGTAGTACATCTTATCTTGACGAAAGGTGGTCTTCGCCTGCAAAGCTTCTGGTCATGACGTTGCGGTGGGCTCGACGATGACATCCGTCCTGCTGTCCTGGCGGTCTTGGTCTCGTTGCACGGGAATGGAAACCTTTGGCTGATTACTCGGGACCCCGCGCCTACGCTTGCCTCCTTAGCACAAAAGAGGAAACCTGATCCTCTGCGCCCGCTGGCGCCCGCCTGGCCTTGGTCATCATGGCTTACGTCACCGCAACCTCATGAGGTTGGGCACCTGCATAGGAAACTCCGCTCCTCAGGAGCAGCACAGGGATGGCCGCTCCCTCAGGAGGTCTTGGGGCCATCAACCTCGCGAGGCTTGGCCCCCCGCAAGGGTCTTGTCTTGCTGGTGTCAAAACTGGGCCATACCAGGGCGTCGATAGTGCCACGCCGTGGGCCGCAGGCAGGCATGTCTGGGTACTCTGGTTCCCAGAACGCCGACACAACCCAATGAATAAAATTATTTTTTTCCTTTATGTTTTTGTTTTTGTGTGCTTGCACAATTATGCTTCTGTTATGATTGTGTTTTTTATGTTTTAATTAGTGTTTGTGCCAAGTAAAGCCTTTGAGATGATTTAGAAGATAGAATAAGTGATGTTGTTTCAAAAGTAGAAAGTTTTGCGTCCAGCGCAGAAATTTTGGTTCTGTATTGGAGCGTAAAAAAAATCTGACATTTTTACACAGTATTGGTATATGAATTTCCCATGTTTTCCTAAATTTTCAGAATTTTTGGAGTTACCGAAGTATGGCTTTTAAATATATTGCTACAAAGTGTTCTGTTTTTGACAGATTCTTTTTTTGATGTGTTGCTTGCTTGTTTTGATGAAACTATGAATTGTATCGGGGGTTTTAAGCCATGGTGAAGTTAGAATACAGTAGTTATAATGCAAATATAAAATATGAATGGGTTTGCAACAGTACTTAAAGTAGTGATTTATTTTGTTATACTAACGGATCTCACGATGGTTTTGTTGAGTTTTGTGTGATTGAAGTTTTCATGTTTTGGGTGAGATCACGATGGATGATGGAATAATGAGTAGCAAAAGCCTAAGCTTGGGGATGCCCATGTCACCCCAAGGTAATATTCAAGGAAGACTCAAGCGTCTAAGCTTGGGGATGCCCGGAAGGCATCCCCTCTTTTTTCTACCAACCATCGGTAATTTTACTTTGAGCTATATTTTTATTCATCACATGATATGTGTTTTGCTTGGAGCGTCTTGTATCATATGAGTCTTTGCTTTGTTTGCTTTCTAGTTTGTCACAATCATCCTTGCTGAACACACCTATTTTGAGAGAGTCATACGTTATCATGATTTGTTAGAATAATCTATGTGCTTCACTTAAATTTTTTGAGCTAGGCAGTTGCTCTAGTGCTTCACTTAAATCTTTTTGAGTACGGCGGTGGCCATATTTTGAGGAAATATTTAATTCCCGTTCTTCACTTAGATTATTTGGGGAGTTGATAAAATTTTCAAGAAATAAACTCTCATGCTTCACTTATATTATTTTGAGAGTTGTTGAAATTTTGAAGAAATAAATTCTCATGCTTCACTTATATTATTTTGAGAATTGATAAGATTGAAATTTTGAAGAAATATTTGCACTCTCATGCCTCACTTAAATCTTTTTGAGAGTTGACATGGTGATTGATAGTAATGGTAATTTGCACAAGATATTTATTTGGTCCCAAAGTGATGAATATTCAAGAGGGAGATAGATAAAAACTTTCATATAGATCATTGGATATGATGAGTGTGATTCCTTGCAATAGTTTTGCGATATGGAGATGATGATATGTGAGTCATGCTAGTGAGTAATTATGATTTAGTAAGAATATTGGTGTTAAGGTTTGTGATTCCCTATGCATGCACGCAAGTCAATAGTTATGCAACTAAATTTTATCCTACTTATGGTGCATTATTCGGTGTTAGTTATGTTCAATGCATGTTTATGACCGTTTTTGCTTTTTGGTTGGTCGCTTCTCAATCTATTTGGTAGCCTTCATTTGTACTAAGCGGAAATAATGCTTGTGCATCCAAACTCTGTAAACCCAAGTTGTGCCAGATGAGTCCACCATACCTACCTATGTGCGGTATTTCAATGCCGTTCCAAGTAAATTTGTGTGTGCCAATTCTAATTTTCAAAACAATTTTTCTGTTTTGTGTGCCCGTACCGCTCATGAGGCGGAAAGGGGTAGCCAATATCTTCCATGCTAAGTCGGTTATTCTCATCATGAGTGTTTATTCACTTGTCATTACACGAGAGTGTGGCAGGTAATAGGGATGCCCTGTCCCGAAATGTGAAATGAAATGAAATGATAAATCTTATATGATGATATTAATAAATTCCTTGGAAAGTGATGGTATAGAGGGCACCCGTGGATATGGCTAGCCATGGATTGTGAAAGAACGGTGGAAAAGAAATAACTTTATTTTCTGTCTGGGAACCGCCTATAATTTATCTAGCATGGAATATATTGGGAATTCTCGTTCGTTTTCATTGACAGGAAAAGCATGCCTCCCAAAATTTATTATCTCTCTAATTTAAGCTTTGAGCTCTGGCACATTAGCAAATCTCTGCTTCCCTCTGCGAAGGGCCTATCTATTTACTTTTATGCAAAAAAATTGAGTCTCCATCTTCTCTTATAAAAGCACCAACTAGAGAGCACTATTGTCATACTTGTGCATTGGATGTTGCTAATATGGAGTGTGTTTCATTAATGGATCAATGATTGAGCATAATGGGCTAGGGATAACTTTCTTTAGTGTTCATATTTTGAAAGGCATGGTTGCTTGTTAGTATGCTTGAGTATCTATGTTTTCATGTCAAATTATAGAATATTGCTTTGAATCATTCAAGTCCAAATGTCCATGCTACAAAGAAGAAAAGAATATGATGACTATGTTAGGCAGCATTCCACATCAAAAATTCTGCTTTTATCATTTACCTACTCGAGGATGAGCAGGAATTAAGCTTTGGGATGCTGATACGTCTCCAACGTATCCATAATTTTTTTATTGTTCCATACTGTTATAATATCAATCTTGGATGTTTTAAATATCATTTACAGCAATTATATACCATTTTTTGGGACTAACCTATTAACTTAGTGCCGAGTGCTATTTTCTGTTTTCTACCCTGTTTTTGTTTTATAGAAAATCAATATCAAACAAAGTCCAAATGCCACGAAACTTTTTGGAGATTTTTTTATTGGACAAGATAAACACTAGAAGCTTTAGGAGGAGGCCAGAAGCCCCAGGAGGTGCCCACGAGGCACCGGGGCGCGCCTGGGGGGGGGGCAGGCGCGCCCTGGTACCTTGTGGGGCCCATAGAGCTCCATTTGACCTAATTCCTCCACTATAAATAACCAAAAAATCAGAAACCCTCAGGGGAGTCCACGAAATACATATTCCGCCGCCGCAAGCTTCTGTTCTCGAGAGATCCCAGATGGGGTCCTTTTTCGGCACTCCGCCGGAGGGGGAATCGATCACGGAGGGGCTCTACATCATCCTTGTTGCCTCTCCGATGTTGCGTGAGTAGTTTACCACAGACCTTCGGGTCCCTAGTTAGTAGCTAGATGGCATCTTCTCACTTTTTGATCTTCAATACAATGTTCTCCTCGATGTTCTTGGAGTTCTATCCGATGTAATGACTTTTTATGGTGTGTTTGTTGGGATCCGATGAATTGTGAGTTTATGATCAGATTATCCATGAAAATTATTTGAGTCTTCTCTGATCTCTTTTATGCATGATTATTATAGCCTCGTATTTCTTCTCCGATCTATTGATTTGGTTTGGCCAGCTAGATTGATTTATCTTGCAATGGGGAGAGATGCTTTGTAATGGGTTCGATCTTGCGGTGCTCAATCCCATTGACAGAAAGGGACATGACACGTAAGTATCATTGCTATTAAGGGTAAAAAGATGGGGTTTAGTCATACGCGAATTTATCTTGTCTACATCATGTCATCTTGCTTAAGGCGTTACTCCGTTCTTTTATGGACATAATACACTAGATGCATGCTGGATACCGGTCGATGTGTGGAGTAATAGTAGTAGATGCAAGCAGGAGTCGGTCTACTTGTCTCGGACGTGATGCCTATATACATGATAATTGCCTTGGATATCGTCATGATTATTTGCTTTTCTATCAATTGCCCAACAGTAATTTGTCAACCCACCGTATGCTATTTTCTTGAGAGAAGCCTCTAGTGAAAACTATGGCCCCCGGCTCCACTTTATCATTTACTAAAACCCTAAAATGCAGTTTTTCTTTATTTATTTTATTTTGTAATTTAGTTTAATCTATCAATCTATCACATACAATTTAATCTTGCAATTTACCGCCAAGAGATTGACAACCTCTCGTTTGCGTTGGGTGCAAGGGTGTGTTGTTTGTGTGCAGGTACTGCTAACGAGGTGTTGTGTGATTCTCCTACTGGTTCAATGACCTTGGTTTCATAACTAAGGGAAATACTTATCTCTACTGTGCTGCATCATTCCTTACTCTTCGGGGAAAATACCACAGCAAGCTACAAGTAGCAGAGGGCGCCGACTCAACGAGGAGGAGCAGGAGGGGCGCACCTCCCTCTTCTTCCAAGGCGACGAAGGGCTCTCTGCCATGGCATGGTGAGCTCGTCCCCTCCCCATCTCTGCCTCTTTCTCTTTGTTCCACTACAATCTTGCCATCGATGGATGTTTTGGTAATGTTTGCCATGGATGAGTATATATATACAAGTGCCCTGCAGTTTGAGGTGTTCCTCTTGTGTTGCTGCACTTTAGTCTTTAGATACAACAACATTAGGTCCATGGATGGATGAGCACATACAGCTAGTAGCCTAGCAGTGCTAGCAATAACAACAAAAACCTTGTGATTGATTCTGTTTAGGTAAGCTATAGTCATCGACCCGTGCTACTGCACGGACTAGCTATTTTGCAAATTTCGTAAGATAAATACAGGAAGATAGAATTTGAATGATAGTAGTTTGATCAGAGCATGAATGCCAACTAAACATGTGTATGCTTCTTCCAGATTTGGGTAGCAGGATCGCTCCCGGTTAGGGTAGTAGGGTAGATAGTGGTGAGTAATCCGCATGTGGGTATTTGGCATTCAATGCCGTGGATGAGTTGTACCTAAACCGCCTTCTTGGCATCTTCTATCTATGATCTCGATACGTCAACTTTGATGTATTCTTGAAAAATGCTTCTTCCAGATTTCTCTTTACCAGAATTGGATGTTGTATGCACCTTCATCTTGAAGTCCAATTACTTAGCTTATTTGAGACAAGCTCGTTTGTTTTTAACTGTACTACAGGCTTGTACTGCCTCTTATCACAAATTCCACATGAGTTGATTCCAAGTTCAGACAATACCTAGCAATCATTCGATCTGAAGGTGTTGCACTTTTATTTTATTTCAAATCATGAGGAAAGGGGTTCAGATATGTGACTACTCTTTGTTGTACAGACTATTTGTTTTCTATGCTGCACTAACCAATCTTAGAATTATAGTACATATGTTAATTCTCAGAGCACTTCTAGATCAAATATACACACTGCTATACACACTCATTTGTTGCTTGCTTGTTTATTTGCTATGACAGACGCGATGACGAATGACATCGTATCAGCGGAATTTCAAAGACTACAAGGATAATATGTAAGGCAGTCGTGCCTTGAGCTGATGCATTGGTTCGAGTCCTTCTTTATGGCGAATACCCTCACTTCAAGTAATTTCCACCTTCTTTGTAATACTCTACATAGACTTTGTTTTGGTACTTGCTGGAATGTTACTGCACAACATTTTAAGGGTCCTTCCTCCCCTTCTCTATTTCTTATTTTTTCCCCTGTGCAATTTCTCATCTTAAATTTTTGTTGCTTCCCCTATGTCTAGAAAAAGAAGGAGGTGAGGAAGGAGAAGGAGCAGAACAAGGGCAAGGGATCTCACTGCCATGGCCATAGAGAGATGAACCACAACCACCTCACCCAGGTCACTGCGGTCCGCCTCAAAATTTAACCATTTGCAAGCATCTTCTTGCAATACACATATGCTGCTGCTATTCTAGTATAGGCAAGTCCATAACTGAATGTGTAGGTGTCAATGATTTGGGTAATTAATAGCTATATATAAATACCATGTCCTTTTCTTGCCTTAAAATTGTCCTAATTAGTTAGTGATCCTGGTCGTTAGTGGCTTCATGGCTTCTTATTCTTTTTCTTTTGCAGGTGACATCCAATCAGGAAAGAATGGTTGAGTAGAAGGCTACTAGGAGGAGCAAGTATTCAGCCATTTCATTCGTCCTATTTTCTTTCTTGTTGATTTAGACCATCGATGATCTATGTGAGCCTATGTAAATTTGTAAATCGATGATGATGTATGAAATTTGTGCGCTGGATGCCAACCTATATGCTATCTTTATGTGATGTGAACAATATATATTACATGAACTGTACCGTGTACATAACAGTACAGTACGTGCATTTTTTTTTTAAATTCGAAAATTGCTAGCAGTGTAGAGCACTGTGCTCACCAGTGGTGCATCTGCTATGGTGCACCCATTTAGTAGTGGCGGGTGCTACTTCATGCCTGCCGCTGGTGGCCTTTTAGCAGTGGTGGGAGGTCAGTGGCGGGCTTGCCTGGCCCCTAGCCCTCCACTAATGCCCATTTTGCACCCACCACTGCTAGGCATTCATGCAGTAGTGTATTGGGCTTAGCTGTAGCGCGGGCCACTTGCCCTGCGCTACTGCTAAGCCCCTCTTATCCTCTCCTGTCCATGTGCTACCTCACTCGCTCTCCTCGCCGTACGTCGCTGTCGCCGCCACTGCTGTCGCCGTCACCCCCGCTCCTCCTCCACTTAGGTATCTCTCTCCTCCCTCTCCCTCCCTCCATCCCTCCTCCCGACGCCCTCCTGTCTCCTACCGCCGCCCTCCTCCCTCCTCCTACTCTCTCCTACCACTGTCGTCCTTCCTCCTCCCTCCTCGCGCTGCCCCCATCCCTCCTCCTCCTCTCTCCTCCCGCCGCCCTCCTCCCACCTCCTCCTCTCTCATCCAGCCGCCCACCGCCCTCCTCCTCTGTCCTCCTTCCTTCTCCTCCTCCTGAAATATAATAGAATAGAATTAGTAAATTTAGGTTTTTTGAATATAATAAAATGTTGGTTTTTTGAATAGAATAGAAAATTTTATGTATCAAATAGGTTTTTTTAGTACAATAGAATGTATATTTTTTGAATAGAATAGAATTTTTTTAGTAAATGTAGGTCTTTTGAATAGAATAGAAGATTAGTAATAGAACAGAAAATTTTAGGTCTCGAATAGGTTTTTTGAATATAAAAATATTTTAGGTATCGAATATTTTTTTTAGGTATTTACATTAACCAAATACCTTTAAATATTTTAGGTATCAAATAAAATATAAAAATGTTGTTGTCAATTATACCTTTAAAGAATGCTATATGAGATTTGATGATCTAAAATTTTCATTCTGTGGAATATGCAGGCTTTCTAGTCTCGCGTCTCCCAGGAGTGATCATCGTCGGAGCTTCCTCTACAGCAGAGTGGGTGAGCTAAAAGTCCACCTCCTCCTCCTCCTCCGCTCTTTGTTTCATGTCACTAAAACATTCTGTCGAGAGTGGTATGGTTTGTATATATGATGATATTTGGACATGTATTGGTTCTCTCTTTGGACATGTGTATGATTTTGCAGGGAACACCACCGAGTGGCCTATTGTTTGCCGGAATGTTGATTCATTTCCATTCCGGCAAATTTCAGGCGCTCAATATGTCCTATTTTAGAAAAGGTCATGCCAAAAAATTTCGTGGATTTTAGCATGACTTGTGCTATAAAGTAGGAAATATCGAGTGCCCGTGATTTGCCGGAACAGGAATTAAACGACATTCCGGCAAAACATAGGCCATTTTTTTATGTCATTACTCGATATATGTAACGGGTTGACTTTCAGTCTGTCGGGGCTCCTTGTGTGACTTTCAGTCTGTTCTTGAAGGAAGGATCCTGACTGTTGACGTGGGGGTCGTTTCCTCTTCTTCTTCTCGTGATATACCTTGGTAATGCACGAGAGAAGGGGGGAAGTGACCATCACCGACGGTTGAAATATCCGTGAGGGAGTGTCCACCATATACGGTCAAAATATCAGAGAGGAAGAATCCTGACTGTTATCGTGGGGGTCGCTTCTCCTTCTTTCCCGTGTGCTAGACATTTTGGTGTAATGCACTTTGGAAAGAAAGGAGGAGCGACCATCACCGACGGTAACAATATCAGAGAGGGAGTGCCCACCATATACACCTCGTGAGATGAGAGTTTTCAAGGAAGACTCGACAGAATGAAAGACAACCTGTGCTAAATAATGATCTATGTGTTGAGTTCCTGGTAATTGCCGTTGATTTTTAATCTTTGAATTATGAACACAGGAAATGTCTGACGACGATAGGATCCACGAGTGCGATTACTGCACCGATGACGGGGGTATGTGTGACTAGCCTCACCTGGATTACGGTAGGTGCTTTACCCTCACGCTGAAGGAGACCTTCGAACATTTTACGGTATGTTACGACGGCAAGTATTTTTTTGTAATTAAGCATGACTTGTGCTTTTTTGCTTTAACATGTAATTTTGTTTTTTACAATTCGACTAGTGCATCCCCAGCTATGCAAGACCGTATGTCTTAGACAAGCTCGGTTTCGAAGATAGGGAGAGTATGGAGACGAAGAAAGCTCACCTAAAGATGAAACATGGTTTCATTTTTGCGGTTAAGCTCTACAATGTAGTAAATCACACACTTTTTGGTTGTTCAAATTGGAAAGGACTATGCAAGGCCTATGGATTTCAGGAGGATATGAAAATAACCTTCAATATTGGTCCTGAAGATAATATCGACATTTGGGTGAATGTGGACATGATTCCAATTATACCTCTATGTGAGTTTGTCAAACAAATTTGTTAAGTAATTTATATTGTTTATTTAAAAATAGTTGGTATTCATCCCTACTAAACTTATTTATTTATAATTTACAACTTATTTCTTTTTTCGAAGAAATACACGGAAGGCTGCAGACAAGACCAACTACAGTTATCGCTCAGAGCTAACTTGGGAGGAGAAAAATTCTCTTGTCTTATTTGTTAATGATGTCGAGACTTTTAAGATCAATTTTGAAATTTGCCAAAATTATAGTGGATATGTGCCTCTAGTCCATGAGTTGAGTGATGGTAATATCCGTGCAAATAGCATGGTAAGATTTTGTTCTATTGTGTCACTAGTCCATCTTTTGCATACATTCTTCTTAAGTAAACTACATTGCTAACTATGTTACTATTAATTATGTTCTTCAACAGAACCTCTCGAAGGATGTTGTGCCTCAGCTGATGAATGCCAAAGCTGAGATGAGTACGATTAGCTTACGGCCAAGTCCGCCGGTGGCTTTCCAAAGTGCATACTCGATTTCTCTAACAGATGAAAGCCTCAAAATCAAAGGATGGAGAAAAGTAATGGATGCGCGCAAGCAACCAATTGGAGACAACATGAATGTGCGCAGGCCACAAATTGGAGACAGGTGGATCTCTATTCTCCATTTTGGAGATGGAGGGGTTTACCTGTTTTATTCTATTTTACCTAGAAGAGAGGAGTAGGTCCTAGCTAGTACTTGTCATGTGCTAGAATGATGATGAGTTATTTACCTAGGATGATAACAATTAGCTAGTGTTGGTTAAGTTCTGATGTGCTATATTGATGGTGAGTTATTATATGACTACGGATGATGAGTTGTTATATGACTACGATGATGATGAGGAGGAGATCGTAGTACTTGTCATGTGCTAGGATGATGATGAGTTATTATATGATTACGGATGATGAGTTGTTATATGACTACGATGATGCTGAGTTGTTATATTATTATGATAATGATGAGTTGTTATATCATTGGGGTGGAAGAAACACGTATTAGATTAAAGTGGATGGATCCAAGTGACCAAATTGATATCGTCCTACTAATTCAACATGGTCACTTGGATCCATCCAATTTAATCTAATCCATGTTTCTTCCAAGTGACCAAGTTGGATCCAAATTAAATTAGTAGCTACTGTATAAAAATTTGTATAATGGTGTATAAATACAGTAAAAATATAATGAAATGAAATACGCACTAATAGTAGTAGCGCAGGGTGGCAGCCAGCGTTACTGCTACATAGCAGTAGCGCGGGTCCAACCACGCGCTACTGCTAGAGAAAAGTAGTAGTAGCGCTGGGTCAAACCCGCGCTACTACTAAAAATTAGCTGTAGCCCCCTAGCGGTAGCGCAGGCACCCACGCTACTCCTAGCCCTTAACCCCGCGCTACTACTAGGGTTTTCCCTAGTAGTGGCATTTCTAATACTCTATGTGAATGACATTTTGTTGATTAGAAATGATGTAAATTTCTTGACATGAATTAGGACTTCGTTGAAAATAGTTTTTCAATGAAGGACTTGGGCTAGGCATCATACATATTGAGCATAAAGATCTATAAAGATAGATTGAAGTGCCTAATAGGGCTAAGCCAAAATACATATTGACAAGATACTAAAGTGATTTAGTATAGAAAACATCAAGAAGGGGTTTCTTGCTGAGGTCACATGGAAAAGGTTTAAGCAAGACCCAGTGTCCTAAGACACTAATGAGCAAAACGCTTGAGTGAAGTTCCGTATGCATCTGCATTTGGATTTTTCATGTAAGCCATGGTATGTACACAACCAGACATGTCATGTGCTCTAAGTGTTACGAGTAAGATACCAGAGTGATCAAGGTGTTGATCATAAGAGAATAGTGAAAATATCCTTAAGTACGTGTATGGGACTAAGGATATGTTTCTCATATATGGAGGTGATGAAGAGCTAGTTGTAAAGTGTTACACCAATGCACGCTTGTTGTAAGTAGTTACACCGATGCAATCTTCACCATTGATCTAGGCAATTTTTTATTTCAATCAGGGTTTTGTGAATACACAGAACGGTGGCACAGTAGGTTGAAATTGTTTCGGGAAGGATAATGTGGTGGATTCTACAACAGAGGCAAAGTATATCGCTGCTTTGGAAGCGGTGAAGGAGGGCATTTGAATTAAAAGTTTATTTTGAACTTGGTACGGTTTCAGGTGCGCTGGAGCCAATGGAGTACTATTATGAATAGGTGTGCCATAGCCCAGGCCAAGGAGCCAAGGTCCTACAAGGAGTCCAAACATATACTAAAGTCAAATCCACTAAAATTAGGGAATTTAGTGATACACGCGAACCTGAATGTTTCAGATCCATTGACGAAGCCTCTACCACAATCGAACATGATTTACACCAGAATGCCATAGATGTAATGTGTATTAGCTTAGACTAGATTATCGACTCTAATGCAAGTGAGAGACCGTTGGAAATGTGCCCTAGAGGCAATACTAAGGTATTTATTATGCTATTTCCATGTTCATAATTAAGTTTATATTTCTATGCTATAATTACAATGGTTCTTGAATATGAGATTCGGAGGAAAACTCAGTTGCATGTGTGGAAACATAAACACCAAACAGATCCCAAGTCATGCCTCTCTGGACTAGTTCATCTATTAATGATGATCATGTTTTCCTCATCATGGGTATTGTTAATGTAACAAGGATGCCAGCAATAATGAGAACACATTGTTGGCAGAACAATGGTGTTGCATAGACCCAAATTATGAAATACTAAGAGATCACATCGTTATTATGTTATCAGTACTTCCATATAAAGTGTTAGTGTTTACTTACGTCCCTAGACCATGAGAGTATTGTAGACCAACATACCGAATTGTTACTTTGGGGTTGCCAAACATCACACCGTAACTGGGTGATAATAAAAATAACTTACGGGTACATCAGAAAAATATGTCATGGTGCTTGATAGTTCAAGACTGGGATTTGCTCCTCCGACGATGGAGAGATACACTCCGGGCCCACCCAGTATTACGCTATCCATCATCGTCTGGCCGGACACAGTGATTGAGATCATGGCGATACCGGAATACGAAAACGAGAAAAGAGAACAAAACCGGTAAGGAGGATAACTAGGTATAGTGATCAAGGTGTTGATCATGGGGATATCGATAAAAGTTTCGCCTCGGGTTTTGTAACATATCGTGAGAAGGGAATTGTATGCAGTAACAAAATGTTCGCTTGATAAAATCTTCGTGAATATGTGGGAATTATCAAGGGAGTCCAGATCCTGCTGTTAATTATTGACCGGAAGGTGTTCTGGGTCATGTCCACATATTACCGGACTTGTAGGGTCACATACTTAATGACAATTGGTGTGTAGGAGAATTAAGAGATAATAGAGAATGAAAAATTGCGCATCAAAAATGTTCTGGATGATCCTGGAAGTGTTCCGGGAGGTCCCGAGAGTGTCCCGGTGATGGCGGGAAGGTCCCGGAAGGCCCAGAATGCTTTAGAGGCTTCTAGAAGAGTCTGGAATGTTCCAAAACCTTTTGAAATATTCTGGATGGTCCTCGTGGGCTGGCCCAAGTCGGCCAGCATAGGCGCACCAAGGGTTGGCTTGGGGATTAAGCCACTGAAGAAACTCCACGGCTTACAGCGTTCCTAGAAAGTCCATGGCTTACGGCGTTTCCGAAACTCCACGGCCTTCGGCGTTTCTGGAGGAGTCTCCTCCTGGTTTTGACCAACTTTGGGGAGGCTCCCTGCCTAAGTTACGCCGCCTGGCTGCCACCTGTATATATGTGGGAGGAGCAACCCCTAGAGCACACCAAAAGCCTTGGAGGTTGCCTCCCTCCTGCCCGTGCGCCCCAGTTTTTTCTCCCGTCAAGTTTAGAACTAGGCGGCACGCCACTAGGCTGTCTCTCCCTCTAGTTTCTCCTGGCATTTTCTTTCTGCTAGTCCACGAAGTCCCACGGAACCTTTAGATCGGTACGCGTGGATACTTCAGAGGAGTCGTCTACTTCGACTCTAGATTGGCGGATCGTCTGAGAAATTTTCGCGGCTGGGATGTATAACCTAGCTGCGGGAATTGTTGCGCTTCATCAACAATCTTCACTGCTTTCGCTACGTTCTTGTTGGTGAGATTGATTGTTACCCGTCTCTTTATAGTGTTCCTGAATGTTATTGTGTAAGGTAATTTTTTTATTATGTAGCACATTCCCTTACAAGGATCCCATCGTCGGACGATGCGACGCCCTTCGATCCGGGGAGTGGGAGAAGGGGGCTTCTATCGGCAATGAAACTGGTTGGCGATGTTTTGTGGGAGGCCTAAGTGATGACGAAGGCATGGCCTCCATTGACAGCTAGTCCCCTCGAGTTGGCCTCTTTCTTTGCTTCGGTCCACCGACCGTATATGAGGGCTCCGATTCATCTGCGGCTTTGTTGCTGCTCGTGAGCACCCTTGTTTCTTGTCATTGTTTTTTCTCTATTGTGAGGTGTGTTGTGGTGTTGTACTGTTGGTTGTAACATTTTTATTACTTTACGTGGCGCCTTAGTTTTTTCTCCCGTCTAGTTTAGAACTAGGCGGCACGCCTCTAGGCTGTCTCTCCCTCTTGTTTCTCCCGGCATTTTCTCTCTGCTGGTCCACGAAGTACAACCGAACCTTTAGATCGGTACGTGTGGATACCTCAGAGGAGTCATCTACTTCGACTCTAGATTGGCGGATCGTCCGAAGAAATTATCGCGGCTGGGAGGTATAACCTAGCTGCCGGAATTGTCGCGCTTCATCAACAATCTTCACTGCTTTCGCTATGTTCTGGTTGGTGAGGTTGATTGTTACGGGTCTCTTCATAGTGTTCCTGAATGTTATGGTGTAAGGCAATTTTTTTGTTACGTAGCATGTTCCCTTACAAGGATCCCATCGTCGGACGATGCGACGCCCTTCGATCCCGGGAGAGGGAGCAGGGGGCTTCTATCGGCAGGGGGCTTCTATCGGCAATGAAACTGGTTGGCGATGTTTTGCGGGACGCCTAAGTGATGAGGATGGCATGGCCTCCATTGACGGCTAGTCTCCTCTAGTTGGCCTCTTTCTTTGCTTCGGTCCACCGACCGCATATGAGTGCTCCGATTCATCTGCGGCTTTGTTGCTGCTCGTGAGCACCCTTGTTCTATTGTCATTGTTTTTTTTCTCTATTGTGAGGTGTGTTGTGGTGTTGTACTGTTGGTTGTAACATCCTCACTACTTTATGGGGCGCACCAGATTTTTCTCCCATCTAGTTTAGAGCTAGGCGGCACGCCGCCAGGCTGTCTCTCCCTCTAGTTTCTCCCTGCATTTTCTTTCCGCTGGTCCACGAAGTGCCACCGAACCTTTAGATCGGTACGCGTGGATACCTCAGAGGAGTCGTCTACTTCGACTCTAGATTGGCGGATTGTCCGAAGAAATTATCGCGGCTGGGAGGTATAACCTAGCTGCGGGAATTGTCGCGCTTCATCAACAATCTTCACTGCTTTCGCTACGTTATTGTTGGTGAGATTGATTGTTACCCATCTCTTCATAGTGTTCCTCAATGTTATCGTGTAAGGTAATTTTTTTGTTACGTAGCACGTTCCGTTACAAGGATCCCATCGTCGGACGATGTGACGCCCTTCGATCCAGGGAGAGGGAGCAGGGGGCTTCTATCGGCAATGAGACTGGTTGGCGCTGTTTTGCGGGACGCCTAAGTGATGACGATGGCATGGCCTCCATTGACGGCTAGTCTCCTCGAGTTGGCCTCTTTCTTTGCTTCGGTCCACCGACCGCATATGAGGGATCCGATTCATCTGCGGCTTTGTTGCTGCTCGTGAGCACACTTGTTTCTTGTCATTGCTTTTTTCTCTATTGTGAGGTGTGTTGTGGTGTTGTACTGTTGGTTGTAACATCTTCATTACTTTATGGGGCGCCCTACTACGGGTTAGCCCGCCCAGCTATCAGCTGCCTTGACAGCCGTCTGATGTGCATCATCGCAGCCGTTGGACATGCTCATGCTCCCCACAGATCGCCACCACGCCTTGCTCCCGCTACACCATCCTCAACACGGTTCGCAGCATGGCGTCTGCTTCAGCAATACTATCTCCCAACATCAGCGAGCGGCATGATGGCCGCGTTGCAACAAAGGCTCATAGCACTAGTGAGCAGCACAGCGGCGCCTCCCGAAACACCAGTTCGCAGCATGGCGGCGCGCTCCACAACATCGGCGAGCAGCACGGCGATGCACCTCCGCTTGTAGCAGCGCGCTTTGCAGCACCGTTGATGTTGCAGAAGCACTGCCGCAACTCCCATCGCCGTAGTTGCAGCACCGTCGCCATTGCAGAAGCGCCGCCGCCGTTGCATAGCATCTCCGTCGTTGCGCAACACCGACTCCAAAAAAAAAAAAAAAAAAAAACAAAAAAAAAAAAAGAAATAACAAAAAAAAAAAAAAAAACAAAAAAAAAAAAACCAACCAAAAAACAAAAATAAACAAAACAAAAAAAAAAAGACAAAACCAAAAAAAAAAAAGCAAAACACAAAAAAACAACAAAAAAAAAAAAAATAAAACACCAAAAATAAAAAAAATAAAAAGAAAATCAAAAAAAAAAACCAAACAAAAAAAAAAAAAAAAAACAACAAAACAAAATAAAAAAACAAACAAAAACACAAACAAAATAAAAAAACACAAAAAAAAAAAACAAAAAAAAAAAATACAAAAAAACAAAAAAAAAAAAAAAAAAAAAAATAAAAAACCCCACAAAACAAACAAAACAACAACAAAAAAAAAAATACTACCAAAACAAAGCAAACAAACACCAACAAATAAAAAAAAAAAAAAACCTACAAAAACAAAACAAAACAACTAAAAAAAAAAAAAAACAAAAAAAAACATAAAAGAACCAAATAAAAAACAAAAACAACAAAAAACAAAAAACAAAAGAAACAACAAACAAAATAAAAAAAAAACAAAAAACTAACAAAAAAACAAACAAAAAAACCAAACAAAAAAAATAAAGCAAAAAAAACAAAGATAAAAACCCAACACACCAAGTCCACCAAACTAGATACCGAACACAACTCCCCCACCCCACAAAAACAACAAAAAAACATAAAAAAACCAAAAAAAAGAAATAAAAACAAAAAACAAACAAAAACACCAACGAAAAAAAACAAAAAAAAAAAATAAGAAAAAAAAAAAAAAAAAAAAAAACCATAAAAATAAAAAAAATAAAACAAAAACAAAAACAATAAAAAGATAAAAAAAAAAAAACAAACAACATCAAAAAAAAATAAAAAAAATAAAAAAACCAAAAACAAAAAAAAAAAAAAACAAATAAAACAAAAAAAAAAAAAAAAAGATTAAAAAAAAAAACAAAAAAAAAAAAAAAAAACAAAAAAAAAAAAAAAAAAAAAAAAAAAAAACAAAAAAAAAAAAAACAAAAAACCAAAAAAAAAAAAAAAAAAAAAAAAAAAAAAAAAAAAAAAAAAAAAAAAAAAAACACAACAACAAACAAAAAAAACAACACGAACTAAACCAACCACCAACACCCCCCCCAACCCACACCCCCCCCCCCCCACCCCCCCCCCCCCCCCCCCCCCCCCCCCCCAAACAGTTTTTCTGGCCGTGCCGCAGCACTGCATGCAGCATCATCGGTTGTGTCGCACCACTGCTTAAAGCGCCGCCGACCCACCACAAACGTCGTCTGGCGTGTCCACGTCCGCAACACCGGCGACCGGCCCTTTGCATCATCGGCCACCGGCCATGAGGAAGGTGCCCTCCTTCCTCTCATCGCTTCGCGCTTCGGGACGCGCATGGAGGCCACTGTTGTTGGGCAGCGGGATCGTGGACGGGGCATCCATGGCGGCCTATTGGGGAGGAAGAAGGAACCTCGCCGGTGAGATCCATGAGGTAGCCCAACAAGAAGAGTGAGAAGGAAGAAGGAACCTCGCCGGTGAGATCCATGAGGTAGTCCAGCGAGAAGAGTGAGAGGAGGGCATGGGTTGCTCTCGTTCCAGAAGAATATGTGGCTGTCATGGAGATAAGGATGAGAGAGATGGGAGCGGTGGTGGGCCCACGAGAGCACGTGGCGTACGGGGAAGGCGGCCGGGCAGATGCCTCGATCCGTCGGGCGACGATAATCATTTCCCTTACTTAAAAGCCGGACAATAGCCTTCTTTCTGAAGAAAAAAAAAGTAGTGCCATACATTTTCTTGAAACTCCCATTTTACAAACACAACACTGTACCAAAGCGCCTTTATTTACGAATAAACTAAGTTCACAACATGTATGTTTAAGGACCAAACAGGTTTATAAAGCATGCTGCGAACTCGAGCTATACATTGGACATCATGCTATTACCATCGCAAATATTGCCCGCACATGTCTACATCCGTATGCTGGCATACATAAAGCTGGCTAGACGTGCGTATGTCAGCTCCTCTCACAACATATGACATGGTAGAATCGATACGCAGGCCGGGCTCGATCGAAGGCTGACATGATGTGGGGAGGGGACAAATGGTGATGATGAGGTTGTAATCTTCAAGCCGATCCTGCGACGGAGGGTGGAAAGACACCTTTGCCTCGCGGGCGACCCTCGAGCGACCCGTGCCAAGTGAGCAACTGCACACAAAAAAAAAAAAATCGGAGCATCGCATCAGCAATTTGTCCATCATGCCAGAAACACCTCTCAGCATACCAAGTTGATAAAATTTGAGGAATGCGAACTGCTGATACGCACCTTGGCGTTGACACCATCGGGGACAATGCGGCCCTCGCTCCTGAGCTTGACATACTCTTCGCGCTTAAAATTGGTGAATCCCCTGGAAGAAACGATACCTACGGTTGAGATATACCCAGCAACCAGAAGGCAACTTTCCACCCGTGGCCCAGGGGGAGCTAGCGGTCGACCCTGACCATACAATTCAAACTAAGACCAATTACGTACCATTTGCCGCTGACGATGATCCTCTGGCGGCCGGGGAACTTGAACTTGGCCCGGCGCAGCGCCTCCTGCGCTTGGCCCACATGCGCGTCGCGGCAGCGCACGGAGAGCAGCACCTGGCCGATGTGCACCCTGGCGCACATCCCCGTGGGCTTGCCGAAGGCGCCGCGCATGCCGGTCTGCAGCCGGTCGGCGCCGGCGCAGGAGAGCATCTTGTTGATGCGGAGGACGTGGTAGGGGTGTGCGCGCACGCGGAGGTGGAAGGCGTCCTTGCCGGCGTGCTTGGCCATGTACTTATTGCACGCGATCCGGGCCGCCTCCAGGGCCTCGCTCGTCACGTTCTCCTTCTCCCAGCTCACCAGGTGCACGCACAGCGGGAACTCGTCCACACCCCGCTTCTTCTGACCCACGTCGAAGATGCGGATCTTCGGGTCCGGCACCCCGCGGCAATACCGCGACTTGGGGTACGGCTTGTTCTTGATCTGACGGTAGCACCTCGAAGGCCCTCGCACACCATACAAGGTTTGTTACGCGTTAGTTCAAGCTTGTAGCATCGTGCATGGAGATGATGGAGATCCCGCTAGAGGAAAGGAAAGAAAGGTGATGGATGCTTACTCCTTCCCATGGCGAAAAGCTGCAACTTGAGGTGACAAGCGAGCGAGGCTGTGAGGCTTTCGGAGCTTGGCTGGTTGGTGTGTGATTCAAAGGAGACGGGGGAAGCCAAGTGGTGGGTTTATAGAGGAGGTGGGCAGGAAGGTTCTGGTTTTCACGAACGCGTGTCGACCAGCGGCCGGAAGGCCGAGGTTACGTTTGGTTGAGGTAGGCCGTGACGCTTCGCGTCGGCGCGAGTGATTTTTTTGAAGACCCACGTGCCATTCATATAGCAAACTGAGATAGAACATCACACGCAGCACCCAGAACAGCCCAGAAACACCAGCTGTCCATGCACTTTGTACAAAAGACCCCAAGGAACAGATAATAACTTCGAAACCCCTGAGCAGACCACCAGACCACCAGCAAATGCCGCCTGCAGCCGCCGCCGCCGCCGCTGGAGGCGCCGACGGAGAAGCAAGTGACTTGCCACACAACCCAGATCCGGGAGAGCTTCCTTGCAGCTCCGCTGCTTTGTGAACCTCTTGTGCTCCCCGCCGCAAATGGCGAGGCCCATGTCCCTGTGGCATATCAGCCGGGGATGAACCCCGAGCTCCCCGGACCGCAGCACCGCCGTATCCGGTCGACACCTTCGACGGAACACCTCGGCACCGCCCAGCCGCACCCTCAAGCCCAGCGCCAGGACAGCCAGCATCTGGAAACCGCCGTCGTCGGCGCCGGCCCAGCTCCAACCCCGCTTCTCCGCAGCACCGGAGCTCGCACCGCCACGACGACAAAGCTGGAGAACAAAATCAGCCGCGAAGTCATGCCGCCGTCACGCCGACTTCGCACATCGATCCTAGCTCTCAGATCTGGCACCAAACGCAGCGGAGACCGTCACGACGGAGCAAAATCCGGAGAAACCTTATTGGGCTCTGCCGCCATCACCATCGAGATGAGATGACGGCCGGCCCTGTCTACAGTAGACAGCAGGGGGAAGGAGAGCGAAGGGCTCGCGGTTCCTGTCGGCGCGAGTGGTTGAGAAGCCATGGGCGGCGAAAGCGATTGACAAAGGAAAACGAACAACTACTTTTTTTTAACTTCATGACTTTATTGATAAGCATTACGTACATTTGACAAGCATCAGTCTAAGTGGTGAAACACTCGAGGCTGTGAGGACAGTACACACAGGACATTGGCAGTGATTCGAAGGGCTAGCCTAGAGTGATAATGAGCATTCACATTGTGTGTCCTGGATACATGTGATAACCTGTTTGGATGAAAACTGGAAGAGGCTCGGACTTGGGATCCTATGGCCCTGATCTGCCAAGGTCCTTCCGTCACATTTCGATCAGACCTAGCAGCCGAAGCAAGCACCTGTGAATCTGTGAGGAAGTAAGCATCATGAAGATGAAGAGCTTCTGCCGCCTTGACCGCCAGTAGCAGACCGTACGCTTCGGCCTATAGAGGAGAGCCTACTGACGGGGACAACGCTGCAACATAGATGCTGGAGGCATGATGCTGACGAAGTTGGATGTGGATGCCCAATCCTGCTTGTTGCAGCTGACCATCAGACTATGGAGCCCATGCCGTATCTGAATATATCTGTACGTCTAAACCTGCAAAAGGAATAGCGTGTTGTAGCATTTCATGCTGCTGCCGGCACAACTGCTGATCATCAGTTGGCTGCTGGACCTGCAGGTTTGCGTCAAGGATCTGAAAATCCTTGCAATAAAGCTGATAAGACAGCAAAAAAAAATTGGATGTATTTTAGCACGGTCGAAAAGGGCATCATTTCTTGCTTTCCAAATGCCCCAGAGCATAGTGTAAAGATTATTAACTGACGTGGAGGGATGATTAGAATTTAGCAGGAAATCAAGGATGTCTGGAATAGAGTGGTGTTGTTGTTGTAAAGAGTCAGTGTTGATAAACCAAGGCTCCAAGAACCAAACAGCTTTTGCAAAGTGACATCCGAAAAACAAATGCATGTCATCTTCCTCTAAATTACACCTTGAGTAGATAAGTGAGATATGTCTAGAAAAACGACCTTCTCTTTTACCAGTGGCTAGGGCTCTTCTCAATAGCCTCCAAGCAAAGGTCTGGACTTTTAGGATCATGTGCTCACTAGTAGAAAACGGGCCTTTAGTCCCGGTTCCAGAGGGCCTTTAGTCTCGGTTCTGCAACCGGGACTAAGCAATCTGGACTAAAGGCCTCAACTTTTAGTCCCGGTTGGGTACGAACGGGACTAGAGGTGCTCCACGTGGCCCCTGTGGGGTGCCCCGGCAGGAGGACCTTTAGTCCCGGTTGGTGGCTCTAACCGGGGCCAAAAGGCTGCCACGCGTCAGCATCTGCCAGGCGCTGGGGTTTTTGTTTTTGTATTTGTTTTTGAAAGGAGGGGTTTAGGGGTTTTGGAGGGTTTAGGGGTTTCATATTGTGTTAGCTAGCTACTACATATAGAGAGAAGTGACCTCTCTTTCTCCGTGCTTGGTAGACGCTAGCTACTACATATAGAGAGAACTCGACGCTAACTAGTAAGCAATGAAGGAACCATTAATTACACAAAGTAAGCAATGAAGGAACCATTAATTACACAACATCGTCATGCATGATCAATATATAGAGAGAAGTGACCTCTCTTTCTCCGTGCTTATTGGTCGAACAACAAGTTTTCGTATATCTATTCGACGCTACTACATATAGTACACGTTGATGCATATATACAATATAACATCTCTTACGATCCCTAATATCTAATTACCAAAATCGCATAACATATCCCGATGGTATTCTCCGTCTTTAGGAATGACATCCTCAACAAAGAATCTCGCCAATTCCTCTTGAATTGCTCGTAGGCGATCAGTTGGTAGGAGTTCGTCCCGCTTCCGCCAGGTCTAATTTGAAGAAGGGGGGTATATATATATGAATGAAATCAACACAATTGATGGTGATAAAATAAAATTGTGAATATTATTTACGTACTTCAAATTGTTCTTTAGTGAAGCCCCTCTCAGTGGTCTTTTGGCAAATGAACTCGCAAACGTAGTATCCACATAAATTATTTTCGGGTTCCTGCCACATGCACTTTACGAGAATAGAGTTCAATCAAAATGATAATCAACCATGATAACGGTATTGAAACTAGAATCAATGAGAGATGCGTGGAACTAGCTAGTACTATTTACTCTGGGTTGTGTAAATCGCAGCTCCGTTCTCCATTCACCCCTAACCAGCGTGATGAACTTTTTCCAAACCCTGCCCGGCAAAGAAAATGATTACTTGATATCAGGAAATGAACGAAAGTTGCCGATATAGTGCGATAATGATTGAACTTACTTCTGGAGCATTTCAATCATGTCCGCAAACTCCGTAGCCGCTTTACGTCTCGAGTCCAAGACATTTACTACTCCCGCATCAAGCTGAATGGATGGCAGAATAAAGTGGAACCTGCGCGCGCATAACTCATCAATTACACTTAACCTCGAGTAAGCGAAATAGAATATGCAGAAGACAGTAACACTCACTTGAAATTGTAAGGAAAGAGTATTTCCCTTTTGTTTTGGTGTCGAAGGAACGCCTTTAGCAAGTTTTTCTCAGTCTCTTGGGGGGTGTTCTGTACCGACCATTCATTTACGGTATTTGGGTTAATGAACCCAATGTCATAGATTTGTCTTCTTTTGCATTCGAAGATCTTCATTCTGCATAATATAGTGAGTATAATTATATACATGCAATGAACGAGCTGAGCTAGAGACTTAATTACAGAAATAATACTTCCAGACAATAGCAACTAACGATACTTTTGTCGAGGGCGGCTTGATTGTATAACTGAAAGAGTTCTTGAAATTCAACGTAGATCGCGTCGACTCCAATGAAGTCATGCTCATCTTTAACTCCCTCCAAGATACTGCCCGTCCCATCCTTGCAGGTTTCCAAGTACCATTTATGTAATCTTCGCATCATCGTTGATAGATCCCGTTCCAGATCATCACTTTTGACGAGACGCTTCCCGTGCTCGTATTTAAAGGCTACCTCAGCGATTTCGAACTGTACATCATCGCCTACATAATCATCAAGAGTGAAACCAGGAACAGCGGCCGCTACCCCCGGATCATTAGCGATATCGGTAAACACCTTGAGCGGGGGGCACGATTGCTTTTCCTGTTCGCCGAGCTGGGGAATTGTTTTCCCACTTCTTGCACCAATACTGCTATTTTTCGACCGACTCACAACTTCTTCACGTGTCTTTGCAATAAGGCGGTCATAGTGTGATAGCGGCGGAGGTGGAGGTGGTCGCGTAAGGGCATCCAGAGTGCGATTCGCCTTTACCGGATCTATTTTCTCCTTTGAAGGTGGAGGTTTCCGTGCAAACCGGCATTTCACATCGGCAGCCACGATTTCGTCGAGTTCCTCGTCAGTCCTCTCATATGGTAACTTGGCAGGAGCCTTGAGGCTTGGACCAAATTTGAATTTCTTCCCACCTGTTGTACTGCTAGCCGCCGGAGCGGCGGCGGCTCTCTTCCGCCGTTGCTGAGGAGGCGGAGTCCGTTGACGCGGCGGAGGAGGCGGTGGAGGATTCTGCTGAGGGGCCTCCTCCGCCGGAGCCGGCTGACGCGACGAAGATAGCTGAGGCGGCGGAGAGAGCTGACGCGCCGGAGACGAATGGGGCAGCGGAGATACAGCTGGACTATGAGGAGTCTGCTGAGGGGCCTCCTCCGGCTGAGTCTGCTGAGGCGCCGTCCAGTTTGGAAGCACGATATTTTCCTTTCTCCATAGACAGGTAGTCCTGAAAGAATTATCCAGATTAATCTCCCCTTCACCTGTAGGGTAGTCAAGCTCCAGCCCCTCAAATCCGTTCATTACTTCATCTACCCCGACAACAGCAAAGCCATCTGGAATCGGAGTGAAATGGAAAGTTGCATCAGGTCGAGGAGGTAAGACATAGCCGACCGCCACCTTCAAGGTTAGGTTATGGCATTTCATCATTAGCTCACAATGTTCCCTCTCCGTGATAGCATCCACGGGGTAGCGAGGAGCCGTGATATCAGGCTGAACGAGCTCCGTGGAAGCCACGCTACTTTTCCACTAAGATGGTGGGGTAGCTTCATGGGCAGTATCGAAAGAAGGATCTTCGTGCCGCTGAGATGGTTGGCCGGTAGCTCGCTCGCTCTCAAATTCCTCAAGTTTCGCTTATCTTTCTTCCATCTTCTGCATTTGGTCTACTTCCTCTTTCTTCTTTCTGTTTCGGCTTCTATAAGCGGCTCTGCTTTCGACAAACCCATGGATCCATGGAAGGGAGCCTAATGTGCCTCGTGTTCGTCCGGGGTGTTTAGGATTCCCGACGTCCTGTGACAGCTCGTCCTTCTCTCTGTCGGGAATGAACCTCCCTACCTACGCCGCCTTGATTGCTTCCTGAAGCTTTTTGACGGGTGTTTCAAGTTGAGCTTTCGTCCAAAGACACTTCCCTGCTTTTGGGTTCAAAGTTCCCCCAACCCCGAAGAACCAAGTCCTTGCCCGATTGGGCCAGTTCAATGTCGTTGGTTGGAACCCTTTATCAAGCAGGTCATTCTCAGCTTTGTCCCACGTAGGCCGGGCTTTGCTGTAGCCACCTGACCCCGTAACATGGTGATACTACTTCTTTGCAGCATTTAGCTTAGTTGTCGCTGACCTTTCCTTACGTTTCTCTGATTTCTTGTACGCTACAAATGCGGGCCAGTGATCTTTTATCTTCGCATATTGACCGGTGAATTCTGGAGTCTTGTCTTTCTTGACAAACTGTTTGTTCAATCTTTTGTTCCTGTTCTTGAATAGTTCTATCATCTTCTTAAGAACCCACGACTTGACTTGTCGCTGTATAACTGAGTTATTTGGATCCTCCTCTGGCGGTAGGCTGAAATTTGTCATCAGCGAGTTCCAAAGCTCATCTTTCTGTCTATCGTCGACATAAGAAACTTCAGGCTCCTTCTTCTTATTCCATTCTTGGATGCTGATTGGGACACTGTCCCTAACAACAACTCCGCACTGAAGTACAAATGTGTCTTTGGTCCGCTTGGGAGCAATCGGTTGGCCATCTGGAGCGACTACATCGATCGTGAACCTTTCATCCTGGCCCAACGTTTTCTTCGGGCCTCGTCTCCTTACAGAAGTTTGGCTCGATCCGGAGGGCTAAAAGAAGAAAGAAGCATTAATATATGTACATACCAAACAATTAATGCATCAAGTTAGCAGAGGCTTAATTAATATATATATACCTCGCCGGACTTTGCAACAGTTAAGTCTCTGGTGCCGTCATGATCACCGGAGGCGTCATGATCTCCTCCCTCCTCCATTCGATCACCGGAGCCGTCATGATCTCCTCCCTCCTCCATTCCATAGCAGGAGTCGTCATCCTCTCTTTCCTCACAATCGATGTCGTTGAGAAACGACAAGGTGATATCACCTCCGTCACGGATTATATCCCACAACAACTCCTCTTGTTCTATGTCTCTGTCCATAGTTTCTGCATATATTACAACATGGCAATATACAACCATGAGAGATGGATTAGTAGCAAACATAGACCTAATCACAACAAGGAATCATATGCATATGAGCAATGGATTAGTGGCAAACATCATGCAAAGTTGACAAGTTTTGTAACAGTCAGTTTCAGATGATCGTCGAGGACTCCTCCCCCCTCATGTCTGACGAGTCGTCCTATGTTTCGAGAGAGGATACTTTGTGGACCGCCTCTCTCATGCATGTCCGACGTGCAAATCATCTTTTCATATGCCTCAAAATCAAAGTTATCGGGGTTATGTTTTAACGACCCCCCCCCCCCCCCCCTCATGTCGAAGTTATCGAGGTTATGTTTTAATGACCCCCCCCCCCTCATGTCGAAGTTATCGGGGTTATGTTTTAACGACCCCCTCTCTCATGTTTTCATATACCTCAAAATCAAAGTTATATATCGGGGTTATGTTTTAACGACAAGATGAATACAAGATTTATACACTAAGGTCAAAAGCTTGCCACAACATTACTAAATTTCATAACTTTGCCACAACAAAAATTTCTTCAATGAACATCAAAATGAACTCTAAAAAAACTCTAAAGACAAAATGATCTTCCATCCATCTAAACATATCTATCTATCCATCTAACATCTCATACATATCTATCTATATCCATCTAACATCCATCGATGATTTTCTTTTCAAAAAAATTCTGAAAAGTTTCATATTTTAAATTATTGTGGGAGTGATTTTTTCTTTAATTTTCTATAAATCCAATTTTCCAACAATTATTGATTCTTATAAAATTGCAAAGGAAATATGATATCCTTAGCACTTCTGGCCTCACCAATCCTACCACAAGAAAACATCAGTACCCCCATACAATTTCTTCAAAAATATTCTGTTCTCAAGTTCAAATAATTCAAATTTCATTTGAACGAAATTTGGACCTGATTCAAAATCCTTGCTCAAAACCTTATCTCCCCTGCTCCAATAATTCTGAATTTTTGACAGAAACCTTTTCTTACAGTAGAACATCACCACAAAAAAGACTAATTTAGCGGTATGTAATCAACCAAAAAGTCTAATTTAGCAGTATGTAATCACAAAAAAAACCTTTTCTTACACCAGGAATTCTTAACATGTGCAGAAATTCTTAACCAACAAAAAAAGACTAATTTAGAAGTATATATTGCACACACATGTCATTCTTTTCTGGATCAAAATCATAAAGAGAATAGAAATATAAATATAAATGTATTGCACGTCGGGGTTGGCCAGGGGGGATAGGAGGAGGAGGGGATCGATGCGGCGTGCGCTCATAGCGAGGAGGCGAGAAGCGGGGGCGTCGGCGACGGTGTTAGGGCAGGGCGTCGGCGACGGGGCAGGGCGCGCATCGGCGTCGGGGAAGGGTGTCGGCGACGCGTGGCAAGGCATCGGCGATGGGGCAAGGCGTCGGCGTCGGAGCAGGGCGTCGGCGACGGCGTCGGGGCAGGGCGTCGGTGACGGCATCGGGGCAGCCTGGCGGCGGCGGCGGGGCAGGGGGCGTCGAAGAGATCGAAAACGAAGAAGTGTTGGGGGAGGAAGAAGGCTGCGCTTATATACCCAACCCTTTAGTCCCGGTTGGTGGCTCCAACCGGGACTAAAGGCCCCCCTTTAGTCCTGGTTGGAGCCACCAACCGGGACTAAAGCTCCTTTTCAGCAGCCAAAAGGGCGGGAAGCGAAGGGCTTTAGTCCCGGTTGATGGCTCCAAGCGGGACTAAAGGGGGGCCTTTAGTCCCGGTTTAAGCCACCAACCATGACTAAATGTCTGGCACAGCGTTGTCGAAAGTTTAGTCCCACCTCACTAGTTGAGAGGCGCTCGCAGCGGTTTATAAGCCCTGTTGTGGCTGCCCTCTCGAGCTCCTCTCTAATGCAGGCAGTACATGCCTACTGTAGGGAAACGCAGCAGAAAACAAAAAATTTCCAACCTACGCACCAGCCCAGGACCACTATGGAGCCTACATACAAGGTTTGATCTTTTTTGTTACCGACTCGTAGCGCAGCGGAAGTAGAGTCGATGACGATCGGCGGTGCAGATCCCCGCAGCTAGGATTTACAACCTCCCAACCGCGAGGATGGATACCCTCATCTGCCCCTCGGACAGCCCTCCGGGAGGCAGTTGGACAGTCCCCCGGATGGTGTCGCGGACAGCCCTTCGGGAGGACCTTCGAAACTCGGACGGTCACTCGGACAACCCTTCGGGAGGACCTTCGATACTCGGACGGTCACACGGACAGCCTTCGGTAGGCACTCTCGAACTAAGACCAAAACTACGATCTCTCTACAGAGTTACACACATATGGTGTCATCTATCCGGAAGGGCTTCGCCGTCCAGAACTAGTTCCTGCCGGAACCTAGACAGCCTTTTGGCTCTACGAAACTATTTCGCTGCGAGGGAGAGAGAAGCCAGAGAAGTGAATGGCATGTGTATGAGATCAAGGATGAGTTTTGGGCAGCCCCCTCGCCTCCTATTTATAGGAAAGCCAAGGGGTAGAGGCAAGGCGTAAAAAGACCAAAAGGGGCTTAAGATCTTTTCACCCAAATGCCACATAAGGGTGTGTGTAGAACATATCCACCTATGGACGAAATTTGGTGCTGCCCCTTTGTGGGGGGCCCACCACCTTTCACACACATTTATCTCTCACCAAAAGTGATTTCCTTCTAGAAGAAAAACCCAAAAAGCACTTTCACTATTCACGAAGACATTTTTCTGCGTCCGTTAATTCCGAAAAGTTTCTCTGAGTCTTAGAATAATTTCAATACCCACTAAAACAATTCTGAACGCATTCCGAAACATTTCCGGAACAATGTTTTTCTTCAGCGAAAAGCAACTAAAGCGGTTCCGGCAGCTCCGGAACATTTCCGGTTTTTATCCCGGAAAATTCTCAGAAGTTTCCAGAATGATTCTGGCACCCTCCAAGAATTATCAGGCGTGTGCCGAAACAAATTTGACTTAATGGTATCCTCTGAAACAACTTTTCAGTTTTACCGGAACTCATCCGGTGACCTCTCTCTTCGGAACTTTTCCGCTGTCTCCGAAACTTTTTCCGGAGACTTTCTCTCAGACTCCCTGTCTAGTATTCAGCAGATAGATGACCCTTAAGTGTGTGACCCAATAGGTTCGGTGAAGTATAGACATGACCCGGAACCCCTTCCGATCAATGAACAACATCGGAGCCGTGGACACCCATATTGACCCCTATACCCACACGAATGAATATTCGAGTGAACCTCTAGTTGCCGTGTGCTATTCCTATTGCTTCATGATATGTTACAAATACCCGAGGTGAGATATGTTGGCATCCCCGTGGATCAACAACTTGTCCACTATGCCAGTTACCTCGTTACCTCTATTGTTCTCTTTTCTCGTTCCCGTGTTTCGGCATCCCCGTGATAAAATCACAAATTGTCTGGCCAGACGATGATGGATACCATAACATCGAGAGGGCCTAGAGATATCTCTTCATCGTCGAAGGAGCAAATCCCAATCTTGAACTATCAAGTTACTTGACATACTTTTCCATGAACCCGTAAGCCGCCGTAATAGCCACCCATTTACAGATGACGTTTAACAAACCCCAAAGTTCATGAAGAAACTCGATACTCTCATGGTCTAAGGAATCATGCAAACGTTAACTATCTCTGTGTTATTAACCATTTAACTTGTGACGAATGTCTCTCATAGCATAACATCAATTCTGGTCGATTCAACACAAATGTTCCTCTAACATTGTGCCCTCAAAATTGCCGGCATAGTCATGCCTATGATCAGGAAAACAGAACCATCATGCAACACTTGAGCTAGTCCTAGAGACCAGACTAGGAATACATTTTATCGTTTATTATTCCACACATGCATATGAGTCTTCCTCCGAGCCTCGTGGTTATTGCAGACTCGAGAACCATAGCAGTTTTAGCATGGAACATAAACATAATTATGAACACGGAGATAAATAATAACATTTATTATTGCCTCTAGGGCATATCTCCTACAGACTCCCACTTGCACTAGAGTCAATAATCTAGTCAATGCTAATGCACTTTACACCTATGGCACACTGGTGTAAAATATGCTTCGCATGTGGTATAACCTGATGTCCAGCGGATCTGACAACTTCAGATCCGTGTGTATCTTTCATATCCTCGCGTTTTCAAGCTTTCACAAAATTCATATTTTGTGTGGACTTGGCTTTGCATATGTGTGAATCATTGGTCGAAACCTGATTCCTAAGACTGAGTTATGGAGCAACTATCTGAAATAGTGTCCCATTGACCAAAGCCTTCTTGGAACCATACTAAGTTCATGAATGAACTATATGATTCAACAACTTCTTTGTCGCTTCTAAAGCATCAACATACTTAGCCATTTGTCATAGAATTCGCCACAGTAACCTCTTTGGAACAATTTCCAACTACCGTGCCACCATATTGTGTATTACACAAAACCCTTAACTTAAATCAAAAATCGCATGGAGCATTGATGAAGACTGTATCGATGTAATTAGTTACAACGAGCACTTCATAATCTGTGCTTGCGAGAAAACATGTCATCAGTACTACTCTAGTACTCAATGACATCTTTCACTGTTGTCCCATGATCAGTACTTTTGATCACTTTGGTATCTATACTCACAACAACTTTGGAGTATTGGACATATCTGGTTGTTTTCACATACCATGGAATGCATGATTAATCCAAACACGAAGGTGTGTGGAATCTCCATCATGTATTTTGCTCATAAGTGTTTTTGGGACATCGAGTCTTGCAAAACTCTTTCCATGTGACTTCGGTAAGAATCACTCCTTGGCGTTTTAAATGCTAAAACATTTTAGCATCTTGTCAATATGTATTCATTGCTTAGCCCCATTAGGTAAATCTATCTCCATAGATCATCATGCCTAACATCAAGGCTATTTAGCCCAAGCGCTTCATCGGAAATCTATTTTCAAATGAAGTCCTAATTTGTGTCAAGAAATTTATTTCCAATTAACAATGTGTCAAGCACACAAGGTTTTTAGAAATATTATTATGCTCCCACTTACTTTCTTGAAACTACAAGCATCTTCATTACTCATTGATGAAGTCAAACCCCTTTGACCATTCCATCAAAAACGAAGATTCCAACTCCATTTTGCTCTCTTCTATCCATTGTTGGAGCTCTGAAGTCTGCATACTTACTAGCATCCTCTGGATTGACAAAATACCTTGGACTGTAAAACATGCAAGTCCTAGGTTTCATTTCCATCAGATGGAAATCCTTTCGTCATCCATGTTTCATATCTCATGATTTGAAATATGTATTAATTGCTAGTTCAACCCGAACCGACTTGAAGCATCGCTACGGTGAAACAACCTCATCGTAGTCAACTCCTTGAACTTGTTCTTTTTACAAGTCGAGCTTTATGGATAAAAATTTTTTAGCCGTATCAGTTTTTAGTTCCATAAATATTCGTTAGACTCTAAGTCTTTCGAAAGGTGTATCAAGATTTTAATCTTGAATCACTTATATGGAAACTATCTCGGATTGTATTGGCATTTAGCCAATTCTGGAGTCAGGGCCCATCAACGCTTCCTTGTGTATCGTAGGTATACTGTTGTCTAACAAAAATATCTCGTTTGCGCACCTGAGAGGTTTGCACGAGCTTTGCCTATGTTGTTCAGCTACAAGTTCGACCGAAGTCCATACATCTCATGTAGAGGCTTCCGTATCAGTCGCAGTAGGAAACTCTGGAATCACTTCCAAGGTTCCTTTCTTTTGATCTGATGACGAAGATACTAGTTATCTCGTCGAGTTGCATTGTCCTCCCACTCACCTTTTGCAAGAACTATTCTCTTTAAAATCATACCGTTTTGTGGCAAAATCCTTTGCCTCGGTATAGTGGTGGGGGAATACCCAATGACTTGGGATAACCTACAAAGTAGCACTTGTCTGATTTGGAATAGGTTTGTAACCTATTACACAAGCCCCATATTCCAAATGTTAAGAAAAGATATAATATGGTTGGGCATACCATACCATGGCGTCATTTCAACAGACTCGATGGAGCTCTTTTCAGTGTAAAAGCCGCAGTCTCTAAAGCATCACTTTAAAAGGGATAATGGCAAATTTATTTATGTTATCTTTGATCTTACCCTGTCATAAATGGTTTGATTACATCTTGACGGACATTCCACTTGCAGTGGTGTTCCGGGAGGTGCAAGTTATGACTGCGTTGGATTTTTATCCCCAAAGAGGAGAGGATGATGCAGCATAGTAGAGTAAGTATTTCCCTGAGTTAAGAAAACAAGGTTATCAATCCAGTAGGAGAACCAAGCAACACCACGTAAACAGCACCTGCACACACAACGCAAACCTTCGCACCCAACGCAAATGAGAGGTTGTCAATCTCTCGGCGGTCAAGTAACGAGATTAAATGATATATGATATATTGATAGATTGATAAATAAATAAAAGATAAAATATTGCAGCAAGTATTTTTGGTATTTTTGTATAAGTAAACGTAATAGATCCTATAGTAAAAGTACACCCGGGGGCCGTAGGATTCACTAGTGGCATCTCTCTCAAGAAAATAGCATACGGTGGGTAAACAAATTACTGTTGAGCAATTGATAGAAAAGCAAATAATTATGACGCTATCCAAGGCAATGATCATGATATAGGCATCACATCCAAATCAAGTAGACCGAATCCTGCCTGCATCTACTACTATTACTTCACACATCGACCGCTATCCAGCATGCATCTAGTGTATTAAGTTCATAAGAACGAATTAATGCATTAAGAACGATGACATGATGTAGTCAAGACAAAAGCATATAAGAATTCATCCCAACTTTTTATCCTGAATGGCAACAATACATGCGTATCAATTCCCCTTCTGTCACTAGGACTGAACACCGCAAGATTGAACCCATTACCGAGCACCTCTTCCCATTGCAAGAAGATCCAATCTAGTTAGCCAAGCCAAACCAAAACTTCGGAGAAGAAATACAAGGCTATACTAAATCATGCATAAAAGAGATCAGCAAAGAACTCAACTAAAACAAGGATAGATCTGATCATAAACTCACAATTCATTGGATCTCAACAAACACACCGCACAAAGTCATTACATCGGACGGATCTCCATGAGGATCATGGAGACCATTGTATTGAGAATCACAAAAGAGAGAGAGGGAGCCATCTAGCTACTACCTACGGACCCATAGGTCTATGGTGAACTACTCACGAGTCATCAGAGAGGCGGCAAGGATGATGTAGAGCCCCTCCGTGATGAGTTCCCCCTCCGGTGGAGTACCAGAAAAGGCCTCCAGATGGGATCTTGCGAGAACAGAGGCTTGCGGCGGTGGAAAAAGTATTTCGTGGACTCCCCAAGGGTTTTTGGAATATTTGGGTATTTATAGAGTTGGAAGTAGGTCAAAACACCAAGGAGGGGGCGCACACAACATCAGGGCGTGCCCCCCTGGGGCACGGCTAGGTGTTGTGTGGGGCCCTCCAGAAGCTTCTCCCTTGGCTCCCAAGTTTGCGTTGATCCTTATCTCCAGAAAAAAATCTCCAAAAAGTTTCGGGACGATTTGATCTTATCTGATATTGATTTCTTGCGAAACAAAAACAGGGCAGAAAACAGGAACTGGCACGTGGCACTAAGTTAATAGGTTAGTCCCCAAAAATGATATAAAATGTATAAAATGATAATAAAAACATCCAAGAACAGTAATATCATAGCATGGAACAAGCAAAAATAATAGATACGTTGGAGACGTATCAAGCATCCCCAAGCTTAACTCCTGCTCGTGCTCGAGTAGGAAAGTGATAAAACAAATTTTTGATTGTGGAATGCTACCCAACATACTTCAAGTTATTTTCATAGCATAGATATGAGGAGTTAGATGATTCAAAGCAATAGTCTATATTTGACATGAGGACATAGATACTCAACTGATGATAATAAGCAACCATGCCTTTCAAAATAACAATGCTAAAGTAAATTATCCCTAGCCCATTATGCTCAATCATTGATCCATTCATGATGCATACTCAAATAACAATCATACTCCATGCACACACATGAACACATGACTTCCTAGTTGGTGCTTTTAAAGAGAAGCATGAGACTCAACATAAAAGTAAATAGAAAGGCCCTTCGCAGAGGTAAGCATTGATTTACAGAGGTGCCAGAGCTCAAGTTTTGAAAGAGAGATGAAAAATTATTTTGGGTGGCATGCTTTTCTCGTCAACGAGAACGACTCAAGGTTCCCAACACTTCTCACATTGGATACATCATAGGCGGTTCCAAATAGAAAGTAATATATTTTTTTCTCTATTACCCCATCATCGATTCAGTTTCATCAAGACTTTGGTCTTTCTACTATCACATCCAAGAGAACGGAATTTTTTTTGTTTCCACCATTACTTTTCACATTCCATGGCTAGCCGTATCCATGGGTGCCCTCCATACCATCACATTCCATTTATTTTTGGGACTGGGCATCCCTATTACCGCCATACTCTTGTGCAATGACAAGTGAATAAACACTCATCTTGAGAATAACATATCCAACATGAGAAATATTAGCCACCCCTCACCGCTTCATGAGCGATACGGCCATACAAAAGAGAAATATTTTTGGGATTTTTTTTTAGAGATGGCACATGCAAATTTACTCGGAACGGCAATGAAATACCACATATAGGTAGGTATGGTGGACACAAATGGCAAAACAAGGTTTAAGGATAATGGATGCACAAGCAGTATTCCCGCTTAGTACAAGGTGAAGGCTAGCATAAAGGTTGAGAAGCGCCCAACTAGAAAAATCATGATGATGCACATGCATACATAAAACAGAACCAACATCGAACAAAACACCACAAGTAGGATATAACTTCATTGCATAACTATTGACTTTATGTGCTTGCATAGGGAATCATAAACCTTAACATCAATATTCATACTAGAGCATAATTGACTCACTAACATAACTCACATATCTCAAAACTATTACAAAGAATCAAGTTTTTCATGTCCCATAAAAATTTTGTATGCTAGTTTTCATTCTTCTTCTTGAATATTCATCACAAAGGGACTAAACATCATATCTTGTACCAATTACCAAGACTATTTTCACACTCTCAAAAAGATATAAGTGAAGCAAGAGAGTGAATTTCTTCAAAATTGCCAAAGTTCTCAAAAAGGTATAAGTGAAGCATGAGAACAAAATTTCTAGCATTCTCAAAAAGATATAAGTGAAGCATGAGAACAAGTTTCTTCAAAACATTCGCACCACCATGCTCAAAAAGATATAAGTGAAGCACTAGAGCAACCACCTAGCTCAACAAATTTAAGTGAAGCACAAAGAGCAATTCTAACAAAATATGATGACGTGAGGCCATCTCAAGCAAATATGTTCAGAGGTGATGATTGTGATAAAATAAAAAGAAAACAAACCAAAGACTCATATCATACAAGACGCTCCAAGCAAAACTCATATCATGTGACGAATAAAAATATAGCCTCAAGTGTGTTACCGGTAGTCGTTAGAAGAAAGAGGGGATGCCTTCCGGGGCATCCCCAAGCTTAGACGCTTCAGTCTCCTTATATTTTACCTTGGGGTGCCATGGTCATCCCCAAGCTTTGGCTTTTGCATCTCTTCATTCCTTCATCCATCGTTATCACACCCAAAACTTGAAAACTTCAATCACACAAAACTCAACAAAACCTTCATGAGATCCGTTAGTATAACCAAACAAATCACTACTATAAGTACTGTCCAAAACCCATTCAAATTTTATAATTGCATTATAGGTACTGTATTCTAACTTTCCCATGGCTTTCACCCCCTGATACAATCCATAGATTCATCAAAATAAGCAAACAATGCAATGAAAACAGAATCTGTCAAAAACAGAACAGTCTGAAGCAATCTGTCGAAAAGCCATACTACTGAAACTCAAAAAATTCTGAAAAATTAGGACTTCGTGGAAAATTTGTATATCAATCTACTGTAAAAAAATTCAGACACAGTTGACGCTCTGATGAATTTATAAAATTCCTGGACTGGGAATCAAAGTTTCTTTTTCCCAAAGAATTGCATTCACAAGCATCCACATCATCCCAAAGGTCTTACTTAGCACAAACACTAATTAAAAATATGAAAACCAACTTAAAACAGAGGCAAATAAAGGGTAATCAAAAGAATAGAAAGAAAAATGTAAATAGAAATTTATTTTATTGGTTGGGTTGCCTCCCAACGAGCGCTATCGTTTTACGGCCTTAGCTAGGCATAAAGCAACACATGAAGTGTTGTCATCCTTGGTCTTGGAAGACGAACTTTCATCAAGAGGTTTTTCAACAGCAATATAAAGCACATCATCCAAGGGTATCTTGGCATTAGCAAGTTGTGCTTCCTTATAACCTCCTTGATTACCGGAAATGATCCAAGAAAATTGTTTATTGATGCCATCAAAAACTTGTTGTATGTTATGCATAGGAGGCACCTACTTTTTTGTATTCTCATCAAAAGTGTGATTATCATGAAAAATATGCCTCAACAGGTAATCCTTATCGTAAAGAATCTCATCTATTATGGGCTTCTCACCATTAATACCATAAAAATCAAAGATTTCCCTAGCTTCCCTTACTATATCATCAAATTCATTCATGAGAACAAGGGTAGCTATTTTCTTAGCCCTAGGATTTTTTATAACAGGTAATTCATAGAATAATCATTGCAAAGTAGGATGAGTATGAATAAATTTTCTTTCAAGTTTGAACACCAAAAGAGAAATAGCATCACCATAATTACTAGTTTTTTTAAGAATAGAGGCGTCCTCTAAAGGCATTTTTCCTACACAATTGAAGAACTCTTGGATAATATTTTTACCCAAGAGATTTCCGTGTCCCAACAGAAAAACTTTGGCATCCAAATTAGTAAGAACTTCAATCCTTGGAATTTTTCTGTCCTCACTTTTCTCCACAATGAAGTCTCCCATTGTGAAAGAAAGCAAAAGAGAAAACGGCGAAGAAAAAGATGCAAATAAAAAATGGCGAGAGAAAAGGCAAATATTTTTGTAATTTTTTTTAAGTGGGGGAGATGGAAACGAGAGGCAAATGGCAAATAAAATAAATGCAAAGATGAGAGTAGAGAGTGTAGGTACTTGGTAATGTTGATGATGTCTCCTCGGCAATGGCTCCAGAAATTCTTCCTGCTACTTGTAGACTGCATTAGATTTTTACCCCCGAAGAGGAGGGGATGATGCAGCACAATAGAGTAAGTATTTCCCACAGTTAAGAAACCAAGGTTATCAATCCAGTAGGGGAACCAAGCAACACCACGTAAACAACACCTGCGCACACAACGCAAACCTTCGCACCCAACGCAAACGAGAGGTTGTCAATCTCTCGGCGGTCAAGTAATGAGATTAAACGATATATGATAGATTGATAAATAAATAAAAGATAAAATATTGCAGCAAGTATTTTTGGTATTTTTGTATAAGTAAATGGAATAGATCTTATAGTAAAAGTAGACCCGGGGGCCGTAGGATTCACTAGTGGCATCTCTCTCAAGGAAATAGCGTACGATGGGTATACAAATTACTGTTGAGCAATTGATAGAAAAGCAAATAATTATGATGCTACCCAAGGCAATGATCATGATATAGGCATCACATCCAAATCAAGTAGACCGACTCCTGCCTGCATCTACTACTATTACTTCACACATCGACAGCTATCCAGCATGCATCTAGTGTATTAAGTTCATATGAATGAAGTAATGCATTAAGAACAATGACATGATGTAGTCAAGACAAAAGCATATAAGAATTCATACCAACTTGTTATCCTTAATGGCAACAATACATGCGTATCAATTCCCCTTCTGTCACTAGGACTGAACACCGCAAGATATTGATTTGATCTTATCTGATATTGATTTCCTGTGAAACAAAAACAGGGCAGAAAACAAGAACTGGCACGTGGCACTAAGTTAATAGGTTAGTCCCCAAAAATGATATAAAAATGTATAAAATGATAATAAAAACAGCCAAGAATAGTAATATCATAGCATGGAACAAGAAAAAATAATAGATACGTTGGAGAAGTATCAAACCCCTTTCACAACTCATCTGACATTCGCTAAACTTGTAACTCAAATATTCCTTTGCGCAATCAAATTGCAGAAACATAATTTTCTTGTTACAATAACTTCTACTTCATTTTTGAAAACCTTTCGAACGATTTCAAAAGATCCAGACTTACGTCTCATCACGCAAATATCCATATATCTACTTGATTCATTTCTGAAGATAGATAAATCCAGTACTAACAACATTTATCGAACTACACACAGCAAATGTATGATCTACAATAAGTTTGTTGTTCGTTCCTTATGGCCTGTGAATGGTATTTCAGTCACTTCACTTTTAGGAGGAAAGTTGCAAGTGTTAGATGATTCAAAATCAAACGACTTCAAAATCCATCATAATGGAATTTTCCATGCGGGTTTCTCCAATGTGACCAAATGCAGTGCCACACATATGTGGTATTATTTTAGTCTTGCGACATTTAGCGTCAGTGTTATGGATGTATCATATTACCATCAATATTCATAACATACATCCCATCTTGGATGGAAGCATGGCCCTTCATGTTATTCATAACACCGAACATCAAAAGTTCTCTTATGAACAACCTTCTTGCAAGATACCTTATGCAAAGGGCTAGAGTGTATGAAACTCTAAATGAATTATGAAAGTAAACACAGAGGTAATATATTATTATCATTATTCATAACATACATCTCATTCATAATGAATGTATGGCCCTTATGTTATTCATAACACCGAACATCAAAAGTTCTCTTATGAACAACCTTCTTGCAAGATACCTTGTGCAAAGGGCTAGAGTGTATGAAACTCTAAATGAATTATGAAAGTAAACACAGAGGTAATATATTATTATCATTATTCATAACATACATCTCATTCATAATGAATGTATGGCCCTTATGTTATTCATAACACCGAACATCAAAAGTTCTCTTATGAACAACCTTCTTGCAAGATACCTTATGCAAAGGGCTAGAGTGTATGAAACTCTAAATGAATTATGAAAGTAAATACAGACGGTAATACACCGATGGAAAGTATAGTAACATTTTACTATGTTCCTAGCGTGTATCAAAACCTCATTCCTGGCAAGTCTTTTAGGCCGTAATAGTTCTTGCATCGAGTTGCATCAGAATGCAATCGAGCGGGTATCTTTGTGATCAACTCACATTACCCAAGAATTAGTGATTAACATGTTTAATCATAATTCCCAAGAATTACATCTTTGACCAGCCTTCTATACATCAATAACTTGTATGACATTCATACATGAGCTGGATATTCGATTCTTCTTTCCTTTTGCCTTTATACTTCTATAAGTTTAACTTTCAGTATTTCTCCTACTCTCAGAAGAAGCACCCAACTTAAGAGTGGCGTTAGCCCAGGACTTCCTAGGCGTGAAAGTTTCACCAACACCCTTCGGACACTTCCTTTCTCTTTAAGTTGTTGTTTTATTCACCTTCATATCATATGACAGGCGTTCTTCTGGATTCCTCTCCTAACAGTCAAATGCGTAGTAAACACTTTTACTAATAGTTTGCAAACAAACATTGCTTTGTTTGTATATGAAAAAAAGTCAGGGCTACCCAGCAGCCCCTACCTAAGGAGTAAATCCCGCGATATCCGTATCTCGATCTGGGTGTACCAGTTTTTCGGTACTTCTAACTCAGTTGTTTTCAACCACAGGGTTAAAACTCAACCCAGAAGTTTTTCTAGGAGGCGTAATATTTGTTCTGAGCTAACCCTAGGAATCTCGAGGACGAGATTCTCTTAAGGGGGGAAGGTTTGTAACACCCCAAAAATTGGGTTATCGATTTTTGTGCTGTTATTCCTTCCTAGCTTTTCACTCCCAAATTATTTCCTCTGGAATCTGGTGAATGACCAGGTGAATCCAGGCAATCCTCAACCTCTCAGTGCCTTCCCATGCTCTTGTGCCAGTCAAGTTTCCGTCAGTAAACCCCGAATATCACTCAAACCCTAGTTCCAAAATATTGGAAGTGGAAATCCTGCCTTTGTGTTTACAAAGGAGCTATCATTTTCCTTGCTTTGTTGATCCTCCCAAAATTTCCAGAGATCCTCATTCACTCATAAACCCTAGTTGTGCAAAAATATTGCCAAGTCATATGCAATATTTCTCATCTAGAATTAATTCCTTTTTCTGTCTTTCTGAGGAATTAAATCCAGCAAAATATCTATCCATCTCGAGAGTTCATGAAAACTTGTGGAGATATTCTTTGTGATCATATTGAGCTCTCATAAAAATATTGGCCATAATTAAATTTGTGCCTGGAATTGCTGTATCATGTCTTTGACATGCGCCAGGCGTTATCCTGCGGCTGGCGTGCGTTGGCCCTCTATCGGTGTGCCACAGGATGTGGTATCAGAGCCAGGCTGGCTGTAGGTTACCCTAGCACCAAACCACCCCTATTTCCAACCTGTAGTGAGCCCACTAGAGTTGACCCATCTCTGGCATCCGACACGGCCATTGTTGATCAACAGGTGGCGCAGTCGGAATTGACGTGTCCCTACCCAGCTATCCGCCCACCCAGCCATCCCGGATTAGACCATGACCCTACCCCATTGTCGGCCGTGCCAGCGTATCTTCTACTCGGCACAAGAAGGATCCACGCCATGCTGGTGTGTTCTAGCCCGACTGCCTATTTAACCCCCTCCACCTGCAAGTCGCAGCTCTCCCCATTTAGTAAGCCAGATCCCTGCAAGAGAACCCATACTAGTATCCTCAAACCAGTAGCCATGGCTAGTTCTTCCAGAAAACCCACTTTCCATAGCCGAACCTTGGCTAATGGTTATCCCGGCTTTCCTCCTATCCTTTCGAGTATGCTCACCCAAGCCCTTGGCCGTAGTACTCCTCCGGTGTATCTGGTGTTCCAATCGGAACCCATTCCCCACCTTTGCCGATTCCGTGCAAAGGCGCTTATCAATCCAGGTCAAGCCACGAATGGGAAGCCCATAATTTTTCAAGGCAAAACCATGCCCACCCCCGCGTTGGCTATTAAGACAGCTGTCGCGGAAGCCATCACCCGTCTTCATTTCCAGTTTTCGCATGTAGCGGAGATGTAGGAGTTCCGCTACTTTCCCTCTTCATCCGACGCAGGTTGCGAGTTCTCCAGCACAGTTGGAAATGCCGACCCGACAGTGGCTCGCCTGGTTCAGTTCATTACTGCTCAGGGACTGCTACTTGCCGGCATTCTTAGAGTGTTCAAATCCGTTGACCATGACACCACTCAGGTTGTTACGGAAGCATATCATGCAGCCCGTCAAACTGCATCCCTGACTACCCGTTCCCTGCTGCCAAACCCAGTGCCACCTTCACGGCTAGTACCACCCTCGCAATCCGTGAACCCATGTCTACCCGACATCATCCACCCAAATTCCATTCGAGGAGCTATTCATCGACTTCGTCGTTAGGATGTGTTCCGTCTGGTTCCAGCCGCAGCTCCAGCAGCTGAGCTCCAACCTATAGAGGTGTCCGACGATGAAGATGGAAGTTGGCTTAGCCTTCGTCTCCCAGGAGAGCCCCAGCTGGAGTAGGCCCATTTGTGGCTCCGGCAGTGAGCGAAGCTAGGAGATGCCGCGAGTGTGTGTGTTGCGAAGACTGTTTCTTCGTCCTCATCTAGGATTAGGACCCTGTAGTTCGGAGTGAGTTGTTGCTGTTAGCTGCCTAGTAAGGTTGTGCTTTGTTGTAATGCTTGTACCGCTTGTGCCTGTGTGCTGTTGTAATGTTATGTATGTCTGTTTGCCCTGTGTGTTTGGTTCACCTGTCTCCCTGTTAAGCAGGAATGTTTAACAGAGCTGGCAGTGGATTCTTAACAAGATTTTAGTCAGTAGAACACTTACACCTAATAACATTGGACTCGCCCGGAGTCCCTAATGAAATGCTAGCTGGTGTAGGTGTATGTATACCAGGAGTACATACACCCACTAGCATTAAAACACCTTAGTGTAATCTGCTCGATATGTTTCTTTCATCTGTCTGTATTTTGCTACGATGTGCATTCTGCATTTACCAGCATATTAGTCTGAATGGATTGCATGTGTATCGTGTGAGCAATGTCTGCACGCCATGTTCTTTCTCCTAAGTACAGCCGCCGCAGTACTCGGGTATAGTGCAAAGCCACCTATCCATACCCATCTTTGCTTACTCCATTTGCCAGTTTTCCCAAACCCAGTGTTCTGGAAAACCAGCTCTATCCAATAATTTCCCCGGTCCCAAAATCTTTTCCCGAACCCAGCTGCAATCTCGGAGAAATTCTGATAAATTTTATTGCAGCATAAACCGTTACAACCCCTCCAGTCCAAGATCTAAACCCCGATTCTACCTCAACCTCCCCTCACTCATTCTGGATGTCGTTCAGCGAGGAGCAACCAGCAGCGTGGCCTCCACACTGGTAGAGCTCCGCTGACCACAACGCATTAACCACAGACCCAGCGGCGTCTCTGTCATCATCTTATGTGATGCTGACCAGCCACCCCCCCCCCCCCCCCCCCCGCCCTGCCGCGGCTCGCGCTTATTCCGCCGGTCTAAGACGGCGTAGATGATCACCAGCCACTACTCGGTTAGCGGCATCCCGATGATCATCGAGGATCATCGCACACAGCAGCAGCGAGAAGCCAACCAATGCCGCCAGCAGACTCACCAAGAGGATGGTGATCAACTCCGACCCCACGTCCGCCATTAACGCCTTGCCTCGCGCTCCTGCAATCAGAGGGAGAAGGAGAAGAGGAAGAAGAGGTGAGGAAGGATGCGAGGTGGAGGAAGAAGAAGAAACTGCGGTCGTTTTATAGCCCAAGTCCGGTGTACGGTGAGCGAGGTCCAGGAGAACCGCACGTCGCTCGATCACCGGCGTCCAGGAGGCGAATCCGCGAGCAGTGCCGACCGGCACTGGCCCGCGATGGGAGTGCTCTCTGCGTTGGTCCCGTGCACGCTGCGCATTATCGCCATAGGGTGCTTTATGCCCTAGAAGCTAGGCGTGCGTAGTGCCTTGCCGCACTCAGGACAGCGCGGGAGCGAGAGAGAGCCGTTGGTCGGAGAAAGAAGAAGGCTGCCAGTGGGCCCTAGGCCCACCTGTCAGCGAGAGAGGCCACTGTTAATTGTGGTGCCCCGAGCATTTTTGGAAGAAGGAAATTCTGCTTTTTCTAAAAATATTAGGGCTACCCAGCGGCCCCTTCCCAAGGAGTAAATCCCGCGATATCCGTATCTCGATCTGGGTGTACCAGTTTTTCGGTACTTCTAACTCAGTTGTTTTCAACCACAGGGTTAAAACTCAACCCAGAGGTTTTTCCAGGAGGCGTAATATTTGTTCTGAGCTAACCCTAGGAATCTCGAGGAGGAGATTTTCTTATGGGGGGAAGGTTTGTAACACCCCAAAAATCGGGTTATCGATTTTTGTGCTGTTATTCCTTCCTAGCTTTTCACTCCCAATTTTTTCCTCTGGAATCTGGTGAATGACCAGGTGAATCCAGGCAACCCTCAACATCTCAGTGCCTTCCCATGCTCTTGTGCCAGTCAAGTTTCCGTCAGTAAACCCCGAATCTCACTCAAACCCTAGTTCCAAAATATTGGAACTGGAAATCCCGCCTTTGTGTTTACAAAGCAGCTATCATTTTCCTTGCTTTGTTGATCCTCCCAAAATTTCCAGAGATCCTCCTTCACTCATAAACCCTAGATGTGCAAAAATATTGCCAAGTCATATGCAATATTTCTCATCTAGAATTAATTCCTTTTTCTGTCTTTTTGAGGAATTAAATCCAGCAAAATATCTATCCATCTCTAGAGTTCATGAAAACATGTGGAGATATTCTTTGTGATCATATTGAGCTCTCATAAAAATATTGGCCATAATTAAATAAGGGAAATTGCTTTTTCCTGTTTTAAGCAAATATTTCAATTTGGGGCCTTTCCAAGGGAACTACCATTTTGCTAGCTAGGAAAAATCCCAAATAAATTGTGGAGCTTGTCCTATCTATATATTTAGCATTTCCATCAAGATATCAAGTTCCACCCATTAAATTTTGAGCACAACACCACTTTGCAAATTCTGTCCAGATTTCTAGTTTGCAAAGGAAGTGCTTGATTCCTTGATCTCCTTGGGCTGAAATTTTGTAGGGTGATTCATTATGAGATATTACCCTTGGATACCAAAAATCATCCCATTCCATCTAGCCAATTTTCCACAGTGAATTATCTAAGTTTCTGTCCAGATTGGAGCAGTGTGAAGGAAGTACCATTTTTATCTATGTAAATGGTATGAAATTTTTGCAGTGTCTCCATATGCCTAGATTATTGGTCTCCACCAAATTTGGGCCATTTTCATCCATCCATTTGATCCCAGCATCAATATCTTCATTTCTGTTCAGATTGCATCATTGTGAAGGAAATACCCTCATACATGATCAAAATGAGCTGAAACTTTTCCAGCTATCTCTTATGCTCATATAATTGCTTCCCTCCAAAATTCAGCCCATACAAGCTAGCCAATCCCTCAGAACCATCGTGTTTTGGTTTCTGTCCAATCTGCAAGGTTGTGAAGGAAGTGCTAGCTAGACCTGTCCATTTGAGCTGAAATTTTGCCAAGTTAGTCACCCTAGTAGATGACCAAAGCCATGCCAAAGATTAGGACAAGTGGTGCACTGTGATGGCCGTAGCACGTGTGAACAGTTTGCTGCTGGAAACTTGTTGATCAAGTTCCAATTACACCAGAGCTCTCCAGCGTCATCCAGCCGCACAGGTCAACCGAGCGATGTGTGTAGAACCCCCTAGACATCTTTTGGCATTGAGTGCATCTTGGCATCGCCGTGGCCACGCGGTGACCATCGCCAGAGCATGACAAACGGGCGCTCTGTGCAATGGAGTCTTCGGGAGGCCGATTCCAGCGAGCTCTGGCTTGTCCGAGAGCGCCGGCGAGCTGCGCACCGCATGTGTGGCTCATCCAGAACCTCCTCCCTTTGTCCCGAAGCCCATGGCCGCTTCTGCCGACACCGGTGCTCCATTGAATCGCCGCCATGACGCCGGCCATCTCGGAGCTTCGGCATTGTCTGGTTCCTCTCCCGTCTGCTATATATAGCGCACCCCCGAGCTCTCCTCCACACCAGCAACTCCCCAGTTCACTCGCCCGAGCCTCGGGACCCCTCCCCTCACCCCAAGTGCCGGCATGGCCGTCTTCTTTGTCGCCGATTCCCCACGGCCCCCTCGAGCTAACCCAGCCGTGGCCCTTCCCCCGCCCGCTCCTCGGTCCCCTAGCTATCCCTGGAGGTCCACAAGTCGCCTCCGCCCTCCTCTCCGGCGGAGGAACCCCACCGACGTGGCCCTCCCCGTCACAGCCTTCAGTCGCCGCGGCCTCCCCTTGGCCCCAACGCTGTGGGACACCTCGAGCAGCCCCGCGGCCACCCACGAGTGCAGCGTGGGCTGGCGGAGCCCGCGCGCTATCCGGCAGGCCCCCTAGGGCGGCGAGGCGGCGGCCAGGCCGGCGACCATCTCGCCCCTACCTCTGCTCCGTCAGGGAAAAAGGAGATGGTCTAGGGAGAGAGAGAGAGACAAGACCGGGCCCGCACGTCAGATGGAGAAAGAGAAGTCAACCCTGGCCCGCGAAAGTAAGTGGAAACATCTTTTACTAAAATACATTTTCAGTTCTCCGAAGGCGTATTTCTTAAAAGGCGCTTTCCCTTTTCTCAGCCGCCGGCCGAAGTGGCTAAATAATGAACATTCGCTAGCTAAAGTCTGAAACGGACAGATTTTCGTCTGTTTTCGGCCTAACGAACGAACGGCATTTCTCCGCGACCATAACTCCGATTGAGGTAAAACAAACGCCCACGTTTTTAGTTCGTCGAGCCTGTTCATAATGTTTTCACATTGTGAAAATGACCATTTTGCCCATGCCCTTCGATCAGCCCCTCTGGGAGGGAAACTTTTCCGGCAAATCTTTCCGGAGTCTTATCGCCCTTCCACCCGGCGTATCCCTTCACCCCTAGGCAAGCCAACCTCTTATCATGAGCTCCGGACTTGCGTGATGACTTTGCTTGCACCCTGTGTGTTTATCGTGGTACATCTGTATCACCTGTTTGTCTGCACTTGCATACACCTGTTATGTCATCTGTAATAGATGTTAGCATTACTTTTCATCTAATGTCATGACTTGTTTTCATGCCATATTTTATCATGCTAGCAACAATCTTGCTAATACCCTTATCATGTTAGTACCATGATTTGATCTTATGCTATGTTTGTCAATGTTGTTATGATGTGGCTATGCTGTTGCTAAGTGACTGTTCACGCTTATAATTGTTCAGGTAATGGTGCGAATGATGGAGATGTCAAATTGAATTTATAAACTAAACCTAGTCGGTTGATCTAGAGTCACCTGTCCGGGCTTATACGTGCAGCCACATTTGCCGGTATGGGACGGCCTTGACTTGGTCTAGCTTTGTGCTCTTTCACCGGTACCACCAATTAGGGAAGGTTATGCGTGCGTGCTGCCCGGATCAGGTAGGCGGCGATAACCTTGTGAGCCCAGTTGTATGTTTAGACTGGGAGTCCCCGTTTGGGACAGTTGTGTTAGCTACGATGGTGGCAGGTGTCAAGAGTGACACAGGGGCCACCCAGGACATGACCCTGGGAGGGTATGATTGTCGGTGGTACGATGGAGGAGTCACGGGTTAGGTAGGTTTTGTTGGAGCAACGCTGGTCCACCCAAATGGGATCACAAGATCAGGTGCTCCATGGTGTGGGTAAAGTGCGCAACCTCTGGAGAGTGCAAAATCTATTCGAATAGCCGCGTCCACGGTATTGGACAGCCCGTCCAGACCTCACTAGGTGGTCAACCGTAATGATGATAATAATGGTGGAAGAACCTGCCCTGCATAGACATCAGATGTTGTCAGGAATATGGTATGTTAGCCATGGGATGGCTATGGAAGAGATGGTCAGATGACCGAAAAACTTGGATTGGACTGGGATCAGTTTCAGATTGGATCATGAGAATGTTCGGGATATGGATTGTATACTTAATATGCTTTACTTTACTGTACTCTACTTCAGTAGTTATCTTTCTAACCTCGTTAGGTCATGATGATCAATGTTGCTAGATGTTTAAACATGCCAGGTAATCTTGCTACGACATGATAATTAGTAATGCTAGATAGGTATGCTATGCCATGCTTGATTCATGTTTTCCTATTAATTCCATGCCATGTTTAGAATAAATTCTTGCATAGCACAGGGCTTGCTTTGTTATCTGCTTGTTTGGATGCTATGTATTTGGTTGTCTTGCGAGTACATTCAAAGTACTCACCTGGCCTTGCACGTGGCCAGTTGCAGGAGAAGATCCGTCGTGCTAGATCATAACCCAGCCAGTCCTGTGAGTTGTGGAGCCCAGCTAGAGACGTCGTTGCCACTGAACCAAGACCTTCGCTGCCATTTAGTTAGCCTTGGAGCTATGTAATATTGTTGTAAGCAACAGTATTGTAATACTCCATTTTATATAATAAAGCCATTTTGTGCCTGGAATTGCTGTATCATGTCATTGACGTGCGCCAGGTATTATCCTGGGGCTGGCGTGCGTCGGCCCTCTATCGGGGTGCCACATCTGCGAAATTTCATCTTTCCATTTAACTACGGTGGAATTCAATGAACTGTTAGCACTTCGTTGATCAATCAAGATCGCGGATTGCCAGAACATTGAAACTCCACCATGCTATTGTCATGATTAGAAATATGCAAATTCCAGGGAAGCAAGAAGAACATCGGGTAACAGATATCATCTGCTACCTGCATAAATAATTTTCAGTAATAGAACTCATCTACTACCTAATTATATTGTGCAACACCCATACATCTCTATGTATTCTCGATCGCAACCTGCATCTACGCATAGCACGACTCATGATGCCACTTTAGGGAAATGCAGCTGAAAACAAAAAAATTCCGACCTACGCACCAGCCCAGGACCACTATGGAGACTGCATACAAGGTTTGATCTTTTTCGTGACCGACTCGTAGCGCAGCGGAAGTAGAGTCGATGACGATCGGCGGTGCAGATCCCCGTAGCTAGGATTTACAACCTACCAACCGCGAGGATGTATACCCTCATCTGCCCCTCGGACAGCCCTCCGGGAGGCGGTCGGACAGTCCCCCGGACGGTGTCGCGGACAGCCCTTCAGGAGGACCTTCGAAACTCGGACGGTCACTCGGACAGCCCTTCGGGAGGACCTTCGAAACTTGGACGGTCACACGGACAGCCCTTCGGGAGGCACTCTCGAACTAAGACCGAAACTACGATCTCTCTACAGAGTTGCACACATACGGTGTCATCTATTCGGCAGGGTTTCGCCGTCCAGAACTAGTTCCTGCCGGAACCCAGACAGCCTTTGGGAAACTATTTCGCTGGGAGGGAGAGAGAAGCCAGACAAGTCAATGGCATGTGTATGAGATCAAGGATGAGTTTTGGGCAGCCCCCTCACCTCCTATTTATAGGAAAGCCAAGGGGTAGAGGCAAGGGGTAAAAAGACCAAAAGGGGCTTAAGATCTTTTCACCCAAATGCCACATAAGGGTGTGTGTAGAACATATCCACCATGAGGTGGAAGGAAACCCCAAGGGGGCCGTCCCCACCACCTATGGATGAAATTTGGTGCTGCCCCCTTTTTGGGGGGCCCACCACCTTTCACACACCTTTATCTCTCACCAAAAGTGATTTCCTTCTAGAAGAAAAACCCAAAAAGCACATTCACTATTCATGATGACATTTTTCTGCGTCCGTTAATTCCGAAAAGTTTCCGTGAGTCTTAGAATAATTTCAATACCCACTAAAACAATTCCGAACGCATTCCGAAACATTTCCGGATCAATGTTTTTCTTCAGCGAAAAGCAACCAAAGCGGTTCCCGCAGCTCCGAAACATTTCCGGTTTTTATCCCGGAAAATTCCCAGAATGATTCTGGCACCATCCACGAATTATCAGGCGTGTGCCGAAACCAATTTTTCTTAATGGTATCCCCTGAAACAACTTTTCAGTTTTACCAAAACTCATCCGGTGACCTCTCTCTTCGGAACTTTTCCGCTGTCTCTGAAACTTTTTCCGGAGACTTTCTCTCAGACACCCTGTCTAGTATTCAGCAGATGGATGACCCTTAAGTGTGTGATCCTATAGGTTCGGTGAAGTATAGACATGACCCGGAACCTCTTCCGATCAATGATCAACATCGGAGCCGTTGACACCCATATTGACCCCTATACCCACACGAATGAATATTCGAGTGAACCTCCAGTTACCATGTGCTATTCCTGTTGCTTCGCGATATGTTGCAAATACCCGAGGTGAGATATGTTGGCATCCCCGTGGATCAACAACTTGTCCACTATGCCAGTTACCTCGTTACCGGTATTGTTCTCTTTTCTCGTTCCCGTGCTTCGGCATCCCTGTGATCAAATCACAAAGTGTCTGGCCAGACGATGATGGATACCATAACACCGAGAGGGCCCAGAGATATCTCTCCATCATCGAAGGAGCAAATCCCAATGTTGAGCTATCAAGTTACTTGACATACTTTTCCATGAACCCGTAAGCCGCCGTAATAGCCACCCATTTACGGAGGACGTTTAACAAACCCCAAAGTTCATGAAGCAAGCATGAAGAAACTAGATACTCTCATGGTCTAAGGAATCATGTAAACATTAACTATGTCTGTGTTATTAACCATTTAACTTGTGATGAATGTATCTCATAGCATAACATCAATTCGGGTCGATTCAACACAAATGTTCCTCTAACATTGTGCCCTCAAAATTGCCGGCATAGTAATGCCTATGATCAGGAAAACGGAACCATCATCCAACACTTGAGCTAGTCTTAGAGGCCAAACTTGGAATACATTTTACCGTTTATTATTCCGGACGGGCATATGAGTCTTCCTCCGAGCCTCATGCTTATTGCAGACTCGAGAACCATAGCAGTTTTAGCATGGAACATAAACATAATTATGAACATGGAGTTAAATAATAACATTTATTATTGTCTCTAGGGCATATCTCCTCCACCTACCTCTGGGCCTTGTTGGGCCTACATCCTGGCCCATATGTAGGGTTTCTAGTCGTATGCACGCCGTTGTGGCCTAGTAGGCGGACTTTTTTATTTTTTGCATATGTTAGGTTTTTAAATTTAGTTCTATAATTTTAGTTGCATAAATTTTAAATAATTTTAGTTGCATAAATTTATATAATTTAGTTATATAATTTTAGTTGCATAAATTTTATATAATTTTAGTTGCATAAATTTATATAATTTTAGTTGCATAAATTTATATATTTAGTTATATAATTTTAGTTACATAAATTTTATATAATTTTAGTTGCATAATTTTATATAATTTTAGTTGCATAAATTTTATATAATTTTAGTTGCATAATTTTACATAATTTAGTTAAACAATTTTAGTTGCATAAATTTTATATAATTTTAGTTGCATAATTTTATAAATAATTTAGTTACATAATTTTAGTTGCATAATTTTTTTTTATGTTGTTTTTATCTTATATAATTTTTCCAAAAAGCTGACACCATTAAGAAGATTCATAGTAACAGTCCACATCCTTAACAAAGGATACAATGGTGTCAGAAGCTTATCCCTTCTGGATGACCCGGATATTTAAGGTGGTCGACTAGCTCGTCACTTGGCGAGGTGGGACTAAATACTGGTGAAAATCTGTGGTAGGGCTTTAGTCTCGGTTAGTGCCACCAACCGGGACTAAAGCTAGGTTTTAGTTTAGTATTTTCTGTTAAGCTAATAATGTTATAGTTTTAACCCTCTTCTGACTTCATTTGTTATTTTTTTAACTTATTTTAACTCCAGACTTTTTGTGCGTTTAATATGCACAATTCAAAGCCACATCATCAATTTTCAACCCTTTTCTGACTTCATTTGTTATTTTTCATGCATTTAATGAGTTTTTTTAGCTAAATGACCCTAAAATTGAAAAGCACTAGAAATGAACTCTGAAAAGGTTGAAACTTGGCATGGTATCATAATTTCACCCACATAGCATGTGCTAAAAAGTTTAGAGGGTTACGGCAAAAACTGGATGCACTTCATGTAGAAACTGGACAATCTCTTTCGAAGTATCAGGGTTTCGGACGAGAACTCATCTATTACAAAAGGGATTTCATTTTTTGACATGTAACTAAAGTGATATTCTAGATCAAAGCCATCATCAGAATAGTTGTGGAGCATAACAGTATGGCTTTCAACCCAGAATCAAAGGTGCAAAGTATTCGGTTATCTTCACTTTTTCTACGCGTGTGTCCCTTGCTTATTGCGCTGTAACCATGGATAATCTTCATCGTTTAACAGGATGCTTGGGTCAGCCTTCACTTTGAAGGGAGGAATTTCATGAAACTTTTCATAATCTTCAGACATGTCTGTCTTGTCCTCCACCCCCACAATGTTTCTTTTCCCTAAAAGAACTATGTGGCGCTTTGGCTCATCGTATGATGTATTCGCTTCCTTATCTTTTATTTTTCTCGGTTTGGTAGACATGTCCTTCACATAGAAAACCTACGCCACATCGTTGGCTAGGACGAATGGTTCGTCTGTGTACCCAAGATTGTTGAGATCCACTGTTGTCATTCCGTACTGCGGGTCTACCTGTACCCCGTCTCCTGATAGATTGACCCATTTGCACAGAAACAAAGGGACCTTAAAATCAAGTCCATAGTCAAGTTCCCATATCTCCTCTATGTAACCATAATATGTGTTCTTTTCCCCATTGGTGTTTGCTGCATCAAAGCGGACACCACTGTTTTGGTTGGTGCTCTTTTTATCTTGGGAGATTGTGTAAAATGTATTCCCATTTATCTCGTACCCTTGGTAAGTCAATACAGTCAAAGATGGTGTCCTGGCCAACAAGTACAGGTCATCTCCAACAGGGTTGTTACCCATGAGATGTGTTTGCAACCAACCGCCGAAAGTCCTGATGTGTTCACATGTAACCCAGTCGTCAGACTGCTTCGGGTGTTTGGAGCGTAGAATATTCTTGTGTTCATTGATATACGTGGCCACCAAGGAAGAATTATGTAGAACTGTGTAGTGTGCTTGCGCCCAAGAATGCTCATCCCTACATATTTTTGAATCCACTCCTAGCATGCCTTTTCCACTCAATCTCCCCTCATACCGCGATTGAGGGACACCAATCGGCTTAATGTCAGGAATAAAGTCAACACAAAACCCAATGACCTCCTCTGTTTGATGGCCCGTGGAGATGCTTCCTTCTGGCCTAGCACGGTTACGAACATATTTCTTTAAGACTCCCATGAACCTCTCAAAGGGGAACATATTGTGTAGAAATACAGGACCCAGAATGGCAATCTCGTCGACTAGGTGAACTAGGACGTGCGTCATAATATTGAAGAAGGATGCTGGGAACATCAACTCGAAACTGACAAGACATTGGACCAAATCATTCTGTAACCTTGCTAGGATTTCTGGATCGATTACCTTTTGAGAAATTGCATTGAGGAATGCACATAGCTTCACAATGACTAATCGAACATTTTCTAGTAGAAGCACCCTCAATGCAACCGGAAGCAGTTGCATCATAATCACGTGGCAGTCATGAGACTTTCGGTTCTGAAATTTTTTCTCTGCCATATTTATTATTCCCTTTATATTCGACAAGAAGCTAGACGGGACCTTGATACTGAGAAGGCATTCAAAGAAGATTTCCTTCTCTGCTTTGGCAAGAGCGTAGCTGGCAGGACCTTGATATTGCTTTGGATGCATGCCGTCTTTTTCGTTCACACGTTGCTGGTCCTCCCGTGCCTCCAGTGTATCTTGTGTCTTCCCATACATGCCCAAGAAGCCTAGCAGGTTCACGCAAACATTCTTCGTCACGTGCATCACGTCGATTGCAGAGCAGACCTCTAGGTCTTTCCAATAGGGTAGGTCCCAAAATATAGATTTCTTCTTCCACATGGGTGCATGTCCCTCAGCGTCATTCAGAACAGATTGTCCGCCAGGTCCCTTTCCAAAGATTACTTGTAAATCCTTGACCATATCAAGTATATCAGCACAAGTACGGAGGACGGGCTTCTTTCGGTGATCTGCCTCACCTTTGAAATGCCTGCCTTTCTTTCTTAAGGCATGCTTGGTCAGAAGAAATCGACGATGTCCCAGGTACACATTCTTCTTGCATTTGTCCAAATATATACTTTCAGTCTCATCTAAACAGTGTGTGCATGCGTTGTATCCCCTGTTTGTCTGTCCTTAAAGGTTACTAAGAGCAGGCCAATCATTGATGGTTACAAACAGCAACGCTCGTAGGTCAAATTCCTGCTGTTTATGCTCATCCCACACACGTACACCTTTTTTACTCCACAGCTATAAAAGTTCTTCAACTAATGGCCATTGGTACACATCAATGTCGTTGCCGGGTTGCTTAGAGCCTTGGATGAGCACTGGCATCATAATGAACTTCCGCTTCATGCACAACCAAGGAGGAAGGATATAGATACATAGAGTCATGGGCCAGGTGCTATGATTCCTGCTCTGCTCCCCAAAAGGATTAATGCCATCTACACTTAAACCAAACCATACGTTCCTTGCGTCATCTGCAAAGTCCTGCCACTTTCTCTCAATTTTTCTCCACTGCGACCCGTCAGCGGGCACTCTCAACTTCCCGTCTTTCCTACGGTCTTCTTTGTGCCATCACAACAACTTGGCATGCTCTTTGTTTCTGAACAGAAGTTTCAACCTTGGAATTATAGGAGCATACCACATCACCTTGGCAGGAACCCTCTTCCTGGGGCGCTCGCCCTCAACATCACCAGGGTCATCTCGTCTGATCTTATACCGTAATGCACCGAATACCGGGCATGCATTCAAATTCTCGTACTCCTCACCGCTGTAGAGGATGCAGTCATTAGGGCATGCATGTATCTTCTGCACCTCTAATCCTAGAGGGCAGAGAACCTTCTTTGCTCCGTACGTACTGATACGTCTCCAACGTATCTATTATTTTTGCCTGTTCCATGCTATGATATTATTATTCTTGGATGTTTTTATTATCATTTTATACACTTTTATATCATTTTTGGGGACTAACCTATTAACTTAGTGCCACGTGCCAGTTCCTGTTTTCTGCCCTATTTTTGTTTCATGGGAAATCAATATCAGATCAGATCAAATCGTCCCGAAACTTTTTGAGGATTTTTTATTGAAGATAAGGATCACCAGGAACTTGGAGGCCAAGGAAGATCACGCTGGAGGGCCCCACACAACACCAGGGCGTGCCCCAGGCAGGCCAGTGTTATGTGGGCCCCTCCTTGCTCCATTTACCCTACCTCCTCCACTATAAATTCAGAAAAATTCCAAAACCCTTAGCGGAGTCCACGAAATACTTTTTCTGCCACCGCAAGCCTCTGTTCTCGCAAGATCCCATCTGGAGGCCTTCTCCGGTACTCTGCCGGAGGGGGAACTCATCACGAAGGGGCTCTACATCATCCTTGCCGCCTCTCCGATGATGCGCGAGTTGTTCACCACAGACCTACGGGTCCGTAGGTAGTAGCTAGATGGCTCTCTCTCTCTCTCTCTTTGTGATTCTCAATACAATGGTCTCCATGATCTTCATGGAGATCCATCCGATGTAATGACTTTGTGCGGTGTGTTTGTTGAGATCCGATGAATTGTGAGTTTATGATCAGATATATCCTTGTTTTACTTGCGTTCTTTGACGATCTCTTTTATGCAAGATTTAGTATACCATTGTATTTCTTCTCTGAAGTTTTGGTTTGGTTTGGCCAACTAGATTAGATCTTCTTGCAATGGGAAGAGGTGCTTGGTAATGGGTTCAATCTTGCGGTGTTCAGTCCTAGTGACAGAAGGGGAGTTGATCCGCATGTGTTGTTGCCATTAAGGATAACAAGTTGGGATGAATTCTTATATGCTTTTTTCTTGACTACATCATGTCATCGTTCTTAATGCATTACTTCGTTCTTATGAACTTAATACTCTAGATGCATGCTGGATAGCGGTCGATGTGTGAAGTAATAGTAGTAGATGCAGGCAAGAGTCGGTCTACTTGATTTGGATGTGATGCCTATATCATGATCATTGCCTTGGATAGTGTCATAATTATTTGCTTTTCTATGAATTGCTCAACAGTAATTTGTTTACCCACCATATGCTATTTTCTTGAGAGAGCTGCCACTAGTGAATGCTACGGCCCCTGGGTCTACTTTTATTATAAGATCTATCTTGTTTACTCATACAAAAATACCAAAAATACTTGCTGCAATTTTTTATCTTTTATTTATTTATCAATCTATCATATACCGTTTAATCTCGTTTCTTGACCGCCGGGAGATTGACAACCTCTCGTTTGCGTTGGGTGCGAATGTTTGCGTTGTGTGTGCAGGTGCTGTTTATGTGGTGTTGCTTGGTTCTCTTACTGGATTGATAACCTTGGTTTCTTAACTGAGTGAAATACTTACTCTATTGTGCTACATCATCCTCTCCTCTTCGGGGATAAAAATCCAACGCAGTTTGCAAGTAGCAGGAAGAATTTCTGGCTCCGTTGCCAGGGAGGATCAAGCCAACATCATCTCCTGTCAACATTACCATGTACCTACACTCTCAACTCTTATTTTGCATTTACTATATTTGCCATTTGCCTCTCGTTTTCATATCCCCCACTTCTAAAAAAAATTAGAAAAATATTTGCCTTTTCTTTTGCCACTTTTATTTGCTTTCTCTTTTGCCGTTTTCATTCGCCGTTTTCTGTTTGCCTTTTTATTTTTTGCTATCTTTGTTTGTGTTGCCATGTGCCTTCTATTTGCTTGCATCTTCTCTTGCTAAAAATTTATTGTAATGGATCCTCATCCACTTGCCAATCTTTTGAAAAGACCGGTTTATGATGAACCAATTGCTAGTGATTTGAGTGCTCTTGATTATCTCTATGAAGTTTTGCTTTATAAAGTGATGCATGATAACTCCTTGAATGAAAAGCATGATTGCAAAGATGTTATTATAAATTATATTAATGTCAATTATGTTGATGATATGCAAAACTCCAAGTTTGGGGATGATGACTTGGTTATCTCCACTACTCATTGTAATGATCATGATTGGGGTGATGCTTCTTATGATCTTGAAAATTTATTTAAGCCTCATGATGATTATGTTGTTTGCAATACTATTGAAAGTGGGTTTGGGAGAGTGTCAACTTTAGAAAAAATTCCCACATTTTTGATAAAAGTGGGTTCGGAGAGGTCATGACTTTAGTTGATGATAATCCCACTATTTTGGAAGAGTGTCAACTTTGCATGCATGTGGATCATATAGAGAATATGTTATGTGATGGCTATATTGTAGAATTTGAGTATGATCCTACATGCAATTATTATGAGAGAGGAAAATATGATTGTAGAATTTTTTATGTTACTAAATTACCTCTCTTCATGTTGAGATTGCTATTGTTTCTTTCTTCTTCCTTGCATATGCTAGATCTTGCGTGTCTTGATAATTTGTTTGCTTATAAAATGCCTATGCATAGGAATTATGTTAGACTTAAATGTGTTTGACACATGTTTTATGATGCTTTCCTTATGTTTCAATTACTATCTTTCATGTGAGCATCATTGAAATCTCAAGCCTACCTTAATGGCTATAAAGAAAGGGCTTGTTAGGAGGCAACCCAACGAATAATTCTTTTTTCACCTTTTGTTGCTGTTCTTTTGATTTTCCATTATTTGCTTCTGTTTTGAGTTGGTTTTTTATATTTTAGTTAGTGTTTGTGCCAAGTAAGACCTTTGGGATGACGTGGATGCTTGTGAATGCAATTCTGTGAAAAACAGAAACTTTGACGCCCAGTCCAGGAATTTTATAAATTCATCAAAGTGTCAAATGTGTCTGAAGTTTTTACTTGTGATTGATATACAAATTGTCCACGAATTACTAATATTTGAGAATTTATGGAGTTACGGTAGTATAGCTTTTCGACAGATTGCTATAGACTGTTCTGTTTTTGACAGATTCTGTTTTTGATGTATTGTTTGCTTGTTTTTATGAAACTATGGATTGTATCGGGGGGTGCAAGCCATGGGAAAGTTAGAATATAGTACCTATAATGCAATTATAAAATTTCAATGGGTTTGGAACAGTATTTATAATAGTAATTTGTTTGGTTATACTAACGGATCTCACGAAGGTTTTGTTGAGTTTTGTGTGATTGAAGTTTTCAAGTTTTGGGTGTGACGACAATGGATGAAGGAATGAAGAGATGCAAAAGCCAAAGCTTGGGAATGCCCAAGGCACCCCAAGGTAATACCTAAGGAGACACAAGCATCTAAGCTTGGGGATGCCCCGGAAGGCATCCCTCTTTCTTCTAATGACTATCGGTAACACACTTGAGGCTATATTTTTATTCATCACATGATATGTGTTTTGCTTGGAGTGTCTTGTATGATATGAGTCTTTGCTTTTTAGTTTGTCACAATCATCACCTCTGAACACATTTTCTTGAGATGGCCTCACGTCATCATAATTTGTTGGAATTGCTCTTTGTGCTTCACTTAAATTTGTTGAGCTAGGTGGTTGCTCTAGTGCTTCACTTATATCTTTTTGAGCACAATGGTGCGAATGTTTTGAAGAAACTTGTTCTCATGCTTCACTTATATCTTTTTGAGAATGCTATATGCTTTGGAGAAACTTGTTCTCATGCTTCACTTATATCTTTTTGAGAATACTAGAAATTTTGAAGAAATCCGCTCTCTTGCTTCACTTATATTTTTTTGAGAGTGTGAAAATAGTCTTGGTAATTGGTACAAGATATGATATTTGGTCCCTTTGTGATGAATATCCAAGTAGAATAATGAAAACTAGCATACAAAATTTTTATGGGACATGAAAAACTTGATTCTTTGTAATAGTTTTGAGATATGTGGATGATGATATGTGAGTAATGTTAGTGAGTCAATTATGCTCTGGTATGAATATTGATGTCAAGGTTTATGATTCCCTATGCAAGCACATAAAGTCAATAGTTATGCAATGAAGTTATATCCTACTTGTGGTGCATTGTTCGATGTTGGTTATGTTTTATGTATGCATGTGCATCATCATGATTTTCTAGTTGGGCGCTTCTCAATCTTTTTGCTAGCCTTCATTTGTACTAAGCGGGATTACTGCTTGGTCATCAATTACCCTTAAACCTTGTTTTTGCCACTTGTGTCCACCATACCTACCTATATAAGGTATTTCCATGCCATCCTAAGTAAATTTGCATGTGCCATCTCTAAAAAATTTCAAAAATAATTTCTCTTTTGTGTGCCCGTATCGCTCATGAAGCAGTGAGGGGTGGCCAATGATTTTCATGTTGGATATGTCATTCTCACGATGAGTGTTTATTCACTTGTCATTGCACGAGAGTGTGCCGGTAAAAGGGATGCCCAGTCCCAAAAATAAATTGAACTTCCTTGGAATGTGATTGTATGGAGGGCACCCGTGAATACGGCTAGCCATGGATTGTGATAAGGAAAGGTGGTAAACAAACTCCTTCGGATGTGAATGGAAAAAAGGGACAAAAGTCTCGAAACCATGGAACGATGATGGGGAGCAAAACTTTTATTTTCTGTTTGGGAACCGTCTATGATGTATCCAATGTGAAAAGTGTTGGGAACCTTAAGTCATTCTCGTTAACGAGAAAAGCATGCCTCCCAAAATAAATTTTTCTTCTCTTTTTAAAACTTGAGCTCTGGCACCTCTGTAAATCAATGCTTCCCTCTGCGAAGGGCCTTTCTATTTATTTTTATGTTGAGTCTCACCCTTCTCTTTAAAAGCACCAACTAGGGGGTCATGTGTGTGCAAGGAGTATGATTGATATTCGAGTGTGCATCATGAATGGATCAATGATTCAGGATAATGGGCTAGGGATAATTTACTTTAGCATTGTTATTTTGAAAGGCTTGGTTGCTTGTTAGCATCACTTGAGTATCTATGTCTTCATGTCAAATATAGACTTTTGCTTTGAATCATCTAAAGTCCTCATGTCTATGCTATGAAAATAACTTGAAGTATGTTGGGTAGCATTCCACAATCAAAAATATGTTTTATCAATTTCCAACTCGAGGACGAGCAGGAGTTAAGCTTGGGGATGCTGATACGTCTCCAGCGTATCTATTATTTTTGCTTGTTCCATGCTATGATATTATTATTCTTGGATGTTTTTATTATCATTTTATACACTTTTATATAATTTTTGGGGACTAACCTATTAACTTAGTGCCATGTGCCAGTTCCTGTTTTCTGCCCTGTTTTTGTTTCGCAGGAAGTCAATATCAGATAAGATCAAATCATCCCAAAACTTTTTGAGGATTTTTTATTGAAGATAAGGATCACCAGGAACTTGCAGGCCAAGGAAGATCATGCTGGAGGGCCCCACACAACACCAGGGCGGGCCCCAGTGTTGTGTGGGCCCCTCCTTGCTCCATTAGCCCTACCTCCGCCACTACAAATTCAGAAGAATTCCAAAACCCTCAGGGGAGCCTACGAAATACTTTTTCCGCCGCCGCAAGCCTCTGTTCTCACAAGATCCCATCTGGAGGCCTTCTCCGGTACTCCGCCAGAGGGGGAAATCATCACGGAGGGGCTCTACATCATCCTTGCCGCCTCTCCAATGATGCATGAGTAGTTCACCACAGACCTACGGGTCCGTAGGCAGTAGCTAGATGGCTCTCTCTCTCTCTCTCTCTCTCTCTCTCTCTCTTTGTGATTCTCAATACAATGGTCTCCATGATCTTCATGGAGATCCATCCGATGTAATGACTTTGTGCGGTGTGTTTGTTGAGATCTGATGAATTGTGAGTTTATGATCAGATCTATCCTTGTTTTACTTGAGTTCTTTGCTAATCTCTTTTATGCATGATTTAGTATAGCCTTGTATTTCTTCTCCGAAGTTTTGGTTTGGTTGGGCCTACTAGATTAGATCTTCTTGCAATGGGAAGAGGTGCTCGGTAATGGGTTCAATCTTGCGATGTTCAGTCCTAGTGACAGAAGGGGAGATGATACGCATGTGTTGTTGCCATTAAGGATAATAAGTTGGGATGAATTCTTATATGCTTTTGTCTTGACTACATCATGTCATCGTTCTTAATGCATTACTTCGTTCTTATGTGTGAAGTAATAGTAGTAGATGCAGGCAAGAGTCAGTCTACTTGATTTGGATGCGATGCCTATATCATGATCATTGCCTTGGATAGCGTCATAATTATTTGCTTTTCTATCAATTGCTCAACAGTAATTTGTTTACCCACCGTATGCTATTTTCTTGAGAGAGATGCCACTAGTGAATGCTACGGCCCCCGGGTCTACTTTTATTATAAGATCTATCTTGTTTACTCATACAAAAATACCAAAAATACTTGCTGCACTTTTTTATCTTTTATTTATTTATCAATCTATCATATACCGTTTAATCTCGTTTGTTGACCGCCGAGAGATTGACAACCTCTCGTTTACGTTGGGTGCGAAGGTTTGCGTTGTGTGTGCAGGTGTTGTTTACGTGGTGTTGCTTGGTTCTCCTACTGGATTGATAACCTTTGTTTCTTAACTGAGGGAAATACTTACTCTACTATGCTGCATCATCCTCTCCTCTTCGGGGATAAAAATCCAACGCAGTTTACAAGTAGGACGCACTGTCATGCAATTCGTTATCCTTTGGAAGCTTCTTCTTCATTATTTTCAGTAACTTCTCAAATCCTTTGTCAGATAAACCATTCTCTGCCTTCCATTCCAGCAATTCCAGTGTGGTACCGAGCTTTGTGTTGCCATCTTCGCAATTTGGGTACAACCATTTTTTGTGATCCTCTAACATGCGATCAAACTTCAACTTCTCCTTTTCACTTTCGCATTGTCTCTGTGCATCAACAATGACCCGGCGAAGATCATCAGTGGGCACATCGTCTGTTGCCTCTTGATCTTCAGCTTCCCCCGTTGCAGTATCACCATGTTCAGGGTACATAGGATGATAGTTGTCATCATCCTCTTCTTCTTCGTTGTCTTCCATCATAACCCCTCCTTCTCCGTGCTTGGTCCAAACATTATAGTGTGGCATGAAACACTTCTCAAGCAGGTGGATGTGAAGGGTTTTCGAGGAAGAGTAATCCTTCTTATTCCCACGGACAGTACATGGACAATCCATAAAACCATTCTGCTTGGTTGCCTCAGCCACTTCGAGAAAATTATGCAGGCCCTCAATGTAGTCGGAGATGCATCGGTCACCGTACATCCATTGCCGGTTCATCTGCGTGCATTATATAATTAAGTATATCAAAAACCATTACAGAACATCATGAATAGAGAAGTGATGGCCAAATCAATACAATTTCATTATCACATTATAACCAAAGTACAGTAGTGATCAAATGTTATTACTGAAAAAATAAATACATAAAGTTCATACATAGTTCTCATTATCAACTATGTAAAACATTTAAATGCAAGAACAAATGTGATCATAATCGCAACTAAGGTAACAATTGATCCAACAGCATAATGATACCAAGCCTCATTATCAATGGCATATTTTCTAATCTTTCTAATCTTCAAGCGCATTGCATCCATCTGCATCTTGTGATCGTCGACGACATCGGCAACATACAACTCCAATTTCATCTTCTCCTCTTCAATTCTTTTCAATTTTTCTTTCAACCAATTGTTTTCTTTTTCAACTAAATTTAACCACTCGACAAGAGGGTCGGTTGGAATTTCCGGTTCACATACCTCCTAGATAAAAATATCTATGTCACATTGGTCGGCATAATTCTCATAAACACTAAATGAAACAAATAGTTATAAAAGATAATATACCACATCCGAATCATAGACCGGACGAGAGCCGATGGGGGCGGATACCAAAACCATGGCACTATATAATAACAAACAATAATAAAAGTAAGAAAATTATACTAGTAGCTATATAACTCATACAACAAGTAAGAAATTTTTTATTTTAAAATGAAGATAAGAACAAGAGACTCACCATAGTGGTTTCGGTGACGAGATCGGCGCGGGCGATCGATGGTGGTGAGGACGGGGACGGGGACAATGGTGCACCGCCAAACCTAGACAAATCTTGGGGAAAATGGAGCTTCGAGGTCGAGCTTGGAGAGGAGAAAACTTAAGTGTGGCTCGGGCATTTCATCGAACACCTCATGTGCATAGGAGGTGTGAACAGAATATCACACACCTCCCACACGCTGGCCGGCCAAAAACAGAGGAGAGGGGGCGGGCAGAGCTTTAGTCCCGGTTCCAGACATGAACCGGAACTAAAGGGGTTGCGCCAGGAGCGAGGCCCTTTAGTCCCGGTTGGTGTCTGGAACCGGGACTAAAGGCCCCAGATGAACCGGGACTGATGCCTGCCGAGGCCCGGCTGGCGTCCTGGCCGCTCGAACCGGGACTGATGCCCCCATTAGTCCCGGTTCGTAACACGACCGGGACTAATGCCCTTTTCTGGCCAGGACCAAAGCCCTGTTTTCTACTAGTGGCTTCTCAGCCTAAACCTGATTGAGCAAGTTAATAACCTGCTAAGGTACTTGTTTAGGCATCTGGCTCTGCGGCAACTGCAAATTTTTGAAACAATGGCTATATGCGCTTTTTGTAGAAAACTTCCCTGCAGGAGTCAGTTTCCAAACAAGCATGTCTTGGCCCACATCATCAATGATAGGAGTGTTGTAAATGACTATGGCCACATGAGGAGTAAAACGAGAGTTAACTAGATCATGGTTCCAGGCCTTAAGATTTGGGATCCACAAGTCTTTAATAGTTGCAAGATAATTAAAAGGTGGTTGCTGAATGACAAGATTGTTATAGATGTCCTGCCAATGATTGAACCAAGGTGTACTCCAAATGGAAGAGGAGCCATCAACAATTTAAGTAAAACAAGCAGATTCCAATAGAGGTTTTACATTTAAAATGGCAGCCCAAAAAACAAATTTTCAACAACTAGAATTAGCTCTCCAAATAGAAGTGTCAGCATGGTACTTTGACTTCGAAATAAGAGCAAGATTACTATTTGGGTCCTGAGCAATTCTCCAAGCTGCAGAGAGAATCAAGCTCTGATTCTAGGCCTGGAGATTTCTAATACTTAAACTACCATTTTTCTTGTCAGTGCAAATATCCGCCCACGCCCTTAAGCAAAGATATCTCGAAGTGTTATCATCTTTTATCCCTGCCCACCAAAATCTCCTAAATATAGTAGTGATACTAGCAAGCAATTTTTTTAGAACAAAATATTTGACATGTAATAAACAGGGATAGAAGAGAAAATAGATTTAATAAGAGTAACCCTAGCGGGGTGAGACATTCTGCTTGTCTTATACGTAGTAAGCTTGGATTTAAACTTGTCATACACAAATGAGTATGCAACAGATCAATCTTTAGCAGGCAAAACCAGAGGATGTCCTAAATGGATAAACGAGGTGTTGATATCAGGGATAGGAAACAAACCTTCTATTTCCTGCCTGAGCTGCAAATCAACATTAGCAGTAAACAAAATTCCTGACTTTGCCCAATTTGGGACTTGGCCTGAAAGGGAACATAAATTATTTAAGATCTAAAGGATGGCTTCAGCTGCCTGCTTTGTTGCTACACGACACACCAATAGGTCATCTGCAAACATCAAGGTGTGTATAAGAGGGCATTGTGGACTCGAAGAGATACCTGAAATCCTGTTATTAACAGCTAAGATAAAAAGAGAGGGGGAGAGAGGACACCCCTGTCTTATACCTCCGGAACTCTTAAATTTACCAAAAGGCTGCCCATTGATAATAATAGAAAAAATAGAAGTAGCTATGCAAGCATGGATCAGCTTAATGAAATGGGCATTGAAACCTTTACGAGCTAAAGCAGTAGCAATAAAATACCATTCAAATCTATCAAAAGCTTTAGCAAGATCAACTTTTAGCATGAAGCACTATTGTTTGAAAGACTTTAAACTAAAAGATCGAGTGAGCAATCTCCTAGGCAACAATGATGTTATCACTAATTCTTCTACCCTCTATGAAAGCCTGGTGAGAAGGATGGATATAATCAGCTAAATGAGGCTTCAATCTGTTAGCCAAAGACTTGGAGATGATTTTGTGAACAACATTACATAAACTAATTGGTCTGAAGTCAGAGGGCATGTGGCAAACAAGTTTTTTTTGGAATATGTGTTATATGAGATTCATTAAGCTTTGGTGGCATAGTACCAGTTTCATAGAAGGTCCTGACCAATTGAGTTATCCTGTTATGCCTGGAGAGGCATCTTTCTTCATTTCTTTTATGATGATCCAAATCTCCTCTTTGTCAGGTATAGAATTTGTGAAGTCCCGCACATCATGGTTAATAGCAGAAAATACGACAGGTCTACCATGTGAAAGGGGGCAACTAGATTGAAAGATATTACGGAAGTAAGTGATAAATTCATTGGCTATATCTTGAGGGTCAAAAAGATCTTGCCCTTGACTATCCATAATGGAAACAATCCTATTTCTTCTCCTCCTCTTGGTAACTGCCTGATGGAAAAAAGCTATGTTCCTATCACCTTGTATGATCGAATGCTTTTTGGCTCTTTGCTTATAGAATCCGTTTAACTATTTCATACTTCCTTCATATTGGGCTACCAGGTTCGCTTCAAGAGCATGGTCCTGTTGGTCTAGAGGCTGCATCTGAATATCATTGATTTGATTCTGCAGCTGATCAAGTTGCTGCTGAAGTAGCCTTTTCTTTTTGCACCACACTTTGGGAGTACCTACAAGATGGTTAGTACGTACATGGAAAGATTTTGTAGCTGTACAAGCCCAATCATTTTTTGCAACAGATTAATAATCTCCCTCAAGAGGCCACCGATTTTCAAATTTGAAGGTGAGTCAAGGCCTTTTAAATTTAGACTCAGTTGAAAGTAAGATAGGAGCATGATCGCTAAAACTATGAATAATGGGCATGTTAAAAATATTTGTCATGGGGAACAAAGTACACCATTCAGCATTAGCAAGACAGCGATCGAGACGTTCAAAAATGTGACAAGAAGAAAATCTCATGTTGGTCCAAGTGTAAGCAGGTCCTGAAAAGCCCAGATCGAACAAGCCACACTGCTTTACATAATTAATAAAAGCTCGCCTATGATTGTAATTAACATTAGCTCCATAGGATTCTCTTTTATGCATAATATTATTTAGGTCACCTAAACAAATCATAGGCTTGCCCAAGTTGTCAGAAACAAAATCGGCAATGTGGTTCCAGATCATATCAGTACTATTATGATGGGGATCGCCATAAACACAGGCAAGTAGGAAGTCTACAGTACTAGGAATTTGCACAGCAAGAGCGAGAATATAATATCTACAGGAAAGCTTGATGTCAAGATGAATTTCGTCGGACCACATCAGCCAAAGCCCCCTAGAGAGGCCGACCGAGGGCACAACAAAACTTGCATGAGTATTGAAACGAGCATTTAGATCAGCAGCTGTACATTTTGAAGAATGAGTTTCAGAAAAAAAAAAGTTACCTGTGCAGCTGTCGAGCTCATCATTTTTGCAAGGTATTCCAACTTGTTTGAATTGCGAAGGCTCTTGCCTTTACCTCAGCAATTCCATCCGACGAATTTCATGGCTGCCAAGGGTGGGGCGATAGTGCGAGCATCTCCCTAGCTGGATTCAGACCAGATCCAGCTTGACGACCAGCAGCACCATCAGTAACACTGAGCCTTCTCCAAATGAGGACCATGATAATAACCTCCAGCAGCCTCGACAGTTCCAAGAAATTAAGCTCATAGGAACACGAAATCAAGTTGACTAGCTTTCTTGCAAAAGATAACTACAGTAATACGTAGGAAACAAGAACAACAGGCTACAGGAAGCGAAAAAGCTCATACAAGGGGGGGTATGGAGGAAGAAATAGAGAGGAAGAGGAAGAAAACAAGGAGGAGAAGAGGAAAAAATCAAGGGAGGAGCAGAGGAAGAAATCAGGGGAAGAGGAGAGGCAGGAGGAAATAGAGGGGAAGAGGAAGAAATCAAGGGGGAGCAGAGGAAGAAATCAGGGGAGGGCAAACTTACGCATTACAACTCCACATTTTGCCGCATCTCATCGCATCGCCTGGAATCGCCTGGAAAATCACCTCTCTGTACTGTAGCACGGGAAAGGGGTCTCCCTTGACACGCCAACGTGCAACTACTTGACCCAGATCAGTGGCATACAAATACAGCTGCTGCAGCAACAAGACCATACTCTAGAAGCTAAGGTGGTGGGCCAATATGAGGTAAATCTGATCAAACTCACTGAATACTATCGATAGCGGGCAAAAAAACATTCGGCTACCCATGGGGGCTGAAACACAGCTTTCATCCACAATGTGGTACAAAAACGTAAGCGCAGGAATCATATTGTATCTATTCAGGATGCTCATGGAAATGACTTATTTGATCCAAAGGAAATTGCTAATGAATTTGTTCACTACTTTCGGTCCATCTTTAACTCATTGTCTATAAACAATGTTAGCTATATTCCAAATATGAATGTCCAAAACCATGCAGATGACTTCACCAACTCTGTGCCGAATAAGCAGGAAATTCTGGATATTCTCAAGGCCATGAGGAGAAATGCTTCACCAGGTCCAGATGGTTTTAATGTTGCCTTTTATGTTTTAGTCTGGGAGTGATCGGGGATGATGTAACGAAAGTGGTTGTGGACTTCTACAACTCAGGTATCCTCCCACCATATCTTAACGACACCCAGATTGCTCTTATTCCAAAAAAAACTTGTTTGTCACCTACCCTCTGATTTTAGGCCGATAAGTTTATGCAATGTAGTCTATAAGGTTATTGCAAAATCTTTAGCAAATCGACTTAAAATGCATCTTCCCAATTATATTTACCCTTCTCAACAAGCATTTATCGAGGGTAGACGCATCAGCAATAACATTATTGTTGCTCAAGAGAAAGCCCACTCTTTCTCCCTTAAGTCTTGGAAAAGCCATGATTTTCTATTAAAAATCGATCTCGCTAAAGCTTTTGATAGAATAGAGTGGCACTGTATTGTTTCAGCTCTTGCACGTAGAGGGCTTCCTGGTCATTTCATAAAACTTGTGTACGCATGCATATCGTCGCCGACTTTCTCTGTAATTATTAATGGCCAGTCTTATGCGAAATTTAATAGCTCCAGAGGTATCAGACAAGGGTGTCCTTTGTTGCCGTATCTTTTTGTCCTTACAGTCAATGAACTTTCTTTAAAGCTACAAGATGCTCTGCAGGCCAATCATCTCACAGGTATTTCTCTTTGACCAGATTGCCCTTCTATTCACTCCCTGATGTTTGCAGATGATCTTATAGCTTGTGGCAAAGCTTATATGCAGGAGGCGCAAACAATATCTAACATCTTAATTAAATCAGTTTTGCCATGATTCAGGTTAAATTCCCAATTGGAATAAATCTGGAATTCTTTTTAGCAACAATGTTCCTTTGCAGGGATAAAGAAAACATTAAGAGAATTTTTTTTGGCTCCCAATATTAACAATTCCTTTGTTCACTAGGGGAACCCACTTACTTTGCCTTCTAAGGACATATCAGTAGCTTATGCTTTTATTTCTGATAAATTCAAATCAAAACTTTCCAACTCTAAAGCCAATCGTCTATCTCATGCAGCTAGACTTACTCTAATCAAAATCGGTCTTCGCCTCTATTCCTGTCTACTATATGGCCAATATACTTTTCTTAAAAAAGTTTTTAGCCAAGCTCACGGCTATTATTAGAAACTTTTGGTGGACAGGTGTTCAAGACGACCAAAAAACAAAAAGCCTTTGTCGAGCATGGGCGGATATGTGCACGGACAGGAAACATGGTGGCCTAGGAATCAGGAATTTGTAGGAGATCAATTGGGGTCTCATTCTCTCGGCGGCTTAGAGACTTGCAAAGGAACCAGAAAGCCAGTTGGCCCAAATACTCAAAGCTAAGTACCATCACGACACAACTATTTGGAGAGCTAAGCCTAACACACCGAAGTCTGCTTTCTGGACTGCAATTTTGAAGGTAAGGCCTCTTCTCATTTCAGCATCCATTTATCAAATTATAGATGGAAATAGTTCACTGTGGACCACCCCTTGGTTTGAAGGCTGGGAAAATATCTATGATAACCGAATCATACAACCCCACACTTTTAATTACCCTGCTCAAATTAAGGACCTATGGATTGCTGGGCAATTTTTTTGGAATGTAAACCTAATTAATATGTTATTTTCACCCGCAATACCTGATAATATAATTCACAGTCCGATTATCTGTACTACTGGCCAAGACATTCTTATTTGGAAGCTAACTCCTACAGGTCTGTTCTCTTCCAAAAGTGCATACAAACATAGCTTTGCCAATCTTCAGCTTCCATCAAGACAGAGACCAAAAACTATGCCACCGCAAATTATAGCATTGCTTAACCAGGTATGGAAAGAGAAGCATATGGCTCCAAGAGTTGAAATCTTCGCTTGGAGACTTCTTAGGAATGCACTTGCTACAGATAAAAGGGCAGGTTCTTACTCTAAGATTATTAGTGAAAACTGCACAACTTGTGGAAATACTAAAGGTGAATTGCATATTTTTTTCTTATGCCCTTTTGCAAAAGCAGCTTGGTATAGTTTCCCATGGTTTATTAAAACTGATTTTATTGCCCAACATAATAGTTCAGTTTCACAAATGATCCAAGCTCTCCTCACTTCCAATCATCCGCAAATAAATGTTGTCTCACTGTATACCTTCCTATGGTGTCTTTGGAAATCTCGAAACGACAATCGCTTTTGCAGGACTACTAGGTCTCCTTCCCAGGTATTTGCAGCGGCAATGGTGATCATGCAAGGAACTAATCTAGAGGTTGCAGCGCAGTCTCCGGACTACAAAGTAGTCAACTTGCCTGGAACTAACAAGGTCGTGCTTGCGGAGACCCTTATGCAAAAGCAGGATCAATTGACAATACAATCGACACCATCTCCTGGGAAAACAATCAAGGACATCTCATGTTTTTCAGGTCCTATTGTCTGAAGTGGGAGGGGGAGAGAGATACATGGGCCTCGGGCCCGAAGCTGCGCGTAGGCAGGTGCCGGCTGTCCGGCTGGGTGCTGGATGCCCGGCCTCTCGCGAGGCGCCGGATGTCCGGGGCACGGGCCGGAGGTCCTGCCTAGAGTTGGCCTTCTTCTGCACGGTTCTGTGGCCTCGTGCCGGATTTCTGGGCAGGGGCCGGATACAGATGCAGTGTGGAGTCCAGGATTTGAAGATCAGCCGACTATAGCAGGTATAGGCATATTTATATAATTTGCAGGCAATCGACAGTATTCACAGCTGTGCATCTCGGCTGTCTCTCCACCGACGACATCAACTATCCAGGCCGAAGCAATTAGCATGATGTTAGCAAACAAGATTGCGGAGTTACTTGAGATTCAGCAGGGAACATTTGTGACGGACAGCGCCATTCTGGCAACAGCTATAGCGGCCAGCAAGCCCATTCTTGCTCCTGGTCATTGGACTATAAGGCCACAACTTGCATGCATAACAGCTTCTTCAGCCTTTGATGCTACAAGAATTTATCATATCAATAGGAGCTACAACTTTCGAGCACATCACCAAGCTAGACTAGCAATCAAAGCTCAAAACTCACCTTCCAGGTTCACATGCTTAGGTTCAGGCAATGCTTCTTGCCTTAATGCAGCAGTAGCTGCACTTTCTTCGGTACTGCGATGCACGGTTGTACATGTACGATGTTGTTAATCAATGAAATTCTGTGGGTTCAAAAAAAAAACGTACAACTACTTGACAAAGGATTGTTGATCTGGTTCAGTGCTGGAGCTAGCAGACTGGTTAGGAGATAGAATGTGCATGCATCGCTATCCAGCGGCTGTACGTGCCGCTCGGACGTCAGTGCGTATGCGGCGCTGTCACCCGTTCCATCCTCTCGCCAAAGTCCCGGACCGACCCCGCACGTGGCGCCAAGGCCATTAGCGATATTTGAAAAGAAAATTATTTGTCGTAGGTCATCCTTATCTTATCATCGTCCTCAGCATTTTTTTCGAAAAAAGGATTACCGCCGCCTATGCCTCCCCTAGATATGCATCGAGCGATGCACACAACCATTTTATTATATTATTCAATAGAACCCAACAAAATAAATACATGAATTAACCCAAAGCCACCTTTCTGGTAACTACTGTCGCTATACCTACAAGCTTGATGATGTGCCCCGACCTCGCATCAACACACATCATCCATTCCGGTGGCCTCACCAAGCCGCCCGCCGGCAAGCCAAGAGCATCAACCAGTCTAGCTAGACTCCCTGCGCGCACCGCATGCGAACTCTGTAGAATCAGCCGCCGGCATTTTCTGCCGTGCCACCTTCAGGAGCAATCAACGCATTCACCTCACCAGGGCATTTTGTCGTCGGCGCCACCACGACGCCAGATGGGGCCACCATAGTGCGCGCATCCATCAACGCGCAACAGTCGCCAAGACTCCGCTGCGCCACGCGACGGAGACCCTCCGTCGTCCTTGCGGTAGCTGCAACACCGCTCCTCCTTTTGTCCCCTCCAGCCAACAGCTACTCTAAAACGATGCCCCCAGGAGGGAGAACGGCACCGAGGGCGCCGTCATCGTTTGATCCGGGAGACCCAGATCTAGGGTTTCCTCTGGAACATCCCGAGCGTGGCGACGCAACCTGCAACGACGATGCCTCGACAAGGAAACGACGTCAGAGACGCCGCCATCGTCCGCCATGATCGAAGTCGGCACGGTTTTCCCCGGTAGTCGCGCCACCCCGATCTCCCAGCTGACTGGATCCGCGCGGAGCCTGGCCATGAAGACGTACTGGATCCGCGCGGAGCCTGGCCATGAAGACGTACGTCGCTCCGGAACGCTAGCAGAGAGCCTCTGGCCATCCCTCACTGACCCCTCCACGCGCCGCCGGCCGGCCAAGGGCCACACCACGACGGATCTGAACGGGGATCAGATCCCGACAACCACCGCCGTCCGAAGAACGACCGCAGCAGCCGGCCCGTGACGCACGCAGCCCGCTTCCCCCGCCACCACCAATAGCCCAATCTGGTGCCACAGTGGCCTCTGGCATGCCCCACCAGGGAAGCATCGTGCAGCCGCCACGGATCTGACCGCCGCCGTGCCCCACGCCAAGCGCGGCGCCCCTGCCTGTTGGCCACGTCCCGCGCCGCCGCAACCATGCCAGGAGGGCAGAGGAGCCCCGCCGCCACCCACATCAGCCAAGCTTCGCCCGGCGGTGCGCCTAGGCGGCGACAGGGGGAGGGAGGACGGAGGGAGGACGGGGAGCAAAGGATGAAGAGGCTCGTCCGGCCGCCGCGTGGGGGTGGTGCGGATGAGTGGACGGGATGGATCGGATCTGGTCTTCTTCTTTTCCCCAGTCCTAGGTGCATGCATCACCGTTCTCGAGCAATAGGAGGTGTCCTGCGTAACTACGCTCGGTACTGTATTTTGCCTTTTCCGTTAAGAATGTTATTTTTAACCTCAGTAACACTATAACTCTACGTACAGTCAGGAGGCACCAGGAACAGAATTCTGTCATACCGGTATCGCAACGATTCGAAAATAGCCGTGTGATCTAAAAAAAATTGAATTGGAAAAGTAGTAGAATCAAAACACCTACGTCACGATTTCTCACAAAAGCAACGAAGGGGACAGGGAGTAAAAAGAATTCCTACTCTCCAATATATAATTAGACTCAAAATAGTTTTTTTCTAGACTCAACACGGCAGAGTTCGATCAATCAAGGGGGCTCGTATGATCAGTAAAGGCTAATAAGTTTTAGTCTCTAAACTCTAGAATTACAATTATAACACTATAACTTCAAATACCTAACAGACCTATACTCCTCTGTGATGACCTGAAAAACACGGTTTGGGACCTTCCATGCTTGCACTAGTTCCAGTCCAGGATCAGTGCTGGGTATGCATGGTTACGTCGGTCAAACACCAGAGTTATACTCACGCATAAGAATAAATAGAGTGGTTAAATGGTCATGGTATTACCGATGATCGTGTTTCCTGTTTTGCCTGCATGATCGATCGATGCATTAGCATACTGAGAGAGCCCAACGAATAAGCGACAAATCTTATCTAGGAATTTATATCCACGGCTATATAAATATAGACAAATCGATTGAGTGGAGATTTCCCGGTTCCAGCGAAGGCGATAGGAGCACCAAGCGAAATCTATGCATGATGGTGACGCTCACGGTCGAGCCGCACCGTTGATTTCAGCTGATGGTACATGCGTAGGCCGAGGCCTGATCACCAGACACATAGGAGGTAAGGTGGGCAGAGGGGGATGCTTTTTTTTTTTTAAAGAATTGTTACCGTGTTATCATTAACTTACTCTCTCTTTCCATCTATATAGGGCCTAATGCGTTTTTCAAGATCGTCTTTGACTATTGACAAGATTAATAGTACATGACATGCATAATGTGAAAATTATATCATTGAAAGCTCCTTTTACATACGAATTTGATGGTGTGCTTTGTGTAAGTTGCATGTCATATATTATTGCTTTAACATTTGGTCAAAGTTAGCCTCGAAAAACGCATTAGGCCCTATATAGATGGAAGGAGGGAGTACATTAGATGATACCCGGCACATTGCTGCAGAAATTAATTATAATATATTTCAACGAGACTTGGTTGTATGAAACATAAATATTTGGATTAATAATATGAGAACTGAACCTTAAAATACATATGATTTACTGTAATTGATTATTCTATAGTTGTAAAATATTTATTAAAAAGAAGTAGCATAATAGAATAGAAACGACTGAACCCTTTTCTCATGAATGATTGCATATTGAGGTGGGCATTTTCTATGCATGGTTGCATGTTAAGGTGACATGTTTGGATGTTGAGAGAAATATGTTAGTGGGGATCACCTATTTAGTTATGTTATATAGGATAAGATACAACACACGCGGAAACACGGAAAAATATCCAGTCCTGTCACAAAAGCACAAAGAACCCTAGGAAAAAGAAAAATGTGAAGAGGTCCTTGGAGGTCCTCATGCTGAACGCCTTCGCTCGCCGTCAATATCCAACATCACCGAGGCGACCGCCGTAGGAGCCCAAGCCTGACGCAACTCCATCACAGATCACTGCTTTGCGGACCTCGAGAGTGCCTCGTAGCACGTGGCGAGAGCCTAGTTGTTGTAGATCGTCGGCCGGGGGAAAGCCCCAGGCTCCACCGGGCAACAGATCCGCCATCCTCCCACGACGCCGTCGGAGAGGGGGAATAAATCTGTTCTCAATCTTCCGCTGCCCTTGCTCCGGTTCAACTATTCTACGACAATAGCCACGGTCGCCACCATCCAAAGAAACACCGACTGCTGCCGAACCCCTTTCATATCTCACATGCCTTGCAACGGCACCGGAGTGTGCGCCGTCGCGATGGAGACGGAGCCGAATTTACTATTATGAAGAATAGTAGAGAATTCGTTACAATTTGTTATTTATGAGTTTGTTTGATTTTTTTTTCCTAGAGTACTGACTTTTCCTTTTTTTAATCCTTCTTGGAATATTTTTCTATTTGCTCTTTTTGATTCCTTTGGCTGTGATTTGCTTTGACATGGCTATTATGTGTCCATATCACCGCCAAATTATCAGTTACACTGCTTTGACTGATGTCAATGACTAAATTTCTCCATTATTAATAGTTGAGGGTCAAATTTGTCCATTATTAAATTCTTGCAGGCCAATAGTTAAGAGACAAAATTCAGTTTTTTACCTTTCACTTTTAAGTGAACTTGTTCATTTGACGAGTAAATTGCACTATTAGTCCTTATGGAACTTGTGAAGGTAAAGCTCTCGAAACAGGCTTTAGACCCGCTTTATATATATATAAAGCAATACGGCTAAACTGATATAAGGTGATGAGGGAACCTCTTACAAAGTAAATCAAAGATAAAGAAAGTGGCGAAAATGTGACGTGGAGCCCGGGTACCACTGTAGCGAGACGACCGCCGCACACACCAGCCTAGGATATTATGCTGGCGCGCGCGTTTTCAACATGTATCACATACACAGGCATGTCTAAGAGAAGGATTTATAAACCATGCTAGCTTGAATAATACAGCTTAGCCATAAGTGTTTCTTTACAGAGATAGGGGCAGCGAAAATATCATCTGGGCAGTACGGATTTGGGGCGGCTCCACTCCACAGGAATCTAGTTAGGTTACTCTCCTAGCACGCGAACACTCCAGCTTCTCGCTAGTGGAAGACAGATCCTCTACTGAATCTGGCCACATGAAAAGTCAGGTGAGTACTTTCAATGTACTCACAAGTTAACGATATAGCATATACTCCAAGTATAGCAATCCATGACACTCAAGCATGCATCAACTACTATAGCACTACTAGCTATCATGTCATAGCTGAATTATTTAACATGATTAATAACTGAAATAAATACAATATGATGAGGGTAAAGCTTATTAAGTAATTGCATAATGTTTCAGTTATTCTTCTGATCATTCCAAGATCATGACCAAGTTCTCATGGCCATCCGAACGACTCTCTCGTAGCCATCCCATGGCTAACATCTCAAGCTCCTAACCTCTTTTGAGGTCCATGTGTCTGCACTACAAATCTGATAAATCTCATCTTACCATGGTTCATTTATAGCAATATCATTCTTTAGTGTTTGTACCTCCAAAGTCGACAAAGATCAAATAGTGTGACCTATCACGAACTGTGTCTATTACCGAGGACGCGGCTATTTGAATAGGTTTAACACTCTGCAGAGCTTGCACACTTTACCCACACTATGGACTTCCCCTTTGGTGGCCCCTGTCTCAGCACCGTGGCCCTTTTGGGTGGACCAGAGTTACTCCAACAAAACCTTTTCACCATTATGATCCTTTTATTGCACCACCGGCATACCCGCGGGCCTGGCCATGGGGAGATAAAGTGGACCCACTGCCACCCCGTGGCACTGCCACCCATGGCCCTATCCTCGTCAGGATCAATTCTATGAGCTCAATAATAACATGGCATCCAGGCTCCCACAAGTTAGGCACCAGCACCAAAGAGGAGCCCCTCCTAACCCGCCCACAGAGATGATGACAATAAAAGGCACAATGATATACTAAGTTAGGGTCTTCCCATAAATAGACAAGTGTGGTTGCACTGAATATAGTTTGGTTCAGTGGCACTATGACTCGACCTAGCGGATGAAAGAGGTTGTTATTATCAAGTCTCATCCTTTATCATTGTAGCAAGTAATATTCCATCGGTCACCTGCTCATTTTAGTAATATCTACGAATTGCCCGACAGTACATACGGAGCAAAGAAGGTTCTAAGCCCTCTAGGATTAGAGGTGTGCTACTTCTTGAGCTTGCGTTGGTTTTTCCCTTGAATAGGAAAGGGTGATGCAGCAAAGTAGAGATAAGTATTTCCCTCAGTTAGAGAACCAAGGTATCAATCCAGTAGGAGACAACGCACAAATGACCTTGCACCTGCACAAACAATCAAACAACTTGCACCCAACGCGATAAAGGGGTTGTCAATCCCTTCACAGTTACGTGCAAAAGTGAGATCTGATAGAGATAGATAAAACTAAACAAAAGATAAAGTAAATATTTTTGGGTTTTTTGGTTTATAGATCTGAAAATAAAAGATTGCAAAATAGTAGATCGGAAAGTAATACGATGGAAAATAGTAGATCAAAAACTTATATGATGGAAAATAGACCCGGGGGCCATAGGTTTCACTAGAGGCTTCTCTCAAGTTAGCAAATAATACAGTGGTTGAACAAATTACTGTCGAGCAATTGATAGAAAAGCGCAAAGTTATGACGATATCCAAGGCAATGATTATGAAATATAGGCATCACGTCCGTGTCAAGTAGACCGAAACGATTCTGCATCTACTACTATTTCTCCACACATCGACCGACTCCTGCCTGCATCTAGAGTATTAAGTTCATGAAGAACAGAGTAACTAATTAAGTAAGATGACCTTATGTAGAGGAATAAACTCAAGCAATATGATGTAAACCCTATCTTTTTATCCTCGATGGCAACAATACAATACGTGCCTTGCTGCCCATACTGTCACTGGGAAAAACCAAACCGATAATTCGAAGAGAATTACAAAGATGTCAAATCATGCATATAAGAATTCAGAGAAGATTCAAATAATATTCATAGATAAACTGATCATAAATCCACAATTCATCGGATCTCGACAAACACACCGCAAAAGAATATTACATCGGATAGATCTCCAAGAACAACGAGGAGAACATGGTATTGAGAATCAAAGAGAGAGAAGAAGTCATCTAGCTACTAGCTATGGACCCGTCGGTCTGAGGTAAACTACTCACGCTTCATCGGAAGGGCAATAGAGTTGATGTAGAAGCCCTCCGTGATCGAATCCCCCTCCGGCAGGGTACCGGAAAAGGTCCCTAGATGGGATCTCACGGGTACAGAAGGTTCCGGCAATGGAAAAGTCTTTTCGTGGATGCCTCTGAGGGTTTTGGAATATATGTGAATATATAGGACGAAGAAGTAGGTCGGTGGAGTCATGTGGGGCCCACAACACAGGGGGCGCGCCCTCCCCCTTGTCGCCGCCTCGTGGCTCTTCTGACTTGAACTCCAAGTCTCCGGGGTGTCTTCTGGTCCAAGAAAAATCATCGCGAAAGTTTTATTCCGTTTGGACTCCGTTTGGTATTCCTTTTCTGCGAAACTCAAAAACAAGGAAAAAACAGAAACCGGCACTGGGCTCTAGGTTAATAGGTTAGTCCCAAAAATAATATAAAATAGCATAATAATGTATATAAAACATCCAAAACAGATAATATAATAGCATCGAACAATCAAAAATTATAGATACGTTGGAGACGTATGAAGCATCCCCAAGCTTAATTCCTGCTCGTCCTCGAGTAGGTAAATGATAAAAACAGAATTTTTGATGTGGAATGTTACCTAACATATTTATCCATGTAATTTTTTTTATTGTGGCATGAATGTTCAGATACATAAGATTCAAAACAAAAGTTTAATATTGACATAAAAACAATAATACTTCAAGCATAATAACAAGGCAATTATGTCTTCTCAAAATAACATGGCCAAACAAAGCTTATCCCTATATTTTGTGTGATGAAGATGGAGCATAGCCATACTATATGATTTTGTAGGGATAAGCTTTCTTTGGCCATGTTATTTTCAGAAGACATAATTGCCTTGTTAGTATGCTTGAAGTATTATTGCTTTTATGTCAATATTAAACTTTTGTTTTGAATCTTACGGATCTGAACATTCATGCCACAATAAAGAAAATTACATGGATAAATATGTTAGGTAGCATTCCACATCAAAAATTATGTTTTTATCATTTACCTACTCGAGGACGAGCTGGAATTAAGCTTGGGGATGCTTGATACGTCTCCAACGTATCTATAATTTTTTATTGTTCCATGCTATTATATTATCTGTTTTGGATGTTTTATATGCATTAATATGCTATTTTATATTATTTTTGGGACTAACCTATTAACATAGAGCCCAGTGCCAGTTTCTGTTTTTTCCTTGTTTTTGAGTTTCGCAGAAAAGGAATACCAAACGGAGTCCAAACGGAATAAAACTTTCACGATGATTTTTCTTGGACCAGAAGGAAACCAGGAGACTTGGAGATGAAGTCAGAGGAGCCATGAGGCGGCCACAAGGACGAAGGGCACGCCCAGGGGGGTAGGGCGCGCCCCCCACCCTTGTGGGCCCCTCGTGCACTTCCTGACCTAATTCTTTCGCCTATATATTCCCAAATATCCCCAAACCAACAGAGGCATCCACGAAAAGACTTTTCCACCGCCGCAACCTTCTGTACCAGTGAGATCCCATCTAGGGACCTTTTTCGGCACCCTGACGGAGGGGGATTCGATCACGGAGGGCTTCTACATCAACACCATTGCCCTTCCGATGAAGCGTGAGTAGTTTACCACAGACCTACGAGTCCATAGCTAGTAGCTAGATGGCTTCTTCTCTCTCTTTGATTCTCAATACCATGTTCTCCTCGATGTTCTTGGAGATCTATCCGATGTAATACTTTTTTTGCGGTGTGTTTGCCGAGATCCGATGAATTGTGGATTTATGATCAGCGTATCTATGAATATTATTTGAATCTTCTCTAAATTCTTATATGCATGATTTGATATCTTTGTAATTCTGTTCGAACTATCGGTTTGGTTTGGCCAACTAGATTGGTTTTTCTTGCAATGGGAGAAGTGCTTAGCTTTGGGTTCAATCTTACGGTGTCCTTTCCCAGTGACAGTAGGGGCAGCAAGGCACGTATTGTATTGTTGCCATGGAGGATAAAAAGATGGGGTTTTCATCATATTGCTTGAGTTAATTCCTCTACATCATGTCATCTTACTTAATGCATTACTCCGTTCTTTATGAACTTAATACTCTAGATGCATGCTGGATAGCGGTCGATGTGTGGAGTAATAGTAGTAGATGCAGAATCGTTTCGGTCTACTTGACACGGACGTGATGCCTATATTCATGATCATTGCCTTAGATATCATCATAACTTTGCGCTTTTCTATCAATTGCTCGGCAGTAATTTGTTCAACCACTATATTATTTTCTATCTTGAGAGAAGCCTCTAGTGAAACCTATGGCCCCCGGGTCTATTTTCCATCATATAATCTTCTACTTTTCATCATACAAGTTTCCGATCTACTATTTTGCAATCTTTTACTTTCCGATCTATAAAACAAAAATACCAAAAATATTTACTTTATCATTTATCTATCTCTATCAGGTCTCACTTTTGCAAATAACCGTGAAGGGATTGACAACCCCTTTATCGCGTTTGGTGCAAGTTGCTTGATTGTTTGTGCAGGTATTCGGTGATTTGTACGTTGTCTCCTACTGGATTGATACCTTGGTTCTCAAACTGAGGGAAATACTTATCTCTACTTTGCTGCATCACCCTTTCCTCTTCAAGGGAAAAACCAACGCAAGCCCAAGAAGTAGCACAAGCCAAGCAATTGTTTCATACTTTTAGTGTTCTCAAACTTTTTCAACTTTCACGCAATACATGAGCGTGAGCCATGGACATAGCACTATAGGTGGAATAGAATATGGTGGTTGTGGAGAAGACAAAAAAGGAGATAGTCTCACATCAACTAGTCGTATTAACGGGCTATGGAGATGCCCATCAATACATATCAATGTGAGTGAGTAGGGATTGGCAAGCAACAGATGCACTAGAGCTATAAGTGTATGAAAGCTCAAAAGAAAACTAAGTGGGTGTGCATCCAACTTGCTTGCTCATGAAGACCTAGGGCAATTTGAGGAAGCCCATCGTTGGAATATACAAGCCAAGTTCTATAATGAAAATTTCCCACTAGTACATGAAAGTGACAAAATAGGAGACTTTCTATCATGAAGATCATGGTGCTACTTTGAAGCACAAGTGTGGAAAAAGGATAGTAGCATTGCACCTTCTCTCTTTTTCTCTCTTTTTTTTGCATGGCCTTTTGGCCTCTCTTTTTTTCGTCCGGAGTCTCATCCCGACTTGTGGGGGAATCATAGCCTCCATCATGCTTTCCTCACATGGGACAATGCTCTAATAATGAAGATCATGACACTTTTATTAACTTACAACTCAAGAATTACAACTCGATACTTAGAACAAAATATGACTCTATATGAATGCCTCCGGCGGTGTACCGAGATGTGCAATGAATCAAGAGTGACATGTATGAAAGAATTATGATAGGTGGCTTTGCCACAAATACGATGTCAACTACATGATCATGCAAAGCAATATGACAATGATGAAGGGTGTCATAATAAAACGGAACGGTAGAAAGTTGCATGGAAATATATCTCGAAATGGCTATGGAAATGCCATAATAGGTAGGTATGGTGGCTGTTTTCAGGAAGGTATATGGTGGATGTATGGTACCGGCGAAAGTTGCGCTGCACTAGAGAGGCTAGCAAAGGTGGAAGGGTGAGAGTGCGTATAATCCATGGACTCAACATTAGTCATAAAGAACTCACATACTTATTGCAAAAATCTATTAGTCATCGAAACAAAGTACTACGCGCATGCTCCTAGGGGGATAGATTGGTAGGAAAAGACCATCGCTCGTCCTCAACCGCCACTCATAAGGAAGACAATCAATAAATAAATCATGCTCCGACTTCATCACATAACGGTTCACCATACGTGCATCCTACGGGAATCACAAACTTTAACACAAGTATTTCTACAATCCACAATTACTCACTAGCATGACTCTAATATCACCATCTTTATATCTCAAAACAATCATAAGGAATCAAACTTCACATAGTATTCAATGCACTTTATATGAAAGTTTTGATTATATCCCTCTTGGATGTCTATCATATTAGGACTAAATTCATAACCAAAGCAAATTACCATGATATTTAGAGACTCTCAAAATAATATAAGTGAAGCATGAGATTTCAATAATTTCTATAAAATAAATCCACCGTCGTGCTCTAAAAAGATATAAGTGAAGTACTAGAGCAAAATTGCCTAGCTCAAAAGATATAAGTGAAGCACATGGAGTATTCTAATAAATCACGATTCATGCGTGTCCCTCTCAAAAGGTGTGTACAGCAAGGATGATTGTGGCAAACTAAAAAGCAAAGACTCAAATCATACAAGACGCTCCAAGCAAAACACATATCATATGGTGAATAAAAATATAGCCTCAAGTAAAGTTACCGATAGACGAAGACGAAAGAGGGGATGCCTTCCGGGGCATCCCCAAGCTTAGGCTCTTGGTTGCCCTTGAATATTACCTTGGGTTGCCTTTGGCATCCCCAAGCTTAGGCTCTTGCCAATCCTTATTCCATAGTCCATCAAATCCTTACCCAAAACTTGAAAACTTCACAACACAAAACTCAACAGAAAATCTCATAAGCTCCTTTAGTATAAGAATATAAATCACCACTTTTGGTACTGTGGTGAACTCATTCTTTATTTATATTGTTGTAATATCTACTGTATTCCAACTTTTCCATGGTTCATACCCCCCGATACTACCCATAGATTCATCAAAATAAGCAAACAACACAAAGAAAACAGAATCTGTCAAAATCAGAACAGTCTGCGAAGATCCGAATTGTTATAATATATCTGTAAGTCCAAAAATTCTGAAACAATAGGAAAACAGAGGAAATTTGTATATAAATCTTGTATAAAAAATTCAGGGTTTTTCAACACTCCAGTGAATTACTAAATTCTGTGAGTGGACGCAAAAGTTTCTGTTTTTCAGCAAGATCAAATCAACTATCACCGTAAACCATCCCAAAGGTCTTACTTGGCACAAACACTAATTAAAACACAAAACCACATCTAACCAGAGGTAGATGAATTATTCAAAGCAAAACAGGAACAAAAAAAGCAAAAAACAAAAATAAAATTGGGTTGCCTCCCAACAAGCGCTATTGTTTAACGCCCTTAGCTAGGCATAAAAACACGAGTAGATCTAGGTATTGTCATAATAATGATAAGGCAAATCTCGAAAACTCATCTCATACTCCCTTTGTTTAGCAGCAAGTTTTCTTTGCGTTAAGCAAAAGTAATCAAAAGGGCTAAATTTAATGGGATAAGGATCCCCAAGATCAAGCTCGGGAGGAATTTGTTCCTCCTTTGGCCCCTCATATTGTATGACCAACTCATCATTGTAAGCGTTCTTTTGGCAAAAAGTCATGAGCTTGTGTCCAAGAGAGGAACCCAGTCCATTGTTTTGTATAGCAAAATTATCATTAAGTTCAGAAATCTTATCTACTAAAACATCGATAGGGACCCTCTTTCTTAAAATTTCATTGTAAGCACCATGATCTAGAGATCGTAAACGCATTATGTCCTCTTGGTTAAAGAGAATTCCCCCTATGGGAGGACGACCACCGTCTACTTTATAATGCGCAAAAATTTCACTAGCTTCTTTCATAATAAACCTAAACTCACGGGCTAGAAATATAGTAGCGGCGCGCTTAACAGAAGAATGCTCAATATTAGGAAACTCTAGAAAAATCCTTTGTATGGATGGATGCATACGAATAAATTGTCTTTCAAGTTCAACCACAAGCAAAGATATAGCATCCGCAAGACTACTAGTTTTATGAAGAATAGATCCACCTAACATGGGTAGCGCACCAGCACAAGTAAAGAAATCTTGAATAATCCCTTTTCCAATAATATTTCCGCTACCTATGCGAAGTTTTTTAGTGTGCAAGATAGTAGATTCTTCATGAGGATTAGTATTAGCAAAAGCATCAAAGTTTCCCCCATCGTTACTACTATCCTTTTTAGCGATAACCTCCCCAATTTCAGACATTGTGGCAAAAAACCAATCTAGCAAACGAGCAAACCAAAGCGAACATAGAAGACAAACGGAAGAAGGGCGAATAAAAAGGCAAATCTTTTCGAAAATCGTTTTAGAAGTGGGGGAGAGGAAAACGAGAGGCAAATGGCAAATAATGTAATGCAAGAGATGAGAGTTTTATGATGGGTACTTGGTATGTCTTGACTTGGCGTAGATCTCCCCGGCAACGGCGCTAGAAATTCTGCCTGCTACTTCTTGAGCTTGCGTTGGTTTTTCCCTTGAAGAGGAAAGGGTGATGCAGCAAAGTAGAGATAAGTATTTCCCTCAGTTAGAGAACCAAGGTATCAATCCAGTAGGAGACAACACACAAATCACCTAGCACCTGCACAAAGAATCAAACAACTTGCACCCAACGCGATCAAGGGGTTGTCAATCCCTTCACGGTTACTTGCAAAAGTGAGATCTGATAGAGATAGATAAAAATAAACAAAAGATAAAGTAAATATTTTTTGGTTTTTTTGTTTATAGATCTGAAAATAAAAGATTGCAAAATAGTAGATCGGAAAGTAATATGATGGAAAATAGTAGATCGGAAACTTATATGATGGAAAATAGACCCGTGGGCCATAGGTTTACTAGAGGCTTCTCTTAAGATAGCAAATAATACGGTGGGTGAACAAATTACTGTTGAGCAATTAATAGAAAAGCGCAAAGTTATGACGATATCCATGGCAATGATTATGAAATATAAGCATCATGTCCGTGTCAAGTAGACTGATAACCCACAACTATAGGGGATCGCAACAATTTTTGAGGGTAGAGTATTCAACCCAAATTTATAGATTCCACACAAGGGGAGCCAAATATTATTTGTAAGTATTAGCAGCTGAGTTGTCAATTCAACCACACCTGGAGATTAATTATCTGCAGCAAAGTGATCAGTAGCAAAGTAGTATGATAGTTTTGATAATAGTAGCAGCAGCAATAGTAACGGTAACAGTGATAGCAGTGATAATGTAGCAAGTGCACCAGTAACGGTAGCAGTAGTAACTTAGCAAGAACAATATGTAAGAAAATCGTAGGCATTGGATCGGTAATTTGTTGGATGATATTCATCATGAGACAGTTATAACCTAGGGCGATACGGCACTAGCTACAGTTCATAAATATAATGTAGGCATGTATTCCGTAAATAGTCATACGTGCTTATGGAAAGAACTTGCATGACATCTTTTGTCCTACCCTCCCGTGGTAGCGGGGTCCATATTGGAAACTAAGGGATATTAAGGCCTCCTTTTAATAGAGAACCGAAACAAATCATTAACACATGGTGAATACATGAACTCCTCAAACTACGGTCATCACCGGGAGTGGTCCCGACTATTGTCACTCCGGGGTTGCCGGATCATAACACGTAGTAGGTGACTATAACTTGCAAGATCGGATCTAGAACATAGATATAATGGTGATAACATAAATGGTTCAGATCTGAAATCATGGCACCCGGGCCCAAAGTGACAAGCATTAAGCATGGCAAAGTCATAGCAACATCAATCTCAGAACATAATGGATACTAGGGATCAAGCCCTAACAAAACTTACGCGATTACATGATGAATCTCATCCAACTCCTCACCGACCAGCGAGCCTACGAAGGAATTACTCACTCCCGGTGGGGAGCATCATGGAATTGGTGATGGAGAAGGGTTGGTGATGACGAAGAACGAAGATCCCCCTCTCCGGAGCCCCAAACGGACTCTACATCTGGCCTCCCGATGAAGAACAGGAGACGGCGGCTGCTCCGTCTCGCAAAACACGATAATTCTTTTTTCCCCCATTTTTTCTGGAAAAATAGGATTTTATAGCGTCGGTTTCAGGGTATGCGCGGCCACCAGGTGGGGACAACCCACCTGGGCGCGCCTGGGGGAGCAGGCACGCCCTGGTGGGTTGTGCCCACCCAGGTACACCCCCCCCCCCTCAGGTGGCTCTTGGCTCCAGAAATTCTCTTATTTTGTATAAAAATTCCTCGCAAAATTTTGTTCCATTCCGAGAACTTTTATTTCTGCACAAAAACAACACCATGGTAGTTCTGCTGAAAACAGCGTCAGTCCGGGGTTAGTTTCATTCAAATCATGCAAATTAGAGTCCAAAACAAGAGGAAAAGCATTAGGATAAGTAGATACGTTGGAGACGTATCAACTCCCCCAAGCTTAAACCTTTGCTTGTCCTCAAGCAATTCAGTTGATAAACTGAAAGTGAAAAAGAAAAACTTTTACGAACTCTTTTGCTCTTGTTTGCATAAATAAGCTTAAAAAGCACCCAGGTTTTCAGCCAAAATTATAACTAACCATGTCGACAATAACTCTTAAAAATTATATTAACTCATATCAATGACATAATCAGCTAGCGAGCAATAATAAGATATCTCAAATGGCAACACGTTATCAAAACAACCATGATATAATATGAAAATAGTGGTATCTCACTAGCCCTTTCTCAGACCGCAAAACATAAATGCAGAGCACCTCCAAAGTTCAAGCAGCGACTAAACATTGTAATTCATGGTAGAAAAGATCCAGTCATGATGCACCCAACATTAGCTACACACAATGGATAAGCATGACAGCAGTGCTCTCAGGTTCTGGCGCTTATTTAAGAAGGTGATGACACAACATGAAAGTAAATAGATAGTCCCTTCGTAGAGGGAAGCAGTGATTTGCAGAGGTGCCAGAGCTCAAGTTTTTAAAATAGAGGTAAATGATATTTTGAGACATGCACCCTTCTCATTTATTTCACGACCATCAGCTATCAACATCTTCCATGCTAAGCGCGCTAGTGGCGGTTCCCAAGTGATAAAAGTAAAGGTTTACTCCCCTCCACCATCAATCACACTCCATGGCTTCTCCGAAACAACGTGTGCCGTCCATACCAACAACAGTCCCAGGGGAGTTTTGTTTAATTATTTGCATTTTTTTACTTCAGGACTGGGAATCCCTATTACTGCCCTTTTCTCGTGCGATGGCGAGTGAATAAACACTCGACCTGAGAATAACTCGCTTAGCATGGAACATACCGACCACCTCCTGTCGTTCCATGAACGATCCAGGCACAGAAAAAGGATATTTATTTGAAGTTTTTAGAGGTGGCACATGCAAAATTACTTAGGACGGCAGGGTAATACCGCCTATAGGTAGGTATGGTGGACTCATCTGGAATAACTTGGGTTTCAGGTTTTGGATGTACAAGCAGAATTCCCACTTAGTACAGGCGAAGGCTAGCAGATAGGTTGAGAAGCGGCCAGCTAGAGAGCAACAATGGTCATGAACATGCATTATGCATAAGTAACATTGGACACTAGCATGAGTAGGATATGAACACCATGAACATAAATATCATAGAGGCTATGTTGGTTTTGATTCAACTACATGCATGAACATGTGCCAAGTCAAGCCAGTCGAACATTCAGAGGAGGATACCATATCATCATACTTCATCACAATCATTTTAACGCAATGTTGATATCCAAGATAAAACATTATTCACTCCTAGCTACTTATGCATGGCATGAGAAACTATAATCTCTAATTGCCATTGCAAACATGTTTAATCATAATGGGCTGAATCATGGATACTAGGTTAAACATATTTAAAAAAACAGAACAAGTCGAGTTCATACCCGTTTCTCTCTGCCACAACCAGTTCATCGAATATCGTCATTATTTCCTTTCACTTGCACGACCGAACGATATGAAAAATAATAATAGTGCAACAGTGCCATGGACTAAGCTGGAATCTATAAACATTTATTCAGCAGGAGAAGACAAGGTAAAATGGGCTCTTTGTTAAATCAACAATTATGCATATGAGAGCCACACAACATTTTCATCGTGGTCTTCTCCTCGGTACGACTCGAAAGAAAGAAAAGAAATTCAGAGAAACACACCGAAATATTTTTGGAGTTTTTGGTTTTATCTGAAGGAAGCCAATAAAAAGAAAAAATGAGAAAAACTATTTACACGAGAAAGCTCCCAACAAGCAAAAGAAGAACAAGGAAATCTTTTTGGGTTTTCTTTTTAGTGCTACAGCTAACTATTCTAGAAAGAAAAACCAAAAAGAAGCTGGAAATATTTTTGGATTTTCTCAAAGTTTTTCAAACACACAAGAAGAAAGCGCAAAAATAAATTTAAGCATGGCTAATACAATGAAAAAGTGCGAACACCGACAAATGAAATAAGTGAACATGAATGTAATGTTGGTGAGAAACACGTACTCCCCCAAGCTTAGGCTTTTGGCCTAACTTGGTAATCAGTCAATAGCCTGGATGATAGTTGGGGTGCTGAGGAGCAGGCACCCATGGATCCCACTGCTGAGGCTCCTCCTCTGCTGAAGCCTGGTTGTTCTGGTAGGCAATAATATCCGCAGGCATAATCCTGTATCTGCCCTGTTCGCATTCAGCTGTGATGAAGTCGGTGAGGCCGGCATTAGCAGCATATTGTGCAAACTCTTGAATGATTCTAGCCTCTTCCATGAACGGGGTATGCGGCCATTCGCACGGCCGTAGCTCCGCCAATCTCCGAGTATGGAGACCACTATCAGATGACTCCCCAATCACTCCCTTGGAGTTCTTCTTGGAAGCAAACTTCCTAAAGATACTCATGTTTTTCCTGTGAACAAAAATTCTGAAATTTTTAGTCCACAAATTTTTCTCAACAAAGCTCTACAAAATTGGTAGCAACTACTCATAGGGAAGCATACAGGCCATAGCAAGCATTCAAACTACTTAGAACTCTAAGAATTCAACATGCAAGCTCATCTACAGAAGCACCAAGAGTAGCTAATTATTCAAAATATAAACCACTAAAACAAAAACTAATTGGACAAACGGAGGAGTCACATACCAAGCAACAATTCCCCGAAACAGTTTCGGAAACGGAGCTTCGAGCAAAGAGATCGAAATCCGCGGTTTCGGGAGCAAGAACACGAGAGAGAGCAATGGAGATTTTTTCAAGAGGTAAGTGACGATGTGGGATGAAGGGATAAGTGAGGGGGCCCACGTGGGGACCACAACCCACTAGGGCGTGCCTGGGGGTCCTGGCACGCCCAGGTAAGTTGTGCCCACCTGGTGCACCTCCCTCTGATATTATTTGCACCAGAAATTCTTAAATAATCAGAAAAAAATCATATTAAATTTTCAGGGTATTCTGAGAACTTTTATTTTTGGGTCATTTTTTTATTGCACGGGAAAAAACAGAAAACAGACAAAACATGGCATTTTATTTTATTTAACTACTAGGAACAGAAAATAAAAGGTAGGGACAGAAGGTAGTGCTCACTAAATTCATCAACTTCATATCACTCAAAAATGATCCATTAATAAGGTTAATCAAGTCTTATTAACAACCACTTTCGATTAGCATGAAACCGAAGAACTTTCGTAAATCACTAAGTTACCTCAACGGGGATATGAATGTCCCCAACAATAAGCATTTCATATTTCTTTTTGGTAGTAGGTAGAGGTAGTTGAAAACTTCCAATAGTGATTGCTGGAGATTTTTCAATAACATTAATACCATTCACTTGGAATTGTTTCTTCGGAAAGTGCACCGTATGCTCATTACCATTGATATGATAAGTGACCTTGCTTTTATTGCAATCAATAACAGCCCCTGCAGTATTCAAGAAGGGTCTACCAAGGATAATCGACATGTTGTCGTCCTTGGGAATCTCTACGACCTTAGGCAGTGGTGGTGTATTAAGCCCATGTATTTCTTCAATAGGAGGTAAATTTTTGACATCCTCAGCTTTAATACCTTTTTCCTTCATAGTTTTCTTTGCCTCTTGCATATCTTCAGGACTGAGATATAAAATACCCCTCTTCTTCGGAGTGGGTTTAGATGGTGGTTCAGGAAGAGTCCAATCATCATAGTTTTTCAATATGTTATTCAATAATTCTTCAGCTTGTCCAATAGTTCGTTCCCTGAAAACACAACCAGCATAACTATCTAGGAAATCCCTAGAAGCATCGGTTAGTCCATTATAGAAGATATCAAGTATTTCATTTTTCTTAAGAGGATGATCAGGCAAAGCATTAAGTAACTGGCAGAGCCTCCCCCAAGCTTGTGGGAGACTCTCTTCTTCAATTTGCACAAAGTTAAATATTTCCTTTAAGGCAGCTTGTTTCTTATGAGCAGGAAAATATTTTTCAGAGAAGTAATAAATCATATCCTGGGGACTACGCACACGACCAGGAGCAAGAGTATTGTACCATGCTTTAGCATCACCCTTTAATGAGAACGGAAATAGTTTGAGAATATAGTAATAGCGAGTTTTCTCATCATGAATAAAAAGGGTGGCTATGTCATTCAACTTAGTAAGATGTGCCACAATAGTCTCAGTTTCATAACCATGGAAAGGATCAGATTCAACCAAAGTAATTAACTCTGGGTCGACAGAGTATTCATAATCCTTATCATCAATAAAGATAGGTGAGTTAGCAAACTTAGGGTCATATTGCATTCTAGCATTCAGAGATTTTTCTTTATACTTGCACAATAATTTCTCTAGATCATCTCTATCCTTACAAGCAAGAATATCTCTAGTTGTCTCCTCATTCATAACATAACCTTCCGGTACCTTAGGAAATTCATATCTAGGAGGGCTAGTTCTAGTGGGTGTTTCAAGATTTTCAGTTTCAAGCTCATCATCAGATTCAACAATATCATGTTGTCTTACTCTAGCAATTTGTTCATCAAGAAATTTACCTAATGGCACATCATCATCAAGCAAGGTACTAGCATCATCATAAGCATCATTCATAGCAGAAGTCACATCATCAATAACTTGTGACATATCAGGATTAGTAGCATGTGGTGGTGTTGCAAGTTTACTTATAACAGAAGGTGAATCTAAAGCGGAGCTGGATGGCAGTTCCTTACCTCCCCTCGTCTTAGAGGGAAAAATCTTAGTCTTAGCATCCTTCCGATTCCTCATAGTGAATAATTGATAATAATCCCAAGTGACTCAACAAATATAGCTATGCTCCCCGGCAACGGCGCCAGAAAAAGGTCTTGATAACCCACAAGTATAGGGGATCACAACAGTTTTCGAGGGTAGAGTATTCAACCCAAATTTATATATCCGACACAAGGGGAGCCAAAGAATATTTGTAAGTATTAGCAGCTGAGTTTTCAATTCAACCACACTTGGAGATTAATTATCTGCAGCAAAGTGATCAGTAGCAAATAAGTATGATAGTTTTGATAATAGTAGCAGTAGCAATAGTAATGGTAACAGTGATAGCAGTGATAATGTAGCAAGTGCAACAGTAACGGTAGCAGTAGTAACTTAGCAAGAACAATATGTAGGATAATCGTAGGCATTGGATCGGTAATTTGTTGGATGATATTCATCATGAGACAGTTATAACCTAGGGCGATATGGCACTAGCTCTAGTTCATAAATATAATGTAGGCATGTATTCCATAAATAGTCATACGTGCTTATGGAAAGAACTTGCATGACATCTTTTATCCTACCCTCCCGTGGCAGCGGGGTCCATATTGGAAACTAAGGGATATTAAGGCCTCCTTTTAATAGAGAACTGGAACAAAGCATTAACACACGGTGAATACATGAACTCCTCAAACTTTGGTCATCACCGGGAGTGGTCCCGAACAAAGCATTAACACACGGGTTGCCGGATCATAACACGTATTAGGTGACTATAACTTGCAAGATCGGATCTAGAACATAGATATAATGGTGATAACATAAACGGTTCAGATCTGAAATCATGGCACCCGGGCCCAAAGTGACAAGCATTAAGCATGGCAAAGTCATAGCAACATCAATCTCAGAACATAATGGATACTAGGGATCAAGCCCTAACAAAACTAACTCGATTACATGATGAATCTCATCCAACTCCTCACCGACCAGCGAGCCTACGAAGGAATTACTCACTCCCGGTGGGGAGCATCATGGAATTGGTGATGGAGAAGGGTTGGTGATGACGAAGAACAAACATCCCCCTCTCAGGAGCCCCAAACGGACTCCAGATTTGCCCTCTCGATAAAGAACAGGAGACGGCAGTGGCTCCGTCTCGCGAAACGTGATAATTCTTTTTCCCCCATTTTTTTCTGGAAAAATAGGATTTTATAGCGTCGGTTTCAGGGTCTGCGGGGCCACCAGGTGGGGACAACCCACCTGGGCACGCCTAGGGGGGCAGGCGCGCCCTGGTGGGTTGTGCCCACCCAGGTGCCCCCCTCAGGTGGCTCTTGGCTCCAGTTATTATCTTATTTTGCATAAAAATTCCTCGCAAAATTTCGTTCTATTCTGAGAACTTTTATTTTTGCACAAAAACAACACCATGGTAGTTCTGCTGAAAACAGCGTCAGTCCGGGGTTAGTTTCATTCAAATCATGAAAATTAGAGTCCAAAACAAGAGGAAAATCGTTAGGAAAAGTAGATACGTTGGAGACGTATCACAGACCGAAACGATTCTGCATCTACTACTATTACTCCACACAATGACCGACTCCTGCCTGCATCTAGAGTATTAAGTTCATGAAGAACAGAGTAACGCATTAAGTAAGGTGACATGATGTAGAGGAATAAACTCAAGCAATATGATGTAAACCCCATCTTTTTATCCTCGATGGAAACAATACAATACGTGCCTTGCTGCCCCTACTGTTACTGTGAAAGGACACCGCAAGATTGAACCCAAAGCTAAGCACTTCTCCCATTGCAAGAAACACCAATCTAGTTGGCCAAACCAAACCAATAATTCGAAGAGAATTACAAAGATATCAAATCATGCATATAAGAATTCAGAGAAGATTCAAACAATATTCATAGATAAACTGATCATAAATCCACAATTCATCGGATCTTGACAAACACACCGCAAAAGAATATTACATCAGATAGATCTCCAAGAACAACGAGGAGAACATGGTATTAAGAATCAAAGAGAGAGAAGAAGCCATCTAGCTACTAGCTATGGAACCGTAGGTCTGAGGTAAACTACTCACGCTTCATCAGAAGGGCAATAGAGTTGATGTAGAAGCCCTCCTTGATCGAATCCCCCACCGGCAGGGTGCCGGAAAGGATCCCTAGATGGGATCTCATGGGTACAGAAGGTTGCGGCAGTGGAAAAATCTTTTCGTGGATGCCTCTGAGGGTTTTGGAATATATGTGAATATATAGGACGAAGAAGTAGGTCGGTCGAGTCTCGTGGGGCCCACAAGGCAGGGGGGCGCGACCTACCCCCCTGGGCGCTCCATCCCCCCTTGTCGCCGCCTCGTGGCTCTTCTGATTTGAACTCTAAGTCTCCGGGGTGTCTTCTGGTCCAAGAAAAATCATCGCGAAAGTTTTATTCCGTTTGGACTCTGTTTGGTATTCCTTTTCTACGAAACTCAAAAACAAGGAAAAAACAGAAACTGGCACTGGGCTCTAGGTTAATAGGTTAGTCCCCAAAATAATATAAAATGGCAAAATAATGCATATAAAACATCCAAAACAGATAATATAATAGCATGGAACAATAAAAAATTATAGATACGTTGGAGACGTATCAAGGTGCAGAAGATACATGCATGCCCTAATGACTGCATCCTCTACCGCGATGCGTACGAGGATTTGAACGCATGCCCGATATGCGGCGCATTGCGGTATAAGATCAGACGAGATGACCCTGGTGATGTTGAGGGCGAGCGCCCTAGGAAGAGGGTTCCTGCCAAGGTGATGTGGTATGCTCCTATAATACCACGGTTGAAACGTCTGTTCAGAAACAAAGAGCATGGCAAGTTGATGCGATGGCACAAAGAGGACCGTAAGAAAGACGGGAAGTTGAGAGCACCCGCTGACGGGTCGCAGTGGAGAAAAATCAAGAGAACGTGAGGGGACTTTGCAGGTGACGCAAGGAACGTATGGTTTGGTTTAAGCGCGGATGGCATTAATCCTTTTGGGGAGTAGAGCAGCAATCATAGCACCTGGCCCGTGACTCTCTGTATCTATAACCTTCCTCCTTGGTTGTGCATGAAGCGGAAGTTCATTATGATGCCAGTGCTCATCCAAGGCCCTAAGCAACCCGGCAATGACATTGATGTGAACCTAAGGCCATTAGTTGAAGAACTTTTACAGCTGTGGAATGGAAAAGGTGTACGTGTGTGGGACAAGCACGACCAGCAGGAATTTGACCTACATGCGTTGCTGTTTGTAACCATCAATGATTGGCCTGCTCTCAGTAACCTTTCAGGACAGACAAACAAAGGATACCACGCATGCACGCACTGTTTAGATGACACCGAAAGTATATATTTTGACAAATGCATGAAGAATGTGTACCTGGGACATCGTCGATTTCTTCCGACCAACCATCAATGTCGAAAGAAAGGCAAGCATTTCAAAGGCGAGGCAGATCACCGGAAGAAGCCCGCCGTCCATACTGGTGATCACATACTTGATATGGTCAATGATTTACAAGTACTCTTTGGAAAGGCTCCCGGCGGACTATCTGTTCCGAATGACGCTGAGGGACGCGCACCCATGTGGAAGAAGAAATCTATATTTTGGGACCTACCCTATTGGAAAGACCTAGAGGTCCGCTCTACAATCATCGTGATGCACGTGACGAAGAATCTTTGCGTGAACCTGCTAGGCTTCTTGGGCGTGTATGGGAAGACAAAGGACACACCGGAGGCACGGGAGGACCAGCAATGTGTGCATGAAAAAGACGGCATGCATCCAAAGCAGTATGAAGGGCCTGCCAGCTACGCTCTTACCAAAGAAGAGAAGGAAATCTTCTTTGAATGCCTGCTCAGTATGAAGGTCCCGTCTGGCTTCTCGTCGAATATAAAGGGAATAATAAATATGGCAGAGAAAAAGTTCCAGAACCTAAAGTCTCATGACTGCCGCGTGATTATGACGCAACTGCTTCCAATTACATTGAGGGGGCTTCTACCGGAAAACGTTCTATTAGCCATTGTGAAGCTATGTGCATTCCTCAATGCAATCTCTCAGAAGGTAATCGATCCAGAAATCCTACCAAGGTTAAGGAGTGATTTGGCGCAATGTCTTGTCAGTTTCGAGCTGGTGTTCCCACCATCCTTCTTCAATATCATGACGCACGTCCTAGTTCATCTAGTCGACGAGATTGCCATTATGGGCCCTGTATTTCTACACAATATGTTCCCCTTTGAGAGGTTCATGGGAGTCTTAAAGAAATATGTTCGTAACCGTGCTAGGCCAGAAGGAAGCATCTCCACGGGCCATCAAATAGAGGAGGTCATTGGGTTTTGTGTTGACTTCATGCCTGACCTTAAGAAGATTGGTCTCCCTCAATCGCGGTATGAGGGGAGACTGACTGGAAAAGGCACGCTAGGAGCGGACTCAATAATATGTAGGGACGGGCATTCTTGGTCTCAAGCCCACTACACAGTTCTACAGAATTCTACCTTGGTGACCCCGTATGTCAAAGTACACAAGAATATTCTGCGCTCCAAACACCCAGAGCAGTGTGACAACTGGATTACATGTGAACACATCAGGAGTTTCGGTAGTTGGTTGCAAACACATCTCATGGGTGACAACACTGTTTCTGATGAGCTGTACTCATTGGCCAGTGGACCATCTTCGACTGTATTGACTTACAAAGGGTACGAGATAAATGGGAATACATTTTACACGATCGCCCAAGATCAAAAGAGCACCAACCAAAACAGTGGTGTCCGCTTTGATGCAGCAACCAAGAGGGGAAAGGACACATATTATGGTTACATAGTGGACATATGGGAACTTGACTATGGACATGATTTTAAGGTCCCTTTGTTTCAGTGCAAATGGGTCAATCTGTCAGGAGGCGGGGTACAGGTAGACCCATAGTACGGAATGACAACAGTGGATCTAAACAATCTTGGGTACACAGACGAACCATTCGTCCTAGCCAATGATGTGGCGCAGGTTTTCTATGTGAAGGACATGTCTACCAAACCAAGAAAAAGAAAAGATAAGGAAGCGAATACATCATACGATGAGCCAAAGTGCCACATAGTTCTTTCATGGAAAAGAGACATCGTGGGAGTGGAGGGCAAGAGAGACATATCTGAAGATTATGAAAAGTTTAATGAAATTCCTCCCTTCAAAGTCAAGGCTTGCCCAAGCACCCTGTTAAATGATCACTAGTAGAAAACAGGGCTTTGGTTGAAGCCTGGGTAAGGGCATTAATCCCGGTTCACTCACGAAACGGGACCAAAGGGGGCATCAGTCCCGGTTTGTGAGGCCAGGGTGCCGACCGGGCCTCGGGGGCCATTGGTCCTGGTTCATATGACACTTTTGGTCCCGGTTCTAGACACGAACCAGGACCAATGGTCCTCGCTCCTGGCCCACCACCTTTAGTCCCAGTTGGTACCTGGAACCGGGACCAAATGTTGTCCTTTAGTTCTGATTTTAGCCACAAACTTGGAGTAAAGAGAAGCCCATATATACCCCACCAAGGAAGCATCGTGCAGCCGCCACGGATCCGACCGCCGCCGTGCCCCATGCCAAGCGCGTCGCCCTTGCCTGTTGGCCGTGTCCCGCGCCGCCGCGACCATGCCAGGAGGGCAGAGGAGCCCCGCCGCCACCCACATCTGCCAAGCTTCGCCCAGCGGCGCGCCTAGGCGGCGGCAGGGGGAGGGAGGAGGGAGGGAGGACGGGGAGCAAAGGAGGAAGAGGCTCGTCTGGCCGGCGCGTGGGGGTGGCGCGGACGAGCGGACGGGATGGACCAGATCTGGTCTTCTTCTTTTCCCCAATCCTAGGTGCATGCATCACTGTTCTCGAGCAATAGGAGGTGTCCTGCGTAACTATGCTCGGTACTGTATTTTGCCTTTTCTGTTAAAAAAGTTATTTTTAACCTCAGTAACACTATAACTCTACATACAGTCAGGAGGCACCAAGAACAGAATTCTGTCACACCGATATCGCAATGATTCGAAAATAGCCGCGTGATCCTAAAAAATTTGAATGGGAAGAGTAGTAGAATCAAAACACCTACGTCACGATTTCTCACAAGAGCGACGAAGGGGATAGGGAGTAAAAAGAATTCCTACTCTCCGATATATAATTAGACTCAAAATACTTTTTTTTCTAGACTCAACACGGCCAAGTTCGATCAATCAAGGGGGCTCGTATGGTCAGTAAAGGCTAATAAGTTTTAGTCTCTAAACTCTAGAATTACAATTATAACACTATAACTTCAAATACTCCTCTGTGAGGACCTGAAAAACATGGTTTGGGACCTTCCATGCTTCCACTAGTTCCTGTCTAGGATCAGTGCTGGGTATGCATGGTTACGTCGGTCAAACACCAGAGTTATACTCACGCATAAGAATAAAAAGAGTGGTTAAATGGTCATGGTATTACCGATGATCGTCTTTCCTGTTTTGCCTGCATGATTGATGGATGCATTAGTATACTGAGAGAGCCCAACGAATAAGCGACAAATCTTATCTAGGAATTTATATCCACGACGATATAAATACAGACAAATCGATTGAGTGGAGATTTCCCGGTTCCAGCGAAGGCGATAGGAGCACCAAGCGAAATCTAGGCATGATGGTGACGCCCACGGTCGAGCCGCACCATTGATTTCAGCTGATGGTACATGCGTAGGCCGAGGCATGATCGCCTGACACATAGGAGGTAAGGTGGGCAGAGGGGGATGCTTTTTTTAAAGAGTTTTTACCGCGTTATCATTAACTTACAATAGATGATACCCTGCACATTGCTGCGGAAATTAATTATAATATATTTCAGTGAGACTTGGTTGTATGAAACATAATTATTTGGATTAATAATATGAGAACTGAACCTTAAAATACATATGATTTATTGTAATTGATTATTCTATAGTTGTAAAATATTTATTAAAAAGAAGTAGCATAATAGAATAGAATCGACTGAACCCTTTTCTCATGAATGATTGCATATTGAGGTGGGCATTTTCTATGCATGGTTGCATGTTAAGGTGACATGTTTGGATGTTGAGAGAAATATGTTAGTGGGGATCACCTATTTAGTTATGTTATATAGGATAAGATACGACACAGGCGGAAACACAGGAAAAAATATCCAGTCCTGTCACAAAAGCATAAAGAACACCAGGAAAAAGAAAAATGTGAAGAAGTCCGTGGAGGTCCTCAAGCTGAATGCCTTCGCTCGCCGTTGATATCCAACATCACCGAGGCGACCACCGCAGGAGCCCTAGCCTGATGCAACTCCATCGCAGATCACTGCTTTGCTAACCTTGAGAGTGCCTCGCAGCACATGGCGAGAGCCTAGTTGTTGTAGATCGTCGGCCGGGGGAAAGCCCAGGCTCCACCGGGCAACAGATCCTGAAGGAAATATGCCCTAGAAGCAATAATAAAGTTTTTATTTTATATTTCCTTATATCATGATAAATGTTTATTATTCATGCTAGAATTGTATTAACCGGAAACTTGATACATGTGTGGATACATAGACAAAGCACCGTGTCCCTAGTAAGCCTCTACTAGACTGGCTCGTTAATCAAAGATGGTTAAGTTTCCTAACCATAGACATGTGTTGTCATTTGATGAATGGGATCACATCATTAGGAGAATGATGTGATGGACAAGACCCATCCATTAGCTTAGCATAATGATCATTCAGTTTTATTGCTACTGCTTTCTTCATGTCAAATACATATTCCTTCGACTATGAGATTATACAACTCCCGAATACCGGAGGAATTCCTTGTGTGTTATCAAACGTCACAATGTAACTGGGTGATCATAAATATGCTCTACAGGTATCTCCGAAGGTGTTTGTTGGGTTGGCATAGATCGAGATTAGGATTTGTCACTCCGAGTATCGGAGAGGTATCTCTGGGCCCTCTCGGTAATACACATCATAAGAAGCCTTGCAAGCAAAGTGACTAATGAGTTAGTTGCGGGATGATGTATTACGGAACGAGTAAAGAGACTTGCCAGTAACAAGATTGAACTAGGTATGAAGATACCGATGATCGAATCTCGGGCAAGTAACATACCGATAGACAAAGGGAATAACGTATGTTGTCATAACAGTTCGACCGATAAAGATCTTCGTAGAATATGTAGGAGCCAATATGAGCATCCAGGTTACGCTATTGGTTATTGACCGGAGAAGTGTCTCGGTCATGTCTACATAGTTCTCGAACCCGTAGGGTCCGCACGCTTAACGTTCGATGGCGATTTTGTTATATGAGTTATGTGATTGGTGACCAAATGTTGTTCGGAGTCCCGAATGAGATCACAAACATGACGAGGAGTCTCGAAATGGTTGAGAGGTAAATATTGATATATAGGATGATAGTATTCGGACACCGGAAGTGTTCCGGAGTGTATCGGGTATTTATCGTACTACCGGGGGGGTTACTGGAACCACCGGGGGAAAGATATGGGCCACATGGGCCATAGCAGGGGAGCACATCAGCCCACAAGGGTGGTACACCCCCCATAGGAAGGAGGCCGAGTGGGGAAATGAAAAAGAGGGGTTCGGCCCCCCGTTTCTTTCACCCCTTCCTCTTCCCTTTTCCCTCTCCGGAAATATGGAAAGGGGGGGGGGGAATTGGACTAGGCCCCCAAGTAGGATTCCTCCTACTTGGGGTGCCCCAAGGCTGCTCCCCTCCCCCTCCCACCTATATATACATGGGGAGGGGGTGCCTAGAACACACACCAATAACTGTTAGCCGTGTGCGGCGCCCCCTCCACAGATTACACCCTCGGTCATATCTTCGTAGTGCTTAGGCGAAGCCCTGCGCGGATCACTTCACCATCACCGTCACCACGCCGTTGTGCTGACGGAACTCATCTACCTCCTTGACACTTTGCTGGATCAAGAGTTCGAGGGACATCATCGAGCTGAACGTGTGTAGAACTCGGATGTGCCGTACGTTTGGTGCTTGATCGGTCGAAACGAGAAGAAGTTCGACTACATCCCGCGTTGTCAAACGCTTCTGCTTTCGGTCTATGAGGGTACGTAGACATACTCTTCCCCTCTCGTTGCTATGCATCTCCTAGATAGATCTTGCGTGAGCGTAGGAATTTTTTTGAAATTGCATGCTACGTTTCCCAATTGTGGCATCCGAGCCAGGTCTATGCGTAGATGATATGCACGAGTAGAACACAAAGAGTTGTGGGCGGTGATAGTCATACTGCTTACCACCAATGTCTTATTTTGATTCGGCAGTATTGTTGGATGAAGCGGCCCGGACCAACCTTACATGACCATGTTCATGAGACCGGTTCCACCGACAGACATGCAACTAGTTTTGCATAAAGGTGGCTGGCGGGTGTCTGTTTCTCCTACTTTAGTTGAATCAAATTTGACTGCGGCCGGTCCTTGTTGAAGGTTAAAACAGCAAACTTGATAAATCACCGTTGTGGTTTTGATGCGTAGGTAAGAACGGTTCTTGCTAGAAACCCGTAGCAGCCACGTAAAACTTGCAACAACAAAGTAGAGGACGTCTAACTTGTTTTTGCAGGGCATGTTGTGATGTGATATGTTCAAGACATGATGTGATATACGTTGTTGTATGAGATGATCATGTTTTGTAAAAGTTATCGACAACTGGCAGGAGCCTTATGGTTGTCGCTTTATTGTATGAAATGCAAACGCCATGTAATTGCTTTACTTTATCACTATGCGTTAGCGATAGTTGTAGAAGCAATAGTTGGCGAGATGACCACGACGCAACGATGGAGATCATGACGATGCTTTGGAGATGGAGATCAAAAGCACAAGATGATGATGGCCATATCGTGTCACATATTTTGATTGCATGTGATGTTTATCCTTTATGCATCTTATTTTGCTTAGAACGACGGTAGCATTATAAGATGATCCCTTCACTAAATTTCAAGGTATAAGTGTTCTCCCTGAGTATGCACCATTGCGACAGTTTGTCGTGTTGAGACACCACGTGATGATCGGGTGTGATAGACTCTACGTTCAAATACAACGGGTGCAAGACAGTTTTGCACATGCGGAATACTCGGGTTAAACTTGACGAGCCTAGCATGTACAGACATGGCCTCGGAACACTGGAGACCGAAAGGTCGAACGTGAATCATATAGTAGATATGATCAACATAGAGATGTTCACCTTTGATGACTACCCCATCTCACGTGATGCTCGGACATGGGTTAGTTGATTTGGATCACGTATCACTTAGATGACTTGAGGGATGTCTATTTAAGTGGGAGTTCTTAAGTAATTTGATTAATTGAACTTAATTTATCATGAACTTAGTCTTGATAGTTTTTGCATATCTATGTTGTAGATCTATAGCTCGTGTATAGCTCCCCTGTTTTATTTTGATATGTTCCTAGAGAAAAACTAAGTTGAAAGATGATAGTAGCAATGATGCGGACTGGGTCCCTGATCTAAGGATTATCCTCATTGTTACACAGAAGAATTATGTCCTTGATGCACCGCTAGGTGACAGACCTATTGCAGGAGCACATGCAGACGTTATGAATGTTTGGCAAGCTCGATATGATGACTACTTGATAGTTTAGTGTGCCATGCTTTACGGCTTAGAACCGGGACTTCAAAAACTTTTTGAACGCCACGGAGCATATGAGATGTTCCAAAGAGTTGAAATTGGTATTTCAGACTCATGCCCATGTCGAGAGGTATGAGACCTCTGACAAGTACTTTGCCTACAAGATGGAGGAGAATAGCTCAGCCAGTGAGCATGTGCTCAGAATGTCTGGGTACTACAATCGCTTGAATCAAGTGGGAGTTAATCTTCCAGATAAGATAGTGATTGACAAAGTTCTCTAGTCACTATCACCAAGCTACTAGAACTTCCTGATGAACTATAGTATGCAAGGGATGACGAAAATGATTCCCGAGCTCTTCGCGATACTAAAATCGGCGAAGGTAGAAATCAAGAGAGAGCATCAAGTGTTGGTGGTTGACAAGACCACTAGTTTCAAGAAAAAGGGTGAGGGAAAGAAAGGGAACTTCAAGAAGAATCGCAAGCAAGTTGTCGCTCCCATGAAGAAGCCCAAAGCTGGACCAAGCCTGAATCTGAGTGCTTCTACTGCAAAGGAAATGGTTACTGGAAGCGGAACTGCCCCAAATACTTGGCGGATAAGAAGGATGGCAAAGTGAACAAAGGTATATTTGATATACATGTTATTGATGTGTATTTTACTAGTGTTCATAGTAGCCCCTAGGTATTTGATACCGGTTCAGTTGCTAAGATTAGTAACTCGAAACAGGAGTTGCAAAATGAACAAAGACTAGTTAATGACGAGGTGACGATGTGTGTTGGAAGTGATTCCAAGGTTGATAAGATCACCATCGCACACTCCCTCTACCTTCAGGATTAGTGTTGGACCTAAATAAATAAATGTTATTTGGTGTTTGTGTTGAGCATGAATATGATTGGATAGGGCACCGTCTAAATCCGTTGAGACGACACCATATGAACTGTGGTTTGGCAAGAAACCTAAGCTGTCGTTTCTTAAAGTTTGGGGTTGCGACACTTATGTCAAAAGGCTTCAGCCTGATAAGCTCGAACCCAAATCGGAGAAGTGCGTCTTCATAGGATACCCTAAGGAAACAATTGGGTACACCTTCTACCACAGATCCGAAGGCAAATTCTTTGTTGCCAAGAATGGAACCTTTCTAGAGAAGAAGTTTCTCCCGAAAGAAGTGAGTGGGAGGAAAGTAGAACTTGATGAGGTAATTGTACCTTCTCTCGAATTGGAAAGTAGCTCATCAGAGAAATCCGTTCCCTTGATGCCTACACCAACTAGAGAGGAAGCTATGATGATGATCATGTAACTTCGGATCAAGTTACTACAGAACCTCGTAGGTCAACCAGAACACAGTCCGCACCAGAGTGGTACGGGAATCCTGTACTGGAAGTCATGTTACTAGACCAAGGCGAACCTACGAACTATGAAGAAGCTATGATGAGCCCAGATTCCGACAGATGGCTTGAGGCCATGAAATCTGAGATAGGATCCATGTATGAGAACAAAGTGTGGACTTTGGTGGACTTGCCCGATGATCGGCGAGCCATAGAGAATAAATGGATCTTCAAGAGGAAGACGGACGCTGATGATAGTGTTACTATCTACAAAGCTCGACTTGTCGCAAAAAGTTTTTTGACAAGTTCAAGGTGTTGACTACGACAAGATTTTCTCACTCATAGCGATGCTTAAGTCTGTCCGAATCATGTTAGCGATTGCCGCATTTTATGATTATGAAATCTGGCAAATGGACGTCAAAACTGCATTCCTTAATGGATTTCTTAAAGAAGAGTTGTATATGATGCAACCAGAAGGTTTTGTTGATCCTAAAGGTGCTAACAAAGTGTGCAAGCTCCAGCGATCCATCTATGGACTAGTGGAAGCATCTCGGAGTTGGAATATACGCTTTGATGAGGTGATCAAAGCATATGGTTTTATACAGACTTTCGGAGAAGCCTGTATTTACAAGAAAGTGAGTGGGAGCTCCGTAGCATTTCTGATATTATATGTGGATGACATATTGCTGATTGGAAATGATATAGAATTTCTGGATAGCATAAAAGGATACTTGAATAAGAATTTTTCAATGAAAGACCTCGGTGAAGATGCTTACATATTGGGCATCAAAATCTATAGAGATAGATAAAGATGCTTGGTAAGATTTTCAATGAGTACATACCTTGACAAGATTTTGAAAGGAGTTCAAAATAGATCAGTCAAAGAAGGAGTTCTAGCCTGTATTGTAAGGTGTGAAGTTGAGTAAGACTCAAAGCCCAACCACGGCAGAAGATAGAGAGAGAATGAAAGTCATTCCCTATGTCTCAGCCATAGGTTCTATAAAGTATGTCATGCTGTATACCAGACCTATTGTGTACCTTACCATGAGTTTGGCAAGGGGGTACAATAGTGATCCAGGAGTAGATCACTGGACAGCGGTCAAAATTATCCTTAGTTACCTAAGAGGACTAAGGAAATGTTTCTCGATTATGGAGGTGATAAAGAGTTCGTCATAAAGAGTTACGTCGATGCAAGCTTTGACACTGATCTAGATGACTCTAAGTCTAAATCTAGATACGTATTGAATGTGGGAGCAATTAGCTAGAGTAGCTCCATGCAGAGCATTGTAGACATAGAAATTTGCATAAATACATACAGATCTGAATGTGGCAGACCCGTTGACTAAACTTCTCTCACAAGCAAAACATGATCACACCTTAGTACTCTTTGGGTGTTAATCACATAGCGATGTGAACTAGAGTATTGACTCTAGTAAACCCCTTGGGTGTTGGTCACATGGCGATGTGAACTATTGGTGTTAAATCACATGGCGATGTGAACTAGATTATTGACTCTAGTGCAAATGGGAGACTGAAGGAAATATTCCCTAGAGGCAATAATAAAGTTGTTATTTTATATTTCCTTATATCATGATAAATGTTTATTATTCATGCTAGAATTGTATTAACCGGAAACTTGATACATGTGTGGATACATAGACAAAACACCGTGTCCCTAGTAAGCCTCTACTAGACTAGCTCATTAATCAAAGATGGTTAAGTTTCCTAACCATAGACATGTGTTGTCATTTGATGAACGGGATCACATCATTAGGAGAATGATGTGATGGACAAGACCCATCCGTTAGCTTAGCATAATGATCGTTTAGTTTTATTGCTACTGCTTTCTTCATGTCAAATACATATTCCTTCGACTATGAGATTATGCAACTCCCAAATACCGGAGGAATGCCTTGTGTGCTATCAAATGTCACAACGTAACTGGGTGATCATAAAGATGCTCTACAGGTATCTCCGAAGGTGTTTGTTGGGTTGGCATAGATCGAGATTAGGATTTGTCACTTCGAGTATCGGAGAGGTATCTCTGGGCCCTCTCGGCAATACACATCATAAGAAGCCTTGCAAGCAAAGTGACTAATGAGTTAGTTGCGGGATGATGTATTACGGAACGAGTAAAGAGACTTGCCAGTAACGATATTGATCTAGGTATGAAGATACCGACGATCGAATCTCGGGCAAGTAACATACCGATAGACAAAGGGAATACCGTATGTTGTCATAACGGTTCGACCGATAAAGATCTTCGTAGAATATGTAGGAGCCAATATGAGCAACCAGGTTCCGCCATTGGTTATTGACCGGAGAAGTGTCTCGGTCATGTCTACATAGTTCTCGAACCCGTAGGGTCCGCACGCTTAACGTTCGATGATGATTTTGTATTATATGAGTTATGTGATTTGGTGACCGAATGTTGTTCAGAGTCCCGGATGAGATCACAAACATGACGAGGAGTTTCGAAATGGTCGAGTGGTAAAGATTGATATATAGGATGATAGTATTCGCACGCCGTAAGTGTTCCGGAGTGTATCGGGTATTTATCGGACTACCGGGGGGGTTACCGGAACCCCCGGGGGAAAGATATGGGCCACATGGGCCATAGGAGGGGAGCACACCAGCCCGCAAGGGTGGCACCCCCCCCCCCCATAGGAAGGAGGCCGAGTGGGGAAATGAAAAAGAGGGGGTTCGGCCCCCCCTTTCCTTCTCCCCTTCCTCTTCCCTTTTCCCTCTCCGGAAATATGGAAAGGGGGGGGGGGGCGAATTGGACTAGGCCCCCAAGTAGGATTCCTCCTACTTGGGGCGCCCCAAGGCTGCTCCCCTCCCCCTCCCACCTATATATACATGGGGAGGGGGCGCCTAGAACACACACCAATAACTGTTAGCCTTGTGCGGCGCCCCCCTCCACAGATTACACCCTCGGTCATATCTTCGTTGTGCTTAGGCGAAGCCCTGCACGGATCACTTCACCATCACCGTCACCACGCCGTTGTGCTGACGGAACTCATCTACTTCCTCGACACTTTGCTGGATCAAGAGTTCGAGGGACGTCATCGAGCTGAACATGTGCAGAACTCGAAGGTGCCGTACGTTCGGTGCTTGATCGGTTGGAACAAGAAGAAGTTCGACTACATCAACCGCGTTGTCAAACGCTTCCGCTTTTGGTCTACGAGGGTACATAGACATACTCTTCCCCTCGCGTTGCTATGCATCTCCTAGATAGATCTTGCGCGAGCATAGGAAATTTTTTGAAATTGCGTGCTACGTTTCCCAACAGATCCGCCGTCCTCCCACGACGCCGTCGGAGAGGGGGAATAAATGTGTTCTCAATCTTCCGCTGCCCTTGCTCTGGTTCAACTATTCTACAGCAATAGCCGCAGTCGCCACCATCCAAAGAAACACCGACTGCTACCAAACCCCTGTTCATATCTCACATGCCTTGCAACGGCACTGGAGTGTGCGCCGTCGCGACGCAGACGGAGCCGAATTTACTATTATGAAGAATAGTAGAGAATTCGTTACAATTTGTCATTTATGAGTTTGCTTGCTTTTTTTTCTAGAGTACTGACTTTTCCTTTTTTTAATCATTCTTGGAATATTTTTCTATTTGCTCTTTTTGATTCCTTTGGCCGTGATTTGCTTTGACATGGCTATTATGTGTCATTATCACCGCCAAATAATCAGTTACACTGCTTTGGCTGATGTCAATGACTAAATTTCTCCATTATTAATAGTTGAGGGTCAAATTTGTCCATTATTAAATTCTTGCAGGCCAATAGTTAAGAGACAAAAATTCAGTTTTTTACCTTTCACTTTTAAGTGAACTTGTTCATTTGACGAGTAAATTGCACTATTAGTCCTTATAGAACTTGTGAAGGTAAAGCTCTCGAAACAGGCTTTAGACCCGCTTTATATATATATAAAGCAATACGGCTAAACTGATATAAGGTGATGAGGGAACCCTCTTACAAAGTAAATCAAAGATAAAGAAAGTGGCAAAAATGTGACGTGGCGCCCGGGTACCACTGTAGCGAGACGACCGCCGCACACACCAGCCTAGGATATTATGCTGGCGCGCACGTTTTCAACATGTATCACATACACAGGCATGTCTAAGAGAAGGATTTATAAACCATGCTAGCTTGAATAATACAGCTTAGCCATAATTGTCTCTTTACAGAGATAGGGGTAGCGAAAATATCATCTGGGCAATACGGATTTGGGGCGGCTCCACTCCATAGGAATCTGGTTAGGTTACTCTCCTAGCACGCGAACACTCCAGCTTCTCGCTAGTGGAAGACGGATCCTCTACTGAATCTGGCCACATGAAAAGCTAGGTGAGTACTTTCAATGTACTCACAAGTTAACCATATAGCATATACTCCAAGTATAGCAATCCATGACACTCAAGCATGCATCAACTACTATAGCACTACTAGCTATCATGTCATAGCTGAATTATTTAACATGATTAATAACTGCAATAAATACAATATGATGAGGGTAAAGCTTATTAAGTAATTGCATCATGTTTCGGTTATTCTTATGATCATTCCAAGATCATGACCAAGTTCTCATGGCCATCCGAACGACTCTCTCGTAGCCATCCCATGGCTAACATCTCAAGCTCCTAACCTCTTTTGAGGTCCATGTGTCTGCACTACAAATCTGATAAATCTCATCTTACCATGGTTCATTTATAGCAATATCATTCTTTAGTGTTTGTACCTCCAAAGTCGACACAGACCAAATAGTGTGACCTATCACAAACTAGGTCTATTACCAAGGATGCGGCTATTTGAATAGGTTTGACACTCTGTAGAGCTTGCACACTTTACCCACACTATGGATTTCCCCTTTGGTGGCCCCTGTCTCAGCACCGTGACCCTTTTGGGTGGACCAGAGTTACTCCAACGAAACCTTTCCACCATTATGATCCTTTTATTGCAGCACCGGCATACCCGCGGGCCTGGCCATAGGAAGATAAAGTGGACCCGCTGCCACCCCGTGGCACTGCCACCCATGGCCCTATCCTTGTCAGGATCAATACTATGAGCTCAATAACAACATGGCATCCAGGCTCCCACAAGTTAGGCACCAGCACCAAAGAGGAGCCCCTCCTAACCCACCCACAGAGATGATGACAATAAAAGGCACAATGATATACTAAGTTAGGGTCTTCCCATAAATAGACAAGTGTGGTTGCACTGAATATAGTTTGGTTCGGTGGCACTATGACTCGATCTAGCCGATGGAGGAGGTTGTTATTATCAAGTCTCATCCTTTATCATTGTAGCAAGTAATATTCCGTCGGTCACCTGCTCATGTTAGTAACATCCATGATAAAGAAAAGGGCATCAATGCGCTAGCATAACAACCAATCTCCATATTAGCATCACATACGGGTCATTAGTGCATTCAAGGCTAAAGTAAGTAAAGATATCAAAAATATAAACATAGTAACTGCTTGATCGGATGCCTGAGCGGCGTCTCAGATCTGAGCAGCACCGTAAACGTGTCAACTGTCAGACCGGATATCTGCACGATGTCTCATGTCTGAAGTGTCACCAAAATAAAGAAGAAGCCGGCAAGTCGGGCGCGATTGAATCGCCTTAGACATGAGGCGTAATAAAATAAAGGTACTAAAAATAAATAGACAAAAATTCGGGACACAATGCATTCACCTCAGACATGGGGCATAAAAGAAAGTAGCCGTCCAATCCGGGCATCTATGCGATGTCTCAGGTCTGGGGCATAACAGAAAGTAGCCGACCAGTTCGGGCATCTATGCAACGTCTCAAGTCTGGGGCATGGTACCATAATATTTAACTGGCAAGCCGGGAATCAAAGTATGTACAACAACCAGCTACCAAGAACCGCGACCTTCTCCACTGCTTCAGTCAGCAATAATGTGCGAGGAGATGAGGCCGGGTGACTGGAGGATGGCTCCGGTTTTACTTGATCACCGGTCTTGTTTAGTTATTTCATTTTTTTTAGTTTTAACTATGAGGTTATGTGAGGTAGTACCTACAAATGTTAGTAAACAAGTAGTACATCCATGCATGCAAGCATGTATACACACATTCATAACACCTAGCATATACCTGCCCATTGTTACAAACATACAAGAATCACATGCGACCAATACTTTAGGGCATAGGTTAGATGATTGGCTTGCCTCAGAGTAAAAGATTCGTCGGATGAAGGTGTGAACGTCTCACGGAAAGATTTGCCGGAAAATCTCCTTTCCGAAAAAGCCAATAAGAGGGGAATGAAAACATATAATGACATATGCAACCATCACTTTTAAAAATACAAAAATCTCACAAAGAAAAAGATTGCATAAATGGTAAAATATACTTATGGGTCATTAAAACATGTGTTATATAAAGCCAATATTCATTACTCGGTAGAGTTGATGAACACATGGTATTGAGGACAAGCACACGCTTTTATTTTTTAAAGTTTAGCACAAATATCATCCGAGAAATGTTTATGTCACTAGTAGAAAACAGGCCTTTTGTCCCAGTTCCAGAGGGCCTTTAGTCCTAGTTCTGCATCCGGGACTAAACAATCGGGACTAAAGGCCCACACTTTTAGTCCCGATTGGGTTACAAACCGGCACTAAAGGGGCTCCACGTGGCCGCTGTGTGGAGCGGGGCCTGGAGGACCTTTAGTCCTGGTTGGTGTTACCAACCGGGACTAAAAGGCAGCCACGCGTCAGCAGCTGCCAGGCGCTGGGTTTTTTTTTTAAACGAGGGGTTTAGGGGTTTTGGAGGGTTCAGGGGTTTCATATTTTGTCAGCTAGCTACTACATATAGAGAGAAGTGACCTCTCTTTCTCCGTGCTTGGTCGACGCTAGCTACTACATATAGAGAGAACTCGATGCTAGCTAGTAAGCAATGAAGGAACCATTAATTACACAACATCGTCATGCATGATCAATATATAGAGAGAAGTTACCTCTCTTTCTCCGTGCTTGTTGGTCGAACAACAAGTTTTCGTATATCTATTCGATGCAACTACATATAGTACACGTTGATGCATATATACAATATAACATCTCTTACGATCCCTAATATCTAATTACCAAAATCGCATAGCATATCCCGATGGTATTCTCCGTCTTTAGGAATGACATGCTCAACAAAGAATCCCGCCAATTCCTCTTGAATTGCTCGTAGGTGATCAGTTGGGATTTAAAGAAGGGGGGGTCAATATGAATGAAATCAACACAATTGATGGTGATAAAAAAATTGTGAATATTGTTTACGTACTTCAAATTGTTGTTTAGTGAAGCCCCTCTCAGTGGTCTTTTGGCGAATGAACTCGCAAACGTAGTATCCACATAAATTAGTTCCAGGTTCCTGCCACATGCACTTTACGAGAATAGAGTTCAATCAAAATGATAATCAACCATGATAATGGTATTGAAACTAGAATCAATGAGAGATGCGCGGAACTAGCTAATACTACTTACTCTGGGTTGTGTAACTCGTAGCTCCGGTCTCCATTCACCCCTAACCTGCGTGATGAACTTTTTCCAAACCCAGCCTGGCAAAGAAAATGATTACTTGATATCAGAAAATGAACGAAAGTTGCCGATATAGTGCGATAATCATTAAACTTACTTTTGGAGCATTCCAATCATGTCCGCAAACTCCATAGCCGCTTACGTCTCGAGTCCAAGATAGTTACTACTCCCGCGTCAAGCTGAATAGCTAGCAAAATAAAGTGGAACCTGCGCGCGCATAACTCATCAATTACATTTAACCTCGAGTAAGCGAAACAGAATATGCAGAAGATAGTAACACTCACTTGAAGTTGTATGGAAAGAGTATTTCCCTTTTGTTTTGGTGTCGAAGGAACGCCTTTAGCAAGTTTTTCTCAGTCTCTTGGGGGGTGTTCTGTACCAACCCACTAGTAGAAAGCAGGGCTTTGGTTGAAGCCTGGGTAAGGGCATTAATCCCGGTTCACTCATGAACTGGGACCAAAGGGGGCATCAGTCCCGATTCGTGAGGCCAGGGCGCCGGCCGAGCCTCGGGGGCCATTGGTCCCGGTTCATCTGACACTTTTGGTACCGGTCTAGACACGAACTGGGACCAATGGGCCTCGCTCCTGGCCCAGCACCTTTAGTCCCGGTTGGTGGCTGGAACCGGGACCAAAGGTTCTCCTTTAGTCCCGGTTTTAGCCACAAACCGGGACTAAAGAGAGGCCTATATATACCCCCGCCCCTGCCCGCGAACAGAGCCACTTCTCTGTTTTATTGGCGGCCGTGGGAGAGGTGTGTGGTGCTCTAGCTCACCTCCTATGCACATGAGGTGTTCGATGAAATGCCCGAGCCACACTTAAGCTTTCTCCTATCGAAGCTCCTTGTCCAAGCTCCATTTTCCTCAAGATTTGTCTAGGTTTGGCGGTGCCGTCCCCGTCCTCACCGCTGTCGATCGCCCGCGCCGATCTCGTCGCCGGCACCACCATGGTGAGCCTCTTGTTCTTATCTTCTTTCTAAAAGAAAAAAATTCTTACTTGTATGATTTAGGTAGATACTTGTATAATTTTCTTACTTTTATTATTGCTTGTTATTATATAGTTCGATGGTTTTGGTATCCGCCCACATCGGCCCTCGTCCTGTCTATGATTCGGATGTGGTACTATTTGTTTCATTTAGTGTTTATGACAATTATGCCGACCAACATGACCTAGATGTTTTTATCTAGGAGGTATGTGAACCAGAAATTCCAACCGACCCTCTTATCGAGAGGTTAAATTTAGTTGAAAAAGAAAACAATTACTTGAAGAAAAAATTGAAAAGAATTGAGGAGGAGAAGATGGCATTGGAGTTGCATGTTGCGGATGTCGTCGATGATCACAAGATCAAGTTGGATGCAATGCGCTTGAAGATTAGAAAGATTAGAAAATATGCCATTCATATTGAGGCTTGGTATCATTATGCCATTGGATCAATTGTTACCTTAGTTGCGATTATGATCGCATTTGTTGTTGCATTTAAATGTTTTACATAGTTTCAATGTATGTTTTAATTAGATGCTCTAGAGAGCTATATGTTGTTCAATGAGAACTATGTATGAACTTAATGTGATGAAGAACTTCTATTAGTTTGGTCACTTCTCTATTCATGATGTTCTGTAATGGTTTTTGACACACTTAATTATATATAATTCACACAGATGAACCGGCAATGGATGTACGGTGACAGACGCACCTCCGAGTACATTAAGGGCGTGCATAATTTTCTCGAAGTGGCTGAGGCAAACAAACAGAATGGTTTTATGTGTTGTCCATGCCCTAGATGTGAGAATACGAAGTCTTACTCTGACTCAAAAACCCTTCACATCCACCTGCTTGAGAAGGGTTTCATGCCACACTATAATGTTTAGACCAAGCACGGAGAAAGAGGGGTTATGATGGAAGACGACAAAGAAGAAGAGGATGATGACAACTATCTGCCCCCTGAATATGGTGATGCTGCAATGGGGGAAGCTGAAAATCAAGAGGAACCAGACGATGTGCCCGATGATGATCTTCGTCGAGTCATTGTTGATGCAAAGAGACAATACCAAAGTGAAAGGGAGAAGTTGAAGTTCGATTGCATGTTAGAGGATCACAAAAAAGGGTTGTACACCAATTGCGAAGATGGCAACACAAAGCTCCGTACCACACTAGAATTGCTGCAATGGAAGGCAAACAATGGTGTATCTGACAATGGATTTGAGAAGCTACTGAAAATATTGAAGAAGAAGCTTCCAAAGGATAACGAATTGCCCGACAGTACATACGGAGCAAAGAAGGTTCTATGCCCTCTAGGATTAGATGTGTGCTACTTCTTGAGCTTGCGTTGGTTTTTCCCTTGAAGAGGAAAGGGTGATGCAGCAAAGTAGAGATAAGTATTTCCCTCAGTTAGAGAACCAAGGTATCAATCCAGTAGGAGACAACGCACAAATCACCTAGCACCTGCACAAACAATCAAACAACTAGCACCCAACGCGATAAAGGGTTGTCAATCCCTTCACGGTTACTTGCAAAAGTGAGATCTGATAGAGATAGATAAAACTAAACTAAATATAAAGTAAATATTTTTGGGTTTTTTGGTTTATAGATCTGAAAATAAAAGATTGCAAAATAGTAGATCGGAAAGTAATATGATGGAAAATAGTAGATCGGAAACTTATATGATGGAAAATAGACCCGGGGGCCACAGGTTTCACTAGAGGCTTCTCTCAAGATAGCAAATAATACGGTGGGTGAACAAATTACTGTCGAGCAATTGATAGAAAAGCGCAAAGTTATGACGATATCCAAGGCAATGATTATGAAATATAGGCATCACATCCGTGTCAAGTAGACCGAAACGATTCTGCATCTACTATATTACTCCACACATCGACCGACTCCTGCCTGCATCTATAGTATTAAGTTCATGAAGAACAGAGTAACGCATTAAGTAAGATGACATGATGTAGAGGAATAAACTCAAGCAATATGATGTAAACCCCATCTTTTTATCCTCGATGGCAACAATACAATACGTGCCTTGCTGCCCCTACTGTCACTGGGAATGGACACCGCAAGATTGAACCCAAAGCTAAGCACTTCTCCCATTGCAAGAAAAACAAATCTAGTTGGCCAAACCAAAACAATAATTCGAAGAGAATTACAAAGATATCAAATCATGCATATAAGAATTCAGAGAAGATTCAAATAATATTCATAGATAAAATGATCATAAATCCACAATTCATCGGATCTCGACAAACACACTGCAAAAGAATATTACATCGGATAGATCTCCAAGAACAACGAGGAGAACATGGTATTGAGAATCAAAGAGAGAGAAGAAGCCATCTAGCTACTAGCTATGGACCCGTAGGTCTGAGGTAAACTACTCACGCTTCATCGGAAGGGCAATAGAGTTGATGTAGAAGCCCTCCGTGATCGAATCACCCTTCGGCAGGGTGCCGGAAAAGGTCCCTACATGGGATCTCACGGGTACAGAAGGTTGCGGTGGTGGAAAAGTCTTTTCGTGGATGCCTCTGAGGGTTTTGGAATATATGTGAATATATAGGACGAAGAAGTAGGTCGGTGGAGTCACGTGGGGCTCACAAGGCAGGGGGGTGCGCCCTACCCCCCTGGGCGCGCCCTCCCCCTTGTCGCCGTCTCATGGCTCTTCTGACTTGAACTCCAATTCTCCGGGGTGTCTTCCGGTCCAAGAAAAATCATCGCGAAAGTTTTATTCTATTTGGACTCCGTTTGGTATTCCTTTTCTGTGAAACTCAAAAACAAGGAAAAAACGGAAACTGGCACTGGGCTCTAGGTTAATAGGTTAGTCCCAAAAATAATATAAAATAGCATAATAATGCATGTAAAACATCCAAAATAGATAATATAATAGCATGGAACAATCAAAAATTATAGATACGTTGGAGAAGTATCAAGCATCCCCAAGCTTAATTCCTGCTCGTCCTCGAGTAGGTAAATGATAAAAACAAAATTTTTGATGTGGAATGCTACCTAACATATTTATCCATGTAATTTTCTTTATTGTGGCATGAATGTTCAGATCCATAAGATTCAAAACAAAAGTTTAATATTGACGTAAAAACAATAATACTTCAAGCATTAGAACAAGGCAATTATGTCTTCTCAAAATAACATGGCCAAAGAAAGCTTATCCCTACAAAATCATATAGTCTGGCTATGCTCCATCTTCATCACACAAAATATTCAAATCATGCACAACCCCGATGACAAGCCAAGCAATTGTTTCATACTTTTAGTGTTCTCAAACTTTTTCAACTTTCACGCAATACATGAGCGTGAGCCATGGACATAGCACTATAGGTGGAATAGAATATGGTGGTTGTGGAGAAGACAAAAAAGAAGGAGATAGTCTCACATCAACTAGGCGTATTAACGGGCTATGGAGATGCCCATCAATAGATATGAATGTGAGTGAGTAGGGATTGCCATGCAACGGATGCACTAGAGCTATAAGTGTATGAAAGCTCAAAAGAAAACTAAGTGTGTGTGGATCCAACTTGCTTGCTCATGAAGACCTAGGGAAATTTGAGGAAGCCCATCGTTGGAATATACAAGCCAAGTTCTATAATGAAAATTTCCCACTAGTATATGAAATGACAAAATAGGAGACTCTCTATCAAGAAGATCATGGTCCCACTTTGAAGCACAGGTGTGGAAAAAGGATAGTAGCATTGCCCCTTCTCTCTTTTTCTCTCATTTTTTTTTTGCTTGGCCTTTTGGCCTCTTTTTTTTATTTTTCGTCCGAAGTCTCATCCCGACTTGTGGGGGAATCATAGCCTCCATCATCCTTTCCTCACATGGGACAATGCTCTAATAATGTAGTTCAGCACACTTTTATTAACTTACAACTCAAGAATTACAACTCGATACTTAGAACAAAATATGACTCCATATGAATGCCTCCGGCGGTGTACCGGGATGTGCAATGAATCAAGAGTGACATGTATGAAAGAATTATGATAGGTGGCTTTGCCACAAATACGATGTCAACTACATGATCATGCAAAGCAATATGACAATGATGAAGCGTGCATAATAAAACGGAATGGTGGAAAGTTGCATGGCAATATATCTCGGAATAGCTATGGAAATGCCATAATAGGTAGGTAGGGTGGCTGTTTTGAGGAAGGTATATGGTGGGTGTATGGTACCGGCGAAAGTTGCGCGGCACTAGAGAGGCTAGCAAAGGTGGAAGGGTGAGAGTGCGTATAATCCATGGACTCAACATTAGTCATAAAGAACTCACATACTTATTGCAAAAATCTATTAGTCATCAAAACAAAGTACTACGCGCATGCTCCTAGGGGGGTAGATTGGTAGGAAAAGACCATCGCTCATCCACGACCGCCACTCATAAGGAAGACAATCAATAAATAAATCATGCTCCGACTTCATCACATAACGGTTCACCATACGTGCATGCTACGGGAATCACAAACTTTAACACAAGTATTTCTACAATACACAATTACTCACTAGCATGACTCTATTATCACCATCTTTGTATCTCAAAACAATCATAAGGAATCAAACTTCACATTGTATTCAATGCACTTTATATGAAAGTTTTTATTATATCCCTCTTGGATGTCTATCATATTAGGACTAAATTCATAACCAAAGAAAATTACCATGCTGTTTAGAGACTCTCAAAATAATATAAGTGAAGCATGAGAGTTCAATAATTTCTATAAAATAAAGCCACCACCGTGCTCTAAAAAGATATAAATGAAGCACTAGAGCAAAATTGCCCAGCTCAAAAGATATAAGTGAAGCACATAGAGTATTCTAATAAATCACGATTCATGCATGTCCCTCTCAAAAGGTGTGTACAGCAAGGATGATTGTGGCAAACTAAAAAGCAAAGACTCAAATCATACAAGACGCTCCAAGCAAAACACATATCATGTGGTGAATAAAAATATTGCCTCAAGTAAAGTTACCGATGGACGAAGACGAAAGAGGGGATGCCTTCCGGGGCATCCCCAAGCTTAGGCTCTTGGTTGTCCTTGAATATTACCTTGGGGTGCCTTGGGCATCCCCAAACTTAGGCTCTTGCCACTCCTTATTCCATAGTCCATCAAATCCTTACCCAAAACTTGAAAACTTCACAACACAAAACTCAACAGAAAATCTCATAAGCTCCGTTAGTAAAAGAAAATAAATCACCACTTTTGGTACTGTTGTGAACTCATTCTTTATTTATATTGGTGTAATATCTACTGTATTCAGACTTTTCCATGGTTCATACCCCCGATACTACCCATAGATTCATCAAAATAAGCAAACAACACAAAGAAAACAGAATCTGTCAAAAACAGAACAGTCTGCGAAGATCCAAATTGTTCTAATATATCTGTAAGTCCAAAAATTCTGAAACAATAGGAAAACAGAGGAAATTTGTATATCAATCTCGTATAAAAAAATTCATTGTTTTTTAATGCTCCGGTGAATTACTAAATTCTGTGAGTGGACGCAAAAGTTTCTGTTTTTCAGCAAGATCAAATCAACTATCACCGTAAGCCATCCCAAAGGTCTTACTTGGCACAAACACGAATTAAAACACAAAACCACATCTAACCAGAGGCTAGATGAATTATTCAAAGCAAAACAGGAACAAAAAAAGAAAAAAAGAAAAATAAAATTGGGTTGCCTCCCAACAAGCGCTATTGTTTAACGACCTTAGCTAGGCATAGAAACACGAGTAGATCTAGGTATTGTCATAATAATGATAAGGCAAATCTCGAAAACTCATCTCATACTCCCTTCGTTCAGCAGCAAGTTTTCTTTGTGGTAAGCAAAAGTAATCAAAAGGGCTAAATTTAATGGGATAAGGATCCCCAAGATCAAGCTCGGGAGGAATTTGTTCCTCCTTTGGCCCCTCATATTGTATGACCAACTCATCATTGTAAGCGTTCTTTTGGCAAAAAAGTCATGAGCTTGTGTCCAAGAGAGCAACCCAGTCCATTGTTTTGTATAGCAAAATTATCATTAAGTTCAGAAATCTTATCAACTAAAACATAGGTAGGGACCCTCTTTCTTAAATTTCCATTGTAAGCAACATGATCTAGAGATCGTAAACGCATTATGTCCTCTTGGTTAAAGAGAATTCCCTCTATGGGAGGAGACCACCGTCTACTTTATAATGCGCAAAAATTTCACTAGCTTCTTTCATAATAAACCTAAACTCATGGGCTAGAAATATAGTAGCGGCGCGCTTAACAGAAGAATGCTCAATATTAGAAAACTCTAGAAAAATCCTTTGTATGGATGGATGCATATGAATAAATTGTCTTTCAAGTTCAACCAGAAGCAAAGATATAGCATCCGCAAGACTACTAGTTTTATGAATAATAGATCCACCTAACGTGGGTAGCGCACCAGCATAAGTAAATATATCTTGATTAACCCCTTTTCCAATAATATTGCCGCTACCTATGCGAACTTTTTTAGTGTGCAAGATAGTAGATTCTTCATGAGGATTAGTATTAGCAAAAGCATCAAAGTTTCCCCCATCGTTACTACTATCCTTTTTATCGATAACCTCCCCAATTTCAGACATTGTGGCAACAAACCAATCTAGCAAATGAGCAAACCGAAAGCGAATAGAGAAGACGAACGGAAGAAGGGCGAATAAAAAGGCAAATCTTTTCGAAAATCATTTTAGAAGTGGGGGAGAGGAAAACGAGAGGCAAATGGCGAATAATGTAATGCAAGAGATGAGAGTTTTATGATGGGTACTTGGTATGTCTTGACTTGGCGTAGATCTCCCTGGCAACGGCGCAAGAAATTCTTCCTGCTACTTCTTGAGCTTGCGTTGATTTTTCCCTTGAAGAGGAAAGGGTGATGCAGCAAAGTAGAGATAAGTATTTCCCTCAGTTAGAGAACCAAGGTATCAATCCAGTAGGAGACAACGCACAAATCACCTAGCACCTGCACAAACAATCAAACAACTTGCACCCAACACGATAAAGGGGTTGTCAATCCCTTCACGGTTATTTGCAAATATTTTTGGGTTTTTTGGTTTATAGATCTGAAAATAAAAGATTGCAAAATAGTAGATCGGAAAGTAATATGATGGAAAATAGTAGATCGAAAACTTATATGATGGAAAATAGACCCGGGGGCCATAGGTTTCACTAGAGGCTTCTCTCAAGATAGCAAATAATACGGTGGGTGAACAAATTACTGTTGAGCAATTGATAGAAAAGCGCAAAGTTATGACGATATCCAAGGCAATGATTATGAAATATAGGCATCACGTCCGTGTCAAGTAGACCGAAATGATTCTGCATGTACTACTATTACTCCACACATCGACCGACTCCTGCCTGCATCTAAAGTATTAAGTTCATGAAGAACAGAGTAACGCATTAAGTAAGATGACATCATGTAGAGGAATAAACTCAAGCAATATGATGTAAACCCCATCTTTTTATCCTCGATGGCAACAATACAATACGTGCCTTGCTGCCCCTACTGTCACTGGGAAAGGACACCGCAAGATTGAACCCAAAACTAAGCACTTCTCCCATTGCAAGAAAAACCAATCTAGTTGGCCTAACCAAACTAATAATTCAAAGAGAATTACAAAGATATCAAATCATGCATATAAGAATTCAGAGAAGATTCAAATAATATTCATAGATAAACTGATCATAAATACACAATTCATCGGATCTTGACAAACACACCGCAAAAGAATATTACATCGGATAGATCTCCAAGAACAACGAGGAGAATATGGTATTGAGAATCAAAGAGAGAGAAGAAGCCATCTAGCTACTAGCCATGGACCCGTAGGTCTGAGGTAAACTACTCACGCTTCATCGGAAGGGCAATAGAATTGATGTAGAAGCCCTCCGTGATCGAATCCCCCTCCGGCAGGGTGCCGGAAAAGGTCTCTAGATGGGATCTCATGGGTACAAAAGTTGCGGCAGTGGAAAAGTCTTTTCGTGGATGCCTCTGAGGATTTTGGAATATATGTGAATATATAGGACGAAGAAGTAGGTCGGTGGAGTAACGTGGGGCCCACAAGGCAGGGGGCGCGCCCTACCCCCTAAAAATAATATAAAATAGCATAATAATGCATATAAAACATCCAAAACAGATAATATAATAGCATGGAACAATCAAAAATTATAGATACGTTGGAGACGTATCAAGGTGCAGAAGATACATGCATGCCCTAATGACTGCATCCTCTACCGCGGTGCGTACGAGGATTTGAACGCATGCCCGGTATGTGGTGCATTGCGGTATAAGATCAGACGAGATGACCCTGGTGATGTTGAGGGCGAACGCCCCAGGAAGAGGGTTCCTGCCAAGGTGATGTGGTATGCTCCTGTAATACCACGGTTGAAACATCTATTCAGAAACAAAGAGCATGCCAAGTTGATGCGATGGCACAAAGAGGACCGTAAGAAAGACGGGAAGTTGAGAGCACCCGCTGATGGGTCGTAGTGGAGAAAAATCGAGAGAACGTGAGGGGACTTTGCAGGTGACGCAAGGAACATATGGTTTGGTTTAAGTGCGGATGGCATTAATCCTTTTAGGGAGCAGAGCAGCAATCATAGCACCTGGCCCGCGACTCTATTTATCTATAACCTTCCTCCTTGGTTGTGCATGAAGCGGAAGTTCATTATGATGCCCGTGCTCATCCAAGGCCCTAAGCAACCCGGCAACGATATTGATGTGTACCTAAGGCCATTAGTTGAAGAACTTTTACAGCTGTGGAATGGAAAAGGTGTACGTGTGTGGGACGAGCACGACGAGCAGGAATTTGACCTACATGCATTGCTGTTTGTAACCATCAATGATTGGCCTGCTCTCAGTAACCTTTCAGGACAGACAAACAAGGGATACCACGCATGCACGCACTGTTTAGATGACATCGAAAGTATATATTTGGACAAATGCAGGAAGAATATGTACCTGGGACATCGTCGATTTCTTCCGACCAACCATCAATGTCAAAAGAAAGGCAAGCATTTCAAAGGCGAGGCAGATCACCGGAAGAAGCCTGCCGTCCATACTGGTGATCTCATACTTGATATGGTCAATGATTTACAAGTAATCTTTGGAAAGGCTCCCGGCGGACTATATGTTCCGAATGACGCTGAGGGACGCGCACCCATGTGTAAGAAGAAATCTATATTTTGGGACCTACCCTATTGGAAAGACCTAGAGGTCCGCTTTGCAACCGTCGTGATGCACATGATGAAGAATCTTTGCGTGAACCTGCTAGACTTCTTGGGCGTGTATGGGAAGACAAAAGACACACCGGAGGCACGGGAGTACCAGCAATGTGCGCACAAAAAAGACGGGCTTTGGAGGGCCTGCCAGCTACGCTCTTACCAAAGAAGAGATGGAAATCTTCTTTGAATGCCTACTCAGTATGAAGGTCCCGTCTGGCTTCTCGTTGAATATAAAGGGAATAATAAATATGGCAGAGAAAAAGTTTCAGAACCTAAAGTCTCATGACTGCCACGTGATTATGACGCAACTGCTTCCGGTTGCATTGAGGGGGCTTCTACCAGAAAATGTTCGATTATCCATTGTGAAGCTATGTGCATTCCTCAATGCAATCTCTCAGAAGGTAATCGATCCAGAAATCCTACCAAGGTTAGGGAGTGATTTGGCGCAATGTCTTGTCAGTTTTGAGCTGGTGTTCGAACCATCCTTCTTCAATATCTTGATGCACGTCCTAGTTCACCTAGTCGACGAGATTGCCATTCTGGGCCCTGTATTTCTACACAATATGTTCCCCTTTGAGAGGTTCATGGGAGTCTAAAGAAATATGTTCATAACCGTGCTAGGCCAGAAGGAAGCATCTCCACGGGCCATCAAACAGAGGAGGTCATTGGGTTTTGTGTTGACTTCATTCTTGACCTTAAGAAGATTGATCTCCCTCAATCACGGTATGACGGGAGACTGACTGGAAAAGGTACGCTAGGAGCGGACTGAATAATATGTAGGGACGGGCATTCTTGGTCTCAAGCACACTACACAGTTCTACAGAATTCTACCTTGGTGACCTCGTATGTCAATGTACACAAGAATATTCTGCGCTCCAAACACCCGGAGCAGTGTGATGACTGGATTACATGTGAACACATCAGGAGTTTCTGCTGTTGGGCGCAAACACATCTCATGGGTGACAACACTGTTTCTGATGAGCTGTACTCGTTGGCCAGGGGACCACCTTTGACTGTATTGACTTACAAAGGGTACGAGATAAATGTGAATACATTTTACACGATCGCCCAAGATCAAAAGAGCACCAACCAAAACAGTGGTGTCCGCTTTGATGCAGCAACCAAGAGGGGAAAGGACACATATTATGGTTACATAGTGGACATATGGGAACTTGACTATGGACATGATTTTAAGGTCCCTTTGTTTCAGTGCAAATGGGTCAATCTGTTAGGAGGCGGGGTACCGGTAGACCCAGAGTACGGAATGACAACAGTGGATCTGAACAATCTTGGGTACACAGATGAACCATTCGTCCTAGCCAATGATGTGGCGCAGGTTTTCTATGTGAAGGACATGTCTACCAAACCGAGAAAAAGAAAAGATAAGGAAGCGAATACATCATACGATGAGCCAAAGCGCCACATAGTTCTTTCAGGGAAAAGAGACATCGTGGGAGTGGAGGGCAAGACAGACATGTCTGAAGATTATGAAAAGTTTCATGAAATTCCTCGCTTCAAAGTCAAGGCTGACCCAAGCACCCTGTTAAACGATCGCTAGTAGAAAACAGGGCTTTGGTTGAAGCCTGGCTAAGGGCATTATTCCCGGTTCACTCACGAACCGGGACCAAAGGGGGCATCAGTCCCAGTTCGTGAGGCCAGGGCGCCCGCCAGGCCTCGGGGGCCATTGGTCCCGGTTCGTCTGACACTTTTGGTCCCGGTTCCAGACATGAACCAGGACCAATGGTCCTCGCTCCTGGCCCACCACCTTTAGTCCCGGTTGGTGGCTGGAACAGGGACCAAATGTTGTCCTTTAGTCCCGTTTTTAGCCACTAACCTGGACTAAAGAGAAGAATATATATACCCCCGCGAACAGAGCCACTGCTCTGTTTTTTTGGCCGGCCGTGGGAAGAGTTGTGTGGTGCTCTAGCTCACCTCCTATGCATATGAGGTGTTCGATGAAATGCCCGAGCCACACTTAAGCTTTCTCCTCTCGAAGATCCTTGTCCAAGCTCCATTTTCCTCAAGATTTGTCTAGGTTTGGCGGTCCGTCCTGTCCCGTCCCCATCCTCACCGCCGTTGATCGCCCGCGCCGATCTCGTCGCCAGCACCACCGTGGTGAGCCTCTTGTTCTTATCTTCTTTCTAAAAGGAAAAAAATTATTACTTGTATGATTTAGGTAGATACTTGTATAATTTTCTTACTTTTATTATTGTTTTTTATTATATAGTGCGATGGTTTTGGTATCCGCCCCCGTCAGCCCTCGTCCTATCTATGAGTCGGATGTGGTATATATTATCTTTTATAACTATTTGTTTCATTTAGTGTTTATGACAATTATGCCGACCAACTTGACATTGATGTTTTTATCTAGGAGGTATGTGAACCGGAAATTCCAACCGACACACTTGTCGAGAGGTTAAATTTAGTTGAAAAAGAAAACAATTACTTGAAGAAAAAATTGAAAAGAATTGAGGTCGAGAAGATGGAATTGGAGTTGCATGTTGCGGATATCGTCGATGAGCACAAGATCAAGATGGATAAAATGAGCTTGAAGAATAGAAAGATTAAAAAATATGCCATTCATACTGAGGCTTGGTATCATTATGTCGTTGGATCAATTGTTACCTTAGTTGCGATTATGATCGCATTTGTTGTTGCATTGAAATGGTTTACATAGTTTCAATGTATGTTTTAATTAGATGCTCTAGAGAGCTATTTGTTGTTCAATGAGAACTATGTATGAACTTTATGTATTTATTTTTTCAGTAATAACATTTGATCACTACTGTACTTTGGTTTTAATGTGATGATGAACTTCTATTAATTTGGTCACTTCTCTATTCATGATGTTCTGTAATGGTTTTTGACACACTTAATTAGATATAATGCACACAGATGAACCGGCAATGGATGTATGGTGACAGACGCACCTCCGAGTACATTAAGGGTGTGCATAATTTTCTCGAAGTGGCTAAGGCGAACAAGTAGAATGGTTTTATGTGTTGTCCATGCCCTAGATGTGAGAATATGAAGTCTTACTCTGACTCAAAAATCCTTCACATCCACCTGCTTGAGAAGGGTTTCATGCCACACTATAATGTTTGGACCAAGCACGGAGAAAGAGGGGTTATGATGGAAGACAACGAAGAAGAAGAGGATGATGACAACTATTTGCCCCCTGAATACGGTGATGCTGCAACGAGGGAAGCTGAAGATCAAGAGGAACCAGACGATGTGCCCGATGATGATCTTCGCTGGGTCATTGTTGATGCAAAGAGACAATGCCAAAGTGAAAGGGAGAAGTTGAAGTTCGATCGCATGTTAGAGGATCACAAAAAAGGGTTGTACCCAAATTGCGAAGATGGCAACACAAAGCTCGGTACCACACTGGAATTGCTGTAATGGAAGGTAGACAATGGTGTATCTGACAACGGATTTGAGAAGCTACTGAAAATATTGAAGATGAAGCTTCCAAAGGATAACGAATTGCCCGACGGTACGTATGGAGCAAAGAAGGTTCTATGCCCTCTAGGATTGGAGGTGCAGAAGATACATGCATGCCCTAATGACAGCATCCTCTACCGCGGTGCTTATGAGGATTTGAATGCATGCCCAGTATGTGGTGCATTGCGGTATAAGATCAGACGAGATGACCCTGGTGATGTTGAGGGCGAGCGCCCCAGGAAGAGGGTTCCTGCCAAGGTGATGTGGTATGCTCCTATAATACCACGGTTGAAACGTCTGCTCAGAAACAAAGAGCATGCCAAGTTGATGCGGTGGCACAAAGAGGACCGTAAGAAAGACGGGAAGTTCAGAGCACCCGCTGACGGGTCGCAGTGGAGAAAAATCGAGAGAATGTGGGGGGACTTTGCAGGTGACGCAAGGAACATATGGTTTGGTTTAAGCGCGGATGGCATTAATCCTTTTGGGGAGCAGAGCAGCAATCATAGCACCTGACCCGTGACTCTATGTATGTATAACCTTCCTCCTTGGTTGTGCATGAAGCGGAAGTTCATTATGATGCCAGTGCTCATCCAAGGCCCTAAGCAACCCGGCAACAACATTGATGTGTACCTAAGGCCATTAGTTGAAGAACTTTTACAGTTGTGGAATGGAAAAGGTGTACGTGTGTGGAGCGAGCATGACCAGCATGAATTTGACCAACATGCGTTGCTATTTGTAACAGTCAATAATTGGCCTGCTCTCAGTAACCTTTCAGGACAGACAAACAAGGGATACCACGCATGCACGCACTATTTAGATGACACCGAAAGTATATATTTGGACAAATGCAGGAAGAATATGTACCTGGGACATCATCAATTTCTTCCGACCAACCATCAATTTGAAAGAAAGGCAAGCATTTCAAAGGCGAGGCAGATCACCAGAAGAATCCCGCCGTCCGTACTGGTGATCACATACTTGATATGGTCAATGATTTACAAGTAATCTTTGGAAAGGGTCCCAACGGACTATCTGTTCCGAATGACGCTGAGGGACGCGCACCCATGTGGAAGAAGAAATCTATATTTTGGGACCTACCCTATTGGAAAGACCTAGAGGTCCGCTCTGCAATCGACATGATGCACGTGACAAAGAATCTTTGCGTGAACCTGCTAGGCTTCTTGGGCATGTATGGGAAGACAAAAGACAGACGGGAGGCACGGGAGGACCAGCAACGTGTGCACGAAAAAGACGGCATGCATCCAAAGCAGTATGAAGGGCCTGCCAGCTACGCTCTTACCAAAGAAGAGAAGGAAATCTTCTTTGAATGCCTGCTCAGTATGAAGGTCCCGTCTGGCTTCTCGTCGAATATAAAGGGAATAATAAATATGGCAGAGAAAAAGTTCCAGAACCTAAAGTCTCATGACTGCCACGTGATTATGACGCAACTGCTTCCGGTTGCATTGAGGGGGCTTCTACTGAAAAACGTTCGATTAGCCATTGTGAAGCTATGTGCATTCCTAAATGCAATCTCTCATAAGGTAATCGATCCAGAAATCCTACCAAGGTTAAGGAGTGATTTGGCGCAATGTCTTGTCAGTTTCGAGCTGGTGTTGCCACCATCCTTCTTCAATATCATGACGCACGTCCTAGTTCATCTAGTTGATGAGATTTCCATTCTGGTCCCTGTATTTCTACACAATATGTTCCCCTTTGAGAGGTTCATGGGAGTCTTAAAGAAATATGTTTGTAACCGTGCTAGGCCAGAAGGAAGCATCTCCACGGGCCATCAAACATAGGAGGTCATTGGGTTTTGTGTTGACTTCATTCCTGACCTTAAGAAGATTGGTCTTCCTCAATCGCGGTATGAGGGGAGACTGACTGGAAAAGGCACGCTAGGAGCGGACTCAATAATATGTAGGGACGGGCATTCTTGGTCTCAAGCACACTACACAATTCTACAGATTTCTACCTTGGTGACCCCGTATGTCAATGTACACAAGAATATTCTGCGCTCCAAACACCCGGAGCAGTGTGACGACTGGATTACATGTGAACACATCAGGAGTTTCGGTAGTTGGTTGCAAACACATCTCATGGGTGACAACACTGTTTCTGATGAGCTGTACTCGTTGGCCAGGGGACCATCTTCAACTGTATTGACTTACAAAGGGTACGAGATAAGTTGGAATACATTTTACACGATCGCCCAAGATCAAAAGAGCACCAACCAAAACAGTGGTGTCCGCTTTGATGCAGCAACCAAGAGGGGAAAGGACACATATTATGGTTACATAATGGACATATGGGAACTTGACTATGGACATGATTTTAAGGTCCCTTTGTTTCAGTGCAAATGGGTCAATCTGTCAGGAGGCGGGGTACAGGTAGACCCACAGTACGAAATGACAACAGTGGACCTGAACAATCTTGGGTACACAGATGAACCATTCGTCCTAGCCAATGATGTGGCGCAGGTTTTCTATGTGAAGGACATGTCTACCAAACCGAGAAAAAGAAAAGATAAGGAAGCGAATACATCAGACGATGAGCCAAAGTGCCACATAGTTCTTTTAGGGAAAAGCGACATCGTGGGAGTGGAGGGCAAGACAGACATGTCTGAAGATTAAGAAAAGTTTCATGAAATTCCTCCCTTCAAAGTGAAGGCTGACCCAAGCACCCTGTTAAACGATCACTAGTAGAAAACAGGGCTTTCGTTGAAGCCTTGGTAAGGGCATTAATCCCGGTTCACTCACGAACCGGGACCAAAGGGGGCATCAGTCCCGGTTCATGAGGCCAGGGCGCCGGCCGGGCCTCGGGGGCCATTGGTCCCGGTTCGTCTGACACTTTTGGTCCCGGTTCCAGACACGAACCGGGACCAATGGTCCTCGCTCCTAGCCCACCACCTTTAGTCCCGGTTGGTGGCTGGAACTGGGACCAAATGTTGTCCTTAATCCCGGTTTTAGCCACAAACCTGGACTAAAGAGAAGCCTATATATACCCCCGCGAACTGAGCCACTGCTCTGTTTTTTTGGCCGGCTTTGGGAAGAGGTGTGTGGTGCTCTAGCTCACCTCCTGTGCATATGAGGTGTTCGATGAAATGCCCGAGCCACACTTAAGCTTTCTCCTCTCGAAGCTCCTTGTCCAAGCTCCATTTTCCTCAAGATTTGTCTAGGTTTGGCGGTCCGTCCTGTCCCATCCCCGTCCTCACCGCCGTCGATTGCTTGCGCCGATCTCGTCGTCGGCACCTCCGTGGTGAGCCTCTTGTTCTTATCTTCTTCCTAAAAGGAAAAAAAATCTTACTTGTATGATTTAGGTAGATACTTGTATAATTTTCTTACTTTTATTATTGTTTGTTATTATATAATGCGATGGTTTTGGTATCCACCCCCGTCGGCCCTCGTCCTATCTATGAGTCGGATCTGGTATATATTATCTTTTATAACTATTTGTTTCATTTAGTGTTTATGATAATTATGCCGACCAACGTGACATTGATGTTTTTATCTAGGAGGTATGTGAACCGGAAATTCCAACCGACACACTTGTCGAGAGGTTAAATTTAGTTGAAAAAGAAAACAATTACTTGAAGAAAAAATTGAAAAGAATTGAGGTCGAGAAGATGGAATTGGAGTTGCATGTTGCGGATATCGTCGATGAGCACAAGATCAAGATGGATAAAATGCGCTTGATGAATAGAAAGATTAAAAAATATGCCATTCATACTGAGGCTTGGTATCATTATGCCGTTGGATGAATTGTTACCTTAGTTGCGATTATGATCGCATTTGTTGTTGCATTGAAATGGTTTACATAGTTTCAATGTATGTTTTAATTAGATGCTCTAGGGAGCTATATGTTGTTCAATGTGAACTATGTATGAACTTTATGTATTTATTTTTTCAGTAATAACATTTGATCACTACTGTACTTTGGATTTAATGTGATGATGAACTTCTATTAATTTGGTCACTTCTCTATTCATGATGTTCTGTAATAGTTTTTGACACACTTAATTATATATAATGCACGCAGATGAACCGGCAATGGATGTACGGTGACAGACGCACCTCCGAGTACATTAAGGGCGTGCATAATTTTTCTCGATGTGGCTGAGACAAACAAGCAGAATGGTTTTATGTGTTGTCCATGCCCTAGATGTGATAATACGAAGTCTTACTCTGACTCGAAAAACCCTTCACATCCACCTGCTTGAGAAGGGTTTCATGCCACACTATAATGTTTGAACCAAGCACGGAGAAAGAGGGGTTATGATGGAAGACAATGAAGAAGAAAAGGATGATAACAACTATCTGCCCCCTGAATACGGTGATGCTGCAACGGGGGAAGCTGAAGATAAAGAGGAACCAGACGATGTGCCCGATGATGATCTTCGCCGGGTCATTGTTGATGCAAAGAGACAATGCCAAAGTGAAAGGGAGAAGTTGAAGTTCGATCGCATGTTAGAGGATCACAAAAAAGGGTTGTACCCAAATTGCGAAGATGGCAACACAAAGCTCGGTACCACACTGGAATTGCTGCAATGGAAGGCAGACAATGGTGTATCTGACAACGGATTTGAGAAGCTACTGAAAATTTCGAAGAAGAAGCTTCCAAAGGATAACGAATTGCCCGACAGTATGTATGGAGCAAAGAAGGTTCTATGCCCTCTAGGATTGGAGGTGAAGAAGATACATGCATGCCCTAATGACTGCATCCACTACCGCGGTGCGTATGAGGATTTGAATGCATGCCTGGTATGCGGTGCATTGCGGTATAAGATCAGACGAGATGACCCTGGTGATGTTGAGGGCAAGCGCCCTAGGAAGAGGGTTCCTGCCAAGGTGATGTGGTATGCTCCTATAATACCACGGTTGAAACGACTGTTCAGAAACAAAGAGCATGCCAAGTTGATGCGGTGGCACAAAGAGGACCGTAAGAAAGACGGGAAGTTGAGAGCACCCGCTTTCGGGCCGCAGTGGAGAAAAATCGAGAGAACGTGGGGGGACTTTGCAGGTGACGCAAGGAACGTATGGTTTGGTTTAAGCGCGCATGGCATTAATCCTTTTGGGGAGCAGAGCAGCAATCATAGCACCTGGCCCGTGACTCTATGTATCTATAACCTTCCTCCTTGGTTGTGCATGAAGCGGAAGTTCATTATGATGCCAGTGCTCATCCAAGGCCCTAAGCAACCCGGCAACGGCATTGATGTGTACCTAAGGCCATTAGTTGAAAAACTTTTACAGCTGTGGAATGGAAAAGGTGTACGTGTGTGGGACGAGCACGACCAGCGGGAATTTGATCTACATGCGTTGCTGTTTGTAACCATCAATGATTGGCCTGCTCTCAGTAACCTTTCAGGATAGACAAACAAGGGATACCACGCATGCACGCACTGTTTAGATGACACCGAAAGTATATATTTGGACAAATGCAGGAAGAATGTGTACCTGGGACATCGTCGATTTCTTTCGACCAACCATCAATGTCGAAAGAAAGGCAAGCATTTCAAAGGGGACGCAGATCACCGGAAGAAGCCCGCCGTCCGTACTGGTGATCACATACTTGATATGGTCAATGATTTACAAGTAATCTTTGGAAAGGGTCCCGGCGGACTATCTGTTCCGAATGACGCTGAGGGACGCGCACCCATGTGTAAGAAGAAATCTATATTGTGGGACCTACCCTATTGGAAAGTCCTAGAGGTCCGCTCTGCAAGCGACATGATGCACGTGACGAAGAATCTTTGCGTGAACCTGCTAGGCTTCTTGGGCGTGTATGGGAAGACAAAAGACACACCGAAGGCACGGGAGGACCAGCAAAATGTGCACGAAAAAGATGGCATGCATCCAAAGCAGTATGAAGGGCCTGCCAGCTACGCTCTTACCAAAGAAGAGAAGGAAATCTTCTTTGAATGCCTGCTCAGTATGAAGGTCCTGTCTGGCTTCTCGTCGAATATAAAGGGAATAATAAATATGGCAGAGAAAAAGTTCCAGAACCTAAAGTCTCATGACTGCCACATGATTATGACGCAACTGCTTTCGGTTGCATTGAGGGGGCTTCTACCGAAAAACGTTCGATTAGCCATTGTGAAGCTATGTGCATTCCTCAATGCAATCTCTCAGAAGGTAATCGATCTAGAAATCCTACCAAGGTTAAGGAGTGATTTGGCGCAATGTCTTGTCAGTTTCAAGCTAGTGTTCCCACCATCCTTCTTTAATATCATGACGCACGTCCTAGTTCATCTAGTCAACGAGATTGCCATTCTGGTCCCTGTATTTCTACACAATATGTTCCCCTTTGAGAGGTTCATGGGAGTCTTAAAGAAATATGTTTGTAACCGTGCTAGGCCAGAAGGAAGCATCTCCACGGGCCATCAACCAGAGGAGGTCATTGAGTTTTGTGTTGACTTCATTCCTGACCTTAAGAAGATTGGTCCTCCTCAATCGCGGTATGAGGGGAGACTGATTGGAAAAGGCACGCTAGGAGGGGACTCAATAATATGTAGGGACGGGCATTCTTGGTCTCAAGCACACTACACAGTTCTACAGAATTCTACCTTGGTGACCCCGTATGTCAAGCTACACAAGAATATTCTGCGCTCCAAACACCCGGAGCAGTGTGACGACTGGATTACATGTGAACCCATCAGGAGTTTCGGCAATTGGTTGCAAACACATCTCATGGGTGACAACACTGTTTCTGATGAGTTGTACTTGTTGGCCAGGGGACCATCTTTGACTGTATTGACTTACAAAGGGTACGAGATACATGGGAATACATTTTACACGATCGCCCAAGATCAAAAGAGCACCAACCAAAACAGTGGTGTCCGCTTTGATGCAGCAACCAAGAGGGGAAAGGATACATATTATGGTTACATAGTGGACATATGGGAACTTGACTATGGACATGATTTTAAGGTCCCTTTGTTTCAGTGCAAATGGGTCAATCTGTCAGGAGGTGGGGTACAGGTAGACCCACAGTACGGAATGACAACAGTGGATCTGAACAATCATGGGTACACAGACGAACATTCGTCCTAGCCAATGATGTGGCGCAGGTTTTCTATGTGAAGGACATGTCTACCAAACCGAGAAAAAGAAAAGATAAGGAAGCGAATACATCATACGATGAGCCAAAGCGCCACATAGTTCTTTCAGGGAAACGAGACATCGTGGGAGTGAAGGGCAAGACAGACATGTCTGAAGATTATGAAAAGCTTCATGAAATTCCTCCCTTCAAAGTCAAGGCTGACCCAAGCACCCTGTTAAATGATGAAGATTATCCATGATGACGGCGCAATAAGCAAAGGACACAAGCGAAGAAAAAGTGAAGTCTTTCTCTCCATAACTATTCTGATGATGCCTTTGATCTAGAATATCACTGCAGTTACATGTGAAGAAATGAAATGTCTTTTGTAACAGATGAGTTTTCATCCGAAACCCTGATACTTCGAAAGAGATTATCCATTTTGTACACGAAGTGCATCCAGTTTTTGCCATAACCCTCTCAGCTTTTTAGCACATGCTATGTGGGTGAAATGATGATATCATGCCAACTTTCAACCTTTTCAGAGTTCATTTGTAGTGCTTTTCAATTTCAGGGTCATTTAACTCAAAAAAATCAGTAGATGCATGAAAAATACCAAATGAGGTCAGATAGGATTGAAAATTGATGATGTGGCTTTGAATGGTGCATTTTGAACACACAAAAAGTCTGGAGTTCAAATAAGTCCAAAAAAATGAAATCCCTTTGTAACGGATGAGTTTTCGTCCGAAACCCTAGTACTTCGAAAGAGATTGTCCATTTTGTACACAAAGTGCATCAAGTTTTGGCCGTAACCCTCTCATCTTTTTAGCACATGCTATGCAGGTGAAATGATGATACCATGCCAACTTTCAACCTTTTCAGAGTTCATTTGTAATGCTTTTCAATTTCAGGATCATTTAGCTCAAAGAATGAACTAATAGCAAAAAGAATAAATTAGAAAACTTTTATAAAACTCTAATAGCAAAAAAGAATGAACTAAAAAGAATCAATTAAAATATTCTGTTATGATCAACTAAAACAAAACTATAATATTCTTCGACAGCAAAAAGAATCAACTAAAAAGCTTTTATAAACCTCTAGTATTTTTTAAACTAAAATTATATAAAATTTATGCAACTAAAATTATCAAAGTTATGTTTGTTCACAAAACATAATAGCAAAAGAATTTCATAAAGTATTTTTTGTTAGAAAAATTAATAGCCTAAAATAACAATATATTTTTTGATTAAAACGCCCATTTAAATTAACCTAAAAATTACCAAATTGAATATAATGATAAAACACACTAATATTAAATAGCAGGAAAAAGAATCACTCAAAAATCTATTTTTAAAGTAAAGTTATTCACAAACTAGTGATTCGCATAAATTTCAAAGAATTCAAATTTAAACTATTCAAATTTGAAAACTAATGGCACTAACAGAAAGTTTATAATTTTTGTGACCTAAAGCAAAAAGAACTACTCAAAAACTCTAAGTATTTAGCTGTAAGTAGAAACAAAAGGAAATAAATAAAGCAAAAAACAAAACAAAAATACTGGAATTTTTTTTTTAAAAATGCCGCCTACTTGGCCACCACGGCCTGCATACGACTAGAAACCCAACACGCTAGTTGGGCCAGGATGCAGCGCAGAAGGCCCAGTAGGCCCACAGGCAGAGAGAGTGTGTATAGGCCCGTAGGCCTGCATTACAGAGGAGCTCGAAGTGGTAGGCGCAGCCGCGCTTATAAACCAGTGTCGAAGCTTCTCAGCTAGCGAGGTGGGACTAAACATCCAACCGCACCGCGGCTGTGCCAGGCACAGGCCTTTGGTCCCGGTTGGTGGCTCGAACCGGGACCAATGCCACCCTTTCGTCCCGGTTGGTGGCACCAACCGGGACTAAAGGCTTTGCTATATAAGCCAACACTTAGCGTTTTTCAGATTTCATCTCTGCAGTTGCCCCTGACGACGCCGCCAGGCTGCCCGAGCTCGCCGTCGACGCCGTCGCCGTCCTCTGCCCTGTCGACGCTGTCAGGCTGCTCCACCTCGCCGTCGACGCCCTCGCCGACGCCCTCTGCTCCGACGCTCTCCCTGCCCCGACGCCGGCGCCGCTCCCCGCGCCCCTGTCCTGCCCCGACGCCGCCGTGCCTCTGCCCCTGCCCCGACGCCGCCCCCAGTGAGCCCCCCTTCCCCCGCGCCGCCGCCCCTGCTCGCCGCTGCCGCCGCCCCAGCCTGCTCTCTGCCTTTTTTTTGTTCATACATTTTTTTGTCCATTGATGTATGTATGGATGCTGTATGTATATGTATATGCAGATGTATGTATGATCCATGGATATGTATGCATTGATGTATGATTTTTTTTGTTCATAGAATTTTTTTGTCCATTGATGTATGCTTTTTTTTTGTTCATAGAAAGTTTTTATATATGATCCATGGATATATGAGCAATGATGATCCATGGATGTATGCATTGATATATGAGCAATGATGTTAATAGAAAGTCTTTTGTTCATAGAACTTTTTTTTGTTCATAGAAAGTTTTTTGTTCATACAAAGTTTTTTGTTCATAGAACTTTTTTTTGTTCATAGAAAGTTTTTATATATGACCATGGATATATGAGCAATGATGGTCCATGGACGTATGCAGTGATATATGAGCAATGATGTTCATCGAAAGTTTTTGGTTCATAGAACTTTTTTTTGTTCATCGAAAGTTTTTTGTTCATAGAAAGTTTTTATATATGACCATGGATATATGAGCAATGATGATCCATGGATGTATACCGCGACGCCGAGCCCCCTCCCCGATAACTTACCAAGTTACTAAGTTACTAAGTTAAAATGTTCATATATTCAAAATGAGTTAATTAAAAGACTCACTAAGTTAAAATTTACCCCCTACCTGGTACCTTCGACATGAGGGGGGGACGTCGGACATGCATGCATGAGAGAGAGGCGGTGCGCTCGCCCGACCAACTATCGAGGCCACCCAAACCCTAGAAGAAAGAACGTCATTGTCGTCTACCCCCTCCCCGATAATTTCGACATGAGGGGGACGTCGGACATGCATGAGAGAGAGGCAGTCCGCTTGCCCGGCCAACTATCGAGGCCATCCAAACCCTAGAAGAAAGAGCATCGTTGTCGATCTACCCCCTCCCCGATAACTTCGACATGAGGGGGGACGTCGGACATGCATGAGAGAGAGGCGGTCCGCTTACCCGACCAACTATCGACGCCACCCAAACCCTAGAAGAAAGAGCATCGTTGTCGATCTACCCCCTCCCCGATAACTTCGACATGAGGGGGGACGTCGGACATGCATGAGAGAGGCGGTCCGCAACTAATCCATTGCTCATATTTGCATATGATTCCTGTTGTGATTAGCTATAGGTCTATGTTTGCCACTAATCCATCTCTCATGTTTGTATATTGCCATGTTGTAATATGTGCAGAAACTATAGAAAGAGACTTAGAACAAGAACAGTTGTTAGGGGATATAATCATCGCCGGAGGTGAGCCCTTGTCGTTTCTCAACGACACCGATGGTCAGGAAGAAGAGGATAACCGCTCCGGTGATCCAACAATGGAGGAGGAAGGAGACACTACAAGGATTCGGGTCTATTGCTGGAGCTTGGGTCTGCACTGCTCTACCTCCACGAGGAGTGGGAGCAATGCGTGTTGCACCGGGACATCAAGCCCAGCAACGTGATGCTGTTGTTGCCGCCCTCTCTCTCGCCTCTGCACTCGCCTTGCACTCGAGGAAGAAGAGGACTGGAGGAGGAAGAAGGACACACAGACACAAGGACTTTCCCGGCGCACGAACGCCCCTCGAGCACGTACTCGATTTTCCTTGAGCACAAACTCAACACCCGGCTACATGGCTTACAACACAACTCCCGGTTTCAACCATCACGCGGTCTACGGGATTTATACCCGGGCTGGCGCATGCACACGACTCAGCCCACCCCGCCCCACGCGCACGACCTGCATGCCCGGCCGCATGCGCCCACGACGCGCTCACCGCGGCCGCTTCCAACGCATTGCTAACCACCTAGCTAGATCACATGGCTGTACCACTACGCCACACACACACGCTCGGGCACGCACACACACACCCGAGCCCGCCACGGTCGGACCCGACGCGGCCACCGCACGTACGCACGCGCACCGCGCCTGACCCGTCCGAGCCGTGGCTTATTTGCCCAACAGATGCTTGACGAGTCCTTTGGAGCCAAGCTAGGCGACTTCGGGCTCGCTAGGCTCGTTGACCACGCCGCTGGGATGCAAACTATGACCGCAATCTCCGGGACTCCGGGCTACTTGGACCCCGAGTGCGTGAGCACCGGCAGGGCCAGTGCCGAGTCCGACGTGTATAGCTTCGGCGTGGTTCTACTGGAGGTGGCATGCGGCAGGAGGCCAATGAGCATAACCCCGGCCGACCAGGACAAGCAGAAGAATGGCGGCGTCTTCCGGCTGGTCGAGTGGGTCTGGGGACTATATGGCCGGGGGTCCATCCTTGAGGCCGCCGACGAGCGGCTGAACTGTGACTACGACACGGCAGAGGTGGAGAGGGTGATGGTCGTCGGATTGTGGTGCGAGCACCCAAACCCAAGCGTGCGGCCGTCCATCAGGACAGCCATGGCCACGCTCCAGCCCAAGGTCGACCAAGCCTACCAGCTGCCAGTGCTTCCTTCCAAGATGCCAGTGCCGATGTATGAGCCGTCGCCGCCGCTCTCCTGGGCCACTGTCGTTGGGATGTCATCATCGTCCTCCCACACCGTTTGGATGTCGTCGTTGACGTCGTCCAGCATCCCGCTGCACACCTCTTGTACCACAACCTCCGACGCTAGCACTTCGACGAACAGTTCGAAGACCTCTTCTTCGCTACTCAAACATCAGTACCAGTAGTAATATATGGCATGTGTTTGATATGTCCCCGGAGTCTTGATGTAATGATGCCAGGATGGGACTGGCAGCTGGAATGGTTATCAGTATGTTCGAGTGTTTCATATCCATAAGAATCTTCCTCCTTTTCCTAGAGTTGGGACCGGCTGTGTTTATAAAAACATAGGCAGAGTTCATGTGTTACGGTCAGTAATATACAAGGAGCTGGCCGGATTACGTTCACATGAACAGCAAGGAGCGGAGCCCCATTATGGATGGATAGCCCACCAACGTATTGGCTCATGTTCTTCTGATTTGCCGACTTATATAGACTATACTGGGGAATGCAGAGCAGAGACAAACCAGTGAGCCCTTATTTTCTTTACTTTCAGGAAATCGAAGCCATACTACAATCAAGAGCCATTTAGTAGATACTCCCTCTGTCTGGAATTACTTATCGGAGAATTGGATGTATATAGATGTATTTTAGTTCTAGATACATCCATTTTTATCCATTTCTGCGACAAGTAATTCCGGACGGAGGGAGTATAAAATTCTAGTGGCACAGACCAACATTACCTAACCCCAGTTATCTCCACGGTGGTTTATTTACTGGTTTGCCAAAGTGAAAACACTGGGAAAAAGATGTAGCCAAGAAAGGTCATACCAGCATTCCCAACACTGCCCCACTTCTGAAGATCTCAACTCCTGCCTTGATGATGTCTTTTTTGCACATATACCGAGCTTCAACTTTGCACTTCCAGTGTTCTTTGCGCGAAAAGCCTGGAGATGAAGCTCAAGTTAGAGGCATCAATGTAATATCAAGATCTTCGATAACTTGGTACATACATACTAGATGACCATGATATATACAAATTTCACATTGGAATTGATCTGATTACTGGCCTTCATGGCAGATGACCATGATAAATATACAATCACTTGTTCTCTGAATAGTTTTATGGTGGTAGGTGATTATTATTATTATTATTATTTTGGGTAGACTGGGTTTTTGTTGTTTTTCTTTTTTGTGCGAATCATTATCTAGAACAAGTAACAGTCCATTACACTTGTTTTTACAAGCATTGAAACATGTAAATCATAGCAAGCAAGGCTGTAATTGAGGTTTTGTAATCATGGGAAATGAGTTTTATTTGATAGTGCCATATGTCATTGTTTCTGTGGTGCAAAAAAAAAAGATTGATATCAAATAAAAAATAAAAAAATCAGATAACTTTGAGAGTGACATGTGTCGCTGTTTGTATATGTGAAGATGCAAAATTTTGATTTATATCAGTCTACTCTAAAACGGACGGTCCTGGTTTTTCATAGTACCATCATTCATTCATTAAATACCTGTGTTTGTTTGTGTGCTTTGATTGGAAGGCTGGAAGCTACCCACCCTGTGGAGAGAATCTTCGCCCACAGATGGTACCAGCCATTAGTCACATCAGCTGCAATGCCAGTGGGGCGAGGTTACCATGAAAAGGACTTGTTATTACGGGGAGATAAAAGTCATTACAATGGGGCGAACGGCTTCTGTCCCGCGTGCAGCGCACATCCTACCTCAAACGAACCGGGCGGACGGCCCGGTCAGTGACCGGTCAAAAAAAAGTGACCCAGACGGGCGCCTTAAACCGGCCTCAAACGTCCGGATTGACCAGCACCCCTCATATCCAGCCTAAATCTGGGGCGAATATGGGGTGGCCCGGACGCAACCGGGCGCGTCCGCCATGTCGTACCTGACAGCCCGACCCCAACAAATATTACACCAAATCCCCCTCCGATCTACCCGATTTCACTTGCACCGGACTGCACCTTGCCCTCTATGTGTTCGACACATTGTCAGACTAGGGTTTTCGGTGATTTTTTCGTAGAAGCTTGATGAAATGATTGAAAAAGAGTTCTCATAATTTAAAAACTCTCTCACTGTTAATAGCGGCCATCAATTTTCGCTTTGTCAAGGGTATTAACTCATCCTTCACAAAGCGAGCATTGATAGCCCCTACTAAGAGAGAGTAGCTTAACGCTTTTCCCCGACACGGTTATTTAAGCCGGTCGCGTCGTTCCTCCGGCTGCGTGGTGGGACTAAAAAAACCCAATCACGCCGGCCCAACACGGATGTTTCTACACTGGAAATCTTAAATACGAACAATTTATTTGGAGTTTAAACAACCCCACCAGCCCAACACAGACTAAAACATGCAAAATGATTGACATGCATGTGTTTGCATGTATTTGGTGTTTTCAATATAGGGTTTGTGGTTGCAAATGGCAAAATTTGAGGCCTGCTTGGTCACTGTCCGTGGGTACGTCCGTGGACGTATAGGGACCCGGATTTGCCTATCATGGCTGTAGATGCTTCAAGGAATGGTCTTCTTTCCGGAGACCCCAACGGGCGGTTGATGGGCTGGATTCAGCTACATATGACAAGGAGTTGTCGTTGACTAGTTGACCCCTCGTCGACGCACACGCCCTACGGCGCTGAGCTATGAAAGCTCAATGATATTATAACCTCATTGTTTACCCTCCCTCAAGGTGTAAACGTCACACCCTCCGGTCTTGAGCTATTCAACGTCATACCCTCTGGCATTTACCCCTGTAAACTGCATTTTACTCGTAAAATCGCTAAATCTTTTCCAACGTCAAAAGTTTAGGAGACTGGCCGATTTTGGCTGAACTTCCATGGGAGTTAGATTTGTCGGTTCGGCCGACAGGGAGTCGCAGCTGACTAGTTTGACTTGGAAGGTTTCAGCTTTCTACTAGACTGGGCTAGAGCTTTGCCAAAAGAGAAAGTCTAGATAGAAGACCCAAGAATAATCAAAGAAAGGCCAGCTGGACTGACAGGTACTAGGTCGTTTGTTCCTGACGTTTCCTTGTACTAGCAGTTTATATATACCTCTGTATAGAGTTTACACACCGCCAAGCGTGCACACACACACACACACAGAGATTGAGCCTGAGGATTGTGCATCGTCACCAGCGCCCGGGATGGTTGGCTTTTCGGCAGCCACCGCTGGTGCTCTCCTCCTCATCTTCTTCTCCTACCTTGCTACTCCCGCTGTTTCCTTGTCCTTTGATTACTCCACCTTCAGACAAGCAGGCCGGAACAACATCAAGATCGAAGGCGACGCATCCTTCAGCATCGGATGGATCGACATCAGCGCCAACAGTTACACTGGTATCGAAGGCAGCAATGGTCGGGCGTGGTACAGCGCCCAGCCGATGCTGCTCTGGGACAAGGCGACCGGCGAGGTGGCCAGCGTCACCACGCGCTTCACGTTCGCCATTGTAGGCGACATTAACAACAAGGGGCAGGGCATGGCCTTTTTCCTCACCGGTCAATCTAGCATGCCGGCCAACTGCCCCGACTACAACCTCGGCCTCACCAACCAGAGACCGGACGACCTGGCCTCCGGCGACAGCCGGTTCGTGGCTGTGGAGTTCGACACCTTCAACAATACAGATGTGTCTGACCCCGACACCACCTATGACCACATTGGCATAGACGCCAACTCCCTAGTATCGGTGGAAGCACTGACCCTAGAGAGCTTTGACCTCATGGACAACCTGACCACCGAGATCGAGTACGATGGTGTTTCCAGCATCTTAAATGTGACAGTATGGCTCGGTGATGATAAATATGGCCGGCCGAGAGGCAGGATTTAATTACTGGCTTAGCTCCGAGGTTTGTTGGAAGTAAACACGTACGTTACATGCATGTATCCGAGTAGCATTAGAATTCGTGGCCGTGTAGTCACTACCGGACTCGCGGCCTATGCCTACGGCCCAGGGCCGTCGGCATAGGTCCTTTGACGTCGGCATAGATCTATGCCTACGGCTGCCGTCGGCATAGACCCGTCGGCGTAGATCACGTCAGCGTAGTCTTGTTAGACCGTCGGCGTAGTATAGCCGTCGGCATAGGGGCCTATGCCGACGGCCGGGCGTCAGCCGTCGGCAGTGTTTTTCGCCTGACGACAACGGACGGCGCCGTCAAAAGGGCTGACGATTCACGAGAAGCCACGTGCCAGAGGTATGCCGACAGCTTGGCCGTCGGCATAGGTGGAAATCTATGCCGACGGCCGAGCCATCGGCATACCTCTGGCACGTGGCATTCCCCGGTGCCTCCTGGTGGCAGGGCTATGTCTACGGCAAAGCCGTCGGCATAGATGGAATCTATGCCGACGGCTTTGCCGTAGGCATAGCCGTGCCACGTGTCGTCCCCCGGTTCCTCCTGGCGGCAGGGGTATGCCTACGGCAAAGCCGTCGGCATAGATGAAAATATATGCCGACGGCTTTGCCGTAGGCATAGCCCTGCCACGTGGCGCGCCCTGGGAAGTCCTGGGCTCATCTATGCCGACGGCTTTGCCGTAGGCATAGTTTTTTTTTTGTTTTTTTTTTCCCTGTTTTCTCTTTTTCAATTCATTTGACAGCATTTCAAAGCAGAATAATATGGGATTATGCAGAAATATGACAGTTCATTATCTAAACATACTCAAATTCATCATCATCATTTAAACATAGTCAAGTTCATCATCTAAAGATCATCACCGGCGAAAGTTCATGAACATAAAAGTAGTGCAAGACATGGAACATCATAAAAGTAGGAACATGAAAGGTATGGCACGACGACCACATGCACGGGTATCATCATCGACATCAAGCAAGACCACCACCGCCAAGACCACCTCCGCCAAGACCACCACCACCAAGACCACCTCCGCCAAAACCACCACCACCAAGACCACCTCCGCCAAAACCACCACCGCCAAGACCACCTCCGCCAAAACCGCCACCGCGACCACCATCACTCTGCCAGATCGGAGTGACTGGGGTCGACGGAGCAGGAGTCGAGCCACCGGTCCCCTACATGTTTGAGAGAAGATTCTAACGGTAAATATGATATGATAGTGTTGAATGAACGAGAACTAGTTTGTCAGTAGTTAGGCAAATGTACTAACCGGACTATCACTGCCTAGTGCCACCCATTCATCGAACGTGGGCACGTGTGGGGGTTCTCCCGCAGGTGGTGGTGGGGGTCCCATTTGTGGTGGATCCATGCGGTTACTCCAAGACGCCAACATAGCCTGGATGTTAGTTAAACAAGCAAACTAGAAGGTCACAAGGAATGAAAGTGCAAAAATTTAGCTTGGTTTTAAGAGGGCAAAACTAACCGCCATCATCTGACGGTTGTAATCATCGTTTGCCTTCACTCGTTGCAAGTACTCTAGCACCTCAAGATTCCTATGCTCGACAAAGGCCTTATATGCCTACATAATTTAGGTTGTTTCTAAGTGAGCAATGCTGAAAATAAACTGAGAATGCTAGAGAGAAAGAAGATAAAGGGGAAGTACTTACAGCATGCTGGCGGGCTAAGGGAGTCTGTGAACGCCCCGTACTCTCTAACTGGCTCGGGTTGCTAGCCCGAAGCCGTGTGTACGAGATTGAAGGAGTGATCAAGCCATCGAAACACGGATACCGGCCATGTGACTTCCCCTGGATGGCCACCACCGCCGTGTCGTCGATCTGAGACTGGGCGACCTCAGGAACAGGAACATCCGGATGCAACTTCTGATGGTTCTGAGTGTAAGACTCCAGGTGCTCCTCGGTCTTGCCGTAGTACTGGCTCTTGCCGTCCTTGCGATCACTCCGCTCGCGGGCCAGCTTCCACGACTCAATGTCTGAGAGCGGCCTCTTCAACTTGTCCTCCTGCAACGTCAAACAGAAGTTAGCCATACATAAGAACATGACGGTAAAGAAGAATAAAAATGCATCATGCATATAGATATACCTTCATGGCCTTGAAGCCCCAGTGGTTCCTGTTTCCTTGGCCGTGTGTCCCGTCTCTTCCACGGTTAGCCCGGGCCTTGATGCTCTTGGCAGCAAACTCTGCATCGTTGCCGAGCCACCTATCCACCAAACTCGCCCATCCGTCATGCCTTCCATAGCACCAACGAGGAACAACCTATGCAAATTTTGGAAGCATGACATGTGAGCACGAAACATATAGTTGACTGCTTGAAACAATGAAAAGTCAGTAATAGTTACCATCATGAACTGCTCCCTATTCAAGGTAAGTCGTTGCCTCTGCGCTTGAGTTTTGGTCATCTTTTGGTGCAGGTAGATGTGGTAGTACTGCGAGACGGCAACCCAGCGCACCTCGTACTGCAACTGACGAGCTTTCTTCTTCGCAGCTGCAAGCAAGACCACGTCGGCTCTGGCCTTGTGCTCGTCAAGAACTCTATAGAGTTGCTGCAATCATGCATAAACCAGAAGCAAACAAGGCATGAGTTGAGTGATTCAATGATAAAGTATGAACGAAACTGAAGATAAGTGATTCAGAAGAGAACTTACCCAAAATTTGGTGATCACGGCCTTAGCGGCCGTCCCGTACTCCGCGTTGCTGCAAGCCTCGTAGTGGACCCAGCTCGTGGCCAAAACCCGCAGCTGTGGGTCCCTGTCTGGCCGCGGGAAGAATCGGTCAGGCCAAAACTCCTTCAACAGGACAGTGATAAGGCCGTTCGGTTTACGGCCCTTTCCGCGAAGGATCCAGTTACTGCAAAAGAATCAAAGGATTGCCATGTGTACAATAAGAAAATGTTGTCATGTGTTGAAAATATGATTGAGAGGCACTTACTCTGTCCCCGCAGGTTCAATGAGCCACTTGTGCGCCTCGATAGAAGGTGGTGTAGGTACTCCGGCATTACCACGCAGCCACCCCTGCGGAGCACCCAGTGGCAAGTCACCCCACAACTCGGGGTTAACCTCCCCTCCACCCTCCTTCTCGGCCTCCTCCTCCTCGCCCTCCTCCTCCTGACCCTCCTCCTCCTCGCCATCAGGAACATACTCCTCCTCCTAAGACTCAGAAGGTGCCTCAGTATAGGAGGGCATCGAAGAAGACCCTCCTATTTCGGACACGGCCCGGAGTTTTTTGCCCCGGCTGCCTCTCCCTCCACCTCCTCCTCCTCTAGGGGCTCTCCCCCCACCCCCTCCTCCTCTAGGGTCTCCTCCCCCGACCCCTCCATCGCGTAGTCGGGAGGGAACCTTGTGGGCTCGTCCACTCCGAGTAAGTCCTTTGAATTTACTGAGGAAACTAGCGCCGCTGGACTTGCCCATGATTAGCAAACCTGCATTGAGAAGAGAATAAACAATTAGTAAGGATATCAAATAAACAAGCATACATGAAAAACATTAATAACAGAAGAGCACATTAAGCATACTATTGTAATGATCATTAAAAGAACTTACATTTTCTAGAACCCATATGAATCATCACTATTGTAATCTATTTGTCGACCGGTCTCATCATCACTATCACGCATATCTTCTTCATTGTCTGACGGAGGTGGAGGCTCTTCCTCATCGTCAGCGTCTTCATTTAACTTTTCAAGCATAATTATGTCTCTTTGATTCACAACTGCCTCACCATCAATCCGTGCGTCGTCGTCGTTTGGGTCTAGGTCAACATAACCCAAGTCATCATCCTCGTTGTTTTGGACCACGTCATCATGTTCCTCTTGAAAGAACACTCCCTCGTATGTCATGGGGTTTATGTTGTAGTAATCATCATCGTTCGGGTCCGGTAGCTTACCATGTGGCGACACCTTGAACACAACTTCCCAACCCTTTAGGTACTCTTTCTGGCAGGGGTAAGGCAGATAATATACTTGTGTGGCCTGGGTAGCGGCGATAAAGAGATCAGCTCCAGCATAGACGGTTGATGGTTTAACTTCAACTAAACCAACAGAAGGCGTATGTCTCAGACCCTTTTTGGGGTCGAACCATCGGCATTTGAACACAGTGAGACTTAGGTGACCCTGTCTCAGAACGGGGTAGAGCATGAACAACGTACCCAATCTACACATCCTCGGGCTGTCCGTGGAAAGCGCTGGACAATCCGAAAGAGCTGCGGTGATAAATATGCAATTGAATGCATATTTATCGATGCAACCCTTTCGGACGGGAGACCTAGGTTACGCGACTTGATGTGAAAATTTAATCTAGTGACATGGAAAAAAAAGTGGACGAGGTCATGGAATTGTTGCTCACCCTCCGATGTAGTCGATCAAAGGAGAGGGACGATCGTGGACCAACACCTCCAACGTCGACGATCACTCCACGAAGATGAAACACCACAAATCCTGTTAATTACACCGAGTGAAAAAAAATTAGGTCATCACCTCACATTAAGCATTGACACAACATTATGAATGAACATGAAACAACATGTCAAATTGTAAAAAAAAAGCTTCGTGCCTCGAATTGCTTCCATCTAACACTAACTTGACCAAACACAAAACTTACTAATATTCATCAATTCATCCATATTTTAAACTAAGTGTCTACAAAATGCAGAACTTGACCAATATCCATCAATCTATACATGCACATATTCAAAAACTTGACCAATATCATCTATCCATATTTTAAACTTAGTGTCCAAATTCACAAACTTGACCAATATCCATCAATGCATCCATCTATCACAAACTTCATCATCAATCTGTACATGCATATATCCATTCATCACATATACATCCATCTATGCAAAAAATCAGTAACAAAATGCAAAAAATTGAAAAAAAGCTCACCTTGGCCGCCGGTGCAGCGGGCAGCAGGGAGGCCGGGGGGCAGCCACCGGGGAAGGGTGGACGGGGCCGGCCGGGGCGCAGCAGGGCGTCGGCAGAGGGGGGCCTCCTAGCTCCGGCGCCCCCTAGCACGGGGTCGGGGCAGGACACAGGGAGGGCGCGGGGTCGGGGACGGGTGTGGACGATGCCGGCGAGAGGTGGTGGGGGGACGGGGGTGGTGGTTGGGTGAGGGGGTGGTCGCGGCGGCACGGACGAGTGGCGACGGCGTGGCGGCGGCGGCGCGAGAAGGGCCGGGGATGTAGGCGGGGAGGGGAGGGGCGAGGAAGGGAGGCTCGGGTGGAGCGGCGGCGGGCGGGCGGCGGGGGGCGGCGGGGAGCGACGCGGGCGACGGGGAGCGGCGGCGGCGGCGCGGGTCGGGCTCTGGCGGCGGCGCGGGTCGGGCTCTGGGGTCGGGGAGGAATGAGTGGTGGAGGGGTCGACCGCGGATGGATAAGGGCAACTATGCCGACGGCTAAGCCGTCGGCATATGTAGCGATGCCACGTGGCACCTATGCCGACAGCTTAGCCGTAGGCATAGTTATATTTTTTTATTTTTTTATTTTTTAATAGTTTATATTTTTTCTTCTTTACGTTTTTTTATTTCATATAAATTTTTGATGTTTTTTATAGTTATATTTTTTCTTTTTTATGTATTATTATTTCATATGGATTTTTAATTTTTTTTAACGCCGCTCGGCCCTCTCCTCTCCCGGAACCACACAGAGGGGAGGGGAGGGGAGGCGCCGAACTCGAGCAACATCCGGGCCAGACCCACAGCAAGATCCCCTCCGTGTAGACCCGACGCGTCTGTTTCCCCCGTCCAGGTGCCGGCGGCGGCGCCGTCCGTGAGGGGGGGCACACCCCGGAGACGCGTGCCGGGCGTTTGCAACCGCCACAACACTTCCAGACTTGTGAGAGGCCGCCTACGCAAGATTTGGCGGCATGCTAGCCCCCGGAGGCCGCCGGCCACAGTCGTAGACGCGCGAAGAGCAATCCGCATAGAGGGAATTGTTCGGATACTTCTCGATCACGAAAAATTATGAAAAAATTACCATCAGTCCTATAGCACATGTCCACACGTCGTGTAAAAAACTCATGATTTTATCGCCCTCCGAGTATTTAATAATATTCACGCCGCATCGTTACCACAGAACGTCTACTACCGTGTCATCGCCGTCCGTGAGGGGGGCCACACCCCGGAGACGCGTGCCGCCTCTTCGAACATGCCACCACACCACCCCGCATGTATGAGGGCCCGGTGCGACGCTCCGGTGGCATTGCTACCCCCCCAGGGCCCCCGTCCCGCCTAACCCTGTAGAGTTTTACCATGGGATCTAGCCCTTTGACTTTGCACGGACGGGCTTTGACCAGTGGACCTCCCCACCCGGTTGTGTCAGGTCAGCCCAGAGGAACACTTTGGAGCAACATCCGGGCCAGACCCACAGCAAGATCCCCTCCGTGTAGACCCGACGCGTCCGTTTCCCCCCTCCAGGTGCCGGCGGCGGCGCAGTCCGTGAGGGGGGCACACCACGGAGACGCGTGCCGGGCGTTTGCAACCGCCACAACACTTCCAGACTAGTGAGAGGCCGCCTACGCAAGATTTGGCGGCATGCTAGCCCCCGGAGGCCGCCGGCCACAGTCGTAGACGCACGAAGAGCAATCCGCATAGAGGGAATTGTTCGGATACTTCTCCATCACGAAAAATTATGAAAAAATTACCATCAGTCCTATAGCACATGTGCACACGTCGTGTAAAAAACTCATGATTTTATCGCCCTCCGAGTATTTAATAATATTCACGCCGCATCGTTACCACAGAACGTCTACTACCGTGTCATCGCCGTCCGTGAGGGGGGCCACACCCCGGAGACGCGTGCCGCCTCTTCGAACATGCCACCACACCACCCCGCATGTATGAGGGCCCGGTGCGACGCTCCGGTGGCATTGCTACCCCCCCCAGGGCCCCCGTCCCGCCTAACCCTGTAGAGTTTTACCACGGGATCTAGCCCTTTGACTTTGCACGGACGGGCTTTGACCAGTGGACCTCCCCACCCGGTTGTGTCAGGTCATCCCAGAGGAACACTTTGGAGCAACATCCGGGCCAGACCCACAGCAAGATCCCCTCCGTGTAGACCCGACGCGTCCGTTTCCCCCCTCCAGGTGCCGGCGGCGGCGCCGTCCGTGAGGGGGGGCACACCCCGGAGACGCGTGCCGGGCGTTTGCAACCGCCACAACACTTCCAGACTTGTGAGAGGCCACAGTCGTAGACGCGCGAAGAGCAATCCGCATAGAGGGAATTGTTCGGATACTTCTCCATCACGAAAAATTATGAAAAAATTACCATCAGTCCTATAGCACATGTGCACACGTCGTGTAAAAACTCATGATTTTATCGCCCTCCGAGTATTTAATAATATTCACGCCGCATCGTTACCACAGAACGTCTACTACCGTGTCATCGCCGTCCGTGAGGGGGGCCACACCCCGGAGACGCGTGCCTCCTCTTCGAACATGCCACCACACCACTCCGCATGTATGAGGGCCCGGTGCGACGCTTCGGTGGCATTGCTAACCCCCAGGGCCCCCGTCCCGCCTAACCCTGTAGAGTTTGACCACGGGATCTAGCCCTTTGACTTTGCACAGACGGGCTTTGACCAGTAGACCTCCCCACCCGGTTGTGTCAGGTCAGCCCATAGGAACACTTTGGAGCAACATCCGGGCCAGACCCACAGCAAGATCCCCTCCGTGTAGACCCGACGCGTCCGTTTCCCCCCTCCAGGTGCCGGCGGCGGCGCCGTCCGTGAGGGGGGCACACCCCAGAGACGCGTGCCAGGCGTTTGCAACCGCCACAACACTTCCAGACTTGTGAGAGGCCGCCTACGCAAGATTTGGCGGCATGCTAGCCCCCGGAGGCCGCCGGCCACAGTCGTAGACGTGCGAAGAGCAATCCGCATAGAGGGAATTGTTCGGATACTTCTCCATCACGAAAAATTATGAAAAAATTACCATCAGTCTTATAGCACATGTGCACACGTCGTGTAAAAAACTCATGATTTTATCGCCCTCCGAGTATTTAATAATATTCACGCCGCATCGTTACCACAGAATGTCTACTACCGTGTCATCGCCGTCCGTGAGGGGGGCCACACCCCGGAGACGCGTGCCGCCTCTTCGAACATGCCACCACACCACCCCGCATGTATGAGGGCCCGGTGCGACGCTCCGGTGGCATTGCTACCCCCCCAGGGCCCCCGTCCCGCCTAACCCTGTAGAGTTTGACCACGGGATGTAGCCCTTTGACTTTGTACGGACGGGCTTTGACCAGTGGAGCACCCCACCCGGTTGTGTCAGGTCAGCCCATAGGAACACTTTGGAGCAACATCCGGGCCAGACCCACAGCAAGATCCCCTCCGTGTAGACCCGACGCGTCCGTTTCCCCCCTCCAGGTGCCGGCGGCGGCGCCGTCCATGAGGGGGGCACACCCCGGAGACGCGTGCCGAGCGTTTGCAACCGCCACAACACTTCCAGACTTGTGAGAGGCCGCCTACGCAAGATTTGGCGGCATGCTAGCCCCCGGAGGCCGCCGGGCACAGTCGTAGACGAGCGAAGAGCAATCCGCATAGAGGGAATTGTCCGGATACTTCTCCATCACGAAAAATTATGAAAAAATTACCATCAGTCCTATAGCACATGTGCACACGTCGTGTAAAAACTCATGATTTTATCGCCCTCTAAGTATTTAATAATATTCACGCCGCATCGTTACCACAGAACGTCTACTACCGTGTCATCGCCGTCCGTGAGGGGGGCCACACCCCGGAGACGCGTGCCGCCTCTTCGAACATGCCACCACACCACCCCGCATGTATGAGGGCCCGGTGCGACGTTCCGGTGGCATTGCTACCCCCCCAGGGCCCCCGTCCCGCCTAACCCTCTAGAGTTTGACCACGGGATCTAGCCCTTTGACTTTGCACAGACGGGCTTTGACCAGTGGACCTCCCCACCCGGTTGTGTCAGGTCAGCCCATAGGAACACTTTGGAGCAACATCCGGGCCAGACCCACAGCAAGATCCCCTCCGTGTAGACCCGACGCGTCCGTTTCCCCCCTCCAGGTGCCGGCGGCGGCGCCGTCCGTGAGGGGGGGCACACCCCAGGGACGCGTGCCGGGCGTTTGCAACCGCCACAACACTTCCAGACTTGTGAGAGGCCGCCTACGCAAGTTTTGGCGGCATGCTAGCCCCCGGAGGCCGCCGGCCACAGTCGTAGACGCGCGAAGAGCAATCCGCATAGAGGGAATTGTTCGGATACTTCTCCAACACGAAAAATGATGAAAAAATTACCATCAGTCCTATCGCACATGTGCACACGCCGTGTAAAAAACTCATGATTTTATCGCCCTCCGAGTATTTAATAATATTCACGCCGCATCGTTACCACAGAACGTCTACTACCGTGTCATCGCCGTCCGTGAGGGGGGCCACACCCCGGAGACACGTGCCGCCTCTTCGAACATGCCACCACACCACCCCACATGTATGAGGGCCCGGTGCGACGCTCCGGTGGCATTGCTACACCCCAGGGCCCCCGTCCCGCCTAACCCTGTAGAGTTTGACCACGGGATCTAGCCCTTTGACTTCGCACGGACGGGCTTTGACCAGTGGACCTCCCCACCCGGTTGTGTCAGGTCAGCCCATAGGAACACTTTGGAGCAACATCCGGGCCAGACCCACAGCAAGATCCCCTCCGTGTAGACCCGACGCGTCCGTTTCCCCCCTCCAGGTGCCGGCGACGGCGCCATCCGTGAGGGGGGGGCACACCCCGGAGACGCGTGCCGGGCGTTTGCAACCGCCACAACACTTCCAGACTTGTGAGAGGCCGCCTACGCAAGATTTGGCGGCATGCTAGCCCCCGGAGGCCGCCGGCCACAGTCGTAGACGCGCGAAGAGCAATCCGCATAGAGGGAATTGTTCGGATACTTCTCCATCACGAAAAATGATGAAAAAATTACCATCAGTCCTATAGCACATGTGCACACGTCGTGTAAAAAACTCATGATTTTATCGCCCTCCGAGTATTTAATAATATTCACGCCGCATCGTTACCACAGAACGTCTACTACCGTGTCATCGCCGTCCGTGAGGGGGGCCACACCCCGGAGACGCGTGCCACCTCTTCGAACATGCCACCGCACCACCCCGCATGTATCAGGGCCCGGTGCGACGCTCCGGTGGCATTGCTACCCCCCAGGACCCCCGTCCCGCCTAACCCTGTAGAGTTTGACCACGGGATCTAGCCCTTTGACTTTGCACGGACGGGCTTTGACCAGTGGACCTCCCCACCCGGTTGTGTCAGGTCAGCCCATAGGAACACTTTGGAGCAACATCCGGGCCAGACCCACATCAAGATCCCCTGCGTGTAGACCCGACGCGTCCGTTTCCCCCCTCCAGGTGCCGGCGGCGGCGCCGTCCGTGAGGGGGGGGCACACCCCGGAGACGCGTGCCGGGCGTTTGCAACCACCACAACACTTCCAGACTTGTGAGAGGCCGCCTACGCAAGATTTGGCGGCATGCTAGCCCCCGGAGGCCGCCGGCCACAGTCGTAGACGCGCGAAGAGCAATCCGCATAGAGGGAATTGTTCGGATACTTCTCCATCACGAAAAATGATGAAAAAATTACCATCAGTCCTATAGCACATGTGCACACGTCGTGTAAAAAACTCATGATTTTATCGCCCTCCGAGTATTTAATAATATTCACGCCGCATCGTTACCACAGAACGTCTACTACCGTGTCATCGCCGTCCGTGAGGGGGGCCACACCCCGGAGACGCGTGCCGCCTCTTCGAACATGCCACCACACCACCCCGCATGTATGAGGGCCCGGTGCGACGCTCCGGTGGCATTGCTACCCCCCAGGGCCCCCGTCCCGCCTAACCCTGTAGAGTTTGACCACGGGATCTAGCCCTTTGACTTTGCACGGACGGGCTTTGACCAGTGGACCTCCCCACCCGGTTGTGTCAGGTCAGCCCATAGGAACACTTTGGAGCAACATCCGGGCCAGACCCACAGCAAGATCCCCTCCGTGTAGACCCGACGCGTCCGTTTCCCCCCTCCAGGTGCCGGCGACGGTGCCGTTCGTGAGGGGGGGCACACCCCGGAGACGCGTGCCGGGCGTTTGCAACCGCCACAACACTTCCAGACTTGTGAGAGGCCGCCTACGCAAGATTTGGCGGCATGCTAGCCCCCCGAGGCCGCCGGCCATAGTCGTAGACGCGCGAAGAGCAATCCGCATAGAGGGAATTGTTCCGATACTTCTCGATCATGAAAAATTATGAAAAAATTACCATCAGTCCTATAGCACATGTGCACACGTCATGTAAAAAACTCATGATTTTATCGCCCTCCGAGTATTTAATAATATTCACGCCGCATCGTTACCACAGAACGTCTACTACCGTGTCATCGCCGTCCGTGAGGGGGGCCACACCCCGGAGACGCGTGCCGCCTCTTCGAACATGCCACCACACCACCCCGCATGTATGAGGGGCCGGTGCGACGCTCCGGTGGCATTGCTACCCCCCCAGGGCCCCCGTCCTGCCTAACCCTGTAGAGTTTGACCACGGGATCTAGCCCTTTGACTTTGCACGGACGGGCTTTGACCAGTGGACCTCCCCACCCGGTTGTGTCAGGTCAGCCCATAGGAACACTTTGGAGCAACATCCGGGCCAGACTCACAGCAAGATCCCCTCCATGTAGACCCAACGCGTCCGTTTTCCCCCCTCCAGGTGCCGGCGGCGGCGCCGTCCGTGAGGGGGGGCACACCCCGGAGATGCGTGCCGGGCGTTTGCAACCGCCACAACACTTCCAGACTTGTGAGAGGCCGCCTACGCAAGATTTGGCGGCATGCTAGCCCCCGAAGGCCGCCGGCCACAGTCGTAGACGCGCGAAGAGCAACGTCCCCTCCGTATAGACCCGACGCGGCTGTTTCCGCCCTCCAGATGCTGGCGGCGGCGCCGTCCGTGAGGGGGGCACACCGCGGACGTGAGGGGGTCACACTCCGGAGACGGGTGCCGGGCGTTTGCAACCGCCACTCAACTTCTGTCGCATAGCTGTTTTTGATTTTAATAAAATATAAGGACCTATATTCAAAAGAACATGACGGCACATTATTAATGTGCTCGAAAAAAATACAAACTGCAGCAACTGGTGGTAGACTCGAACACTCCATTGTATCATGGTTGCGATCCCGAGGTGACCCGCTTGAGTTTCACGATCGAACTCCTGAAGACGAAGGCTAAAAACAAATGTACCGACACTAGCCTCGATGAGCTTCTCAAGTACCTAAAGGATGTTATTCCTGCAGGGAATCTATGTCCTACTAGTGTGGATGAGGCCAAGAAGATCGTGTGCCCTCTTGATCTGCCGCACGTTAGATACCATGCATGCATCAACGATTGCATAATTTATCGGAAGGAGCACGCGAAAAAAACCAGCTGTCCGGTGTGCAATTCTTCTCGATACAAGAAGGCCGGGAAGAAATCTCCCCAGAAAGTTGTATGGTACTTACCGATCACTCCCCGTCTGCAACGTTATTTTGTAGATCCCAAGGAAGCAAAGCTCATGCGTTGGCACGCGGAGAGGACAAAGCCCGACGATGGAGATGATCCGAAGCTGAGACACCTCGTGGATGGAAGCTAGTGGAGAGCGTTCAAGGGTGAATATCGGTATTTCGCATGTGATGCAAGGAACATCGTGCTCGGCGCGTGTACTGATGGCATGAATCCGTTTGGCAACCAGAACACCAACCATAGCACATGGCCCGTGTTTGTATGGATGTACAACACCCCCCTTGGTGTGCATGAAGTCGAAGTACATACACATGAGCATGCTGATTCAAGGACCGAAACAACCGGGAAATAATATTAATCTGTATCTGGGGCTACTTCAAGAGGAGTTAGACACGTTATGGAAAACACCGGCCAAGACATGGGACGCCAGCAAAGGCGAGTATTTCTATATGAGAGCCGCACTGATCACGACGGTGCACGACTATCTCGATTACGGATATATCGCAGGCCAGGTGTGCCATGGATATTGCGGATGCACGCGGTGCATGGATGATATGACGTCTCAGCAGCTAACGTCAAGGAAAGATGGCGGGTCTGGAAAAATCATGTACATGGGGCATCGAAGATGCACTACTAGGAAAAGGCCTATTAGTGGCGCACCTTTTTTTGCTATTAATGACGCACTATAGGTGCGCCACTATCACCACGCCACTAGTAACAAGTACTAATGGCGCACCTCTGGTGCGCCATTAGTATTGCAGGTAACAGTGGCGCACCTTGTAGTGCGCCATTACTATTGCTACAGGTGCGCCACTGGTAACTTTTTTTTTTTGAATTTTTTTGATTTTTTTCTTAATTTTGAAGGCGGGAAAATAGTAGTGGCGCACCGTCTAACCCCCACCATGCGCCATTGCTATTTTTGAATTTTGAATTTGGATCTGGATTGCGATTTTTTTTCCCTTTTTGTTGCTCGTTTTTTTTGCTCATTTTTTTGCATGATATTTTTTCAAATTTTGTTCTCGTTTTTGGATCTTGTACGTTCTTTTGCCGGAGTGGAGTCCGCCGGAGAGGAGGGCCGAGGAGAGACCGTGAGGAGGAGAGGAGGGAGGAGGAGGAGATCACCGGAGAGGAGCTCGCCTACATCGTCGGAGAGGAGGAGGAGGAGGTCACCGGAGAGGAGCTCGCCTACATCGCCGGAGAGGAGGAGGAGGTCGCCGGAGAGGAGTTCACCGGAGAGGAGGGAGGAGAAACTGTGAGGGGAGGGGAGGAGAGGAGGGAGGAGGAGCTCAACGGAGAGGAGGGAGGAGAAAAACGTGAGGGGAGGGGAGGGAGGAGAGGAGGGGAGGAGGAGGTCGCCGGAGAGGAGAGGAGGAGGAGGAGGAGGTCGCCGGAGAGGAGGAGGGGAGTATGGTGGAGGAGAGGAGGGGAGATGGAGTGGAGGAGAGGAGGAGATGGACTGGAGGAGAGGTGGAGTGGAGTGGAGGAGAAAAATGAAGAGGTAAGGAGGAGAGGACCCCAGCCATATATACAGCATAGTAATGGCGCACCGTGGGCAGGTGCGCCATTACTAATTTTTTTTTTTGATTTATTTTGAATTTTGAAGGCGGGAAGATAGTAATGCGCACCGTGGGAAGGTGCGCCATTACTATTTTTTTTTATTTTTTTTATTTATTTTGAATTTTGAAGGCGGGAAGATAGTAGTGGCGCACCGTGGGCAGGTGCGCCATTACTAACTTTTTTTTTATTTTGAATTTTGAAGGCGGGAAGATAGTAATGGCGCACCATGGGCAGGTGCGCCATTACTGAGTTTGATTTTTTTTGAATTTTTTTGCCTCTCCAGATCTTGAAAGCCCCATAACTTTTTTTCTGTTAGGTTTTTGAGGATTCTAAAAATCTTCAACGAGGTTCCCCGGGTTAAATTCGGATATAACTTTTCGAGTAGATGATTTTTCACATAAAAAACTTTTTCATCGGAGTTCGTATGCAAAAGTTATGCCCATTTTACAAATTCTCGAGAGATTTTGCAAAAAAGTCGGAAATCCATGTTTGTAAATTTTGCTAACAACTAGACCACATATCACATGGGAATCTTATTTTCTTTTATTTTTTAGACATTTCTATCATTTTTTTTTGAAACTGAAAAGGCGGTCCAGGGGGGGTGCATTTGGTGAATTTTTTGGCCACCTCAGAAAGTTAGTAATGGCGCACCACCTAAGAATGCGCCATTAGTAACCAGGGTTACTAATGGCGCACCTGGTGTGTGGTGCGCCATTACTAGTTTTGAAAAAAAATATATAAAAAAAACAAGTTAGTAGTGGCGCACTAGGGGATAGTGCGCTAACTAGTAATGGCGCACTATCCACTGGTGCGCCACTGCTAACAATTTTTGTTTTTTATCTTTTTTTTCAAAACTAGTAATGGCACACCACACACGAGATGCGCCATTAGTAATGTGGCCAATAATGGCGTACCTGTATCTGGTGCGCCACTGCTATATAGCAGTGGCGCACCACATACATGGTGCGCCATTAATGTCCGTATTAGCTATAGCCGTTTTCCTAGTAGTGATGGCTCGAGAAGGACGACCTATGGAGATCTATTCAATGGTGAGGCTGAGCATCGAGGACCTCCACGTAAGCGGGGCGGTGCCGAAATCGACGAGCTGTTGAAAAACTGGGAACAGTGCCCCGCGCCGGGAAAGACGATGAAAAAGGCACCGGAGCCGCTGCTGAAGGTATGGAAGACGAGGTTTGTTTTCTGGGACTTGGAGTATTGGCACAAACTCGACATGCCTCATTGCCTTGATCAAATGCATATCTGTAAGAATGTCCTTGAGAGCTTGCTTGCGACACTGATGAACATGCCGGATAAGACCAAGGATGTGTCGAAGGCAAGAAAAGACTTGCAAGATTTGAAAATCAGGGAAGATCTGCACATGTCGCCCCGTAAAAAGTTAGAGGACTAAGAGACGGAGACAGAGGCGCGGGAGAAGAAGGGCAAAAAGTAAAGGAAGAGGATTATTGCTCCCCTTCTTGCTTCACCTTAAGTCCAGCTGAGATCGATCAATTCTTCAAGTGCCTTACCGGAATCAAAGTTAGTTCCGGTTACTGTGGGAAGATAAGCAAATTTCTAGACACGAAGAAGAAAAGGTTCAGCGGGATGAAGTCCCATGACTGTCATGTGATGATGACGCAGATACTACCTGTTGCCCTTAGAGGGATAATGGACAAGCATGTCCGTGACACGCTTATTGGTCTCTGCAACTTTTTCGACGTCATCTCTCGAAAGTCGATCAGTGTGAAGAGGCTCCGAAGGCTACAGGAAGAGATCGTTGTGATACTAAATGAGCTTGAGATGTACTTCCCGCCCGCATTCTTTGACGTCATGGTGCATCTGTGTGTCCATATTGTGGATGACATAATAGACCTGGGGCCGTCATTCCTGCACAACATGATGCTGTTTGAGAGGATGAATGGGATCGTCAAAGGATTCGTTCGTAACATGTCCCGTCCGGATGGAAGCATCGTCCAGGGCTATCTGATACAAGAGTGCATCTCTTTCTGCGAGAATTTTCTATACCGGTCTCTGCAACTTTTTCGACGTCATCTCTCGAAAGTCGATCAGTGTGAAGAAGCTCCGAAGGCTACAGGAAGAGATCGTTGTGATACTAAATGAGCTTGAGATGTACTTCCCGCCCGCATTCTTTGACGTCATGGTGCATCTGTGTGTCCATATTGTGGATGACATAATAGACCTGGGGCCGTCATTCCTGCACAACATGATGTCGTTTGAGAGGATGAATGGGATCGTCAAAGGATTCGTTCGTAACATGTCCCGTCCGGATGGAAGCATCGTCCAGGGCTATCTGATACAAGAGTGCATCTCTTTCTGCGAGAATTTTCTATATGGCGCAGACCGGCCGCCTGGTGTTGGTTTGCCCATTAAGAAGCACGTTGGGAGGCTCGAAGGAGAAGGTCACTCCAACGGTCGCAGGGAACTGCATGTGGCCTACTCAGATCGACGCAACGACTTTGACAGAGCAAACTTGGTAGTGCTACAACACCTAGACTAGGTAGATCCTTTCGTGGCACTGCACAAAGAAACTATCGCAAAGAAGTATCGTGACCGGGGGGTATGCAGGACGGACGCCGAAGTTACTAGAGATCACAACTCCACTTTCCTGCATTGGTTCAAAGAGCATATTCTTGCTAATCCCGTGGAAGAGGGTTCTAAGGACGGATTGCTCATATACGCCTTAGCACATGGCCCCTCGCCCAACCTCGTCACCTATCAGGCATACGATATCAATGGATATACGTTCTACACGGAGGCCAAAGATATGGACAGTGATGATCAGAACTCAGGGGTGACGATGGAATGCATGACCGGTAGCGACAACGGCGCAACTGAGAGATTTTACGGAAGGGTCGAGGAGATCTGGGAGCTTGGCTACTCTGGACTGCACAACGCGACGATGTTCCGTGTCAGATGGGCTAAGAATGTCGAAAGAGAAAACCGGTATTTCACTACCATGACTATACCCGACGCCAAGAGCGCTACCGTGAACGCCATCGCAAAAAACGAGCCATGGGTACACGCTAAGCACGTGACCCAATGCTTCTTCATAACCGACCCGAGCAATCCCAGCCGTGTTGTCGTGACGAGAGGCAAAAGGAACATCATTGGAATGGATGGAGTCGCCAACGGGGAAGACTATGACCAGTACGGAAACCCGATGTGGGAAGATGACGATGACGATGAAGTATACGTCAAAAGAAGAATCAATACTACATTACCTAAGAAAGATCGTACTCCATGGAAAAGGAAAAGCCACAATGAGGGGCTCAATTATTCGTCAACGAACAAGAAGGGAAAGAAGCTCACTCAAAAACGAAAATGTCGACGCTGAGAAACCATTATCGGTCAAATGATGTAATATATATGTTCCTATTTTGTATGCACACTTAACCGTTATGGGTCGAATGATGTAATATATATGTTCCTATTTTGTATAGCACACTTAACCGTTATGGGTCAAATGATGCAATATATATCACCTTAGTTATATACATTGTATCACCTTCCCTTCGTTCCGGCTCACGGGAAAAAAGGGAAAAGAAAAGAAAAGGAAAATAAGAAAAGAAAAGGAAAAGAAGAAAAGATTACCTTAAAGAAAAGAAAAGGAAAAGAAGAAAAGAAAAGGAAAAGAAAAGAAGAAAAAGAAGAAAAAAAGGAAAAGAAAAGAAAAAGAAGAAAAGAAAAGGAAAACAAATGAAGAAAAAGAAAATAGAAGAAACAAACTGGAAAAGAAAAGGAAAATAAAAAATGAAAACAATAGCAGGAGCGCTAGTTGAGTAAAAGCGCTAAAGCTACGTTATGTAGAAGTAGCGCTGTTCCAGAAACGCGCTATAGCTACTTCATATAGCAGTATCACTTTTCTTGAAAACGCACTATAGCTAAGTTAGCTATAGAGTGTTTTCAAGGAAAGCGCTACTGCTATTTTCACATAACCCCCCGCGCGGGCTTCCCTCCTCCCCTTCCTCCCCCAATTCCCCCACTCTCTTCTCCCCCTCGTCGACCCTGCCCTCGCCCTCGCCGGAGCCCGAGCGCCGACCCCGACGTCGCACGCCTCCCTCGCCCTCGCCGGAGCCCGAGCGCCGACCCCAATGCCGCGCGCCTCCTCCCTTGGCCCCGGCCCCGACCACGACGCCGCACGCCTCTAATACGTCTCCAACGTATCTATAATTTTTTATTGTTCCATGCTATTATATTATCTATTTTGTACGTTTTATATGCATTAATATGCTATTTTATATTATTTTTGGGACTAACCTATTAACCTAGAGCCCAGTGCCAGTTCCTTTTTTTTTTCCTTGTTTTTGTGTTTCGCAGAGAAGGAATACCAAACGGAGTCCAAACGGAATAAAACTTTCGCGATGATCTTTCTTGGACCAAAAGGAAACCAGAGGACTTGGAGTGCAAGTCAGAGAAGCCACGAGGCAGCCACAAGGACGAAGGGCGCGCCCCCTACCCTTGTGGGCCCCTTGTGCGTCTCCTGACCTAATTCTTTCGCCTATATATACTCTTATATGCCCAAACCACCAGAGGCATCCACGAAAAGACTTTTCCACCGCCGCAACCTTCTTTACCTGTGAGATCCCATCTAGGGGCCTTTTTCGGCGTCCTGCCGGAGGGGGATTCGATCACGGAGGGCTTCTACATCAACACCATTGCCCTTCCGATGAAGCGTGAGTAGTTTACCTAAGACCTACGGGGCCATAGCTAGTAGCTAGATGGCTTCTTCTCTCTCTTTGATTCTCAATACCACGTTCTCTTCGATGTTCTTGGAGATCTATTCGATGTAATACTTTTTTGCGGTGTGTTTGCCGAGATCCGATGAATTGTGGATTTATGATCAACTTATCTATGAATATTATTTGAATCTTCTCTGAATTCTTTTATGCATGATATGATATCTTTGCAATTCTCTTCGAACTATCGATTTGGTTTGGCCAACTAGATTGGTTTTTCTTGCAATAGGAGAAGTGCTTAGCTTTGGGTTCAATCTTGCGGTGTCCTTTCCCAGTGACAGTAGGGGCAGTAAGGCACGTATTGTATTGTTGCCATCGAGGATAAAAAGATGGGGTTTTCTGTTGGGGAATGTAGCATCCAATTTCAAAAAAAATCCTACGCTCACGCAAGATCTATCTAGGAGATGCATAGCAACAAGAGGGGAGAGTGTGTCCACGTACCCTCGTAGACCGAAAGTGGAAGCGTTTGTTTAACGCGGTTGATGTAGTCGAACGTCTTCTCGTTCTGAGCGATCAAGTACCAAACATACGGCACCTCCGAGTTCTGCACACGTTCAGCTCGATGACATCCCTCGAACTCTTGATCCAGCAAAGTGTCGAGGGAGAGTTCCGTCAGCACGATGGCGTGGTGACGGTGATGGTGAAGTGATCCGCGCAGGGCTTCGCCTAAGCACTACGTGAATATGACCGGAGGAGTAAACCGTGGAGGGGGAGGGGGCGCACACGGCTTGGAACAATTGATGTGTGTAAGAGGCGCCCCCCACCCCCGTATATAAAGGAGGGAGAGGGGAGGAGGCCGGCCCTAGGGGCGCCCCAAGTAGGAGGAGTCCTACTTGGGCTCCTAGTAGGATTCGGCCCGCCCTTCCTTTTACCGGAGAGGGAGGGGGGGAAAGGGAGAGAGGGGGAGAAGGAAAGGGGGGCGACGCCCCCTCCGCTTGTCCAATTCGGACTCCTCCCTTATGGGGGGTGCGCCACCCCTTTGTGGGCTGGTGTGCCTCCCTCCTATGGCCCATATGGCCCATATCTTCCCCCGGGGGGTTCCGGTAACCCCCCGGTACTCCGGTATGTACCCGATACACTCCGGAACACTTGCGGTGTCCGAATACTATCATCCAATATATCAATCTTTACCTCTCGACCATTTCATGACTCCTCGTCATTTCCGTGATCTCATCCGGGACTCTGAGCAACATTCGGTCACCAAATCATATAACTCATATAATACAAATCGTCATCGAACGTTAAGCGTGCGGACCCTACGGGTTCGAGAACTATGTAGACATGACCGAGACACCTCTCCGGTCAATAACCAATAGCGGAACCTGGATGCTCATATTGGCTCCCACATATTCTACGAAGATCTTTATCGGTCGAACCGTTATGACAACATACATTATTCCCTTTGTCATCAGTATGTTACTTGCCCGAGATTCGATCATCGGTATCTTCATACCTAGTTCAATCTCGTTACCGGAAAGTCTCTTTACTCGTTCCATAATGCATCATCCCGCAACTAACTCATTAGTCACATTGCTTGCAAGGCTTCTTATGATGTGCATTACCGAGAGGGCCCAGAGATACCTCTCCGATACTCGGAGTGACAAATCCTAATCTCGATCTATGCCAACCCAACAAACACCTTCGGAAATACCTGTAGAGCATATTTATAATCACCCAGTTACGTTGTGACGTTTGATAGCACACAAGGTATTCCTCCGGTATCCGGGAGTTGCATAATCTCATAGTCAAAGGAATATGTATATGTCATGAAGAAAGCAGTAGCAATAAAACTGAACGATCATTATGCTAAGCTAACGGATGGGTCATGTCCATCACATCATTCTCCTAATGATGTGATCCCGTTCATCAAATGACAACACATGTCTATGGTTAGGAAACTTAACCATCTTTGATTAACGAGCTAGTCTAGTAGAGGCTTACTAGGGACTCGGTGTTTTGTCTATGTATCCACACATGTATTAAGTTTCCGGTTAAATCTAGATTACATTGTAATGATTCTAACACCCATGGAGTCTTGGTGCTGATCATGTTTTGCTCGTGGAAGAGGCTTAGTCAACGGGTCTGCCACATTCAGATCCGTACGTATTTTACAAATCTGTATGTCTCCCTCCTTGACTTGATCACGGATGGAGTTGAAGCGTCTCTTGATGTGTTCGGTTCTTTTGTGAAATCTGGATTCCTTCGCCAAGGCAATTGCTCCAGTATTGTCACAAAAGATTTTCATTGGTTCTGATGCACTAGGTATTACACCTAGATCGGATATGAACTTCTTCATCCAGACTCCTTCATTTTCTGCTTCCGAAGCAGCTATGTACTCCGCTTCACACGTAGATCCCCCACGACGCTTTGCTTGGAACTGCACCAACTGACAGCTCCACCATTCAATATAAATACGTATCCGGTTTGTGACTTAGAGTCATCCAGATCAGTCTCAAAGCTAGCATCGACATAACCATTTACGACAAGCTCTTTATCACCTCCATAAACGAGAAACATATCCTTAGTCCTTTTCAGGTACTTTAGGATGTTCTTGACCGCTGCCAATGATCCACTCCTGGATTACTTTGGTACCTCCCTGCTAAACTTATAGCAAGGCACACATCAGGTATGGTACACAGCATAGCATACATGATACAACCTATGGCTGAGGCATAGGGAATGACTTTCATTTTCTCTCTATCTTCTGCAGTGGTCGGGCATTGAGTCTTACTTAACTTCACACCTTGCAACACAGGCAAGAACCCTTTCTTTGACTGATCCATTTTAAACTTCTTCAAAACTTTATCAAGGTATGTGCTTTGTGAAAGTCCAATTAAGCATCTTGATCTATCTCTATAGATCTTGATGCCCAATATATAAGCAGCTTCACCTAGGTCTTTCATTGAAAAACTCTTATTCAAGTATCCTTTTATGCTATCCAGAAATTCTATATCATTTCCAATCAACAATATGTCATCCACATATAATATTAGAAATGCTACAGAGCTCCCACTCACTTTCTTGTAAATATAGGCTTCTCCAAAAGTCTGTATAAAACCATATGCTTTGATCACTTCTTCAAAGCGTATATTCTAACTCCGAGATGCTTGCACCAGTCCATAAATGGATCGCTGGAGCTTGCACACTTTGTTAGCACCTTTAGGATCGACAAAACCTCCTGGTTGCATCATATACAATTCTTCTTTAAGAAATCCATTAAGGAATGCAGTTTTGACGTCCATTTGCCAGATTTCATAATCATAAAATGCGGCAATTGCTAACATGATTCGGACAGACTTAAGCATCGCTACGGGTGAGAAGGTCTCATCGTAGTCAACTCCTTGAACTTGTCGAAAACCTTTCGCAACAAGTTGAGCTTTGTAGACAGTAACATTACCATCAGCGTCAGTCTTCTTCTTGAAGATCCATTTATTCTCTATGGCTTGCTGATCATCGGGCAAGTCAACCAAAGTCCATACTTTGTTCTCATACATGGATCCCATCTCAGATTTCATGGCCTCAAGCCATTTCGCGGAATCTGGGCTCATCATCGCTTCCTCATAGTTCGTAGGTTCGTCATGGTCGAGTAACATAACTTCCAGAAAAGGATTACCGTACCACTCTGGTGCGGAACGTGCTCTGGTTGACCTATGAGGTTCGGTAGTAACTTGATCTGAAGTTTCATGATCAATATCATTAGCTTCCTCTCTAGTTGGTGTAGGCATCACGGGAACAGATTTCTCTGATGAGCTACTTTCCAAATTGAGAGAAGGTACAATTACCTCATCAAGTTCTACTTTCCTCCCACTCACTTCTTTCAAGAGAAACTCCTTCTCTAGAAAGGATACATTCTTAGCAACAAAGACCTTGCCTTCGGATCTGTGATAGAAGGTGTACCCAACAGTTTCTTTTGGGTATCCTATGAAGACGCACTTCTCCGATTTGGGTTCGAGCTTATCAGGCTGAAGATTTTTCACATAAGCATCGCAACCCCAAACTTTAAGAAACGACAGCTTAGGTTTCTTGCCAAACCACAGTTCATACGGTGTCATCTCAACGGATTTAGACGGTGCCCTATTTAACGTGAATGCAGCCGTCTCTAATGCATAACCCCAAAACGATAGTGGTAAATCGGTAAGGGACATCATAGATCGCACCATATCTAATAAAGTATGGTTACGACGTTCGGATACACCATTACGCTGTGGTGTTCCAGGTGGCGTGAGTTGTGAAACTATTCCACATTGTTTTAAATGAAGGCCAAACTCGTAACTCAAATATTCGCCTCCGCGATCAGATCGTAGAAACTTTATTTTCTTGTTACGATGATTCTCCACTTCACTCTGAAATTCTTTGAACTTTTCAAATGTTTCAGACTTGTGTTTCATCAAGTAGATATACCCATATCTGCTCAAATCATCTGTGAAGGTCAGAAAATAACGATACCCGCCACGAGCCTCAACACTCATCGGACCGCATACATCGGTATGTATTATTTCCAATAAGTTAGTGGCTCGCTCCATTGTTCCGGAGAACGGAGTTTTAGTCATCTTTCCCATGAGGTATGGTTCACAAGCATCAAATGATTCATAATCAAGTGATTCCAAAAGTCCATCCGCATGGAGTTCCTTCATGCGCTTTACACCAATATGACCTAAACGGCAGTGCCACAAATATGTTGCACTATCATTATCAACTTTGCATCTTTTGGCATCAATATTATGAATATGTGTATCACCACGATCGAGATTCAACAAAAATAGACCACTCTTCAAGGGTGCATGACCGTAAAAGATATTACTCATATAAATAGAATAACCATTATTCTCTGATTTAAATGAATAACCATCTCACATTAAACAAGATCCAGATATAATGTTCATGCTCAACGCTGGCACCAAATAACAATTATTCAGGTCTAAAACTAATCCCGAAGGTAGATGTAGAGGTAGTGTGCCGACGGTGATCACATCGACCTTGGAACCATTCCCGACGCGCATCGTCACCTCGTCCTTAGCCAATCTTCGTTTAATCCGTAGCCCCTATTTTGATTTACAAATATGAGCAACCGAACCGGTATCAAATACCCAGGTACTACTACGAGCATTAGTAAGGTACACATCAATAACATGTATATCAAATATACCTTTGTTCACTTTGCCATCCTTCTTAACCGCCAAATACTTGGGGCATTTCCGCTTCCAGTGACCAGTCCCTTTGCAGTAGAAGCACTCAGTTTCAGGCTTAGGTCCAGACTTGGGCTTCTTCCCGGGAGTGGCAACTTGCTTGCCATTCTGCTTGAAGTTCCCCTTCTTTCCTTTGCCCTTTTTCTTGAAACTAGTGGTCTTGTTAACCATCAACACTTGATGCTCCTTCTTGATTTCTACCTCCGCAGCTTTGAGCATAGCGAAGAGCTCGGGAATTGTTTTTTCCATCCCTTGCATATTATAGTTCATCACAAAGCCTTTATAGCTTGGTGGCAGTGATTGGAGAACTCTGTCAATAACACTATCATCTGGAAAATTAACTCCTAGCTGAGTCAAGTGGTTATGATATCCAGACATTCTGAGTGTGTGTTCACTGACATAACTATTCTCCTCCATCTTGCAGCTATAGAACTTGTTGGAGACTTCATATCTCTCAACTCGGGCATTTGCTTGAAATATTAACTTCAACCCCTGGAACATCTCATATGCTCCATGATGTTCAAAACATCTTTGAAGTCCCTGTAGGGTAACGCAGCAGAAATCAAAAATTTTCCGACCTACGCACCAGCCCAGGACCACTATGGAGACTGCATACAAGGTTTGATCATTTTCGTTACCGACTCGTAGCGTAGCGGAAGTAGAGTCGATGACGATCAGCGGTGCAGATCCCCGCAGCTAGGATTTACAACCTCCCAACCGCGAGGATGTATACCCTCGTCTTCCCTTCAGACAGCCCTCCGGGAGGCGGTCGAACAGTCCCCCGGACGGTGTCTCGGACAGCCCTTCGGGAGGACCTTCAAAACTCGAACGGTCACTCGGATAGCCCTTCGGGAGGACTCACAGAACTTGGACCGTCACTTGGACAGCCGTTCGGGAGGCACTCACGAACAGCCCCTCGGGCACTAAGATCGAAACTACGACCTCTCTACAGAGTTGCACACATACGGTGTCATCTATCCGGCAGGGCTTCGCCGTCCAGAACTAGTTCCCACCGGAACCCAGACAGCCTTTCGGCTCTACGAAACTATTTCGCTGGGAGGGAGAGAGAAGCCAGATCATTGCAATGGCACTTGTATGTGAGAAGGAGTGAGTTTGGGCAGCCCCCTCCACCTCTATTTATAGGAGAAGGAGGGGTGGAGGGGCTGAAATTTCAGCCACATCCATCCATGTCATCTCCAAGATATTTTGGAGCAAAAGCCCAAAAAGGTGGCTTTCCAAAAAGTAACCCAAAAAGCACTTTCACTATTCACGACGACATTTTTCAGCGTCCGTTCGAACTGAAAATATTTATGTGGGCTTAGAACATTTCCAGTACCCACTAAAATAATTTTCAACGCGTTCTGGAACAATTCCAGATTAGTGATTTTCATCTGCGAAAAGCATCTGAAGTGGTTCCGGCAGCTCCGGAACATTTCCGGTTTTTCTTCCAGACAATTCCCAAAAGTTTCCAGAATGATTCTGGGACCCTCCAAAAATTATCGGGCATGTGCCGAAACTAATTTGACTTTATGGTATCCTCTGAAACAACTTTTCAGTTTCACCAGAACTCATCCGGTGACCTCTCTCTGCGGAACTTTTCCGCTGTCCGAAACTTTTTCGGTTCCGAAACTTTTCGGTGATTTTCTCTCAGACTCCCTGTCTAGTATTCAGCAGATAGATGACCCTTAAGTGTGTGACCCTATAGGTTCGGTGAAGTATAGACATGAAACAGAACCCTTTCCGATCAATGATCAACATCGGAACCGTGGACACCCATATTGACCCCTATACCCACACGAATGAATATTCGAGTGAACCTCCAGTTGCCGTGTGCTATTCCTGTTGCTTCACGATATGTTACAAATACCCGAGGTGAGACATGATGGCATCCCCGTGGGTCAACAACTTGTCCACTATGCCAGTTACCTCGTTACCGGTATTTGTTCTCTTTTCTCGTTACCGTGTTCCGGCATCCCCGTGATCAAATCACAAAGTGTCTGGCCAGACGATGATGGATACCGTAACACCGAGAGGGCCCAGAGATATCTCTCCAATGTCGGAGGAGCAAATCCCAATCTTGAGCTATCAAGTTACTTGACATACTTTTCCATGAACCCGTAAGCCGCCGTAATAGCCACCCATTTACGGATGACGTTTAACAAACCCCAAAGTTCATGAAGCAATCATGAAGAAACTCGATACTCTCATGGTCTAAGGAATCATGCAAACATTAACCATCTCTGTGTTATTAACCATTGACTTGTGACGAATGTATCTCATAGCATAACATCAATCGGGTCGATTCAACACAAATGTTCTTCTAACATTGTGCCCTCAAAGTTGCTGGCATAGACATGCCCATGATCAGGAAAACAGAACCATCATGCAACACTTGAGCCAGTCATAGAGGCTTGACTAGGAATACATTTTATCATTTATTATCCCACACGTGCATATGAGTCTTCCTCCAAGCCTCGTTTTATTTGTAGACTCGAAAACCATAGGAGTTATAGCATGGAACATAAACCTAATTATGAACAGAGAGATAATCAATAACATTTATTATTGCCTCTAGGGCATATCTCCTACAGACTCCCACTTGCACTAGAGTCAATAATCTAGTTAATGCTAATGCACTTTACACCTGTGGCACACCGTTGTAAATATGCTTCGCTTGTGGTATAGCCTGATGTCCAACGGATCTGACGACTTCAGCTCCGTGTGTATCTTTTCATATCCTCGCGTTTTCATGCTTTCACAAAATTCACATTTTGTGTGGACTTGGCTTTGTATATGTGTGAATCATTGGTCGAAACCATATTCCTCAGACTGAGCTATGGAGAAACTATCTGCAATAGTGTCCCATTGACTAAAGCCTTCTTGGAACCATACTAAGTTCATGAAAGAACTATATGATTCAGCATCTTGTTTGTCGCTTTTAAAAGCGGCAACATACTTTGCCTCTGTTATAGAATTCGCCACAGTAACTTGTTTGGAACAATTTCCAACTACCGTGCCACCATATTGTGTGTTACACAAAACCCTCAATTTAAATCGAAAATCGCATGGAGCATGGTTGAAGACTGTATCGATGTAACCTTTTACAACGAACTCTTCATGATCTCCGCTTGCGAGAAAACATGTCATCGGTGCTACTATAGTACTCAAAGACCCTTTTTCACTGTTGTCCCATGATCAGAACTTTTGATCACTTTGGTATCTATACTCGCAACAACTTTGGGAGTATTGGACATATCTGGTTGTTTTTACATAGCATGGAATACATGATTAATCCAAACACAAGAGTGTGTGGAATCTTCATCATGTATTTTGCTCATCAGTGTTTTGGGACACCGAGTCTTGCAAAAACTCTTTCCATGTGACTTCGTCAAGAATCACTCCTTGACGTTTTTAATGCTAAAAGGTTTTAGCATCTTGTCAATATGTATCTTTGCTCAGCCCTGTGACGACCCCGGCTTAATCATGCACTAATCATACACGCAAATGCGCACGATCAAGCCTAAGGACTCACTTGAAGATATCACAACACAACTCTAAAACATAAATAAAGTCATACAAGCTTAATATTACAAGCCAGGGCCTCGAGGGCTCGAATACATAGCTCGATGGCATACAAGCGTCAGCGAAAGCATCAGATATCTGAGTACAGATATATTACAGAGAGAGAGATAAGCCTTCACAGAGGCGGGGTAAAATAAAATACTATGATCGAAAGGCGTAGGCCTCCTGCCCTGGACCCTCCGATCCTACTCCTGGTCGTCAGTCGGCTCCTCGTAGTAGTAGTACTCGACAGGCGGATAGTAGTACTGGTCGTCGGCTGGGGCGTCTGACTCAGGGGCTCCGTCGTCTGGTGGCATCAAATGGAAAATGGGGGAAAAAAAGAAAAGAAAATAAAGCAAACGTGAGTACTCATCCGAAGTACTCAGCAAGCAAGGATCTACACTACATATGCATCATTTTCAAAGGGGGCTGTATATGTGGACTGGACTGCAGAAATGCCAGAATAGAGGGGGAAAGCCTAGTCCTATCGAAGACTAGCATCTTCAACATTCTTCGACAGTCTTGCAGCATCAGGAAAGAGCAGATGAACATAATGTAAAGTAGTAGTAGTAGTATCATCAACCTCGTCCTGAGATCCTTTCTCGACTCCCTGCGAGAAAGCAATCCCAGAGCCGTACTATCCAGTTCTCATCATATGTTCTAGTTGTACCGATCGGGATACAACTCCGAGTGTCCGTTACCGTAGGACAGGCTATCGATAGAAGTTTCTTCCCTGCAGGGGTGCACCAACTTACCCACCACGCTCGCTTAACTCTGGCCGGACACACTTTTCTTGGTCATGCCCGGCCTCGGCTAAGCAACACGCCGCAACCCGACCTAGGCTTATAAGAGAGGTCAGCACGCCGGACTAAACCTATGCCCCCAGGGGTCTTGGGCCATCGCCCCGGGAACTCCTGCACGTTACGGGGCCACCGAGAGCAGACCTAGCAACCCCTTATACAAGCGCGGTTGCGTTACCAGTCCAACTCGGCGTGCGCCGCTCCTTACTGACGTCCAACAAGCTTCGGCTGATGTGTACGACGCAGAACCCCCATACTATGCCCACGTGATGGTTAGTGCTATCGGGCCAGAGGCCCCTCGGATCAAATATCCAAACCATAGTGGATTAGGAGCGCGCGGAAACGAGCAGAGACTCACGATCGATGTGACCCCGTCGCCCCGTCTCGAGGACTTGTGGCAAGGGCTAAGAATGCCCGGCCACGCCTCGTAGTTATCTCACGGGCACCATCCAGGTCAACCCGACTCCACATCACTTCGCGTTAAGCTCGCGCGGGTACCCCTCAGGGCCGACCCGTCTTTAGTATCATAGTTTAGTGCAAGTCATAATATCCAAGGTAAATGTGTGTCTGACACCGAAGGGAACCCTGAGGAATCAACCTTGATGGAATTCCCGCTCGATGTTATCATCAAGGTGAATGAAGGAGGAATCACCCTCGAGGTCCACCTTGAGGAGTTGCGCGACGACGTCGTTATCGGGGGTGGTGTAGGAGGAATCACCCTCGCTTACCACGACCGAGTAACTAACCTACAAGGTTAACATCAGAAGTGCTGACGAGGTATCACCCTCGGCACTCGATGGTAACTCAGCAGTGTCGGCAACTAAGGGGAAGTGAGGTGTGGTGCCAGGGTCTAGTCTTCAATCCCGATGGTCGGGTCTTCTGATGTCCAGCAGGGCAGTCGGGATCAAGGGGGGTCTCTGTCGTGTCTCTACCCAGCCTATACTAAGCAGTCTAAGATAACCAGTAAGGTAGCAAGGCAGGTTACAATAAACAGGCTATGCAGCAGATATAGGAAAACAGTAGCTGTAGCAGTTCTAATGCAAGCATAAGAGAGAAGGGAATAGGCGATATAGGCATGCTCAAAATGGGGGTGCTTGCCTGTTTGCTCGTGGGCAAGGACAAGGTCTTCAGTGGTATCGTCGGGGACGTAGTCGTACTCCTGAGCCGCGTCTGCCTCGGGAGCTACGCCAACGTCGGGGTCTACCGAGAGAGAAGAGGGGGGAAGAAACAGGTAAACATAATGCAAACAAATGCAATACGGTGCGTGTGATGCTATGATGCAGTGCAGGGTTGCCTAAATATGCATCTAAGTCATTTTAGTTATTTTTAGAATTATTCTGGGATTTAATATCCGACGTGTGTGCACTATTCATCTACCGGATTCGGGTCCGGAGTTACGAGTTCTTCTACGTAGGGGGTTCCGATGGAGAAACAGATGGCACGATCAGACTCGGTTCGTCATTCTGAGCAACTTTCATGTTTTAACTTTTTCGATCCGAGCTACGGTTTAAAAGTTATTAATTTTCAAAGATTATATGAATTTCTGGAATTTATTTATTTACAGAAAATGAATTATGACGTCAGCATGACGTCATTGTGACGTCAGCGGTCAACAGCGCCGCTGACCAGTCAAATATGACATGTGGGTCCAGTGGGACCCACATGTTAGCCTCTGTTTAGGCTAATCAGTGGATTAATTTAATTACCAGGGTTAATTAGGGGGTGGACCCCACATGTCAGTGAGACATTACGTTAATCTAATTAATTTTATTTAATTAACTATTCAATTAGTCTAATTAATCGCGGGGGCCCACATGTTAGTGAGAGGGGATGAACAGTAACCACGGTTGACCGTGGTCAACGTGGTCAACGCGGGCCCCTGGGCCCACGGGTCAGTGACCCAGGGCGACCTACGTGGCGGCCACGTCAGCGCCGGCGCCGGAGAATGCTCCGGCGACCATTTCGCGTGGCGGCGCGCTCGGGCGGTGGCCGGAAATCGCCTACAGGCCACCAAAAGGGACGGGGCCGGGTGCGTTCGAACGGCCGCTCGTCGGCGCGTCTAACGGTGGCGGTGAGGTGGCCGGAAATGATGTGTGTCGCCGACGGCGAGCTTTGCGGCGGACGCCGGAGTTCGGTCATCGACGAGATCGAGGCAGCAGCGCGCAAGTGACCAAATGGCGAGGCTGTTGGGAACCTACTCGATGCGCTGAGCGCAAAGGGCTCGGCCCGGTGACCATTTGGTCACCAGAAGGGCACCGGCAACGAGCAGAGGCGGAGGCGCGTTCGAGCACTCGCCGGGCTAGATGCTAGAGAGCACGGGGAAGTGCGTGTGCGGGTGCGTTCGGCTCCTGGAAGCACCAGGAGCACGATGTCGTGCTCAGGCAGGCATGGCAGAGGTCAGGACCACGGCGACGACGCGCTCAGCGGCGGCGAGCTCATGGCATCGACGCCAGCTAGCTGTAGGCGTCGACGGGCAGCGCAAGGCATCGGGGAGGGAGAAGGGAAGCTCACCGAGTGGTCACGAAAGACCGTTGTCAGGTTAGTAGCAGCAGGGCTCGTCGGAGAGGAAGGGGATCGCCGGAGTCCGAGGAGGAAGACGACGCTGAACGGCAGCTGCAGGGCCTCCCCGCTCCAGCTGAAAGCACCAGAGGAAGTGGCCGACCGCAGCGGGGCTGGCGGACATGGTCGGCAGGCACGGGACCGCCTGTGGCCACGACAAACGGCGAAGTGCGGCGACGACGGCGCTCGGTGGCTGGATCTGGGAGGGAGCAAGGGGTGAGAGGGGAGAGTGAACAAGAGAAGTGGATAGGAACGGAGAGGAGGTGGATCGAGCTCCTCCTTATCCTCTGGCTATCGGTGGCGTCGGCGCCATCGCCGTGTCGCCGCCCGGCTGGCGCGGGCGCGCGCGGCCAGGTGCGCGCCGACACGCACGAGGAGGGAGGTGAGGTGGGCCACTGTTGGACTGGGCCGCACACTGTGCACTTAGGCCCAGCCAACAGTAGCGTTTTCCCTTTTCTTATTTCTCTTCTCCCTTTTCTTTTATTCTTTTTCTGTTTCAAAATGATTAGGCCACTAGTGCTCTTTTGTAAAATGTGGAAGTTGGCCCAAATATTGCAATGCAATATTATCTCTCACCAAAAAGTGGTTTGGGCAGATTTGGAGTTCATTTGAATCTGTAATGATTTTAAATGGATTTTAATATTCTGTTTAGGTGCTGTTTCACCTTGTTTGAGTCACTTGTCCAACTCCAAATATTTTGATATTGGTTTCAGAAATGTTCCTAGATTATTGGCCATTTAATGAACATTTTCCCAACAGAGTTTGAACAACTTTATATTTCACTTTTGAATTTTGAGTTGATTTTCAGATGTGAATTCGAATTGGATCATTAACCCTTATGACTTGGCACTGCAAATGATCATGACTTGGCAGTTTTAACAGAGTGTCACAGAGTTTATTACAAGGGGGTGTTACAAGTTCTCCTCCTCTAAAAGAAATTCTCGTCCAGAGAATTTAGGAGGTAGAAGGTAAAAGTCCGGGATATTCTTCCCGAAGATGATCCTCGCGTTCCCAAGTGGCTTCGTCTTCAGTGTGATTCGACCATTGCACTTTTAGGAACTTGGTCGTCTTCTGACTAGTACGACGCTCAGCTTCGTCGAGGATGCGGATCGGATGCTCCTTATAGGAAAGATCATCTTGTAGCTCGAGCATCTCATGATCCACTGCACGGTGCGGGGATTCCTTGAAGCACTTATGGAGTTGCGACACGTGGAAGACATCATGAATATGGGAGAATCGCGGTGGCAACTCCAATTTATATGCCACCTGTCCCCGTCTAGCCACGATGCGGAAAGGACCAATATAGCGAGGAGCTAGCTTGCCCTTAATTCCGAAACGACGGGTGCCCTTCATTGGAGTGACACGAAGATAAGCATGATCACCAGGTTGATAGATCACACCCCATCGCTTGCGATCATAATTACTCTTCTGACGGTCTTGAGCTGCTTTGAGATTCTCCCGGACAATTCGGACTTGTTCTTCGGCATGCTGAATAATGTCCGGTCCAACAAGAGGTCGTTCCCCAGTTTCTGACCAATTCAGAGGGGTTCGACATTTACGCCCATAAAGAACCTCAAATGGGGCCATTTTTAAGCTGGCTTGATAACTGTTGTTATAAGAGAACTCGGCATACGGGAGAGATTCCTCCCATTTCTTACCGAAAGATATAACACAGGCTCGAAGCATGTCTTCAAGCACTTGATTAACGCGCTCAACTTGGCCTTGGGATTGGGGATGATACGCTGAACTCCAGGTAATATGAGTTCCCATTGCTTTCTGGAAACTTTCCCAGAAATGGCCAGTGAAAATGCTGCCACGGTCTGAACTGATTTCCTTTGGAATACCATGGAGTGAAACAATTCTGGAGATATATAGCTCTGCTAACTGACTAGCAGTAATAGTCTCCTTAACTGGCAGAAAGTGTGCAACCTTGGAAAGTTGGTCAACGACGACAAGAATAGCATCGTGACCCTTCTGAGACTTGGGAAGACCAGTAATGAAGTCTATTTGCACTTTATCCCACTTCCATAGAGGAATAGGGAGCGGTTGCAGAATTCTAGCAGGTTTCTGATGTTCTGCCTTCACGCGACGACAAACGTCACACTCGGCAACATAACGAGCAATATCTTGCTTCATTCTAGACCACCAGTACCTTTGTCGAAGATCTCGATACATTTTGGTACTACCCGGATGGATAGATAGCGGTGTATCATGGGCCTCCTTCATGACTTTGTCGGTCATCAGCTCGAAGCGAGGTACTACAATGCGGTCTCGGAAGTACAAGGTTCCATCTTCAGCAATCGAGAAATCCCTGTACTTTTGGAGGTGAAACTCTTTCTTCATTAGATCAATTTCAGCATCTTTGGCTTGCGCAATCTTGACAGCTTTCTCAAGATCTGGCTGTATCACAAGATTATTAAGAGAACCTTGCGGAATGATGCAGAGATTCAGCTTGCGCAATTCTTCATATAGCTGGGGTTGAGCTTGCTTTACCATGAGGTTACTACAATATGACTTGCGGCTCAAGGCATCAGCCATCACATTAGCTTTGCCAGGAGTGTAAGAAATACCACAGTCATAGTCGGTGATTGTTTCCAACCAACGCTGCTGACGAAGATTAAGTTCCGGTTGAGTGAATAAGTACTTCAAGCTCTGATGATCCGTGTAAATCTCACACCTATTACCCAGGAGGTAATGACGCCATTGCTTCAATGCATAAATTACAGCAGCAAGTTCGAGATCATGTACTGGGTAATTCTCTTCATGTGGACACAATTGTCGCGAAGCATATGCAATCACTCTTCGCTCTTGCATTAGGACACAACCTAGTCCTTGGCAAGAGGCATCGCAAAAGATCACAAAATCTTTGCGGGAATCTGGAGGAGCAAGCACTGGAGCGGAGGTCAGCTTGTCCTTGAGGGTCTGGAAGCTTTCTTGACACTTGTCTGTCCACTCGAACTTAACGCCTTTGTGGAGCAGATCAGTCAGGGGCTTAGCAATCTTGGAGAAATTTTCGATGAATCGGCGACAATAACTTGCAAGCCCGAGGAAACTTCTGACTTGCTTGACATTCTTCGGAGGGGTCCAGTCAAGAATAGCCTGAACTCGCTCTGGGTTAACTGCGATACCATCCTTGGAGATGACATGTCCAAGGTAGGTTACCTCAGAAAGCCAGAATTCGCACTTAGAGTACTTGGCATATAATTGGTGCTCTCGAAGTCTCTGCAGAACTAGGCGAAGATGCTCAGCATGTTCTTCTTTGTTCTTCGAATAAACCAGAATATCATCCAGATATACCACGACGAATTTGTCAAGGTAATCCATGAATATGTAATTCATTAGGCGGGAGAATTTAGCTGGAGCGTTTGTTAAGCCAAACGACATGACTGTGTACTCGTAAGAGCCATAACGGGTAACGAATGCATTCTTCGGAATATCCTCTTCGCGGACACGGATCTGGTGATAACCCAACCTTAAGTCGAGTTTAGAAAACACCGAAGATCGATCAACTCGCAGGATACTACTCTCCATGTGCACTCTGATGCAGAATCCGGTCTCAAACTGTAAGAAGAGGTCCACGTGCAGGCGTGTGACCTCCCACTGCAGGCCAATCAATACCTGGCGGCATCTCGGTCCTGCGTGGGTAAAGAATATCCTCCGGATGTATCCCTGCATGAACAGCTGGTAGCAACTGTGTCATTGCCTCGTAGTAGCGTGCTCGAGTGGCGAACAACTCGACGGCAAGAGCCCGAACAGTGCGATCCAGAGCCTGAGTGCACTGAATCAGAACCTGCGGGTCGTAGCGTCGAGACTCGTACAGGGCACAGATAGCTGTGTAAAATCTAGTAGCATCTCCAACATGTGCATACGGAATGTACCGAAACACCGTATCATCCAAGTTAGCACTATGCTCTCCTCGGAGACGTGCGACAGCGGAGTAGGCGGCATCATGTACTGCCATCTCAATCGCCACGCCTAATCCATGAAAAAGGTGTAGCTCGGTGTCTGAGTTGTTCTGCTGATCATAAATCCGAACTTCAGCATAGTACTGTTCCTGGTTGAACTCGCAGTAAACCTCATAGACCATGTACTCGGGATACCAGCGGTAACCCAGTCTACTCAGGAGGGCGATCAGAACAGCTGGAAATCCAGGGGCATCACGAGCCCAAGTGCGAAGCACAAGCTGGGTCGTAGGCCGCGGTGGAAATAGTCGATCCATCTGAAACAGAAAGGTTCAGGGTTGTCATAAGACAATGAGAAATATAACCGATCTCGGAAGGAAAGGTTAAACAAAACAATGGAAAGGAAAATGATTATCAGACTAATCAGATCAACGTCAGGGAAATCGCACTGAATCCAGCTCTCCGGGTGGATAGAATTAATGAGAACCTAAATGTCGGTGTTAGTAAATTTTATTAAACCCGAATAGATGAGAGATTAGAATCCCAGAGTAAAGACGAGGAATAAAAGATCCTAATACCACCCAGTTGGCGACGTGGGCCCGTAAGCCACACAACCAAGTTAGTAAAACAGTTTTGACTTCTAGACTCAACTTCGGCCAAGGAATTGGGAAGGGGGACTCCTAGAGGCAGTCGGCTCTGATACCAACCTGTGACGACCCCGGCTTAATCGTGCACTAATCATACACGCAAATGCGCACGATCAAGCCTAAGGACTCACTTGAAGATATCACAACACAACTCTAAAACATAAATAAAGTCATACAAGCTTAATATTACAAGCCAGGGCCTCGAGGGCTCGAATACATAGCTCGATGGCATACAAGCGTCAGCGGAAGCATCAGATATCTGAGTACAGATATATTACAGAGAGAGAGATAAGCCTTCACAGAGGCGGGGTAAAATAAAATACTATGATCGAAAGGCGTAGGCCTCCTGCCCTGGACCCTCCGATCCTACTCCTGGTCGTCAGTCGGCTCCTCGTAGTAGTAGTACTCGACAGGCAGATAGTAGTACTGGTCGTCGGCTGGGGCGTCTGACTCAGGGGCTCCGTCGTCTGGTGGCATCAAATGGAAAACGGGGAAAAAAAGAAAAGAAAATAAAGCAAATGTGAGTACTCATCCGAAGTACTCAGCAAGCAAGGATCTACACTACATATGCATCATTTTCAAAGGGGGCTGTATATGTGGACTGGGCTGCAGAAATGCCAGAATAGAGGGGGAAAGCCTAGTCCTATCGAAGACTAGCATCTTCAACATTCTTCGACAGTCTTGCAGCATCAGGAAAGAGCAGATGAACATAATGTAAAGTAGTAGTAGTAGTATCATCAACCTCGTCCTGAGATCCTTTCTCGACTCCCTGCGAGAAAGCAATCCCAGAGCCGTACTATCTAGTTCTCATCATATGTTCTAGTTGTACCGATCGGGATACAACTCCGAGTGTCCGTTACCGTAGGACAGGCTATCGATAGAAGTTTCTTCCCTGCAGGGGTGCACCAACTTACCCACCACGCTCGCTTAACTCTGGCCGGACACACTTTTCTGGGTCATGCCCGGCCTCGGCTAAGCAACACGCCGCAACCCGACCTAGGCTTATAAGAGAGGTCAGCACGCCGGACTAAACCTATGCCCCCAGGGGTCTTGGGCCATTGCCCCGGGAACTCCTGCACGTTACGGGGCCACCGAGAGCAGACCTAGCAACCCCTTATACAAGCGCGGTTGCGTTACCAGTCCAACTCGGCGTGCGCCGCTCCTTACTGACGTCCAACAAGCTTCGGCTGATGTGTACGATGCAGAACGCCCATACTATGCCCACGTGATGGTTAGTGCTATCGGGCCAGAGGCCCCTCGGATCAAATATCCAAACCGTAGTGGATTAGGAGCGTGCGGAAACGAGCAGAGACTCACGATCGATGTGACCCCGTCGCCCCGTCTTGAGGACTTGCGGCAAGGGCTAAGAATGCCCGGCCACGCCTCGTAGTTATCTCGCGGGCACCATCCAGGTCAACCCGACTCCACATCACTTCGCGTTAAGCTCGCGCGGGTACCCCTCAGGGCCGACCCATCTTTAGTATCATAGTTTAGTGCAAGTCATAATATCCAAGGTAACTGTGTGTCTGACACCGAAGGGAACCCTGAGGAATCACCCTCGATGGAATTCCCGCTCGATGTTATCATCAAGGTGAACGAAGGAGGAATCACCCTCGAGGTCTACCTTGAGGAGTTGTGCGACGACGTCGTTATCGGTGGTGGTGTAGGAGGAATCACCCTCGCTTACCACGACCGAGTAACTAACCTACAAGGTTAACATCAGAAGTGCTGACGAGGTATCACCCTCGGCACTCGATGGTAACCCAGCAGTGTCGGCAACAAAGGGGAAGTGAGGTGCGGTGCTAGGGTCTAGTCTTCAATCCCGATGGTCGGGTCTTCTGATGTCCAGCAGGGCAGTCGGGATCAAGGGGGGTCTCTGTCGTGTCTCTACCCAGCCTATACTAAGCAGTCTAGGATAACCAGTAAGGTAGCAAGGCAGGTTACAATAAACAGGCTATGCAGCAGATATAGGAAAACAGTAGCAGTAGCGGTTCTAATGCAAGCATAAGAGAGAAGGGAATAGTCGATATAGGCATGCTCAAAATGGGGGTGCTTGCCTGTTTGCTCGTGGGCAAGGACAAGGTCTTCAGTGGTATCGTTGGGGACGTAGTCGTACTCTTGAGCTGCGTCTGCCTCGGGAGCAACGCCAACGTCGGGGTCTACTGAGAGAGAAGAGGGGGGAAGAAACAGGTAAACATAATGCAAACAAATGCAATACGGTGCGTGTGATGCTATGATGCAGTGCAGGGTTGCCTAAATATGCATCTAAGTCACTTTAGTTATTTTTAGAATTATTCTGGGATTTAATATCCGACGTGTGTGCACTATTCATCTGCCGGATTCGGGTCCGGAGTTACGAGTTCTTCTACGTAGGGGGTTCCGATGGAGAAACAGACGGCACGATCAAACTCGGTTCGTCGTTCTGAGCAACTTTCATGTTTTAACTTTTTCGATCCGAGCTACGGTTTAAAAGTTATTAATTTTCAAAGATTATATGAATTTCTGGAATTTATTTATTTACAGAAAATGAATTATGACGTCAGCATGACGTCATTGTGATGTCAGCGGTCAACAGCGCCGCTGACCAGTCAAATATGACATGTGGGTCCAGTGGGACCCACATGTCAGCCTCTGTTTAGGCTAATCAGTGGATTAATTTAATTACCAGGGTTAATTAGGGGGTGGACCCCACATGTCAGTGAGACATTAGGTTAATCTAATTAATTTTATTTAATTAACTATTCAATTAGTCTAATTAATCGCGGGGGCCCACATGTCAGTGAGAGGGGATGAACAGTAACCACGGTTGACCGTGGTCAACGTGGTCAACGCGGGCCCCTGGGCCCAGGGGTCAGTGACCCAGGGCGACCTACGTGGCGGCCACGTCGGCGCCGGCGCCGGAGAACGCTCCGGCGACCATTTCGCGCGGCGGCGCGCTCAGTCGGTGACCGGAAATCGCCTACAGGCCACCAAAAGGGACGGGGCCGGGTGCGTTCGAACGGCCGCTCGACGGCGCGTCTAACGGTGGCGGTGAGGTGGCCGGAAATGACGTGTGTCGCCGACGGCGAGCTTTGCGGCGGACGCCGGAGTTCGGTCATTGACAAGATCGAGGCAGCAGCGCGCAAGTGACCAAATGGCGAGGCTGTTGGGAACCTACTCGATGCGCTGAGCGCAAAGGGCTCGGCCCGGTGACCATTTGGTCACCGGAAGGGCGCCGGCGACGAGCAGAGGCGGAGGCGTGTTCGAGCACTCGCCGGGCTAGATGCTAGAGAGCATGGGGAAGTGCGTGTGCGGGTGCGTTCGGCTCCTGGAACCACCAGGAGCACGATGCCATGCTCAGGCAGGCATGGCAGAGGTCAGGACCACGGCGACGAGGCGCTCAGCGGCGGCGAGCTCACGGCATCGACGCTAGCTAGCTGTAGGGGTCGACGGGCAGCGCAAGGCATCGGGGAGGGAGAAGGGAAGCTCACCGAGTGGTCACGAAAGACCGTTGTCAGGTTAGTAGCAGCAGGGCTCGTCGGAGAGGAAGGGGATCGCCGGAGTCCGAGGAGGAAGACGACGCTGAACGGCAGCTGCAGGGCCTCCCCGCTCCAGCTGAAAGCACCAGAGGAAGTGGCCGACCGCAGCGGGGCTGGCGGACACGGTCGGCAGGCACGGGACCGCCTGTGGCCACAACAAACGGCGAAGTGCGGCGACGACGGCGCTCGGTGGCCGGATCTGGGAGGGAGCGAGGGGCGGAGCGAGCGAGGGGTGAGAGGGCAGAGTGAACGAGAGAAGTGGATAGGAACGGAGAGGAGGTTGATCGAGCTCCTCCTTATCCTCTGGCTGTCGGTGGCGCTCGGTGGCCAGGGGCGCGCCGACACGCACGAGGAGGGAGGTGAGGTGGGCCGCTGTTGGACTGGGCCGCACACTGTGCACTTAGGCCCAGCCAACAGTAGCATTTTCCTTTTTCTTATTTCTCTTCTCCATTTTCTTTTATTCTTTTTCTGTTTCAAAATGATTAGGCCACTTGTGCTCTTTTGTAAAATGTGGAAGTTGGCCCAAATATTGCAATGCAATATTATCTCTCACCAAAAAGTGGTTTGGGCAGATTTGGAGTTCATTTGAATCTGTAATGATTTTAAATGGATTTTAATATTCTGTTTAGGTGTTGTTTCACCTTGTTTGAGTCACTTGTCCAACTCCAAATATTTTGATATTGGTTTCAGAAATGTTCCTAGATTATTGGCCATTTAATGAACATTTTCCCAACAGAGTTTGAACAACTTTATATTTCACTTTTGAATTTTGAGTTGATTTTCATATGTGAATTCGAATTGGATCATTAACCCTTATGATTTGGCACTGCAAATGATCATGACTTGGCAGTTTTAATAGAGTGTCACAGAGTTTATTACAAGGGGGTGTTACAAGCCCCATTAGGTAAATCTATCTCCATAGATCATCATGCCTAATATAAAGGCTATTTAGCCCAAGCACTTCATCGAAAAACTATTTTCAAATGAAGTCCTAATTTGTGTCAAGAAATTTATTTCCAATTAACAATGTGTCAAGCACACAACGTTTTTTAGAAATTTATTATGCTCCCACTTACTTTCTTGAATCACAAGCATCTTCGTTACCCATTGATGAAGTCAAACCCTTTTGACCATTTCATCAAAACACGAAGATTCCAACTCCATTATGCTCTCTTCTGTCCATTGCTGGAACTCTGAAGTTTGCACACTCACTAGCATCCTCTGGAATGACAAAATACCTTGGACTGTAACACATGCAAGTCCTTGGTTTCATTTGCATCATATGGAAATCCTATTGTCATCCATGTTTCATATCTCATGACTGAAATATGTATTAATTGCTAGTTCAACCCGAACCGACTTTAAGCATCGCTACGGTGAAACAACCTCATCGCAGTCAACTCCTTGAACTTGTTATTTCAACAAGTCGAGCTTTATGGATAAAACATTTTTATCCGTATCAGTTTTAAGTTCCATAAATATTCGTTAGACTCTAAGTCTTCCGAAAGGTGTATCAAGGTTTTAATCTTGAATCACTTATATGGAAACTAACTCGGGTTGTATTGGCATTCAGCCAATTCCGGAGTCAGGGCCCATCAACGCTTCCTTGTGTATTGTAGGTATACTGTTGTCTGACAACAATATCTCGTTTGCACACCTGAGAGGTTTGCGCGAGCCTTGCCTACGTGGTTTAGCTGCAAGTTTGACCGAAGTCCATACATTTTATTGTAGAGACTTCCGTATCAGTCGCAGTAGGAAACACTGGAATTACCTCCAAGGTCTCTTTCCTTTGACCTGATGACGGAGATACTGGTTATCTCGTCGAGTTGCATTATTCTCCCACTCACCTTTTTGAAAGAACCATTTTCTTCAAAAGGCATACCGTTCTTTGTGGCAAACCTATTTGCCTCGGTATAGTGAGGGAGGAATACCCAATTGCTTGGGATAACCTACAAAGTAGCACTTGTCTGATTTGGAATAGGTTTGTAACCTTTTACACAAGCCCCATATTCCAAATGTTAAGAAAAGATATAACATGGTTGGGCATACCATACCATGGTGTCATTTCAACAGACCCGATGGAGCTCTTTTCAGTGTAAAAGTCGCAGTCTCTAAAGCATCACCTTTTAAAAGGGATAATGGCAAATTTATTTATGTCATCTTTGATCTTACCATTTCATAAATGGTTTAATTACATCTTCACGGACTTTTCACTCACAGTGGTGTTCCGGGAGGTGTAAGTTATGAAACTCTTTTCAAAACTCATCAGACATTCGCTAAACTTGTAACTCAAATATTCCTTTCTGCAATCGAATTGTAGAAACAGAATTTTCTTGTTACAATAACTTCTACTTCATTCTTGAAAACCTTTTGAATGAATTCAAAAGATCTAGACTTACGTCTCATCAAGTAAATATACATATATCTACTTGAGTCATTTCTGAAGATAGATAAATCCACTGTTTGCAATAACATTTATCGGACTACATACATCAAAATGTATGATCACCAATAAGTTCTTTGCTCGTTCCTTATGGCCTGTGAATGGTATTTCAGTCACTTTACTTTTCGGAGGAAAGTTGCAAGTGTCAGATGATTCAAAATCAAACGACTTTAAAATCCATCATAATGGAATTTATCCATGCGGGTTTCTCCAATGTGACCAAATGCAGTGCCACACTTGTGTGGTATTCTCTTAGTCTTACGACATTTAGCGTCAGTGTTATGGATGTATCATATTACTATCAATATTCATAACATACATCCCATCTTGGATGGAAGTATGGCCCTTCATGTTTATTCATAATACTGAACAACAATTGTTGTTTTTATGAACAACTCTTTTGCAACAAACATTGTGCAATGGGCTAGAGTGTATGAAACTCTAAAATGAATTATGAATGTAAATCCAGAGGTAATATATTATTATCATTATTCATAACATACATCTTATTCATAATGAAAGTATGGCCCTTATGTTATTCATAACACCGAACATAAAAAGTTCTCTTATGAACAACCTTCTTGCAAGATACCTTATGCAAAGGGCTAGAGTGTGAAACTCTAAAATGAATTATGAAAATAAATACAGACGGTAATACACCGATGGAAGGTATAGTAACATTTACTATGTTCCCTGTGTATACCTAAACCTCATTCCTGGCTAGTCTTTCAGGCCATAGTAGTTCTTACATCGAGTTGCAACAGAAAGCAATCGAGCGGGTATCTTTGTGATTAACTCACAATACCCAAGAATCAGTGATTAACAATTTAATCATAATTCCCAAGAACTATATCTTTGACTAGCCTTCTATACATCAAAAACCTGTATGACATTCATACATGAGCTGGATATTCCAGTCTTCTTTCTTATTTCCATTATACTTCTAACAGTTTAACTTTTAGTATTTCTCCTACTTCCAGAAGAAGCACCCAACTTAAGAGTGGCGTTAGCCCTGGACTTCCTAGGCGTGAAAGTTTCACTAACACCCTTCGGACACTTCCTTTCTCTTTAAGTTTTTATTCATCTTTCATCATATGAAAGGCGTTCTCCTGGATCCCTCTCTTATCAGTCTAATGCATAGTAAAACTCCTTTACTAATAGTTTGCAAACAAACATTGCTTTGGATATCTCATATCTTTTAGCCTTTGTCTGTCTCTGGAAATGATTTTCAGATTCCATGAATATCACATAACTATCCAAACTTTCGAAGTTCGGGTCTCATGGAAGCAAACATATTGCACTTGACTGAAACAAAATTCTAGCTTTTGGATTGAAGGACGACAGTCACATGATCCATAGCATAAGCCAGAGAATACCGAAAGTATGCGATAGGACAAAGTCCTTCTCGGCACTCTTGAGGACAATCCTCATATTACGTTACCAACCGTAAAGTTTTAACCAGATATTTAACAGCTGTTCAATTTTAATAGGGAAGGTGGAAGCGCGAGCCATAATTCTACAACTATTATGCAAATCACACTTAGACAGAGTTCATAATTAATTGCACTGAGAATTAAACAAGTTAATTCAACAGTGCGCTCCCACTCAAATCAATATCTCTCATAATAGATTGTGAGTGATACAAGATCCGCATTTCCATTCAACGCCATTGAACGAGATGAACACTGATGGCGCGAACTTCAATCGGTAGGCAAACTTGCCGATCACATCTCTATGTGACTCTTGTTCATCTTTCGATGGGCGTGTTCTGAGCTCAGGGAGATCCTTCCAGAACGTCAAGACAACCAAGTGATCTTGCTGCGAGGTCTCAACTCACCCGCCTCACACATCCCTAATCGTTCGTACCCAGGGAGATCCTGTGATACCCCGAAAAGTTAGGTGCCGTGACGGTGCTACACTTGGGAGAACACTAACTACTTGATATTTTTGTGAGAGATCACCCTAATAAAAAGCGACTACCGCACAATCAAGAAGGGTGCATCATAAGGGATAAACATCTCAGGCAATTCATAATAGCATGATATGGTATAGCCCTTTCCGACGGAGAAGTCTTCTATTTCTTCGTCTTCGGCATTCGCGTTGGTGTTCGCCTTCGCGAAGATTGCCACCACCTTGTCGATGCACCAGATAATATTGCTATCTCTATAGCTAATAAAATAATGCATTACAACAAGGTTGACACACAGGTCATTTAAAGTGCAATCATATGGCTCCAGCCATCATGCCGAATCATGACACGCAGGTCATGTTAATTAATTTACATCATATAGTCATCTCATACATAATCAAATTATTATGAGCACTGCTATACCACATCATATGCACATGCAAACCCTCCTGCAAAACCAAGTTAGACGTCTCTAATCGGTTCATGCAAAAACTTGTTTTACGTGGCTTCTAAGGTTTCGAAACAAACCGAAGCTACCAACGTCCATCATCAAGTATGATAATTCAAGTCGCTAGATTAACTTTCCAGGGTGTATGTAAACCGAGATAATAAAATCTCGAGCCCCATACTAAACTTCGTCATACGCATGACCCCTGTGCAGATCATATCTGCATTGCCCTTTCGTCTGTGAAATTTCATCTTTCCTTTTAACTACAGTGGAATTCAATGAACTGTTAGCACTTCGTTGATCAATCAGGATCGCGGATTGCCAGAACATTGAAACTCCACCATGCTGTTATCAAGATCAGAAATATGCAAATTCCAGGGAAGCAACAAGAACATCGGGTAACAGATTTCATCTGCTACCTGCACAAATAATTTTCAGTAATAGAACTCATCTACTACCTAATTATATTGTGCAACACCCATACATCACTATGTATTCTAGATCGCAACCTGCATCTACGCATAGCACGGCTCTTGATGCCATTGTAGGGTAACGCAGCAGAAAACAAAAATTTTCCGACCTACGCACCAGCCCAGGACCACTATGGAGACTGCATACAAGGTTTGATCATTTTCGTTACCGACTCGTAGCGTAGCGGAAGTAGAGTCGATGACGATCAGCGGTGTAGATCCCCGCAGCTAGGATTTACAACCTCCCAACCGCGAGGATGTATACCCTCGTCTTCCCTTCGGACAGCCCTCCGGGAGGCGGTCGAACAGTCCCCCGGACGGTCTCTCGGACAGCCCTTCGGGAGAACCTTCGAAACTCGAACGGTCACTCGGACAGCCCTTCGGGAGGACTCACAGAACTTGGACCGTCACTTGGACAGCCGTTCGGGAGGCACTCACGAACAGCCCCTCGGGCACTAAGATCGAAACTACGACCTCTCTACAGAGTTGCACACATACGGTGTCATCTATCCGGCAGGGCTTCGCCGTCCAGAACTAGTTCCCACCGGAACCCAGACAGCCTTTCGGCTCTACGAAACTATTTCGCTGGGAGGGAGAGAGAAGCCAGATCATTGCAATGGCACTTGTATGTGAGAAGGAGTGAGTTTGGGCAGCCACCTCCACCTCTATTTATAGGAGAAGGAGGGGTGGAGGGGCTGAAATTTCAGCCACATCCATCCATGTCATCTCCAAGATATTTTGGAGCAAAAGCCCAAAAAGGTGGCTTTCCAAAAAGTAACCCAAAAAGCACTTTCACTATTCACGACGACATTTTTCAGCGTCAGTTCGAACTGAAAATATTTATGTGGGCTTAGAACATTTCCAGTACCCACTAAAATAATTTTCAACGCGTTCTGGAACAATTCCAGATTAGTGATTTTCATCTGCGAAAAGCATCTGAAGTGGTTCCGGCAGCTCCGGAACATTTCCGGTTTTTCTTCCAGACAATTCCCAAAAGTTTCCAAAATGATTCTGGCACCCTCCAAGAATTATCGGGCATGTGCCGAAATTAATTTGACTTTATGGTATCCTCTGAAACAACATTTCAGTTTCACCAGAACTCATCCGGTGACCTCTCTCTGCGGAACTTTTCCGCTGTCCGAAATTTTTTCGGTGTCCGAAACTTTTCGGTGATTTTCTCTCAGACTCCCTGTCTAGTATTCAGCAGATAGATGACCCTTAAGTGTGTGACCCTATAGGTTCGGTGAAGTATAGACATGACACGGAACCCTTTCCGATCAATGATCAACATCGGAGCCGTGGACACCCATATTGACCCCTATACCCACACGAATGAATATTCGAGTGAACCTCCAGTTGCCGTGTGCTATTCCTGTTGCTTCGCGATATGTTACAAATAGCCGAGGTGAGACATGATGGCATCCCCGTGGGTCAACAACTTGTCCACTATGCCAGTTACCTCGTTACCGGTATTTGTTCTCTTTTCTCGTTACCGTGTTCCGGCATCCCCGTGATCAAATCACAAAGTGTCTGGCCAGACGATGATGGATACCGTAACACCGAGAGGGCCCAGACATATCTCTCCAACATCGGAGGAGCAAATCCCAATCTTGAGCTATCAAGTTACTTGACATACTTTTCCATGAACCCGTAAGCCGCCGTAATAGCCACCCATTTACGGATGACGTTTAACAAACCCCAAAGTTCATGAAGCAATCATGAAGAAACTCGATACTCTCATGGTCTAAGGAATCATGCAAACATTAACCATCTCTGTGTTATTAACCATTAACTTGTGACGAATGTATCTCATAGCATAACATCAATCGGGTCGATTCAACACAAATGTTCTTCTAACATTGTGCCCTCAAAGTTGCTGGCATAGACATGCCCATGATCAGAAAAACAGAACCATCATGCAACACTTGAGCCAGTCATAGAGGCTTGACTAGGAATACATTTTATCGTTTAGTATCCCACACGTGCATATGAGTCTTCCTCCAAGCCTCGTTTTATTTGTAGACTCGAAAACCATAGCAGTTATAGCATGGAACATAAACCTAATTATGAACAGAGAGATAATCAATAACATTTATTATTGCCTCTAGGGCATATCTCCTACAGTCCCGTTTCTAAGCCCTCAAGCATGGCACACTGAACTATCGAGTAGTCATCAGATCGAGCTTGCCAGACGTTCATAACATCAGCGTCTGCTCCTGTAGCAGGCCTTTCACCTAGCGGTGCATCAAGGACATAATTCTTCTGTGCAGCAATGAGGATAATCCTCAAGTTACGGACCCAGTCCGTATAGTTGCTACCATCATCTTTCAACTTAGCTTTCTCTAGGAACACATTAAAATTCAAGGGAACGGTAGTACGGGCCATTGATCTACAATATAGATATGCAAAAACTATCAGGACTAAGTTCATGATAAATTAAGTTCAATTAATCATATTACTTAAGAACTCCCACTTAGATAGACATCCCTTGAGTCATCTAAATGATCACGTGATCCAAATCAACTAAACCATGTCCGATCATCACATGAGATGGAGTAGTTTTCAATGGTGAACATCTCTATGTTGATCATATCTACTATATGATTCACATTCAACCTTTCGGTCTCCAGTGTTCCGAGGCCATGTCTGTACATGCTAGGCTCGTCAAGTTTAACCCGAGTATTCCGCATGTGCAAAACTACACGCATCATCATTGTCATATTGCTTTGCATGATCATGTAGCTAACATCGTATTTGTGGCAAAGCCACCGTTCTTAATTCTTTCATACATGTCACTCTTGATTCATTGCACATCCCGGTACACCGCCAGAGGCATTCATATAGAGTCATATTTTGTTCTAGTATCGAGTTGTAATTTTTGAGTGGTAAGTAAATAGAAGTATGATGATTTTCATTATTAGAGCATTGTCCCATGTGAGGAAAAAAAGAGAGAAAAGAAATAAAAAAAAGAGAAGAAAGAAAAAAAAAGAAAAAAAGAGAAAAAAAGAAAGAAAGAAAAAAAATGAGAGAAAAAGAGAGAAGGGGCAATGTTACTATCCTTTTTCCATACTTGTGCTTCAAAGTAGCACCATGATCTTCATGATAGAGAGTCTCCTATGTTGTCACTTTCATATACTAGTGGGAATTTTTCATTATAGAACTTGGCTTGTATATTCCAACGATGGGCTTCCTCAAATTGCCCTAGGTCTTCATGAGCAAGCAAGTTGGATGCACACCCACTTAGTTTTCTTTTTGAGCTTTCATAAACTTATAGCTCTAGTGCATCCATTGCATGGCAATCCCTACTCACTCACATTGATATCTATTGATGGGCATCTCCATAGCCCGTTGATACACCTAGTTGATGTGAGACTATCTTCCTCTTTTTGTCTTCTCCACAACCACCTTCTATTCCAGCTATAGTGCTATGTCCATGGCTCACGCTCATGTATTGCGTGAAAGTTGAAAAAGTTTGAGAATACTAAAGTATGAAACAATTGCTTGGCTGAAACCGGGGTTGTGCATGATTTGAGTATTTTGTGTGATGAAAATGGAGCATAGCCAGACTATATGATTTTGTAGGGATAAGCTTTCTTTGGCCATGTTATTTTGAGAAGACATAATTATCTTGTTAGTATGCTTGAAGTATTATTGTTTTTATGTCAATATTAAACTTTTGTTTTGAATCAGACGGATCTGAACATTCATGCCACAATAAAGAAATTACATGGATAAAAATGTTAGGTAGCATTCCACATCAAAAATTCTGTTTTTATCATTTACCTACTCGAGGACGAGCAAGAATTAAGCTTGGGGATGCTTGATACGTTTCCAACGTATCTATAATTTTTGATTGTTCCATGCTATTATATTATCTATTTTGGATGTTTTATATGCATTAATATGCTATTTCATATTATTTTTGGAACTAACCTATTAACCTAGAGCCCAGTGCCAGTTCCTGTTTTTTTCCTTGTTTTTGTGTTTCGCAGAAAAGGAATACCAAATGGAGTCCAAACGGAATAAAACTTTCGCGATGATCTTTCTTGGACCAAAAGGAAACCAGAGGACTTGGAGTGCAAGTCAGAGAAGCCACGAGGCGGCCACAAGGACGAAGGGCGCGCCCCCTACCCTTGTGGGCCCCTTGTGCGTCTCCTGACCTAATTCTTTCGCCTATATATACTCTTATATGCCCAAACCACCAGAGGCATCCACGAAAAGACTTTTCCACCGCCGCAACCTTCTGTACCTGTGAGATCCCATCTAGGGGCCTTTTTCAGTGTCCTGCCAGAGGGGGATTCGATCACGGAGGGCTTCTACATCAACACCATTGCCCTTCCGATGAAGCGTGAGTAGTTTACCTCAGACCTACGGGGCCATAGCTAGTAGCTAGATGGCTTCTTCTCTCTCTTTGATTCTCAATACCACGTTCTCCTCGATGTTCTTGGAGATCTATTCGATGTAATACTTTTTTGTGGTGTGTTTGCTGAGATCCGATGAATTGTGGATTTATGATCAACTTATCTATGAATATTATTTGAATCTTCTCTGAATTCTTTTATGCATGATTTGATATCTTTGCAAGTCTCTTCGAAGTATCGATTTGGTTTAGCCAACTAGATTGGCTTTTCTTGCAATGGGAGAAGTGCATAGCTTTGGGTTCAATCTTGCGGTGTCCTTTCTCAGTGACAGTAGGGGCACCAAGACATGTATTGTATTGTTGCCATCAAGGATAAAAAGATGGGGTTTTCATCATATTGCTTGAGTTAATTCCTCTACATCATGTCATCTTTTGTAATGCGTTACTCTGTTCTTCATGAACTTAATACTCTAGATGCAGGCAGGAGTCGGTCGATGTGTGGAGTAATAATAGTAGATGCAGAATTGTTTCGGTCTACTTGACACGGACGTGATGCCTATATTCATGATCATTGCCTTAGATATCGTCATAACTTTGCGCTTTTCTATCAATTGCTCGGCAGTAATTTGTTCACCCACCGTATTATTTTATATCTTGAGAGAAGTCTCTAGTGAAACCTATGGCCCCCGGGTCTATTTTCCATCATACAATCTTTTTACTTTCCAATCTACGAGTTTTTGATTTATTATTTGCAATCTTTTACTTTCCAATCTATAAAACAAAAATACCAAAAAATATTTACTTTACCATTTATCTATCTCTATCAGGTCTCACTTTTGCGAGTAACCGAGAAGGGATTGACAACCCCTTATCGCGTTGGGTGCAAGTTTGGTGTTTGTTTGTGCAGGTATTCGGTGACTTGCGTGTTGTCTCCTACTGAATTGATACCTTGGTTCTTAAAACTGAGGGAAATACTTACTCTACTTTGCTACATCACCCTTTCCTCTTCAAGGGAAAAACCAATGCAAGCTCAAGAAGTAGCAGCCTCCGTCGCCGTTGCCCGGCCCCGGCTCCGACCCCGACGCGCCACGCCTCCCTCCTCTGCTTCCTCCCCTCCCAACCTCGGCCATCGTCGGGCATCCCTCCTCGCCCTGCACCCTCTGTAAGCCCCGCACCGCTCCTCTCTCTCTCTGCCATTAAAGTTCTAGCTAGGGTTCTTCGGTTAATTTACTTAGGTTTTAGGTAGGGCAGTAGGTTAATTAGGTGATCTATTTAGTTAGGGCGGTAGGTTAATTAGGTTATCTATTTAGTTAGGGCAGTAGGTAGTTATTTTTTTTGCGGTGATGAATTTAGTTGTAACACCCCCCTGTTTCAACAACAGTGATCTCCTCTTAATCATGCCAAGTCATCATCATTATGCCATAAGAAAAACCATTAAGAAATATTTCTACCTCAAGTTAAAAATTTAAAATAAAGTCAGATAATTATTTCTCCAAACTGCCAAAACAAAATAGTTCATCATGTGGCAAATATTCCTAAGGCAATTATAAAATAAAACCAACATTAAGAAAATTCCCAAATTGCCCCTGGAAATTAATTCAGAGGTCCAACAGCAATTAAACTGGTCTCTCCAATTTCTAATAATACCTAACCTTTTCTGTTTGCCTCCAAACTTTTTGTGGCAGTACCAGTCATTGCCTAGTATTAGATTTGGCCAGTCCCATATTTTACAAAATACAATTGCTAGCTAAAAGAAAATGCAACTGAAAAGAATAAATGAAAACAGAAAAGAAAGGAAGAAAAAGGAAAACGGCTCGTGCTACTGGGCCTATGTGGCCACAGTGGCGGCCCAGCCCGCCTAGCCTCTTCCCCCACCTCCCGCACTGCTCACCCACGCCCGCTGTCGAGCACGCAGCGTGCGTGCGCGCGCAAGGCCCCCCCTCCCCTCTGGTCGACAACGCGCGCCGCAGAGGGCTACAAAGACCCCTCCCCGACCCCTCGGACAAACCCTAGCCGCCCCGTTCGCCCCGTCTCCCTCATTCCCCACCTCGCCCGACGCCGCCATGGGCTCGCTCCGATGAAGCCCGCGATCACCGTCCAACCCTTGCCTCGCCGACGAGTCCAGGAGCACTGTAGCGTCGTCCTCATCATCTACGTCGAGCCACACGGCGCCGGACGGCCCCATGACGCCACCCCAACCTCGACTTCCTCCTCGGGCTCCGGCGACCACCCCGTCGATCCGCGCCACCTCGAGCTCCTCCGGCGTCCCCGGGCCTCCTCGTCAACGCTATGAGCACATGCGCACGCTCCCCTTCTCCCCTTAGCTCGCTATGGTGCCTGCTGCGGTCGCCGCCATTGCCGCCCGAACTCATCACGGCCACCGCACTCGCTGCCGTCACTGCCGTTGATGGCGTGCCCAACCGAGCACGCGTACGCGCTCAGGGCGTCACCCTGGTGCCGCCTGTGTTGCTAGCTCGATTCCCCACGCCTCCTAACACCTGGACCGAGCTCACCCGAGCTCCGACCACCGCCTACCTTGTCGCCGACGCCTCCTCCGGTCACCCCCGCCCCTACCGCTTGCTCCACTGGATTCGGCACTCCGCCAGCTACCCATAGGGCCAAACTGCGCTCGAAGCCGTGGCATGTAGCACGATTCCGGCCGTCTCCGGTGCGTTGCCGCCATTCGGGAGGTCGCCGGCGATGCCCTGACGCGCGCCCGCATTTAAAACGCGGCGGTGAGGCGCTGACGAGTGGCCCTTACCGTCATTAACCACTAACACCGGGGCTAAACCCCACTGACACTGGGCCCAACTTACTGTAGCATTTTATCTATCTATCTATACCAATACTAATTCTAGACTCCCAAGAAATTCCCACGTTAATTAGATTTTACGAGCCGTTAATCTGGTGGGACCGAGTTATTACGGTCTAGATTAACTCTCTGGTTTTTTTTGCGTACTAGATTAACTTTCTGTTTTTTTTTTGGTTTACAGGATTATAATGGCTCAGATTACAGGAACATACGTGCTGCCTATCTCCGAAAATCTGCCACGACTCCCTCCTTCCTATACGTCCAATATCTCACGACTCAAAATCCAAAAAAATACCTCATGACTCTACCCCTCAAAAAAAAAAAAAAATCACGACTCTCTCCTTCCAATATCTCACGAATCTCCTTCCTTCCTCTAGGTCAGCAAAAGGAAAAAATACTCCCACGACTCTCTCCTTCCAATATCTCATGAATCTCCTTCCTTCCATTAGGTCAGCAAAAGGAAAAATACTCCCGATCTCACAAGTCGAGCCATCCCCGGCGGGGATCAATGAGTCCCCCCCCCCCGCCCCCCCCCCCCCACCCCCCCCCCCCCCCCCCCCCCCCCCCCCCCCCCCCCCCCCCCCCCCCCCACCCCAGTGTGTTCACCCCTTTGGCTCCTCCTTGCGGATAATCTTGCGCAATTCGATCTGTACATGATCCTTATGTACCCTTCGGATTCGTCCTGATGGTTAATCTTGAGCAATCCGATCTGTACATGATCCGTATGTGCCCTGCGGATTCCTCCTCGCGGTTAATCTTGCGTAATTTGATCTTTACATGATCCGGAAGTGTTGTGTAATGACACTGGTAAAAAAAAATTTGCCCATTGCATTATTGTCGATTTGAATTTGTTCGTCCATGTTGTTGGTTTTGATTTTTAGGGCCTTATCAATACCAACAAGAGATCATGTATGGATTGTTGTCGCAAAGATTGATGCTGCTGCTTTTGATTTTCAGGGCCTGCTCACAAACCGTAGGGATGGTTAGTGGTTTAACAACAAGGGAACCTACAGATTGTTGTCACATGACTCTCACGAGACGATGAACTGCAGAGGATCACACGTTAATCATATCAGGACCCTAACCAATGTGATTCTAGCTAACGTGGCTGCAAAAGAGCCTCCGTGTGAATTCTGAACCGCTAGGTGATGGCGTCTTTTCATCCCCATGAACTCCCCACAATGGTGGTGCCGGACACCCACGTATTCTTCATCAATTCACGGACACCATATAACTGGGCAACGAGATTCAGACAAGCGATTGCCCGCTGACTGGCTACCTCCTCTATATATGAGAAAAAATCTGACTACTTGAGAGGCATCTACGTAATGAAAGGAATAATTTGGATCAAAGCATAGAAGAGGGTTTCGGGATGAAAGCTGCTGTAAGTCCTCCGGTTCCTTCTTCCTTCTATCTACTTCGCTCTTCCTGTATTTTGCATGCCTGCGTGGTCTGATGCTTCCTGTGAGAACAACCATATATGCATTGTTTGCTTTGTTGTATGTCTGGAGTTAGTTCTTTCTCCGCTTAATTAGGAAGAACACTCATTCAACAATGCCCTACAAAGAAAACTTGGAGAAATTTTTCAGTCCTATGGATCTAGGTATTGAAGCATCCGATTATGGTAGGCTTAGGTTCTTCACTTGATACAAAATATACACACACAAGTGTTGCTTCCTCATTTTTTTATGTGATTCTGACATTTTTAATCTTCAGAAATTGTACCATTGAATTCTGCTGCAATATTATGTAGGTCATTGAATATGTTCATTGAAGCATTTGATATCAATTTTCATTTGCACATATCTCATATTTTGTAACTGGACCCTAGAGGCACCATACAAACCCCACATCAATTCTGTGAAGACACATAAAAATAACCTTAAGATCTAAATTCGACGTTAGGATCAAATAAAGCACCATAGAGTTCTGTTCGTGTCTGTTTATAGTTCTAGCAAGGATTATGTATTCCATTGTAGATGTCTCAGCTTTAGCATTATTGGCCTAGGCCCAACAATGACTTAGTAATATGATGGACATGTTCTAATATAAAACGCAATCATTATAATGTCTTCTTGAGGCTTATCAGGTCCTTCTTATATTTGTTTAAATGTCGGCTGGCCAACGATGTCTCATGGTGGCAGCAGTCGGGCTGATGCGGGAAGTTCTGAAACAGATCGTTCATTTTTCGTGTTGAGTACGATAATATGGAGATCACGAGCTGTCCGACGCCTCCGGCCGAGATACAACAATTTTTGTTGACGGCGTTGGACGTGGAGTTCTACGGCACCAATTTCTGCACTAGGCTTTCTTTTGGAAGATGATCGGCAGCAGGAAGAGACAGAAATGCAACATGGTGATGGCCTCAAGATCGTAATAAGTTTGTGCTTTACGTGGTGATGACTATGCATCCTCTTCTTAATCACGTAACTGCAAGAATTATATGCATGCATACACTTATAATTCATCATGTTTATGCATGTAATAATTGCTGCTCTTAGATATGGTCTATGATCGTGAGAGCTGCATTTCGGAAGATAGGCATATCAAGAAATTTGAAGGAAAAAAACAGATCTACTATTTTTTTACAAATACATATAAATGTTATGTATCTATATGCAAAGTTTAATAAAACAATACGGTCATTCGTTGATTATGTAAAAATGATAAAATTCTAGCCCAAATGCAACAACAAAAAGAATTCCATTTGAGTTTAAGTATTTGTCTTTTGTGAATGGTACATATCAAAATATGTGTTCATGCAATTCCATAGGTACATATATGCTATTGAACGAAGATAAATAATCGTAGAAAAACATTTGTGATAAAAAAATAACTTCCTCCCTGGAAGTCGTCCTCCAAAAGTACTTTTCACTCTATTTGTCTACTTGCAAAGATATATAACGTACTAATTAAAGGACCTCTTCTCAAGATCTCTCCATTCTTATTTGAAAATAGCTAGCTTGAAATCCAAGTTTCACAAGCCACCTATCTATCTTATGTTATGGTTGAATCACATGTCTTAGATTTCGTATACAAACAGATGTTGGAAGCAAAATAACATGCATATATCCAAATAAATAATGAGTGCCAACTTTGAGGTATGTATTCCATTTGCCCAATGTAAAATTGTCATTTTGTACACTTGAAAGTTCCTATTGTAATTGACATATCTGATAATCAACCTTCTCCTAATTTTGCCACGGTTATGCCCTTCCTACTGTTAGCCTTAGCCACATATTTTGAGAAGGAACACATGGCATAAACTTAGCTATATCAAAGTTAGCTATGACCCAAACATGCTTAAAAAAAATATAGATATTTATGTATTTTAGTTCTAAATATGCCGAGTTACAACATATTAATCGTTAGTACAATACTCACATCAGTGTCAATACGTATCTAAAAGATGGCGCAAAATATTGGTAGAAATCAAAATTCCACTAGAATGTATCCTCATGACAATATCCACTTAATGCATATAATTCTTTCTTATCCATTTGTGGAACACATTAAAGTAAAACACGCATTAGTAGAAATATTATCAAATTCACAATTTCGAAAATTCGTGCATAAAACAACACATGACTTACTACGCGGTCTTCAAATTACTAGCCCGTGCAAGCGCACGGGTTGACGACTAGTATTTACTAATTGGAGGCACCAACAGAGGTTCCACGTTAATCCTTGGAAAATACAATTACTGTCCATCCGATCTATCTATTAGTTATTGACAACCATCAGATTAAATCCCAGAGAGTCCTTGACCATTGTCCCACGTGTACACGTCCTTAAGAAAAAAAATCATGGGCCACCGAAAGGAACTCCTCATCGTAATCCTCGGGCGCTCGTCATCGTCCTCCTCGAAAGGGCTCGATCCTATGTTCTAAACTTCCATGCTTCAATCCATCAAATTAGATTTATCCAACCACAGCGTCTCCCCAATCCCTTGCTCTCAAACTAATTCAATATTTTGTGCCCTAGCCATGGTGCAATCCATGTTGGTTGATGTAGTCAAGGAAGTCCTTCGATCTGTTTGAATCAGTAACCATCCTCCTGATACAGACCCGATTGATGATTAAATTGTGCGTCGTGGCTATAATGATGAACAAAGTCAGCACCATCCTAGAGGCCGGCAGCATGCAGCCATCCATGGTTGTAGTTTGAGTGCACAATCGACTAGGCTCTGTTGGCTTTTGAACTCTAGAAGAATTTACCAGAGAGCAGCGCACAAGTACGTTCGAAGCTAGCAAGCAAGCAAACAGCCAAGTTGATTGATCAAAAGTAACCACAACCGTACGTGCTGAGCGTATGTTGCGTCTAGCCGCAGCCTCCATACGTGTAGCAGCAATCAATTTGGGGGAAGGCCTATGCTCAAACTTCAATGTCACTGAGTTCAGATCGTGGCAGAGTAATATCCTTCTTTCAGAAGAATTCATCCAATGCTTCGATCTGGAAAAGGCAACAAAAGTAGTCCCATTAGTCTATGGTTGCTTGCTTAGATCGGACTTCTGGGGGAAGGGCTATGCTGCTGCCTGCACTTGCCAGCCTGTACAAATTCCAGGTCAAATTTCTCCTCTCTAGACAATCAAATTACCATCCTTTGTTTTAGCCTCTTCCGACTTGAATCAGTATTGTTTTTCTGCACTCTGACTATCCCGTCTTTACATGTGGGTATGTCATGTGTTTGAGGAAGTCACAGAGGAACTACCATTGGCTCGCTTGCAAGTGCCTCATGTACCTTTTTATTCAGTCGGAAGGCATGCTTCAGATAAGATTTTTGTCAGGTGAGGTGACGGTGTTGTTTGTTTAGATTTCCAACAGTCTCAGTACTGTGAGTATGTAAATTTGTCTGATTTACTAGACATAACTCTTTTCATTACATAGATTGATGCATCATGAATCTCTGTTATTGTTATTATAAGAATTGGTCCTCTGACCACTCCAAGCTATACCTCTACATAGCCTCTAATAGAATATTGTTTTGTTGTTATCTATTTTGTCCTACAGGTTCTGCGTGTACAATTGCATTGAATGTCAGTATGTTATTTTTAGTCATTAAGTACCGACAATCCTTTTCTTAATATCAGTATGCTATGACTATTCTTGAATTAACTAATTTGTCGGGAAATGCCAATTATTTATGGTCAAGATCAGTAACCAAAGAGAGTAGCAACCAGTTAGATACAAACTATTTTTATAGCATGTTCTACTTCAGAAATAGGTGCTTACTGTACTCTTTAATCAGATTACTTCTACTTATTACTATTTCGTGTACAAATCTTAAGCTAGCTAACACGTATATCTACACATCTACTTTTTATGTGTCCCATTTTTTTTCTCAAATTACAGTTAGGTTTTAATTCGTCTATAGATGCTGCTAAAACAAAATAATCTTTCTGTTAGCACATACAGTCCTTTATCGTTGCACCTATATTTATTCCGGTTTTGTAAATGATGTTGTGGCGGACATTATATGACACCAGTGAAATTGTTCCAACCAACACTTTTTCTGGAAATAAGCTGATAAGCTCACAAATTTGGCACCCAGATCTCTTCAATTCAACCCCAAACATGTTTATGCTATATAACTTTTTGAAAAGTCGGTGAAAGGCGTATCGTTTGAATGGTTGGATTAGTAGGGGTAAGATAAGATCTCTGAATTCATAAGATGTCAAACGAACATTTAAAAATTATGTGCATGTAAAACAATCTTTTAGGTTCGTATCAAGTTAGTAAAATAGTAAGTTGACTCTGGTACCAAATCCAACCTCTTGAGTTTACAGTCTGTGCTTTTGAACAAGCTAAGAAAGTCCCTGGATAAAAAGTACAGTTCAAATTTGTTTCATGTGCTAATTACCAACGAGGTCTGCAAGCATGGTGCTGACGCGCCACATGCATAAATGCCTGAAAAGGAACAATAACTAAGATATAATTTAGTGTTCATATTTCAAAATCATATTCACAGAACAAGATTATGGCTATATTTTCAGAGGGCATGAGTAGTTTATCCTTTTGATTTCACATGTCAACGGAAAAAAAATTATAATGCAATGGCGACACAAAATATTGTGTTTAAATTAAGTTTCTATACCAAGCATTGGTGTTTATGTGTTTTAAGCAATAAACTTGAAGAGCTTATTATATACCATGTCTTGATATTTGTCTACCATGTTTTTTTTGTATCGGGAACTTATCTTTAAAAATGGTTTTACTAACATTTGATGAAACAACTAGCCATGTTCATTCAAATAACTAGCCCGTGCAGTTGCACGGGTTGATGACTAGTTAGGTTTAATTTAACTAACATATTAACTAAGCTCGGTCATTGACAACCGGGCCCCACCTCACTAATTCTCTGGTTAGATTAAATAAACATGTTTAGATTAAGCAGCCACTGTCAATTGGGCCCCACTGGACCCAGTTGACAAGTCAATTCGCTGACTGGGCAGTGCCCAGTCTATGACATGTGGGACCCCTGGGCCCCTTTGACTAGTCAACTATGAACCAGTCAACTGCTGACTGGGCAGTTGACTGGCCCCACTGGTCAGTCTCAGGTGCACACTGGGTGCAGTGCACCGGGTGCACCTAGCCTTTTCTGCACTGTGCATAATTCAAATTAATTTTAACTCCAGAAATTTCAGAAATTGTTTAAAACTTTGGAAAATGGTAGAAAATAAACCGTAGCTCGGATCGAAAAACTTTATACATGAAAGTTGCTCAGAACGACGAGGCGAATCCAAATACGCCCTTCGTATTGCTGTCAGATGCCCCTAGCTACCTATACATGGAACTTTTAGACTGATTTCGATAAATGAATAGTACTCAACTTTAATAAAATAAATCCAAATAAATTCCTGAATTAACTAAATCATTTAGTTAGGCAGTAGAACACCTCTGCATATCGTTTAGGCATGGCATTCATATTGTTTGCATTTTGATCGTGAATTTATTGTTTCTTCCCCCTCCTTCTCTCTCGATAGACGCCGAGACCGACGCCGACGCAGCAGAGTATGACTACGCTCCGGACGAGCAGCCTTCTGACGACCAGCCCCTCTGAGCAGAGCTTCCAGGCAAGCCCCCCCTTGATCACTCCGATATCACCCATTCCATTCTCTCATGCTTGCATTAGATTTTGCTACTGTAATTGATTGCTCCTATTCTGACGCAAAGCCTGCTTTTTGTAACCTGCTTATTGATACCTACCCGCTTAACCTAAACTGCTTAGTATAGGTTGGTTAGTGATCCATCAATGACCCCCCCCTTTTTGTCCTTGTTGCCTCTGCTTCAACATCGACGACTCGATCAACGTGATCGACGACCAGAGACCGACACCTCACTTCACCCCCCCCTTTGTTGTACGACTCTGCATAGTTACTATCGAGTGCCGAGGGTGATACCTCGTAATGCACTCCTGATGATAACTCTATAGTGTAGCTGTTCTGTCGTGGTCATCGAGGGTGATTCCTCCTTCACCACTCCCGATACGACTCTGTCGTGCAACCCCTCAAGTGTGAACCTCGAGGGTGATTCCTCCTACGTTCACCTTGCTGATTTCATCGAGTGGAATCCACCGAGGGTGATTCCTCGGGGTTTCCCCCTTGATGTTATGACCGCACGGTTACTTTGACCTTTGTCGCAGGCGGTCGACCCTGAGGGGTACCCGCGGGGAAATTATGCAGTCGGGTTTGCCAGGAGGGCACCCGAGAGAGATATTGTGGCGGAGCATCAAAACTCTGATCGTCTCCGCGAGTTATTAAATACGCCTAACGGATTTGGGTAATTGATCTGAGTTGGCCACTGGCCTATACACACTACCACCACGTGGGATAATGGTTTATGGGGCCCTCTACGTCGTACGTTTCCCCCGAAAGCTCATCAAACGTCACAGTTCACCGTGCGGGCTGATTGTTGGGGTTGGGCTAGATACTTCACTGACGAGTTCAGTGTCGCGCCTGCTCCCCGGCCAGTCTCGCAACGCGCAGGAGCGCCCGGGGCTATGGCCCATGACCCCTGGATGCATAGGTTAGTCTAGCGTGTTGACCTCTCTGCTGAGCCTAGGTAGGGCGCTGCTTCGTGTCGATCTCCCGAGGCGGGGAATTACCCATCAAGTGTGTCCGGCCAGAGGTGATCGAGCGTGTTGGGTAACAGTAGTGCACCCCTGCAGGGAAGTGATCTATCCGAATAGCCGTGTCCACGGTAACAGGACGCTCAGTTTGGTATCCCGATCTATTGCTTGAACTGGATACTTGTTTGATTAATTGAAGCTCCGGGATCGCTTTCTCGCAGGGAGTTGAGGAAGAATCTCTAGGCTTTGCCTCAACTTGCTTGCTTAATAAAATGCTTTTCTGTACTCTTCTAATTGCTGCAAGATGGTGGCTTCATGAAGATGCTAGTCTTCGATAGGACTAGGTCTTCTCTCTATTCTGGCATTTATGCAGCCCAGTCCACATATACAGCCTTTCTTGATAATGTTGCATATGTAGTGTAGATCCTTGCTTGCCGAGTACTTCGGATGAGTACTCACGGTTGCTTTGCTACCTCTTTTTCCCCATACCCCTTTTGATGTTACCTCAGACAATGGGGCTCAGGAGCCAGATGATACCGCAGGAGCTTACTACCAGGAGGGCCCAGACGGCACGTACTACTGGATCGAGCCAGCCGACCAGGAGTAGGTTCGGAGGGTCCCAGGCAGGAGGCATGCGCCTTTCGCTCGTAGCTTTTGTTTTGCACCGCCTTCGTAAAGACTTATCTGTTTCTGTTTCATATCTGTACTTAGGTATCTAACGCTTCCGCTGATGATTGTTGACATCAAGCTTATGTATTCGAGCCCTCGAGGCTCTGGCTTTTAATATAATGCTTGTATGCCTTTATTTATGTTTTAGAGTTGTGTTGTGATTCCTTCAAGTGAGTCCTTAGGCTTGATCGTGTGCATTTGTGTGTATGATTAATGCATGATTAAGCCGGGGGCGTCACAGGTTGGTATCAGAGCCGACTGCCTGTGGGAATCCCCCTTCCAAACTCCTTGGCCGAAGTTGAGTCTAGTCATTGAAAAGGTTTTTACTAACATGGCTGTGCGGCTTACGGGCCCACGTCGCCATTGGGTGGTGTTAGGATCTTCTATTCCTCGACCTATACTCTGGGACTCTGATCTCTCTTCTATTCGGGTTTAAATGAATTTACTAACTCTGGCTCTAGGTTCTCGTAACTACTTCCTCCTGGAGAGCCCCTTATCACAGATGATTGCCTGCTGAACCAGAAGATTCCGAAGATACACTCTGATGTTCTCTCGAGACTTTGTGCCCGTTGTTTTTGCAATTCCCTATCACCGATATATCCCTATGGATAAATACATACACTCGCCGTCCATACCTTCATTCCAAGATGCTCTTGTTTTTACTAGATACCACGGAATATTTTCCAATATCTCGAGAATCCTTTGTGCCTACTGTTAGCTCTTTTCAGCATGAATACACCTGCAAATAATTCCTCACACTCATCAAGGATTCGTTCATCCCCAGCTGATCATGTGTTTCACAAAAGTCTTCGAAATACCACCCGATCTTTCGAAAATCCTCAGCAGCCTATTGCTCTTGAAATTCTTGCTTGCTTACATGGTTAATCCCATAAGTCTAGTAATCTTGTTGGCATCCTTTGTGTTTATCATTTTGAGTCCGTTGATTCGATATGTTTGTGAATGGTCACAATCATTAGTTGAAACTAAAATTCATCCTTCCGGCTCAGACATAATTTTAAACATGAGCTGGATCTCAACCAATCAACTCGCCATCGATGGTACCCCTAAGCCTACTCAACTTATCCATCCTTAATCAGAGCATTTGCTTCTGATCCCTTGAATTGGAAATCATAATTCCATTGCATTTGAGCCTTGAAGTAGTCAGTTGCTTCTATAATCCAATGCCTTCGCATTGTTTCTTCCTCTGGTTGTGTGCCGATGCTCACAACAGCTCCGCTATGGACCGTCAGATCCTTTGTTGGATTATTATTCGACTGTGTCCTTCATATTTAACCGCCTTGTGAATTCTTCCCTGATACATGATGCCTTTGGTAAATTGTATCCTCTCCTTTTGTCAAACATGCTCTGCTTTTGAGCTTGTGTTAATTACTCCTGAAGTTATGTTATATGTTCCCAAGATGCCCTATGGGATGAACATATACCTTCTCTAAAACCATATGAACCCGAAAGTTTACGCCAGTCATACCCTTCCGGTGTTTTACCAGATAATTTTCAACTCTACAACTTCTTCGAAGATGAGAAGTGAATGAAGGGTTAGGCATTGAAGAAGTGGGAGTCGACCTTGAACTTTGTGTTCATGCCCATGGACCCGATGTGGAACTTATCATTAAAGCTTCTCTTAAATTAATTATTCCCTTGGTATAAGTTCATCTTATATGTGGGATCTGTCCTTTTTCAATCGTGGTTCCGACCATGTTCTCCTTTAAATACCATTTCCCGTGCAAGTTTAAGCACTTGTCTTCTGCGGAGCAATACACCAGTCCAACCTCTACTTTGATCTGTCGTCGAGTATTACCCCCTGGTATCTCGAGATTATCACGGAACTGCATAACTTATTATGAGTTCTTCATCAAGTACTACATTCTCACTGGTTCCAATTTTTCACGGGCTATGAGTTATTAATCACTCAAAGACACCGATACCTGAATCGAGTCCGCACCGCGGTTAAACAACTCTTGGTAACCTTCATTACTTACGAGTTTGAACTCGATCACGTCATTCCTAGCCTGCTCGACTATATCATTATCATTCCAATTTTAATTGTGCTACCTGGTCCTTATTCCCGGGGCACAACTTTCGACGATGAGCTAAGCTTACGTCGATCTTCCTCGTCTTATCGTTCACCTCGAACACCAGGCTTGATGCCAAATTGGTGTCCTATCCATGGTTCCAATAATCTTTCGTTGCATCAGTCCTTTTTACTTGATGCAGTCGCTGTTCGATTGCTTCTTCGTGGAGCCTCTCGACAAAATTTGTCGTGATCATCATCAACATTTTGACTCCTTCCAGGGTATCAATTGATCATGATGTTAAGTGCCTTCCTCGTCCCTTGGTAATTTGAGTTACCATCGTGAACATCCCTACCTTCCTTTCATCACAAACTTCTTCATGTTATGGATGCAACTTGCTATCCAACTTGTATTATGTTCTACCTGGTAATAATACTAGCTTTTATGTCAAGGTTGTTGTGAGGATTGCTCCACCTCTTAATAATTCTTGGTATAGTGATACTTCTCATCATCACCATTCTTTCTTGATCCCCGTGTTGATTCTAACCGGGATACCAACAAGTGAACGGTGCTGTTTGGATTCTGTATTTCTAGCAACCCTATTACTTTGAAGTTAATGATCGACAGTTCATTCTTAGACTATCGGTTATTGGATCACCATTCTAACAATTGATCATGCTACCTAAGCACATATCTCGGGTGCACCATTCAACCCATGTTCGATTGTGTATGTTTTCCTCGAGCCTACATCGTTATATCATTTGATCTGATAAATGTTATCTCCTTGATTCACATAATTCTGGAAATCCATCTTCTTGGGAATCTCGATGAATGGTCGCTCAGTCCATCGACCACCTCCTCATCCTCTCCTTGGTTTAATGATGAACTCTTGTTTTGGAACTCGCTTCCATAGTTCATTTCCTGGGAATCTTACAATGTCACCTCGTCAATTTGTGTCGCACCTTTTCTTCTCAGGCATCCTGAGCCTGAGGTATCCCGACACTAATCAGATCTGAATCTCGGTCAGATATGATGGTTGGAACATATTTCCAAGAGTTATAACATTGGTCTTTATATGACCCAGTAAGGTGATGTCATGCCTAGCACACCTGGCCGGAGAACCTATTGTTATAGTTTCCTTTTTGGCAAGGTTAGCCATTCTTCCATGAGGAAATTGTAAGACTTATCCTATAAATTGTTCCTAATAGATCCTTTGTGTATCCAAAGTCTGACCTTTGCTTGACGACCAAGTCAATGCTATCTCGAAGCATGTCTGTGGTACTCCGATCTTCAATAAGAATGTCTGAAGCACAATGCTAAATTTTCTGTATCAATTATCCAAACACCATTGTCTGGGTAAACCTCATAATCCTTGCCCCTTTGTCTAAATGGCTACATACTTGGAGCCCTATCATTAATATCTTGCTCTGCCTTTCCTTGGGAAAGATACACTCTAATATTTGAGTATAAACACCTTTTCCTTTCCATTGGTCTGATTAATGTAATAATCACATTTTCCTTTCCATTGTTTTGGTTAACCTTTCTTGTGACCTACATGATATAAGCAGTAATATTTCCCTGCTTATGTAAACACCTCAGTGTACCATCCTGTCTAGTGTAACCCTAATACTATTGTCGATGACATTCCGGTAACCACCGATGGACGAGCACTTTGCCTTAGTGGTCCGCCTCGTTCAACAAGCAGGAAAATGGTTCTCTTCGTCCCTCGCCCTTGGTACCGATGTTGTCACCGACATAACCGACAGACTATCCTCTGACATACCCTGTTGTCGCGACCAGTAAGATGTCACCATCCTCCCTACTCTCGATCGACACTGTGACGACCCCGACTTAATCGTGCACTAATCATACATGCAAATGCACATGATCAAGCCTAAGGACTCACTTGAAGATATCACAACACAACTCTAAAACATAAATAAAGTCATACAAGCTTTATATTACAAGCCAGGGGCCTCGAGGGCGCGAATACATAAGCTCGCATACAAGCGTCAGCGGAAGCATCAGATATCTAAGTACATATATAAAAGAAAACAAAGATAAGCGTTAAGAAGGCGGGGCAAAAGAAACTCTACGATCGAAAAGGCGCAGGCCTCCTGCCTGGGACCCTCCGATCCTACTCCTGGTCGTCGGCAAGCTCGTAGTAGTATCCACCCTCGGGGTGGAAGTAGTAGTCATCAGCGGGGGCAGCTGACTCCGAGGCTCCGTCGTCTGGTTGCATCAAAAGGGAAAAGGGGGAAAGGAGGAAGCAAAGCAACCGTGAGTACTCATCTGAAGTACTCAACAAGCAAGGATCTACACTACATATGCATCATTATCAAAGGAAGACTGTATATGTGGACTAGGCTGCAGAAATGCCAGAATAGAGGGGAAAACCTAGTCCTGTCGAAGACTAGCATCTTCAGCATCTCCAGCGGTCTTGCAGCATTAGAAGAGTGTAGATTAGTATAGCATAAAGTAGTAGTAGTGTTATCAACCTCGCCCAGATATCCCCCCTCGACTCCCAGCGAGAAAGCAATCTCGGAGCCCTACTATCCATATCTCATCTCAAGTATCCAGTTCTAGTTGTATCGATCGGGATACAACTCCGAGTGTCCGTTACCGTGGACGCGGCTATCGATAGATGTTTTCTTCCCTGCAGGGGTGCACCAACTTACCCACCACGCTTGATTAACTCCGGCCGGACACACTTTGCTGGGTCATGCCCGGCCTCGGCCAAACGATACGCCACAGCCCGACCTAGGCTTAGAAGGAGGTCAGCACGCCGGACTAACCTATGCACCCAGGGGTCCTGGGCCATCGCCCCGGGCGCTCCTGCGCGTTGCAAGGGCGGCCGGCGAGCAGACCTAGCAGCGTCCAGTACAACGAAGGGTGCTTAACGCGGTCCAACCCGGCGCGCGTCGCATAGTCGCTGATGTTAAGGAAGCTTCGGCTGATGCGCATGACGCAGAGTACCCATATTATTCCCGCGTGATGGTTAGCGCTATTGGACCAGAGGCCCTCTCGGATCAAATATCCAAACAGTTAGTGAATTAGGAGTGCGCGATAACAAGCAGAGACTCACGATCGATGTGACCCCGTCGCCCCGTCTCGAGGACTTGCGGCAAGGGCTAAGAATGCCCGGCCACGCCTCGTATTTATCTCGCGGGTACTCTCTCTGGTCACCTGACTACACATCAATCGCATCACATGCTCGCGCGGGTACCCCTCAGGGCCGACCCGACTTTATCATGGTTCATGGTAAAGTCATAGTATCCGTGTGTCCAGAACACCAAGGGGGAACCCTGAGGAATCACCCTCGATGGAATTCCACCTGATGTAATCGTCAAGGTGAACTAAGGAGGAATCACCCTCAACGTCCACTCTTGAGGAGTTGCATGACAACGTCGTTACCGGGAGTGGAGAAAGAGGAATCACCCTCGATGACCACAACCGATGAACTAACCTACAAGGTTAACATCAGAAGTGCTGACGAGGTATCACCCTCGGCACTCGATAGTAACCCGGTGGTATCGTACAACTAGGGGGGGTGATGTGCGGTGCCGGGGCCTGGTCTTCAATCCCGCTGATCGGGTCTTCTGATAATCCAGCGGGGCAGTTGGGTCAAAATGGGGTCTCTGACGGGTCTCTAACCAGCCTATGCTAAACAGTTTAGGAAAGCAGGTAATTTTCAATAGCAGGTTATAAAATCAGGCTATGCATCAGAATAGGTAAAGCAGTAGCAGCAGCAATTTCTAATGCAAGCATAAGAGAGAAGAGAATAGGCGATATCGGAATGTTCAAAGGGAGGGTGCTTGCCTGGAAGCTCTGTGGCAAGGGTCTGATCATCAACTGTGTAGTCGTACTCCGGAGCTGCATCGGCCTCGGGGACTATGTCGGTGTCGGGGTCTAACGAGAGAGAAGAGGGGGAGGAAACGGATAAATACACAACAAACATATGCAACACTGAGCATGCTATGCTATGGTGCAGTGCAGGGTTGCCTAAAGACATATCTAAATCATTTTAATTATTTTAGGATTAAACTTGGATTTATTAACCGATGTATATGCACTATTCATCTGTCAAAAATAGACTAAAAGTTGCGGGTTCACCTCCATAGAGGGTCCCAACATGGAAACAGATGGCACGGTTGGATTCGTCTCGTTGTTCTGAGTAACTTTCATGTATAAAGTTTTTTAATCTGAGCTACGGTTTATTTTCTACAAATTTTCTAAATTTTAAAGATTTTTTGGAATTATTTTAATTAATTAATTCGCATTATCCAGAACAGTGTTTGGTGACATCAGCATGATGTATGTGTGATGTCAGCAGTCAACAGTGGCGGTTGACCAGGTCAAATCTGACCAGTGGGACCCACATGTCATACTCAGGGGCTAACAGAGTTTAGATTTAAACTAAGTTAGTTAATTAGGTGTCTGGGCCCACCTGTCAGTGTCAGATTAGGTTAATTAAGTTAGTTAAATTAGTTATGTTAATTAGGGGGGCGGTGGGCCCCATTGTCAGCGGCTGGGCCGGCCCAGTCAGCACCGTTGACCAGGTCAACTGGTCAACTGGGGCCAGGTGGCCCTCTGGCCAGTGGCCCAGGGCGTGGGCCAGGCCAGCCACGTCGGCGTGGCACCGGAGAGAGCTCCGGCGAGCCTCTCCCGCGGCGGAGCGCGCCGGAGTTGGCCGGAATACTAGCACAGGGCTCCATTCGCCGCGCGGCTTACGTCATTCGAACGGGCGGAGCGAGGCGCATCCATTCATGGCAGTCTCTCAAGTAGTGGTGGCCAGAGTCGAGCGCGGTGACGACGGCGGCGGCGCCGGTGTTCGGGACTACACCGAAACGGTGAAACACGACGCGAGCGAACAAGATGAGCAGCGGGGCAGCAGCTACGGGCTTCTTGAGCGTGCTAGGGCGGACGGTCGAGGCCGTAGTGGCTCGGGAGCGCGATGCTCGCAGCCACGGTGGCGGCTGGAGTACGGAAACGCGGCGGGGCGACTACGGCAACACAAAGGTCTAGAGGAGACAGGAGGGGGTAGCGGTGCTCACGTAGGGGCACACGGTGGCCGGCGCGAAGTTTAGTAGCTGCAGAGGAGGGAGATCGACAGCGGCGAGGTTTCGGTGGCCGCGGTTGTTGACGGAGACGAGGAGGTCACTGCGCTGCTCCCCGAGTCGATGCAGAGCTCCAGCTCGATGAAGACGAGGGCCCCGGAGTACGAGGACACGAAGGAGAGGTCGGAGGGGCTCGGTGGCCGCGTCTGCGAGCGGCGAACGGTGACGAGCCCGCTCAGATGGGCTCGGGCAGAGGGGAAGGAGGAGCGAGGGAGGCGAGGGAGGAGCCAGGGGGGTCGCGGGAGATGCTCTTATCCTCCACGGCGAGCGGAGGCGGGCGGTGTCGAGCAGGCGAGCAGGGGGGCCGGGGCGCGCGCGTGCAGGCGTGTTGTGGCATCGACAGTGGCGCGGGGTGAGCAGTGCGAGGTGGGAGACGGCGCTGGGTGGGCTGGGCCGGTGCTGTAGCCACTTAGGCCCAGGTACAGTGGGCCTTTGCCCCATTTCTTCTTTTTTCTATTTTCTGTTTTGTTTTCTATTTTGTTTTCTATTTTGTTTTCTGTTTTGCAAATTGTTTAGCCACTAAACTACTTTTACAAAATAAGTGACCTAGCTCATAAATTGCAGTGCATTAGTACCTATCACCAAAAACTAGTTTGGGTAAAATATAATTTCATATTTAACTTAGATTTAATAAAAGGTTATTAAATGTTGCTGTTTGCCACTGTTTGAGGTTGTTACGGTCACTTAACCAAGCCCATTGATGTTGGTTACAATTTTATAGTTGCCTCTGAATTATTTGCTATTTAATGAACATTTTAGTTTCCAATTTGGAACAACTTTTATTGCCACTTTAAATTAATTTGAAGCTTGAATTAGGAGTTTGAAATGCAATATGATGCAAATGATGACTAGGCACTGTTAAACTTGCTGACATGGCATTAACTCAGGGTGATCACTGTGGTTAATTACATGGGGTGTTACAACTCTCCTCCTCTAACAAGAATTCTCGTCCCGAGAATTAAGAAGAAGATTGAAAGAAAGCGGGGTATTCTTCGCGAAGACGATCCTCGCGTTCCCAAGTGGCTTCATCTTCAGTATGATTTGACCACTGCACTTTGAGGAACTTGGTCGTCTTCTGACGGGTTCGACGTTCAGATTCATCGAGGATGCGGATCGGATGCTCCTTATAAGAAAGATCATCATGCAATTCGAGCATCTCGTGATCCACTGCGCGGTGCGGAGATTCCTTGAAGCAACGACGAAGTTGCGACACATGGAAGACGTCGTGGATATGAGAGAATTGCGGCGACAACTCCAATTTATATGCCACCTGACCACGTCTTGCAACAATGCGGAAAGGACCAATGTAGCGTGGAGCTAACTTGCCCTTGATGCCGAAGCGGCGAGTGCCCTTCATAGGAGTGACACGAAGATAAGCTTGATCACCAGGTTGATAAGTCAAACCCCATCGTTTGCGATCATAGTTGCTCTCCTAGCGGTCCTGAGCTGCCTTGAGATTTTCTCGGACAATACGGACTTGTTCTTCAGCGTGTTGAATAATATACGGTCCCACGAGCGGTCGTTCCCCAGTTTCTGACCAATTCAGAGGGTTCGACACTTACGTCCATAGAGTACTTCGAAGGGGGCCATTTTCAAGCTGGCTTGATAGCTGTAGTTATAAGAGAACTCGGCATACGGGAGAGATTCTTCCCATTTCTTGCTGAAGGATATAACACAGGCTCGAAGCATGTCTTCCAGCACTTGATTAACTCACTCGACTTGGCCTTGGGATTGAGGGTGATAAGCTGAACTCCAGGTAATACGAGTTCCCATAGCTTCTTGGAAACTTTCCCAGAACTTTGAGCTGAAAAGACCGCCATGGTCCAAACTAATCTCTTTCGGAATACCGAGGAGTGAAATAATTCTGGAGATATACAACTCTGCTAACTAACTAGCAGTGATAGTCTCCTTGACAGGCAGAAAGTGTGCAACCTTAGAGAGTTGGTCGACGATGACAAGAATAACATCGTGACCCTTATGTGACCTGGGAAGGCCAGTAATGAAATCCATTTGCATTTTATCCCATTTCCATAAAGGAATAGGGAGCGGTTGCAGAATTCCAGCAGGCTTCTGATGTTCTGCTTTAACGCGACGGCAAACATCACATTCAGCAACATAGCAAGCAATATCCTGCTTCATTTTAGACCACCAGTACCTTTGACGGAGATCACGATACATCTTGGTACTACCCGGATGAATAGACAGTGGTGTATCATGTGCCTCCTTCATGACCTTGTCAGTCATAAGCTCGAAGCGAGGTACCACAATGCGGTCTCTGAAATACAAGGTTCCGTCTTCAGACAGCGAGAAATCCCTGTACTTCTCAAGGTGAAGTTCTTTCTTCATCAGATCAATTTCAGCATCTTTAGCTTGTGCATTCTTAACAGCTTTCTCAAGATCTAGCTTTACCACAAGGTTATTAAGAGAACCCTGTGGAACAATACGCAGATTCAGCTTGCGCAGTTCTTCATAAAGACGAGGCTGAGCTCGCCTAACCATGAGGTTGTTGCAATAGGACTTGCGGCTTAAGGCATCAGCCATCACATTAGCCTTGCCAGGGGTATAAGAAATACCACAGTCATAGTCCATAATTGTTTCCAACCATCGCTGTTGACGGAGATTAAGTTCCGGTTGAGTAAACAAATACTTCAAGCTAGGATGATCAGTATATATCTCACACCGGTTACCCAGAAGGTAATGTCGCCACTGCTTCAGTGCATAAATCATAGCAGCAAGTTCAAGATCATGCACTGGATAGTTTTCTTCATCTGGACGCAATTGACGCGAAGCATACGCAATTACTCTTCGGTCTTGCATTAGGACACAGCCTAATCCTTGACAAGAGGCATCGCAATATATCATAAAGTCTTTGCAAGAATCCGGAGGAGCAAGCACTGGAGCAGAAGTTAGCTTGTCCTTGAGAGTCTGGAAGCTTTCCTGACATTTGTCTGTCCACTCAAACTTAACGCCTTTGTGGATCAGATTAGTTAGGGGCTTGGCAATCTTGGAAAAGTTCTCGACGAATCGATGGGAATAACTTGCAAGACCGAGAAAACTTCTCACTTGCTTGACGTTCTTCGGAGGAGTCCAGTCAAGAATAGCATGAACCTATTCCGGGTTAACAGCAATTCCATCCTTGGAAATCACATGTCCAAGGTAGGTTACTTCAGAAAGCCAGAACTCGCATTTGGAATACTTGGCATAGAGTTGGTGTTCTCGGAGCCTTTCCAGTACAAGTCGAAGGTGTTCAGCATGTTCTTCCTTATTTTTTGAATAAACCAGGATATCATCTAGATATACCATGACGAACTTGTCGAGGTAATCGATGAAGATATAATTCATCAGACGGGAGAATGTGGCGGGAGCATTTGTTAAGCCAAATGACATGACAGTGTACTCATAGGAGCCATAGCAAGTAACAAATGCAGTCTTGGGAATATCCTCTTCGCAGACATGGATCTGGTGATAACCCAACCTCAAGTCAAGTTTAGAAAACACTAATGACACAGGAAGTTGATTGTACAAGTCATTGATCCGGGGAAGCGGGTATTTGTTCTGGATTGTGGCTTGGTTAATGGGCCGATAATCCTGAACCAATCGGTTAGTTCCATCCTTCTTCTTAACGAAGAGTGAAGGTGCTCCCCAAGCAGAGGAACTGGGGCGGATGAAACCCTTCTTAAGTGACTTGTCGATTTCTTCCTTAAGCTCGAGAAGGTGGTGAGGAGGCATCTTATAAGGACGTTTCGCAATAGGGGTAGTGCCAGGCTTCAAGTCGATGACAAACTCGACAACTCTAGCAGGGGGTATTCCTGGATGTTCTTCTGGAAAAACATCCTGGAAGTCACGGACGACTGGAATGTTTTTTATCCCCTCAAGCGGAGAAGCTTTTAACGCATTCAAGGCATAAATCTGAGCCTCGACGTTCTGAGTGATATGAGCATGATAATTCACTAACCCAGCTGTTGGGTGCATGAGATGTACAACTTTAGTGGTGCAATTGATTGTGGCGTAGTGAGCCTTCAACCAATCCATTCCCAGAATAAGATCAATTTTGGAAGTACTCAGGATAATGGGGAAGGCCTGAAAATTCCTCCCTTCAATCACAACAGTGACTTCGGGGCTGAATAGGGAGGCTCGGCACTGACCCGCGGGAGTGTTTACCGCTAGTGGTTGTTGCAAATTTTCATATTTAATGCCATGCACGAATGCGAATTCTTCAGTCATGAATGAATGCGATGCTCCTGAATCAAATAAAACAGATGCAGGTACTGAATTAACAAGGAGTGTACCCATCACAGTTTCTGGTTGATCTTGAGCTTCAGCCATGTTGACGTGATAAGCCTGCCCACGACCATAAGAAGGCCTGGCATTGTTGTTGCGGGCATTAGGAGGCGGAGCCAGTTGCTTCTGATTCTGATAGTAGTTCCTGGCAAGGTGACCTGGTTTGCCACACTTGTAGTAGAGCCCACTGTCTGGACGGATTGCAGGAGCTCGGGGTGGTGCAGCTCGAAGAAGCTGCCTCTGTGGTGGAGGAGGCAGACAAGGTGCAGCATGGTACGGCCTTGGTGCAGGTGCAGTTGATCGGTACATGCTGTGAGGAATCCAGATACGGCGCTTCTGTGAAGACGAGCCTGAAGATGAGCCAACATCACGATAGCGTTTCTGTGACTCCTTGTGCTTGATCTGAGTAGTTTCAACCAGAATAGCCTTGTTCACAAGGGTAGCAAAGTCGGTGAAGTCTTGAGCAGCAAGTGCAAGCTCGATGTCTGGGTGGAGTCCACTACGGAACTTCTCTTGTCTACGAGCATCCGTGGCGATGTCTTCTTCAGCATAGCGGGATAGGTCAAGGAATTCCTGCTGATAGGCTTCGACAGTCTTGTTGCCCTGAGTGAGGTTGCGGAACTGGGTTCTCATCCGGTCCATGATTCCCTGAGGAATATATCGGGCACGAAAAGCAGCCTGGAACTCAGGCCAAGTAATGACTGTTCCTGCAGGTAGTGTACGCTTGTGTGTGTCCCACCATTGAGCAGCGGGGCCCTTTAAGAAAAAGGACGCGAATGTGACAAAGTTGGCAAGGGAGACGTTTGCAGACTCCATCTCGTGAGTGATATCGCGAATCCAGTCATCAGCATCCAGTGGCTTATCCGAGTTGCGGAACTGTGTGGGGTTAAGACGCACAAATTCTGATAGTGTTATTGCAGCAGGGTCCTGGTTCTGGTTGTTCTGATGCGGGAACTGAGCCATAATCCCAGTCATGAACTGATGGTTGAGCTCGAATTGTTGCATCATAGCTGCCATATAATCTGGCGGTGGTGGTTGTTTAGGGGCACTACCACGACCACGACCTCCTGGTCTAACCATCCTGCTAAGTTTCAATAGGGGTAGTTTAGTAAGAGCAATTGCAAGGGTTTAGCGACAAGCATGATGCAACACGACAATAATTAAGCAGTGTAATAGATACTTAACAGTAGTCAATTAAGACGTACAGATCCATACACTGAGTTGGGTTCATGCGGACAGCATAACGACGCAAATTTAAAAGCTAGACATGCTAGGCGGCACGCAGGCACGTGGTAAGGAAGTACACAACGAGACATAGCAAAGGCTACATCAACGTCGGAGAAAACTGATGGAGCGAGGATTCTGCAAGTGACAACATAGGGTGCCCTCGATAAAAGGATCCTGTAAGCAGAACCTGGCCCACAATCTTGACGAAAGGGGGGGAAATTTCAGAACTCCGGGTGGATGTGATCACGAGAACCTAATGTTGGAGTTAGTAAAATTTTAACCCGAAAGGAAGAGAGATCAGAGTCCCAGAGTAAAGACGAGGAATAAAAGATCCTAATACCACCCAATTGGCAACGTGGGCCCGTAAGCCACACAGCCAAGTTAGTAAAACAGTTTTGGACCACTAGACTCAACTTCGGCCAAGGAGTTGGAACAGGGGGGATCCTATAGGCAGTCGGCTCTGATACCAACCTGTGACGACCCCGGCTTAATCATGCACTAATCATACACGCAAATGCACATGATCAAGCCTAAGGACTCACTTGAAGATATCACAACACAACTCTAAAACATAAATAAAGTCATACAAGCTTTATATTACAAGCCAGGGGCCTCGAGGGCTCAAATACATAAGCTCGCATAGAAGCTGTGACGACCCCGGCTTAATCATGCACTAATCATACACGCAAATGCACACGATCAAGCCTAAGGACTCACTTGAAGATATCATAACACAACTCTAAAACATAAATAAAGTCATACAAGCTTTATATTACAAGCCAGTGCCTCGAGGGCTCGAATACATAGCTCGATGGCATACAAGTGTCAGCGGAAGCATCAGATATCTGCGTACAGATATTACAGAGAAACAGATAGGCCTTTAGAAAGGCAGGCAAAATAAAATACTAAGATCGAAAGGCGTAGGCCTCCTACCTAGGACCCTCCGAATCCTACTCCTGGTCGGCTGTCGGCTCCTCATAGTAGTACTCGCCGGGAGGGTAGAAGTTGTAGCCGTAGTCGTCGACGGGGGCAGCTATCTCAGGGGCTCTGTCATCTGGCGGCGACAATTGGATATGGGGAGAAAAAGAAAGAAAAGCAAATGTGAGTACTCATCCGAAGTACTCAGCAAGCAAGGATCTACACTACATATGCAACATTTTCAAAGGAAGGCTGTATATGTGAACTGGGCTGCAGAAATGCCAGAATAGAGAGGAAGGCCTAGTCCTATCGAAGACTAGCATCTTCAAGCCTCTTCATCGGTCTTGCAGCATTAGAAGAGTGCAGGTTAACATAATGTAAAGTAGTAGTAATGTCATCAACCTCGCCCAGAGATCCTTCCTCGACTCCCTGCGAGAAAGCAATCCCAGAACCATACTATTCATTTCATCTCAAGTCACCAGTTCTAGTTGTACCGATCGGGATACAACTCCAAGTGTCTGTTACCGTAGGACAGGCTATCGATAGATTAGTTCTTCCCTGCAGGGGTGCACCAACTTACCCACCACGCTCGCTTAACTCCGGCCGGACACACTTTTCTGAGTCATGCCCGGCCTCGGCCAAACGATACGCCGCAACCCGACCTAGGCTTAAAAGAGAGGTCAGCACGCCGGACTAAACCTATGCCCCCAGGGGTCTTGGGCCATCGCCCCGGGAACTCCTGCACGTTACGGGGCCACCGAGAGCAGACCTAGCAACCCCTTATACAAGCGCGGTTGCGTTCCCAGTCCAACTCGGCGTGTGCCGCTCCTTACTGACGTCAAATAAGCTTCGGCTGATGTATACGACGCAGAACGCCCATACTATGCCCACGTGATGGTTAGTGCTATCAGGCCAGAGGCCCCTCGGATCAAATATCCAAACCGTTAGTGTGTTGGTAGTGCGGTAACGAGCAGAGACTCATGAAAGATGTGACCCCGTCACCCCATCTCGAGGACTTGCGGCAAGGGCTAAGAATGCCCGGCCACGCCTCGTATTCATTACTCAGGCACCATCCAGGTCCACCCGACTCCACATTTCTCGCAATTAAGATCGCTCGGGTACCCCTCAGGGCCGACCAGTCTTTATCCAGAATAAGCAGTGTCAACAGTAATGTAAGGGCATCCATGTGGCTAACATATCAAGAAGGAATCCGAGGCATCACCCTCGTTGGATTCCCACCTGACGTAAACATCAAGGTGAACGAAGGAGGAATCACCCTCGAGGTCCACACTTGAGCAGTTGCTCGACGATGTCGTTATCGGGGGTGGTGTAGGAGGAATCACCCTCGCTGACCACGACCGATTAACTAACCTACAAGGTTATCATCAGAAGTGCTGACGAGGTATCACCCTCGGCACTCGATAGTAACCTAGTAGTGTCGAACAACTAAGGGGGAGTGATGTGCGGTGCCGGGGCCTGGTCTTCGATCCCGTTGATCGGGTCTTCTGATGATCCAGCGGGGTAGTCGGGATACAGTGGGGTCTCTGATGGGTCTCTACCCAACCTATACTAAACAGTTTAGGATAATCAGGTAGGTAACAATAGCAGGTTACAATAAACAGGCTATGCAGCAGAAATAGGCACTACTAGAAAAAGGCTTATCCCCAATATCTCTACTAGTGGCGCACCATGATGGTGGTGCGCCACTGCTATATAGCAGTGGCGCACCAGAATCAGGTGCGCCATTGCTATGTTTTTACTAATGGCGCACCACATGAGCAGTGCACCATTGCTATTTTTTTTGGGTCCATCCCCCCCGCCACCAGACATAGCTATGGCGCACCACACCTAGGTGCGCCACTGCTATGCTACATAGTAGTGGCGCACCTAGGTGTGGTGCGCCATAGCTATGTCTGGTGGGGGTGTGCCTGCGTGTGTGTGTGTGACGTTAGTAATGGCGCACCCTCCCTGGTGCGCCATTGCTAGGGTTAGCAATGGCGCACCAGGGAGGGTGCGCCATTACTAACGTCTCACACACACAAACACTCACCCGCCCCCCACACGCCCCCCCCCCATTTTCCCCCCCCCCCCCCCCCCCCCCTGCGCGCTCACCTTTTAGGTTTTTAAAAAAATAAAAGAAAATGATAAAAGATTCAAAAAAAATTCGAAAAAATAGATGCCCATGTGTTATGTGTTCTAGTTGTTAGGAAAATTAACAAACATGAATTTTGAATTTTTTTGCAAAAGGCCGCCGTGTTTCGGTAAAATGGCCGTAACTTTTGCATACGACCTCCGATGAAAAAGTTTTTTATATGAAAAATCATCTACTCGAAAAGTTACATCCAAATTCAACGGCTATGCCGGTCATCGATTTTCTAGAATCCTCAAAAACCTAACAGAAAAAAAGTTACGATGCTTTTAAGATCTGGAGGCACAAAAATTAGAAAAAAATGCAAAAAATAAATAAATTAGCAATGGCGCACTAGTGCATGGTGTGCCACTGCTATTTTCCCGCCTTCAAAATTCAAAAAAATACAAAAATAAAAAACAAGTTAGCAATGGCGCACCTTATGAATAATGCGCCACTACTATTGTCCCGCTTTCACAATTCAAAAAAATTCGAAAAAAAAAATTAGCATTGGCGCATCAGTGAATAGTGCGCCACTACTATTTTCCTGCCTTCACAATTCAAAAAAATAGCAATGGCGCACCAGTGCATGGTGCGCCACTGCGAAGTTGGGACAGAAGTTTAAAAGGGCCGGCCAGCCACTTACCCCTTCATTCTTCTCCTCCACTCCATCTCCTCCTCTCCTCCACTCCATCTCCTCCTCTCCGGCGACCTCCTCCTCCTCAAGGTGCTCCTCCTCCGGTGACCTCCTCCTCACGGTGCTCCTCCTCCGGCGACCTCCTCCTCCCTCCTCTCCTCCTATCCTTTTTCTCCTACTTCCTCTCCTTCTCCTTTCCCTCCCTCCTCCTCCCGGCGACCTCCTCTCCCTCTCTCCTGATCCTCACGGTCTCTCCACCCTCCTCTCCTCCTCACGGTCTCTCCTCCCTCCTCCTCTACTTCTGGCCACATGTGGAGCTCCCCCGGCACAAAGAACGTACCAGATCCAGGTCGAGAACGAAATTTGAAAAAAATTCAAGCAAAAAAAGAGCAAAAAAAACAAGCCAAAAAATGAGCCAGATCTAGATCCAGATCCAAATTCAAAATTCAAAAATAGCAATGGCGCACGATGGGGGTTAGATGGTGCGCCACTCCTATTTTCCCGCCTTCAAAATTCAAAAAAAAAATCAAAAAATTTCAAAAAAAAAAAAGTTACCAATGGCGCACCTGTAGCAATAGTAAGGGCGCACTACAAGGTGCGCCACTATTACCTGCAATACTAATGGCGCACTAGAGGTGCGCCACTGTTACCTGCAATACTAATGGCGCACCAGAGGTGCGCCATTAGTATTTGTTACTAGTGGCGTGGTAATAGTGGCGCACCTATAGTGCACCATTAATGGCAAAAATAGGTGCGCCACTAACAGTCCTTTTTCTAGTAGTGAGGACAACAGCAGCAGCAGTAACTTCTAACGCAAGCATAAGAGGGAAGAGAGTGGGCGATATCGGAATGCTCAAAAGGGGGGTGCTTGCCTGGAAGCTCGGCGGCAAGGGTCTGATCGTCAGGAGCGTAGTCGATCTCCAGAGCTGCGTCGGTCTCGGGAGCTACGTCGACGTCGGGGTCTACCGAGAGAGAAGAGGGGGAAAAACATATAAATGCACAGCAAACAATGCAATACAGGGCATGTTATGCAAGGATGCAGTGCAGGGTTGCCTACAGATGCACCTAAGTCATTTTAGTTATTTTAGGATTAACGCGGGATTTATTATCCGGTGATTATGCACTATTCATATACCGGATATGGTTGGAAAGTTATGGGTTCTCCTACGTAGGGGGTTCCGTCATTGAAACAGATGACACGATCAAATTCGTCTCGTCGTTCTGCGCAACTTTCATGTACAATGTTTTTCGATCTGAGTTACGGTTTATTTATTATGATTTTTCAAAGTTTTAAACAATATTCTGAATTTCTTTAATTTGTCAGAAATACTAAACTGTATTATGACATCAGCATGATGTCACTACTATGTCAGTGAGTCAAACTGCCTGGTCCAGGTCAAACCTGACCTGCGGGACCCACCTGTCATAGACAGAGGGTTAACTAATTAACTAACAGGGTTATTTAACTAGGTGGGGCCCCATGTCAGTGTTAGTACTAATTAACAGCATCTTAATTAATCACAATTAGCTGCTAATTAAGTGTCTGACGTGGGGGACCCATTGGTCAGCGTCAGGGGTAAACAGTGCCCCACGTTGACCAGAGTCAACGTGGTCAAACATGCGATGGGGCCCACTGGCAGTGTCTCAGGGTGGACCCCACGACTTGCCACGTCGGAGGGGCGGCCGGAATCGCGCCGGCGAGCGCTCCGCGGCGGCTGGCTCACCGGAGAGGCTCAGAATTTCGCCACAGCACACCAAATCGCGCGATTCCACTTGCATTTGGAAGCTGGCGCTCGCGCGCGTCGTGTGATGCTAAAGGTTTCGCCGGAGGTGACCTAAATTGGCGGCGGCGTCGACCGCGGCGGACGCCGGAGTTCTGGTGCTGGCGGCTACGGCGACATGGGGCAAATCAAGTAACGCGGGGAGCGGCGTTAGGCGCCTACGAGCTCCAGGAGCTCGACTACGAGCTCGGACGCGAGTTCGGACTACGGTGGTCACGGCGGCGAGCTCGTCTACGACAACAGGCACGGTCATGACGGGGCCAACGGCTGCGAGCGCGGAGATGAACAGGGGAGTGAGGGAAGAAGAAGAGGAGCTCACAGCGAGGTCGCGCAGTAGCTCAGCGTGCTTGGGGAGGGCCGGACGGCGGCGAATCAACGGTGGCGACCTTCGGTGCCCGAGGTTGAAGAAGATGGGCGGGGCATCACTGCGGTGCGACTCCGGTCGAGCAGAAAGGCTCAGACGACGTGGTCGAAGTCGGCGCAGCTACGGCACGTCCTCCCGGGCGCCGGGGAAGCTGGTGGCCATGGCAACCATGGTGGCGCGGCGATGGGAGCGTACGGGAGAGGGGGAGAGAGTTCGGGCGAGCGAGAGAGAGGGGAAAGGAGTGGATAGGAGCGAGGGGGATGGCCGCGGCGTCGTTCTTATCCCCTCGAGGCCGCTGTAGCGCCGCGGTGTCGACGTCTCGCCGGTGCGCGCCGGTGCGGCCACAGGCGCGGCGACAGCGAGAGAGAGAGAGAAGAGAGGAGGGAGAAAGGCCGGTTGGGCTGGGCCGCACTGTAGCCCATAGGCTTAAGTGCACAGTTCGTCTTGGCCTTCTCCATTTTCTATTTTCTGTATTCAGTTTTGTTTCTGTTTTGCAATTTTAGTTAGGCCACCATTTAAGTTTTGTAAAATAGGTGACCTAGCCAATCAAATACAGGGCAATATCTAGTACTACCACAAAATGTTTTGGGCACTTTTGGAATCTATTTGAATTTTTTCAAAAATGAAACGGCATTTTAAATTGCTATTTTGGCTCTGTTTCTAGCTGTTTGAGTCACTTAGCCAATTCAGTAAATGTTGGTTGTAATTTTAGAGTTGTCTCTGGATTATTTGCTATTTAATGAACATTTTTCCAACAGAGTTTGAGCAACTTCATATTTCACTTTTGAATTTGAGCTGATTTTCATAATAGAGTTTGAATTGAATACTTAACCAAGGTGATTAGGCACTGCAAATGGAGATGACTTGGCATACTTAGCAGAGTGTCACAGTGGCTATTACACAGGGGTGTTACACAAGCGTCAGCGGAAGCATCAGATATCTGAGTACAGATATAAAAGAAAATACAGATAAGCCATAAGAAGGCGGGGCAAAAGAAACTCTACGATCGAAAAGGCGCAGGCCTCCTGCCTGGGACCCTCCGATCCTACTCCTGGTCGTCGGCAAGCTCGTAGTAGTATCCACCCTCGGGGTGGTAGTAGTAGTCATCGGCAGGGGCAGCTGACTCCGAGGCTCCGTCGTTTGGTTGCATCAAAAGGGAAAAGGGGGAAAGGATGTAACACCCCATGTCATTAGCCGCAGTAATCACTTTTGATATTGACAAGTCAGCATGATTAATAGTGCATAATCATCATTTGCATCATATTGCATTTCAACTCCTAACTCAAAATTCAAATTAAATTAAAGTGGAAAATAAAAGTTGTTCAAAACAGAAACTAAAATGTCATTAGATGACAAATATTCTAGAGACAATGCTAAAATTGTAACCAACATTTAATAAATTAATTAAGTAACTCTAACAGTGCCAAAACAGCAATATTTAATGCCATTTAGTTTTATAAAATTGCAAATGAAATGATATGAACTCAAAACCATTTTATGGCATTAGTAGATGATGCACTGGAGTTTTGTGACTAGTTCACATATTTTACAAAACTAAATATGAGAAAAGAAATAAGAAAAAAAGGAAATAAAACAAAATACAAAAATAAAAAGAAAACAGAACCCCCCTGGCCCAACTGGGCCATAGCCCAGTCGGCCGGCCCACCTAAATGGCCTATATGACCTCCCCTGTTTTCCCCGAAACCCTAGCTACCCACCCCGCTCCCCATTCCCCCCCCCCTTTTCCCAGATCCAGATCGGGGCGCGCCCGGCGCTCGACCTCGCCGCCCCGTCGTCGCCAGACCACGCCACCGCCTCCCCGTCTCCTTCAACGCCATCGTCCCCGTCCTCCGCCCCGACCACGGCTGCCCAGACCCTGTGCCCCACGGTGAGGCCACCGGCCTCCGTGGCCCGACCCTCTCCTCTCGGTCACCGCCGCCTTCGCTCGCGCTCGCCGCGGCCTCCCTCTTCCCCGCACCCCTTGCTGCCGCTCGAGCCGCCCTGCAGGCGCACACGCTCGCCGCGCGCTGCTTCACCCGCGCCCCTCCCGCTGCACGCTCGCCGACCCGCCACACTCGCCCGCGGCCACGTTCGTGCTCGCCTTGCCCTGGCCGTGCCTGGTTCGCGCCCGCGGCTCCCCGTGCACGCCCTCGCCGCGTGCCCTGCCTGCTCGCTCGCCTGGACCACCTCCTAGCCGCTGCTGCTTCTCTGCCGCTCGCGCACGACGCCGCTCGCGGCCACCTCGCCGCACCCGCTCGGCCCTGTCGTCCCTTGCCGCGGCCTCGCCCGCGCCCGCCGCGTCCGGCGCCGGCGCCGGCGCCTCGCTGCGCCCACACGCGCGTGCCTCGTTCGGGCGGCTGACGCCCACGCGCTCGCGCGCCCGCTGTGGCCACATGGGCCACTGACGGCCGGCCCCCACCCCCCTGTGCCACTGACCGAACGGGTCCAGCCCACAGAACGATTTAAAAAAAAAAGAAAAAAGAAAAAGAAATTAGTAAAAATAATTAATAATTAATTAATTTAATTAATCATGTTTACTTAATCTAATTAACTAGTTAGTTTATTTAACAGTAATTAGATTAGTTAAACCCTAATTAACCTAAACAGAGTATGACAGGTGGGACCCACACGTCAGTTTGACCCAGTCAACGCCCTGTTGACTACTGACATCATGTTGACGTCATGAAGATGTCAGCCTACAGTATTCTGGATAATGTTGATTTAAAATGATTAAATAAATTTTAGAAAATAATTAAAACTTTAGAAAATCATATAAAATAGTCCGTAACTCCGATGAAAATAATTTATATATGAAAGTTGCTCAAAATTTCGATACGAGTCTGAATACGCCCTTCGTATTCCTGTCAGATGCCCCTAGCTAGATGAACCTGAAACTTTTAGACCGGTTTCAGTAAATGAATTGTGCCCAACTTTAATTAAATAAATCTGGATAAATTTCTAAATTAACTAAATCATTTAGTTAGGCAATAGAACACCCCGGCATATCATTTAGACATGTCATACATATTGTTTGCATTTTGCCGTGAATTTATTGTTTCTCTCCCCCTCCTTCTCCCTCAATAGACGCCGAGACCGACGACGTTGCAGCCGGGTACGACTACGCTACAGACGAGCAGCCTGTTGACGATCCCTCTCTCCTGCCAGAGCAACCAGGCAAGCCCCCCCCCCCCAGCATCCAGATATCGCCCATTCCATTTCTCCTGCTTGCATTAGATTTTGCTTCTGTTACTGTTTGTACCTATTCTGATGCATAGCCTGCTTTTGTAACTTGTTTATTGCTACCTTACCTGCCTATGTTAAACTGCTTAGTATAGGTTGGTAGTGAACCATCAGTGACCCCACCACCTTATCCTTGGTGCCCCTGCTTGATCATCGACGAATCGATCAATGTGATCGTCGACCAGAGGCCGACACATCACTTCACCCCCTTCGTTGTACGACTCTGCATAGTTATTATCGAGTGCCGAGGGTGATACCTCGTAACGCACTCCTGATGAATACTCTGCAGTGTAGTTGTTCGGTCATGGTCATCGAGGGTGATTCCTCCTTCTCCACTTCCGATACGACTCTGTCGTGCAACCCCTCAGTGTGAACCTCGAGGGTGATGCCTCATACGTTCACCCTGATAATTTCATCGAGTGGAATCCACCGAGGGTGATTCCTCGTGGTTTCCCCCACGATTTTATGACCACACGGTTACTTTGACCTTTGTTACAGGCGGGTCGACCCTGATGGGTGCCCGCAGGGGATCTATGATGTCGGGTGTGCCGGAAGGGCACTCGAGTGTGATATTGTGGCGGAGCTTCAGAAACTCTGATTGTCTCCGCGTGTTACTAAATGAGCCTATTGGATTTGGGTGTTTGATCTGAGTGGGTCGACGTGCCCTATACGCACTACCACCACGCGGGATTATGGTTTATGGGGCCCTCTACGTCGTACGTTCCTCCCGAAAGCTCTTCAGACGTCACGGTTCACTGTGCGGGCTGATTGTCGGGAATGGGCTGGATACTTCACTGACGAGTTCAGTGTCGCGCCTGCACCCCGGCCAGTCTCGCAACGCGCAGGGTGCCCAGGGCGATGGCCCAAGACCTCTGGGTGCATAGGTTAGTCCGGCGTGCTGACCTCTCTGCTGAGCCTAGGTAGGGCGCTGCTTCGTGTTGATCTTTCGAGGCCGGGCATTACCCAGCAAGTGTGTCCGACCAGAGTTGATCGAGCGTGTTGGGTAACAGTAGTGCACCCCTGCAGGGAAGATTATCTATCGATAGCCGGTCCTACGGTAAAGGACGCTTAGTTTGTATATCCTGATCTACTACATGAACTGGATACTTGATTACTTAATTGAAGCTTCGGGATCGCTTTCTCGCTGGGGGTCGAGGAAGGATCTCCAGGCTTACTTCAACATGTTTGCTTAATAAAATGCTATTCTATTCTCTTCTATTGCTGCAAGATGACGGCTTCGTGAAGATGTTTGAAGATGCTAGTCTTCGATAGGACTAGGCCTTCTCTCTATTCTGGCATTTCTGCAGCCCAGTCCACATATACAGCTTTTCCCCTTTGATAATGTTGCATACGTAGTGTAGATCCTTGCTTGCTGAGTACTTCGGATGAGTACTCACGGTTGCTTTGTTACTTCTTTTCCCCCCATACCCCACCTTGATGATACATCAGACGATGGAGCCTCGGAGCTAGATGCCACCTCAGGAGCTTACTACCAGGAGGGTCCAGACGGCACGTACTACTGGATCGAGCCAGCCGACCAGGAGTAGGATCGGAGGCTCCCAGGAAGGTGGCCTACGCCTTTCGATCTAGAGTCGCTGTTTGTGCTAGCCTTCTTAAGGCAAAAACTTGTCTAACTATGTCTGTACTCAGATAATATTTGTATGACTGACTTATGTATTCGGATCTTCGTGATCCCTGGTCTGTAATATTGTGGATCTCCGTTTATTTGTGTTAGAGTTGTGTTGTGATATCTTCCCGTGAGTCCCTGTGCTTGATCGTGCATGTTTGCGTGTATGATTAGTGCACGATTGAGTCGGGGGTGTCACAAAGGAGGAAGCAAAGCAACCGTGAGTACTCATCTGAAGTACTCAGCAAGCAAGGATCTACACTACATATGCATCATTATCAAAGGAAGGCTGTATATGTGGACTAGGCTGCAGAAATGCCAGAATAGAGGGGAAAACCTAGTCCTGTCAAATACTAGCATCTTCAGCATCTTCAGCGGTCTTGCAGCATTAGAAGAGTGCAGATTAGTACAGCATAAAGTAGTAGTAGTGTTATCAACCTTGCCCAGAGATCCTTCCTAGACTCCCAGCGAAAAAGCAATCTCGGAGCCCTACTATCCATATCTCATCTCAAGTATCCAGTTCTAGTTGTATCGATCGGGATACAACTCCGAGTATCCGTTACCGTGGATGAGGCTATCGATAGATGTTTTCTTCCCTGCAGGGGTGCACCAACTTACCCACCATGCTCGATTAAATCCGACCCGGACACACTTTGCTGGGTCATGCCCGGCCTCGGCCAAACGATAAGCCGCAGCCAGTCCTAGGCTTAGAAGAGAGGTCAGCACGCCGGACTAACCTATGCACCCAGGGGTCTTGGGCCATTGCCCCGGGCGCTCCTGCGCGTTGCGAGGGCGGCCGGCGAGCAGACCTAGCAGCCTCCAGTACAACGGATGGTGCTTAACACGGTCCAACCCGGCGCGCGCCGTATAGTCGCTGACGTCAAGGAAGCTTCGGCTGATGCGCACGACGCAGAGTACCCATATTATTCCCGCGTGATGGTTAGCGCTATTGGGCCAGAGGCCCTCTCAGATCAAATATCCAAACCGTTAGTGAATTAGGAGCGCGCGATAACAAGCAGAGACTCATGATTGATGTGACCCCGTCGCTCCGTCTCGAGGACTTGCGGCAAGGGCTAAGAATGCCCGGCCACACCTCGTATTTATCTCGCGGGTACTCTCTCTGGTCACCCGACTACACATCAATCGCATCACATGCTCGCGCGGGTACCCCTCAGGGCCGACCCGACTTTATCATGGTTCATGGTAAAGTCATAGTATCCGTGTGTCCAGAACACCAATGGGGAACCTTGAGGAATCACCCTCGGTGGAATTCCACCTGATGTAATCGTCAAGGTGAACTAAGGAGGAATCACCCTCGAGGTCCACTCTTGAGGAGTTGCATGACAACGTCGTTACCGGGAGTGGAGAAAGAGGAATCACCCTTGATGACCACAACCGAAGTGCTGACAAGGTTAACATCAGAAGTGCTAACGAGGTATCACCCTCGGCACTTGATAGTAACCCAGTGGTGTCGTACAACTAGGGAGGTGATGTGCGGTGCCGGGGCCTGGTCTTCAATCCCGCTGATCGGGTCTTCTGATAATCCAGTGGGGCAGTTGGGTCAAAATGGGGTCTCTGACGGGTCTCTAACCAGCCTATGCTAAACAGTTTAGGAAAGCAGGTAATTATCAACAGCAGGTTACAAAATCAGGCTATGCATCAGAATAGGTAAAGCAGTAGCAGCAGCAATTTCTAATGCAAGCATAAGAGAGAAGAGAATAGGCGATATCGGAATGTTCAAGGGGGGTGCTTGCCTGGAAGCTATGTGGCAAGGGTCTGATCGTCAACTGTGTAGTCGTACTCCGGAGCTGCGTCGGCCTCGGGGACTACATCGGTGTCGGGGTCTAACGAGAGAGAAGAGGGGCAGGAAACGGATAAATACACAGCAAACATATGCAACACGGAGCATGCCATGCTATGGTGCAGTGCAGGGTTGCCTAAAGACATATCTAAATCATTTTAATTATTTTAGGATTAAACTTGGATTTATTAACCGGTGTATATGCACTATTCATCTGTCAGAAACAGACTAAAAGTTGTGGGTTCACCTCCGTAGAGGGTCCCGACATGGAAACAAATGGCACAGTTGGATTCGTCTCGTCGTTCTGAGCAACTTTCATGTATAAAGTTTTTCGATCTGAGCTACGGTTTATTTTCTATGAATTTTCTAAGTTTTAAAGATTTTCTGGAATTTTTTTAATTAACTAATTCGCGTTATCCAGAACAGAGTTTGGTGACATCAGCATGACGTATGTGTGATGTCAGCAGTCAACAGTGGCGATTGACCAGGTCAAATCTGACCAGTGGGACCCACATGTCATACTCAGGGGCTAACAGAGTTTAGATTTAAACTAAGTTAGTTAATTAGGCGTTTGGGCCCACCTGTCAGTGTCAGATTAGGTTAATTAAGTTAGTTAAATTAGTTCTGTTAATTAGGGGGGCTGTGGGCCCCATTGTCAGCGGCTAGGCCGGCCCAGTCAGCACAGTTGACCAGGTCAACTGGTCAACTGGGGCAAGGTGGCCCACTGGCTAGTGGCGCAGGGCATGGGCCAGGCCAGCCATGTCGGCGTGGCACCGGAGAGAGCTCCGGCGAGCCTCTCCCGCGGCGGAGCGCGCCGGAGTTGGCCGGAAAACCAGCACAGGGCTCCATTCGCCGCGCGGCTTACGCCATTCGAACGGGCGGAGCGAGGCGCATCCATTCGTGGCGGTCTCTCAAGTAGTGGTGGCCGAAGTCGAGCGCGGTGACGACGGCGGCGGCGCCGGCGTTCGGGACTACACCGAAACGGTGAAACGCGGCGCCAGCGAACAATATGAGCAGCGGGGCAGCAGCTACGGGCTTCTTGAGCGCGCTAGGGCGGACGGGCGAGGCCGTAGTGGCTCGGGAACGCGATGCTCGCAGCCACGGCGGCGGCCGGAGTATGGCAACGCGGCGGGATGGCTACGGCCACGCAAATTTCCAGGGGAGAAAGGAGGGGGTAGCGGTGCTCACGTAGGGGCACACGGTGGCCGGCGCGAAGTTTAGTAGCTGGAGAGGAGGGAGATCAACGGCGGCGAGGTTCCGGTGACCGCGGTTCTTGACGGAGACGAGGAGGTCACTGCGCTGCTCCCCGAGTCGATGCAGAGCTCCAGCTCGATGAAGACGAGGGCCCCGGAGCGCGAGGACACGAAGGCGAGGTCGGAGAGGCTCGGTGGCCGCGTCTGCGAGCGGCGAACGGTGATGAGCCCGCTCAGATGGGCTCGGGCAGAGGGGCAGGAGGAGCGAGGGAGGCGAGGGAGGAGCCAGGGGGTCGCGGGAGATGCTTTTATCCTCCACGGCGAGCGCATGCACGCGGTGTCGAGCAGGCGAGCAGGGGGGGCCAGAGCGCGCGCGGGCGTGCTGTGGCATCGACAGCGGCGCGGGGTGAGCAGTGCGAGGTGGGAGAAGGCACTGGGTGGGCTGGGCTGGTGCTGTAGCCACTTCGGCCCAGGTACAGTGGGCCTTTGCCCCTTTTCTTTTTTTTCTGTTTTGTTTTCTGTTTTGCAAATTGTTTAGCCACTAAACTACTTTTACAAAATAAGTGACCTAGCTCATAAATTGCAGTGCATTAGTACCTATCACCAAAAACTAGTTTGGGTAAAATATAATTTCATATTTAACTTAGATTTAATAAAAGGTTATTAAATGTTGTTGTTTGCCACTGTTTGAGGTTGTTAGGGTCACTTAACCAAGCCCATTGATGTTGGTTACAATTTTATAGTTGCCTCTGAATTATTTGCTATTTGTTGAACATTTTAGTTTCCTATTTGGAACAACTTTTATTTCCACTTTAAATTAATTTGAAGTTTGAATTAGGAGTTTGAAATGCAATATGATGCAAATGATGACTAGGCACTGTTAAACTTGCTGACATGGCATTAACTAAGGGTGATCACTTGGTTAATTGCATGGGGTGTTACAGACACTCACCACCGTTCCGCAGGATCGGAACCTGACTCTCCTGTATATCCCTGATTCCGAAGTATCCTTTGCTCTTGGCTTTGTGTGTTAACCCAAGCCACCCTCCGAGAGATGATCTATTCCCGATGCTCTGAACCCCCTTCTCACACTCTGTTCAGGTATCGATCGTTCGTCCATTCGCTTGAAACTTCCTATTGTACCTTCATACCTTGCTCTCGATGTTTTCTTAAGTTTGAACTCGAGAGATACTTCTGCCACATTCCCTGAATTTTCTACCAGATAATCCACCCAATAAGGGCCAGTTCTCCCGAAGTTACTCTTTACTTCCCCACTTAAATCTCGGGACAAGATTTCTTGTAGTGGAGGAGATTTGTCACACCCCCCTGTTTCAACCACAGTGATCTCCTCTTAATCATGCCAAGTCATCATCATTATGCCATAAGAAAAACCATTAAGAAATATTTCTACCTCAAATTCAAAATTTAAAATAAAGTCAGATAATTATTTCTCCAAACTGCCAAAACAAAATAGTTCATCATGTCGCAAATATTCCTAAGGCAATTATGAAATAAAACCAACATTAAGAAAATTCCCAAATTTCCTCTGGAAATTAATTCACAGGTCCAACAGCAATTAAACTGGTCTTTCCAATTTCTAATAATACCTAACCTTTTCTTTTTGCCTCCAAACTTTTTGTGGCAGTACCAGTCATTGCCTAGTATTAGATTTGGCCAGTCCCATATTTTACAAAATAAAATTGCTAGCTAAAAGAAAATGCAACAGAAAAGAATAAATGAAAACAGAAAAGAAAGGAAGAAAAAGGAAACGGCCCTTGCTACTCGGCCTAAGTGGCCACAGTGCCGGCCCAGCCTGCCTAGCCTCTTCCCCCACCTCCCGCACTGCTCACCCTCGCCCGCTGTCGAGCACGTAGTGTCCGTGCGCGCGCCTGGGCCCCCCTCCCCTCTGGTCGACAACGCGCGCCGCAGAGGGCTACAAAGACCCCTCCCCGACCCCTCGGACAAACACTAGCCGCCCCGTTCGCCCCCTCTCCCTCATTCCCTACCTCGCCCGACGCCGCCATGGGCTCGCTCCGGTGAATCCCGCGGTCACCGTCCACCCCTTGCCTCGCCGACGAGTCCAGGAGCACCGTAGCGTCGTCGTCATCATCTACGTCGAGCCACACGGCGCCGGACGGCCCCGTGACGCCACCCCAACCTCGACTTCCTCCTCGGGCTCCGGCGGCCACCGCGTCGATCCGCGCCACCTCGAGCTCCTCCGGCGTCCCCGGGCCTCCTCGTCAACGCTGTGAGCACACGCGCACGCTCCCCTTCTCCCCTTAGCTCGCTGTGGTGCCTGCTGCGGTCGCCGCCATTGCCGCTCGAACTCGTCATGGCCACCGCACTCGCTGCCGTCACTGCCGTTGATGGCATGCCCAACTGAGCACGCGTATGCGCTCAGGCCGTCACGCTGGTGTCGCCCGAGTTGCTAGCTCGATTCCCCACGCCTCCTAACACCTGAAACCGAGCTCACCCGATCTCCGGCCGCCGCCTACCTCGTCGCCGCCGCCTCCTCCAGTCACCCCCGCCCCTACCGCTTGCTCCACTAGATGCGGCACTCCGCCAGCTACCCATAGGGCCAAACCGCGCTCAAAGCCGTGGCATGTAGCACGATTTCGGCCGTCTCCGGTGCGTCGCCGCTGTTCGGGAGGTCGCCGGCGATGCCCTAACGCGCGCACATGTTTAAAACGCGGCGGTGAGGCGCTGACGAGTGGCCCCCACCGTCATTAACCACTAACACCGGGGCTAAACCCCACTGACACTGGGCCCAACTTACTGTAGCATTAGGTTTAATTTAACTAACCTATTAACTAAGCTGGGTCATTGACAACCGGGCCCCACCTCACTAATTATCTGGTTAGATTAAATAAACACATTTAGATTAAGCAGCCACTGTCAACTGGGCCCCACTGGACCCAGTTGACTAGTCAATTTGCTGACTGGGCAGTGCCCAATCTATGACATGTGGGATCCCTGGGCCCCTTTGACTAGTCATCTGTGGACCAGTCAACTGCTGACTAGGCAGTTGGCTGGCCCCACTGGTCAGTCTCTGGTGCACACTGGGTGCAGTGCACCGGGTGCACCTAGCCTTTTCTGCACTGTGCATAATTCGAATTAATTTAACTCCAGAAATTTCAGAAATTGCTTAAAACTTTGGAAAATCGTAGAAAATAAACCGTAGCTTGGATCGAAAAACTTTATACATGAAAGTTGCTCAGAACAACGAGGCGAATCCGTATACAACCTTCGTATTGCTGTCAGATGCCCCTAGCTACCTGTACATGGAACTTTTAGACTGATTTTGATAAATGAATAGTGCTCAACTTTAATAAAATAAATTCCTAAATTAACTTAATCATTTAGTTAGGCAGTAGAACACCTCTGCATATCATTTAGGCATGTCATTCATATTGTTTGCATTTTTGCCGTGAATTTATTGTTTCTTCCCCCTCCTTCTTTCTCGATAGACACCGAGACCGACGCCGACGCAGCAGAGTACGACTACGCTCCGGACGAGCAGCCTTCTGACGACCTGCCCCTCTCAGCAGAGCTTCCAAGCAAGCCCCCCCTTGATCACTCCGATATCGCCCATTCCATTCTCTCAAGCTTGCGTTAGATTTTGCTACTGTAATTGATTGCTCCTATTCTGATGCATAGCCTGCTTTTCGTAACCTGCTTATTGATACCTACCAGCTTAACCTAAACTGCTTAGTATAGGTTGGTTAGTGATCCATCAGTGACCCCCCCTTTTTTGTCCTTGTTGCCTCTGCTTCATCATCGATGACTCGATCAACGTGATCGACGACCAGAGACAGACACCTCACTTCACCCCCCCCCCCCCTTTGTTGTACGACTCTGCATAGTTACTATCGAGTGCCGAGGGTGATACCTCGTAACACACTCCTGATGATAACTCTGTAGTGTAGCTGTTTGGTCGTGGTCATCGAGGGTGATTCCTCCTTCGCCACTCCCGATACGACTCTGTCGTGCAACCGCTCAAGTGTGAACCTCGAGGGTGATTCCTCCTACGTTCACCTTGCTGATTTCATCGAGTGGAATCCACCGAGGGTCATTCCTCGTGGTTTCCCCCTTGATGTTATGACCACACGGTTACTTTGACCTTTGTCGCAGGCGAGTCGACCCTGAGGGGTACCCACGTGGAAATTATGCAGTCGGGTTTGCCAGGAGGGCACCCGAGAGAGATATTGTGGTGGAGCATCAGAAACTCTGATCGTCTCCGCGAGTTATTAAATACGCCTAACGGATTTGGGTAATTGATCTAAGTTAGCCACTGGCCTATACGCACTACCACCACGTGGGATAATGGTTTATGGGGCCCTCTACGTCGTACGTTTCTCCCGAAAGCTCATCAGACATCACAGTTCACCGTGCGGGTTGATTGTTGGGGTTGGGCTGGATACTTCACTGACGAGTTCAGTGTCGCGCCTGCTCCCCGGTCAGTCTCGCAACGCGAAAGAGCGCCCGAGGCGATGGCCCAAGACCCCTGGATGCATAGGTTAGTCCGGCGTGTTGACCTCTCATTTGAGCCTAGGTAGGGCGCTGCTTCGTGTCGATTTCCCGAGGCCGGGCATTACCCAGCAAGTGTGTCCGGCCAGAGCTGATCGAGCGTGTTGGGTAACAGTAGTGCACCCTTGCAGGGAAGTGATCTATTCGAATAGCCGTGTCCACGGTAACAGGACGCTCAGTTTGGTATCCCGATCTATTACTTGAACTGGATACTTGTTTAATTAATTGAAGCTCCGGGATCACTTTCTCGAAGGGAGTCGAGGAAGGATCTCTAGGCTTTGCCTCAACTTGCTTGCTTAATAAAATGCTTTTCTGTACTCTTCTAATTGCTGCAAGATGGTGGCTTCGTGAAGATGCTAGTCTTCGATAGGACTAGGTCTTCTCTCTATTCTGGCATTTCTGCAGCCCAGTCCACATATACTGCCTTTCTTGATAATGTTGCATATGTAGTGTAGATCCTTACTTGCTGAGTACTTCGGATGAGTACTCACGGTTGCTTTGCTACCTCTTTTTCCCCCATACCCCTTTTGATGTTACCTCAGACGATGGGGCTCAGGAGCCAGATGACACCGCAGGAGCTTACTACCAGGAGGGCCTAGACGGCACGTACTACTGGATCGAGCCAGCCGACCAGGAGTAGGTTCGGAGGGTCCCAGGCAGGAGGCCTGCGCCTTTCGATCGTAGCTTTTGTTTTGCACCGCCTTCCTAAAGGCTTATCTGTTTCTGTTTCATATCTGTACTCAGATATCTAACGCTTCCGCTGATGATTGTTGACATCAAGCATATGTATTCCAGCCCTCGAGGCCCTGGCTTGTAATATAATGCTTGTATGCCTTTATTTATGTTTTAGAGTAGTGTTGTGATTCCTTCAAGTGAGTCCTTAGGCTTGATCGTGTGCATTTGCGTGTATGATTAGTGCACGATTAAGCCGGGGGCGTCACATTAGTTATGAATTTAGCTAGGTATCAAACTAGTAGGTTAATTTGGCTATATTATGAACCCTAGGTGCAATTTGAACCCTAGTTAGGATTAACCCTAGTTAGTATGAACCCTAGGTTTCAAATTAGGACATAAATTTAGCTAGGTTTCAAATTAGGACAGAAATTTAGGGTTAGCTGTTTTAGGTGTAGTTAAAAGAAAAATGACTTCTTGCATTTTTCTTCAAGTTCTATATTTTTCTTCCTTTTTTATGCAAATTTGAAGTGGGCATGTGATATGTGGACATGTGATTTGGACATGTCATATTTGGAATTTGGACATGTCATATTTGGACATGTGATGTTTTGGACATGTCATATTTGGAAAATGATGATTATGTGTAGGGTAAATGATCCGAGTGGCCTATGTTTTGCCAGAATGTTGATTCATTTCCGTTCCGGTGAATTTCAGGCGCTCGATATGTCCACTTTTTAGCAAAGGTCATGCCAAAATTTCCCGTGAATTTTGGCATGACTTGTGCTAGAAAGTAGGCATATCGAGTGCCGGGATTTGCTGGGAAACGGCATTCCGGCAAACCATATACTTTTTTATGTCATTTCTCATTTTATTATAGTTTTAGAATTAAACGAGGAGACTTAATCATAGGAAACATGTCGAACAACAAAGAAATCGGGCCTTCTGACCAAGATGCAGACGAGATGGATTATGAGGGTGAACAACAGTACCTCGACTTTTTGTCTGCTAAGCACAGTCAAGGTTTGCAGGGCGGCGGCCTCGATGATGGTACTTACGCCGACATCGACACCGACGGCGCGAGACCGGCGGGGAAGGTACCGGCGGGGAAGATACCGATGGGGAAGGTACCGGCGCCGAAGCCGCTAATGAAAAGAAGAAGCAGAAGAAGCAGAGGATACGAAAACCTAACAAACTCGGCATCGGACAACTGGTGATCACAAAGATGGCCCCTGGCAAGTTTGAGCCATTAGAGCCGGTAGAACCTCGCAAGTGCTATGGGAAACAAGTAGGATGCATCCTACGGGAATGCGTGAGCATCAACGACGATGACTTAAGGAGTAAAGAACATTTGAGGCAGTTGCTCCTGACGAAGTTGCACAAGAGATTCAAGTTCCTCGACCGGGATAATAGCATAGAACAACCGTGGGATGATCCGAAGATGAAAAAGATTAACAATCACGCCATGGGCATGTTCAGCAATGATTTGGCCTCCTGGAAAGGGAGGGTGAAACGAGCTATTGAGGCTGAGGAACCCCTGTCCAGGATTCTGGAGGAAAATCCGACACTTACGGAAGAGGAGTTCCAAAAGTTCAAGGACACTTGCGCTACCGAGGCAGCCAAGGCTAAGGCTGCAAAATTCAAGAGCCTTCAGCAAAGCAACACGGGGAAGCATCGCCTCGGAAGCCGTGGCTACCTTGGCAAAAGGCCCATATGGGATAAGGAGGACGCGAAAAGTGAAGCCGCGGGTCTCCCAGACCCCTTCGCGAAGTTCACCAACCCCTTGGAGCGTGATTTCATCAGGGCCCGCTACAAGTGGGACAAGGAAAAGAAGGTTTTCTACACGGACCCGATCACGAAGAAATTGATTTGAATACTGGTAATTATTCTTTTACCACCTTACATTTAGCTTCTGATCAAGTCGACTACACATTCGTAAACGGTTCACGTTCCTTCTGCAGGAGAAGCAACACCAGCTTGCGGCCGAAATCCAGTCTTCGTCGATGAGGCCCAAGTGGGACACCCCTCTCAACCGGGCCTTGAACGAACTTAAGGGACTCCCTTTGGACCAGCGGCCGCAATATGGACGTGTGCACGGCGCCGGGGATGGCGCCACGTGGAAGGTCTTTTACAACAAGGGCCCGGAGGCCAAGAAGCAGAAAAAGAAGTTTAGTCAAGCGAACATCGACGAGAAGGTGAAGCTTGCGTTCGAGAAAAAAGCAGCTGAGGATGCGAAAAAAGCAGCCGAGGAAAAAATGAGTTGCTACAACAGGTAGTCGATGCAGCTGTACATGCCTGCAGAAATTATTTCGCTACTAACTTGATCCCGGCTATCATCAACTGGACGAAGGAAAATCCAGACAAGACGGTAGATGATTTCCCCATGCCCAGTTTCGTCGGGAGCAACTCGGTGAACCTGCTCACGCAACCGCGCCTGCTCCCGCACCCGCACCCGCACCCACTCATAGCAGCCCGTCCTTAGTCTCTGGCGTGCTAGGCGGGCCTTCGTCTTTGGCTAAGCTCAATGCCCTCACGGTAATTACATGTCGCACCAACATATATCTAGAATATTCCATTTTCGTTGCCTTTCGGATGTTTTACGCCGCAGACATGTGTTTGCAAGCCGACGAAACACCGTGCACCATACTCTACTTGATCAAAGGCCAGAAGGTGGGCGTGGGAAAGGCGGTGATAACGAAGCCCTTGGAACTCACGTTCCACGGCCAGCCGATGCCTGGTGGGCACTTCAGGGTTACCTTGTCGAGTGTGAAATCGGGGCACGAGGATTTGCCTCCTCCAGTACGGCTAGGGGGAGACGACGACAAGACCCCACCGCGGATTGGAAACTGCAAGGGTTGGGTGTTGCTATGGCCGAAGAATCTTCTTCGTCTGGAGCCGACCGAGAGCACACCAATAACCACACATCAACAAGCAGGTATGAACACCACCACCTCGCCTACGCAATTACCAGCGCCTGTAGTGCCGGGTGAGAGCGGCGGACGACGTGTTGAAGGGGGTCCAATAGTGGCTGATGTAATCGCCCCCGTAGAACAAAGTATGGATGATGAGATGGACGAGGACCCTATTCAGTTCCTCAATACAGACGCCTATGACGGTGACTTAGATATGATGAGTCAACCATATGACGACTCGGGCTATCAGCATGCTGATGAGGATATGGATGATCTGCCCGGGCCGGAACGTCCTAGCAGGGATTGCAAGAAGTCTCTCTTCATGCAATCCTCACAGGACACACCTGAAGATGCTGCCTCAACATAGGCTCAACTAGCCGAGGGTCGTACAGTGCTTAGCCCGACAACACTGGGGAAGATAGGCCCAAGAAAAAGGAGAGGAGGAGACCGGGGAAGATAGGCTCTGCTGCCTACAAACAAGCCAGAGCACATAGCAGCCAGACGGCGGATTTTGAAGAGCGTGTACCTGTCAAAGTTGCGGCCATGTTCCATGTCACGGGCGAGCTGATGCTACTGCCGAAACCGCTGGAGGCAATATCAGGGGATCTCAGGAGACTGCACGACCATGTGCTGTCGACCGAGAAAAGCCTACAAGCCTCGAAGGATCCAGGATATCCGACATACATGGCTCGTGTGCCTGAGGGGAAGTGCTACGTCGACACACAGCCCGCTGAGGTGTTCTTCCTGCGGTTTGAGCATATCTTCGAGATGTTTTTGACAAGGCAGCTCGATTGTACAATCGTCCGCCTATTTGCGCTACATATGAGCTCCGTCATGAAGAGAGAAGAAGTCTCGCAAATCTGTGTGGCGGATCCATACTACATGCACGAGTCCTTGAGTCTGGGCGACTTTGAGCGTAAAACTGCTAGGGAGTACCTCAAAAACTTCATGGTACAAAATTAGGACCAGGAAATTGTCCTCCTGCCTTATCATCCAAAGTAAGTCAGTGCCGGACAACCCTTTCGTACATTTCAATCATTCCTTCTCGCTCATATGGAGAATAATTTGAGGTGTTTTTTTCCCCGCAGCAACGGGCGCGCCATCCTTATCGTTCTTTACCCGCGAGTCTCCCACGTCGTGTATTTCGACCCTACCAGAAACTACGAGAAGAAGGACTACACCCACGTAATGAATATTCTAGATGATGCTCTCCAAGGCTTCAGCTTGAGGGGTGGCCACCTGCAGATCAGGAAACATAGGCACAAGAAGAATGGTTTCTCGCATAAAACTAACTTCTACTGCATCCATGTCCCAAAACCAAGCAAGAACGATGGATTCTACCTCCTCCATCTCATGATGGAGTTCAGAAGGGATCACCAAAAGCTTCACATGACAAGCAGAAATGATGATCATATCCGCAAGTGGCACTACTGGAATCCACTTCTTTGCCGTCTGCCAGTTCTTTGCCGTCAGCTAGCGGACGGCAAAGAAAGGCTTTGCCATCAGCCACCAGAAAACTGACGGCAAAGAGGCAGCGTACGGCAATGGATGGCTTTGCCATCAGCATATCTTTGCCGTCCGCTAGCGGACGGCAAAGAGGGTGGGTGGCGGGCGTACGAGGGCGACCTAACGGCCATCTTCTTTGCCGTATGCTGGCTGACGGCAAAACATCTTTGCCGTCCATCAGCAGACGGCAAAGAAGATGGCCGTTAGTTCGTCCGTTTCCCCCCGCCCCGACCCCACTAGGTACGCTCTTTGCCGTCTGCTGGCAGACGGCAAAGAGCTGTGACCTAGCCGATAAGGGGCCGCGCCCGCGCCCGATCTGTCCATTCCCTCTCTCTCCCTGCCCGAGCCGACCCGACCCATCACCCCTGCCGCCGCCCGGCCACGCCCTCGCCCGCCCCACCCAGCCGAGCCGCCGCCGCCGGCCGCGCCGCCCGTCCGGCCGCGCCTGAGCCGCCCCCGCCCCGCGCCACCCACGTTGTCGCCGCCCCGCCCCGCCTCCCGATCCGTCGCCCAAGCCCAACGATCCCCGCCGCCGTGCCGCCCCGCCCCCTCACTAGTCGCCGTGCCTCGCCCCACCTCCCCGCCTCTTCCCCTGTCCCGCACGCCGCCCGCCCCGCACCCACCCCCCCCTTCCCGACCCCCGGCCCTGCCCCGCCCGCCGCCCCCGCCCCTCATCGTGGATGAGTGTGTTTGTTTTTCCGTTTTTTTAGATTTAGTTTATATTTGTTTAGTTTAGGTTAGTTTAGTTTAGGTTAGTTTAGTTTATTTAGTTTAGTTTAGGTTAGTTTAGGTTAATTTAGTTTATTTTAGGTTACATTTAGTTTATAGTTTTGTTTAGGTTTTTTTCCTGTTTTTAAGAATAATCAAGAAAGATGAAAAAAAAAAGAAAAAGAAGAAGAGGAAGAAGAAGAAGAAAAAAGAACAATAAGTAGTAGAAGAAGAAGAAGATGAAAAAAAGAAGTAGAAGTTGAAGATGAAAAAAAGAAGTAGGAAAAGAGGGCGCCTGGGGACGAGCGGGTTAGGGGGTTCCTCGGTGTCGATGGAACCCTAAATAGCAAGTATCATCGGTGCGAGGTACATGTGGCCGTCAGTGTCAAATACTACATCCACGTCCCACAAGTGACGCCGACGTCCGGCGTCCCAAAGCAACTGTTCTCGGCGTCGATGGCGGTCGAACACCATTGTGAATTTGTCTGGCAGCCTCTGCGATGACGATTAAAAGGCAAGTGTTGAAACTTGAAATACCCAAACTGACTCAAGTCGGTTTGGTTGTTTGAAATTTCAAAACTTGGCTTTAATCCTCATCGCAGAGGCTGCCAGACAAATTCGCCAAGGTGTTCGACCGTCATCGGCCACCAGAACTATTGTTGCGGAACGCCGGGCGCCGGCTTCACTTGTGGGATGTGGATATAGTGTTCAACGCCGACCGCCTCATGTAACTTGCACCGATGGTAGTTGCTATTTAGTTTACCCGGGGACGAGCGGGTTAGGGGGTCGTTGTCGATCGAACCCTAAATAGCAAGTATCGTCGGTGCGAGATACATGTGGCCGTCGGTGTCGAACACTACATCCACGTCCCACAAGTGACGCCGGCGTCCAGCGTCCCACAGCAACAGTTCTCGGCGTCGATGGCGGTCGAACACCATTGCGAATTCGCCAAGGTGCTCGACCGTCGTCGGCCACCAGAACTATTGTTGCGGGACGCCGGGCGCCGGCTTCACTTGTGGGATGTGGATCTAGTGTTCAACGCTGAGCGCCACATGTATCTCGCACCGATGACACTTGCTATTTAGGGTTCCATCGACGCCAAGGAACCCCCTAACACTTGCTATAGGTGTCTTCAATCATCAGTATGCGTGACCACTATGCGTCTCCCGTTCGAAAGGGTTACATCTATAAATATGCATGCATTTGCATATTTATAATCGTGATTCTTTCGAATTGTCCAACGTTATCCATGGACAGCTCGAGTATGTGTAGATTGGGTTCGTTTTCCCATATGCTCAGCTCCGGATCCGATGCAGAATTTCGTCAGTGCCTCCCTGTTGTTCTCCGGGTACACATTCTCTCTGCTTATTGCCGAGACGTGTATCAGGAGAACAACGGGGAGGTGCTGCCAAAATTTTGCGTCGGATCCGAAGCAGAGCATGGGAAAACGAACCCGATCTACACATACTCGGGTGGGATTAGGACCTATCTTTACCTATTAGCGTGTAGGTTGCATGGACGTAATAAAACTGACAAACTCCATTAACTCATGGATATGGTTTTCGTAATTATGTATATATTTCTTGTGTGTCCAGTAGGAAGTCAATATGAGTGATTGTGCATGGATGTACACCGGTTACACTAGTCAGAAAGTTTGGACCGAGGAATGGTTAACAAAAACCAAGGGGTTTGTTAGAGCCGCATTTGCAAATGGCCAGGAATTTAGCTGGTGCCCCTGTGCCCGTTGCGACAACTATAAAAAGAGGGACGAGCTTGAAATGAGTAAAGACCTGCAGAAGTTTGGTTTTACGCCTGGTTACACGGTCTGGACATTACATGGTGAGTCTGCCCAACGTGCCAGAGTCTGGACATTACATGATGATGATGAGCACGTCATTACCGATAGTGATGATGATGATGCTTTTATTAATGATGATGACGAGCACGTCATTACCGATAATGATTATTAGGTATTCAAATTTTTATGTTGTACTTGATTTATATAGTTATTTGTATGATTGTATGATTTATATAGTTGGTATTTATAATTTTCTTACTTTGTATGATTGTTTCTTATACATAGTGCCATGGTCTTGATTTCCGTCCCGGTCGGCCCTCGCCCGCTTTATGATTCGGATGTGGTAAATTCTCTTTCATAACTATTTGTTGCATTTCGCATTTATGCAAATTATGGCCATCAAGTTGACATAAAGATATTTTAATCTAGGAGGTATGTGAACCGGAATTTCAAACGGACCCTCTTGTCGAGAAGTTAAATTTAGTTGAAAAAGAAAATGAGTATTTGAAAGAAAAAATTAAAAGAATTGAAGAAGAGAAGATGAAATTGGAGTTGTATGTTGCCGATGCCATCGATGATCACAAGATGAAGATGAATGCAATGCACTTGAAGATGGATGCAATGCGCCTGAAGCTTAAGAAGATTTGAAAATATGCCATTGATAATGAGGCTTGGTATCATTATGCCGTTGGATCAATTGTTACCTTAGTTGCGATCTTCATCACATTTGTTGTGATGAGGGTAAGTTTTCTCTAGTGTTTTGCTTTACAAATGGATACTTAGCTTATTTTCCTCCTAAATGGCATAATTACCTAAGTTAGATAAAAAATAAGCTATACTTAGCTTATTCAGTTCATTTATGACATACTTAGCATACTTAGGTAAAAAATGGCATGATAATCATTGTTAGCTCCAAAATGATATAGACTTAGCTTATTTTCCTCGAAAATGACATAATAACCTTACTAAGCTCCAAAATGACCTATTTACCTACCTTAGCTCTAAAATGACCTACACTTAGCATTTTTACCTAGCTTAGCAATAAAATGACATTTTTACCTACCTTAGTTAGAAGAAGAAGAAGATAAAGGAGAGGAGAGGAGAAAACGAAAGAGAAGAAAAAAATCTTCTTCTTCTTCTTCTAACTAGTCTTCTTCTTCTTCTTCTTCTAACTTTCATCTTTCCCAATTTGCAGATTTGCTTTACATGAGGAAGCTTGGATTCATGGAGTGTACTATTCTTGTGGTGCTTCCTTGTTGTTTATGAAAACTTGTTTGGATATGTATGTCTATATGGATATGTTGTTGGAAACTTGTTTCTGATTATGTATATATGGATATGTTGGACTTTGTTGAACTATGTTGTTGGATTGGATGAAATATGTTGTTGGACATGTTGTTGGATATGTTGGATATGTATGCATGTATATCTGTGTTTGAAACCATGTCTAATTAATGGGATTTAAATAAAAACAGGGGATATATAGCCTCTTTGCCGTCCGCTAGCAGACGGCAAAGAGGACACGTGGCAATCACCTGTGCAAACTGGGAACACTGGCTGCCTATTTGGTCATTTAGCCGTCTGCTGGCGGACAGCAAAGTGACCATCTATGCCGTCTGCCAGCAGACGGCAATGATTCAAACCTCTTTGCCGTCTGCTGGCGGACGGCATATCTGGACACGTGGCAGCTTCCCAGTGCTGCCTAGCTGGGCTCTTTGCCGTCCGCCAGCGGACGGCAAAGATCTTTGACTCTTTGTTGTCCGCTGGCGGATGGCAAAGAGCGCCGTTAACCCCCTAACGGCTCTCACGCCACCGCACTGCCGTCAGCTTTCTTTGCCGTCTGCTGGCCTCGGATGGCGGACGGCGTAATCCTTTGCCGTCCGTTTCTAAGAAGCGGACGGCAAAGAAGGCCTTTGCTGGCAGGCTTTCATCCGAACAGTTTGCCGTCCGCTAGTGTGGGTAGAAGAAGCTGATTCGAGTAGTGTGGGTAGAATCTCATGGAGAAGCGGATTATAAACTTAGAGATGACTTCTTTCGCATCCAGAGGGACATTGTGACGATCATCATGAAAGAAGTCATCGAAGTCCCTGCCGAACTTGCGATGAAACTTTGTGATGTCCACGGTCCCTGCCGAACTTGCGTAACGCTACTTTGTTAGTTTGGGTACGATGACCTGCGTACCTCTAGTTAATTAGTTTGCGTACGATGAAACTGCGTTGATTATTTGTATGTTTACTATATGTTGCATCTAGTTGCTAACCCTTTCTTTTTCGTGTTGCTCAAGTATATTTTGTTGCATATGATTGTACATTCTCTTGATGAAGATGCATCTCTAACAGGTACCTAGATTCTTGATGGCGAAGAAGTAGCGCTATGTCGTGTACAAAGGAAAGGTTCCGGGAGTGTACGACGAGTGGCCTGAGTGTCAGGCGCAAGTGGAGGGGGTCTCGGGCGTCGGGCATAAAGGCTGCAGAAGCAGACAAGAAGTAGAAACTAGTTACTTGAGGTTCACGCTAGCGCGAGAGAGAACTCATAACTGCCACCTCATGTACTGCATAGTTCCGCTCTCACTCATAGTGATAGCTCTTCTCGCATATATCATTGTTTAGATGGATGACGATGTAGTTGCAAGTATTCGAGACTTGTATCGCTATTTTCGAGGTGATGACGAGAGACCACTTTGTGTTGGATGATGATTATGATGATGACATGATTTGATGAGACTATTTTTATGTATATGCTATGATTACATTTGTATGTGTATGATATGCTAAAGATTATTGTATAAAGCCTGTTCAAATACAAAAAAAATATGCAAAAAAAAAACAGAAACTAATAAAACTAGCAGTAGCGAGGGGAATAAAGTTAGCAGCAGCATGCTCTTACCAGTAGCGCGGCTTAATTAAAAGCGCTGCAGCTATTTGCAGTAGCGCGTTGCTCCAAAGCACGCTACTGCTACCCATGTATAGCAGTAGCGTGGGCCAACCCGCGCTACTGCTACATGTTAGCTGTAGCGCCGTATCAGTAGCGCGGGTACCCGCGCTACTGCTAGGCTTTTCCCTAGTAGTGATGCTATGGAGGAGGAATTGAGGTTGATCCATGACAACAATGCATGGGGGCTTGTGGATCTTCCCAACAATGAAAAAGTCATGGATCTCAAGTGGGAATTTAAGATCAAGAAAGATGCCGAAGGGTCCGTGAAACACAAAGCGAGGCTAGGGGCCAAAGGGTATGTGCAATAGGAAGGTGTGGACTTCGAAGAAGTGTTCGTTCCCATTGCAAGGATGGAACCGGTAAGACTACTCATCGCTCTCGCGGTTCAGGAATCATGGAAGATACATCACATGGATGTAAAATCCGCGTTTTTGAATGGCGAGATAGAAGGAGATGTGTATGTGAATCAACCACCGGGATTTATCAAAGAGGGAGAAGAACACAAGGTACTGAAGCTACACAAAGTCTTCTACGGGCTACGGCAAGACCCTCGGAAGTGGAACATCAAACTTGATCAGACGTTGACTTCTCTTGGATGTGAGAAAGCCCCACTAGAACATGCAATGTACAAGAGAGGTGAAAGAAAGGATCGTCTACTAGTTGACATCTACGTCGACGACCTATTGATAACTAGAGCAGATGAAGAGGTTATTGCAAAGTTCAAGCTACAAATGAAGGAGCTTTTCAAGATGGATGATCTAGGTCTTTTGAGTTACTACCTCGGGATCGAGGTACAGCAAAAGCCGGAGGGGATCACATTATGCCAGGAGGCATATGCAAGGAAGGTACTGGAAAGCAGTGGCATGGAAGATTGCAATCACATTGTCGCTTCAATGGAACCTGGTCTTGAGCTGAGCAAGAAGGAGATGGTGAAACTACTCGGGTATAGTGGTAGTGACAAGGAAGGGATTGTTGACGACCGTAAGAGTACCTCGGACGTGGCATATTTCCTTGGTGGAAGCATAGTAAGCTGGCTATCACGAAGACAGAAAGTGGTGACATCGACTTCAAGTGAAGCAGAGTGTCAAGGTGTGTAGCTAAGGAGGCTACACGGCGATCTCATGGATCGAGATCCGGAACAAGTGGTGCTCGACGTTGACAGTGAGTCAATAATTTTTCTACCCAAGAATCCAGTGCGGCATGAAAGGAGCAAGCACATTGATACGATGTATCACTACAAAAAGGATTGCGCGGAAGAAGGTAAGATGAAGATCAACTACGGTTGCACCGATGATCAGCTGGCGGACATTCAGACCAAGGCTTTGGATCGAGAGAAGTTCTTCGAGATGTGAAGATGGATCAGCGTCCGAACTGTGACATGACGACGTCGTGTTTAGGGGCGTGATTGTTGGAAGTGAACACGTACGTTACACGCATGTATCCGAGTAGCATTAGAATTCGTGGCCGTGTAGTACTAGATGTCATGGCCGAGTAGTAATGCTATAGCTGATCCTAGCATGTATATATACGTGTAGCCTGCACCCCCTGTAATATCACCTTGAGTTGAAGCAATAAGAGACACCAGGTACGATACGTACCTGTGGCCATCAATAGAGCATCGTGTGCGTGCGTTTGCTTTCCGGCCGGCTGGCCGCCGTGTACGCTCACGTGTCTTTGTTGTGGTTTGCTACAGCTTCACGTAGAATCGATCAAAGTGTAGGTCGGCTAGTAGAAGGTTAGCTTTACACTACGGGTGGATCGATCAGGTCAGCTTCTTGTGGTGCGGTGTGCAGATCAGCATAATTAGTACTTCGTCAAGATTGCATCGGCAAGGGGTGCGGTTCAGTAGCCAGCATCGCTTCTTCGTCGTTCGTCGTCGGTCGTCGCCGTCGCCGGAAAGTACTCGGCGTCCGGCCTGGGCCAACAAGGTTGACCTCAAGAGTGCACTGCCGGAGCATGTCTCCATTGGCTTCTCCGCATCCACGTCCACGTCCGTGGAAGTGCGTCCATTAGAGCATATCCAACAGGCGCGCTAAATAAGCGCCGCGCCGCAAATTTGTCTTTTTAGCACGCGCGCAATCGATATACGGGCTACAGCGGACGCGCAATAAGCACGCGCGCGGCATAAAGAGTTCAGCGCGCGTTCCGAATCGTCATCGCGCGCTGTGTATTTGGTGCGCCCGCTTCCGCGCGCCGCAAGTCCGAGCGCTCGCGCCGCACTCTCTCCGCCGCGCCACCTTCGCCCCGCCGGCGCCGGCGCCGGCGAATTGACCCGATGGACGCCCGCGCCGGCACCCCCCTCACCCCTTCCTACACCCGCGACCCCTCCGCCGCCGCCGCCGCCGCAAACCCTAGCTCGGGGAGCTTTGGCTTCGCCTCCGCCGGTGCTCCTCCAAGCACCAGTATCGTGCGCGGCCTTTTCATGCCGCCACGGATGACCTCGGTGGCGGGTGGCGTCGCGCCGGCGCCCGCCGTGAAGCCACGTGCCCCCCTCTCGAAGCGCCCAAATGCGGCGCGGGCGAAGAAGGGCAAGGTATCCGCGAAGAAGAACAAGGCGGCGGACGGCTCTGGCTCCTCTAAGCCGTCGAGGAAGAAGCTTGCAGGGCGTGCGACGGACGCGGCGGCTACCGAAGCGCCGGCAAGCTCACTTGTTGAGCCGGCGGCCGACGCGCACAAGGTGTTCGAGGAAATGCCCCAAAGGTATAAAAATTTTCCAACTTTTTGTTGTTGTTATTTTTTGAATGCATACATATAGATAGCTTATTTGCTTCGTTGTATATACTTTGTAGTTTCAACGATGAGGCATATATGTCAACTATGGGTGTTGGCTCCAAAAATTCTCATTGGTCTCAAACCAATGACATGCATTTCGATGACCATGAGTTCGAGGTGGACGAGGATGGTGAGGGCATTGTCGACGCACCGAAAGGAAGAGGAGGCAACTACACCAATGATGAAGACGTCTTGCTATGCAATACTTGGTTGCAAGTGTCGAGAGATCCATCCGTTGGAGGTGATCAAAGTAGAGATGCATATTGGAAGCGGATGAAGGAGCACTTTGATCTACACAACAAGAGTGGAATTGACCGCTCGGACCGATCTCTTCGCTCCCGGTGGTCGACAATCAACCGAGATAGTCAAAAGTGGGCGGCCGCACAAAAGGCGGTTGACAAGTTGAACCCAAGTGGCACTAATGATATAGATAGGGTAAGTGCCATTTCATCCATGTTCATCATGCTTGTTCTTGGTGTTTGTAGTGCTAACTTGTTTTGTTTTTATGTAGTTCAATATTGCACAAAACTTGTTCAAAGGAGAGAAGAAGAAGAGCAAGAAAGGGAAGATCAAGAAAGGGAGACCATTTACCTTGCCTCATTGCTATGAAGCATTGAAGGATGATGAGAAATGGAAGAAGCGTGATGATATCGATGATGTTGATGAGAGCAACAAACGCAAGCGAACAATTGATTTGGATGATGATGAGACGGAGGCATCAAGTGATGACGGCAAGAGAAGCCCTACACCAAACTCGGTTTCATACTCGAGGCCAAAACGACCGGATGGATGCAAGAAAGACGCAAAAGAAAAGAAGAAGAGGAAAGGAGATGACGAGCTCAAAAATGCTATGGAAGCTATTGTGAAGGCAAGAAAGGAAGCGAACGAGGTGAGGAAGATGGCAAGGAACCAAGATGCCGCGGCCGTGGAGAGGAGGTTGGCGGCCGAGGAGAGGAGGGTAGTGGCCGAGGAGAGGAAGGTGGCATTGGAGGAGAGGAAGGTGGCCATGAAGGAGCGAGTTAGGTTGTTGAAATGGGAGAAGTACTTGTTCTTCATGGACACATCTACCCTCAATGAGGCGCAAAAGGAGTACGTCAATCTTGCCCGTGAAGAAGTCTTGATCCAAAAAAGAGCCATGATTCGCGGTGGCATGGGCGGCATGGGTGGCGGTGGCATTGGCGGCATGGGTGGCGGTGGCATTGGCGGCATGGGAGGCATCGGTGGCTTCGGAGCTACCATGGGCGGCATAGGTGCCATGGGTGGCTTTGGAGCTACCATGGAGACCATGGGAGGCATGGGTGGCTTCGGAGCACCTTCAGGCGGCATGGACAGCATGGGAGGCATGAGTTTTGCGTCTCTTATGGGAGGCATGGGAGCACCTCCAGGCGGCATGGGCGGAATGTCTTCCGGTGTGCCTCACACACCTTCGCATGATGCCGTTGAAGATCTTGCCAACACCTTCCGAGCTTCACATGATGATGCGGCGTGCGACAATGAAGAGGAGGAGGAAGAATCGTCTTCGGAGGAGGATGATGAATCGGAGGAAGATGAGGATGAAGACGAGGACGAGGCTTGATTGTTGATGGGCCATTCGTTGGTGTGAACTTTTGTGTCATGAACTTGGTTCGGATTTTGAACTTGGTTGGATGATGTTGTGGGCATGAACTTTTATGTCATGAACTTGTTTGGGTGATTTAAATTATGGCATGTCTTTGTTTTGATGTTTGAAATATCATCTCGTGTCCAAAATGCAACATATGGCATGCGCCGGCCGCTCGCGCGCGCTGCTTTTTAGCGCACCTGCTGGAGCTACTCGCGCGCGCTAAAATTTGCAGCTGCCGCTGGAGCTACTCACGCGCGCTAAAATTTGCAGCGGCCGCTGGAGCAAGCGGTCCTCGCCGCGCCAAAACAGACGATCGGCGCGCTGCAAACGCTTTTTTAGCGCGTCACGAGTTGGGCGGCTGTTGAAGATGCTCTTACACTCTTGGTCCTTCAACTCTTCGTTGGAACCACAGGCCCCACCATCACCACCACCACCAGGGCGACGCCCAGGTTCTGGAGTTATTGCTGGAGCAGCCGTTGGCACAACAATGTTCCTTGTGCTCCTCTTCGCCGCTGCGGCAACACTCGTATTGCGCCACCGTCGTCGTGGGAACATGATGGAGACCGAGGAGAACTACACAGACTTAGAATGTGAAGGCAAGCCGATGACGGAGATAGAGATGGGGACGGGGCCAAGACGGTTTCCGTACCAGGAGTTGGTGGAAGCCACGAGGAACTTCGCCGCGGAGGAGAAGCTTGGGCAAGGTGGCTTCAGCGCCGTATACCGAGGCTATCTGAGAGGAGAGCCAGCTGGTCTAGCCGTGGCCATAAAGAGATTCTCCAACTCTAAGCATGAGGATTCTTCCATGCAAGGAGAGAGGGAGTGCAAGTCAGAGATCGAGGTGATAAGCAGGCTGCGTCACCGGAACCTCGTGCAGCTCCTCGGCTGGTGCCATGACCGTGAGGAGCTCCTGCTGGTCTACGAGCTCATGCCCAACCGCAGCCTCGACATACACCTCCACGGCAAGCAGGGCACCTTGCTGGAGCTTGGGTCTGCACTGCTCTACCTCCATGAGGAGTGGGAACAATGTGTGTTGCACCGGGACATCAAGCCCAGCAACGTGATGCTCGACGAGTCCTTTGGAGCCAAGTTAGGTAACTTTGGGCTGGCGAGGCTCGTTGACCATGCCGCTGGGGTGCAAACAATGACCGCAATTTCGGGGACTTCGGGCTACTTGGACCCCGAGTGCGTGAGCACTTGTAGGCCAGCGTCGAGTCCGATGTGTACAGCTTTGGTGTGGTTCTACTCGAGGTAGCATGCCGCAGGAGGCCAATGAGCATAACCTTGGCCGACCAGGACAAACAGAAGAACGGCGGCGTCTTCCGGCTGGTCGAGTGGGCTTGGGGGCTATATGGCCACGGAGCCATTTTTGAGGCCGTCGACGAGCGGCTGAACGGTGACTACAATGCAGCGGAGGTGGAGAGGGTGATGGTCGTCGGGCTGTGGTGCGCGCATCCGGACCCGAGCGCACGACCGTCCATTAGGACAGCCATTGGGGCGCTGCAGTCCAACTCCAAGGTCCACGGAGCCTGCAGTCAGCTGCCGGTGCTCCCCTCCAAGATGCCGGTACCCATGTACGCGTCTCCCCCGTTCGCCCTGGCGGACTTGTCGTCCAACTCCAGCGTGCAGCCGCACACCTCGAGTACCACTACTTCCTCCGACGCTAGCACTTCCACGACCAGTTCAAAGGCCTCTTCTTGGCTACTGAAACATCAATACTTCTACTACTAGTAGAATGCCCGTGCGTTGTCACGGGCTTTTGAAATGTCTTGCTGGAGTTATATATAAACATAATGCATGTGAAATTTCACATGTATAAGAAAAATAACACATGCTCAGTTGGGTAATATTTGAAATCCACTTCACTTGTAATGTAAGTTGACGATGCATACATAGAGAGCGATGATCCAACTAATAAGTTGTTACAAATTAAGATCTACTTGATGTGCTTAAGATACTCTCGCACAATATCAGAAATGTTGTATCTTGCTTTACGCATGATATTCGAGCAAGTATAATAAACCTTCTTCCTCAACTCATAACCATCCTGCACAAGCAATATATGTAGTTAGCACGAATATTTCACGTGTAAGGTCTAAAAATGTGCAACCGAGAATATTTACCGTGCAAACTGGATAAACCACCACGAGAGCATAAAATCAAAAACAAAATAGCCAAACACATCCCTGCAATTTCCTAAATTAATATTATCTTTAATATAGTGATAACAAAAATAAATGCTTGTATCTTGAATGTTATGATAATGAAATATATAAATTTACCTGTCTGTGCTCGTTGGAACACCAACCGGAAATATATGCTGCCTTCTAGATATATCGGAATTCCAGCCGAGTTATGCTATTTCAAGTGTGCCGCTGAATTCCCTCTCAAATCTTTGTAATTTCACAAAATGCCTAATCTTTGGTGATTGATATGTATGGATAGGGTCCATAATATATAAGGGGGGCATGTTTGTTGATGACGTACAAGATATATCAGTCCCACGAATGCATACACCAAAAATAATGAATAGTTACAGTAGTAGCACCGTTTGACTCATCCCATGTTTTTTAGCATTGATGATTGATAGATACCAGTGGGGCCCAGGAATATTAATCAGAAGAATAGCTAGTGTAGATATATATAAGTCGTAGACACAATTAAATAAATAATAAAATCATTATACACATGGATTAATTAAAAGTAATACATCATTATATGCATGGATAATTGGTCTTACACCTTCATGCAAGAGCATATAAGGCATTCCAACTCGTGTTTCATCACAAAGCATCTCCAATGTCCATGAACTTGTTTTCTTGGGAGCGGGCATGATTAATTCAAAGACTGTAATATCTCTAAGGGGTACAAACATAGTTTGTCATCCTGATACAAAAATGAGCCAAATTAGTGAAATACAGAAAACAATATGACGACGGAAAGGCCAATAATCACATTAAAAAAACCTTGTGAGAAAAAATTTATATTTGTTTTTTTTTTTGGATTCTTATGAGATATCACTGCTTGCACTTTATTTTGTTGTAAAAGACTCAGTGAATTTTTGGCCCCTTCCGACGACATCGTCTCGATTCTCTTGTTGATGGATTCTTTTTTAACGTAATCCATCTCTATCTCTCTCATATTCTGTAAAAATATTCATATAGGTAATGCCCATGTTGTATTATCATGTACAATATACATAGAAAGGAGGATTGTTTGTATGCACCTCTTCCTGTAGTGTTTCAGTCGGATCCATCATAATTATGCCAGTGCTCACGCAAGGAAAAATATAGCAGGCTATACAAAATAGCGCTGCCCCTGAAAATATGCTACTGACGTGTTATTAGCGAGACATTGCACACTAATCAATTTAGCGAGACAATTCTCTATACATTTTAGCGTGCTATTAGCGGCCCTATAGTGCGCTATTTATTTTAGTGCGCCCACGTCAGTTGATACATCTGGATCCATCACTTTTTATCTAAGATGAGCAAAAAGTGAAATACATAAAAGTATAAATTATATTATATAAACATATATAGAAACAAAAATGAGACTAACATAGCAATTTTTATTTTAAAAACAACTGTTTTGTTCACCTATGCAACCTTATCAACACCACACAGAATCCACAAGACAGGGCAATCCTCTCATTGTCTACACTCGGCCATCATTTCCATGTCACCTCCCCTTCGCTACACGGAGTCTCCCGACCCCTCCTCTTCCCTCCATGGCGTCGGACGGCTCCTCCTCTCCCCGCAACTGGCCTCTCTCCCATCCATGACATCGTTGCTCCTCCTCTACACGCCACTGGCGGAGCTTGTCCGCTCGTGTCCCCGCCGCCTCCCTTCCCTCGACAGCGTCAACACATCCTCCCTCCCCTCCACGGCGCCGGTCGGCACCTCCTCTCTATGCCATCTCTCGTGTCCCCTTTTCTCCTCAAATCCCTTGACGGTGTCATCCTCCTCACCCCGCCACGGCGTCGCCAACCTCCTTCTCTGCCTGACAACCTCTAGCACCGCCGCATCGATACCGAGCTAACGCGCCCGCCGGTCTGGCATGGAGTCAGCCGGATCCGGTTGGTCGATGCAGAAGGGATCGCCGCTCTCCGTACGAACCGGCCAAGGGTGGCCCATCCGGTTGTGGGTAGGAGTAGTTGATGCATAGTGGTGTGATGCAACGAGGAGGGATGGCGTCCTCGTCGTCGGAACCGGTCTTCTACCACAACCGGGCCACGCCGAGCATAGTCCACCTTCCCCTCAAGGTGAGGCTCTCTCTTCTTGCCCCCCTTCCCTGATCTGTAACTGCTTCATGTGAAAACTGCTTCTCGCTCCATCCCAAAATAAGTATCATCTCCTATAATGGTGGTGGTGTGCTCCTCTGTACTGCAGACTTATGGGTACAAGAGAACTCAATGAAACTTTATCAAAAGGACAGAGTAAATATTGACCTACTGAGCAAACAATTTAAGGATGCCGAGAACAACACCTCAGACAGGAGCATGGATAAAATTCTAGTGGTGCAGTCCAACATTACCTAACCGCACTGGGAAGAAGAAGTAGCCAAGAAAGAAGGTCGTGCCAGCATTGCCAAAGCATTCCCAACACTGCCCCACGACCGAAGAGATTTGAACTCCTGCCTTGATGATGTCTTCTGCACATATACTAAGACCCTGTTCGGTAATCACCCGCTCCCGGAATCTGTGAAGCGGGGAAACCACAACTCCTTCGATTTGAACTGCAGCTCCGCCAACTCCGCTCCTGGGGTTGTGGAGCGGAGCGGTACCGAACAGGGCCTAAGCCTCAACTTTGGATTTTCAATGTTATAAAAACCATGATATGTACAGATTTCACACAGGAGTTGATTTGATTACCGGCCCTCATGGCAGATTATTGGTGTTCGTACAGTTACTAGCCAACATGAATGAACAAAAAAAACAGTGAGAAACATTTGTAGTTTAACATGCTCAGTCAAGGCATGCTGAACTAGCAGGCAGAAGGCGCGGCGGCACGCCGCGCCAATGTAGAAGCACGCGGTATATTTATGTTGTTTTTTGTTCCAATGAGAGAAGAGGCGGTGGTGGGTTTGAGGATGAGTTGGTCATGTGTTTGAGGGTTTTGGACTGGGTTAGTGTGGCTGAGTGTGTAGGTAGTGTCAAATATATTGTAAAATAGTTTTTTCACCAACGTGTAAAAACTAATCATGATCAACCTCATTTGCAACGCAAGTGAAAGAATCTGAAACAATCTTGATCAACTATGATCCTTAGACAACTGAAAAAACTATGATTCCGGAGACAAAATACCAATTTCTTCGTACCATTCTATAACATCAGCTGTTGTAGGTACTTCTACTTCCTCCAAACATGATTGGGTTTATTATCAGAATGCAACATCAATGTCAGTAAACTATAGTAGTAATATTGAGCTCCGTTTGTACAGTGAATTGACATGTCTTAAGATAGCTTGGCATAGATGGTTCTATCAGTGTAATCTAAGAGCAATGTATAGAGCCACATTAATCTAGAGCAATAGAGCAGCAAACACATCACAATTCCTTCTTGGTTCATATCCCAGAGTTCAAGTACTTTACATCACCTTCAAGCACTGTTCAAAAAATCATCCGATTCAGCGATTAATCATCCGATTAATCGCTACTAGGGGGGTGACCGATAAGATTTTGCCTTATCTTCATCGTTTATCATTTGGGCCGATTTATCGCTCTGACAAGCGATTTATCGGGAATCTACCGATAAATCGGGCCTATTCCTAGCACTATGTTTGCAAAAACTATGTTTATTTGTGTTCCGTGGACCTTGTTATGCAATATGTACTATTGTCCTATTTTGTTTATCATTATATGAGGATTAAAAGGCTAGGAATCAAGGTAACACTTCTGTCCAATATTTTTTTGGTCTTGAATATAGCATATTTTAGTGTTGGGAACCTGGGATTTGCAAAAAATGGCCGATTAATAGTCGACCGATAAAATCGATTAATCGGACGATTTCCGATTAATCTCTAATCCCCAGCTGACCGAGACGATAACGATAAGCGATATCCTCAACATTGCCTTCAAGGGCTATACATGGACAGATGACTCAACTATCTTTCCTGCAATCCTAGCAATTCAGGTGTATAGATATCTTCAATGGCTATGCGCCAAATTCAACCTATTTCCATAAACTCATTGTTGATAGAACATAAATTGGAAAAACAAACGACATACTGGTGATCAAGAAGGAAGAACACACTTCGGAGGACATGTGAGCAATCATAGAAACTATTACTTGTTTCTTTGTGTGCATTACTTTTTAGAGGAGACCCAGGATCCTGGAAAGCAATATTTCATAACGTGAATAACCCATCTACAATTCCCCTGAGAAAAATAATAGAACCAAAGAAGCAAGGTAAAAATGCATCATAGATGAATAGTTGGTGGGATGCTAGAGCCCACCGGCCATTTATCTTTGTAGTGAAATTCAAATAATGACAGTACCAAGCCTTCTTAGAAATGGTACCATGTTCTGAAAATAGGCAGCAAAAGATTATATTAACAAAGCAAGTGGCATTTCAAGAATGCTAAAATGGGCATGGTCAGAGTATATGAAAGAAATTAGGGAGATTCATTACGCATGCCAGATTCAACTTTTGAAATTGTAGAAGAGTGGTTACTTGTTGTGAAGAAGGAAAAATGAAATGCGAGCAACATAAGGGGAAAAGAACGACAACATTATCAATATATCTATATAGCCTTTAAGGTACTATAGTGCCTTAATGCTGTGAGATTTAGCGATGCATTTAACTTCCATTTATAAAAACCCGTAGTTATACATCTCCTGATTGTTTAACTAAACTGTGATTCTAGCAACACAAACTTCCCATAAAAGTAAAGTAAGGAGATCGATTTGCACAACAGTAATTTCTAGATAATTGTAGTTATAATGTGCTAGATTAATTAAGAACCATGCGAAATTAAGGAGGAAGAAGATCTACCTTTTTTGGGGCAGGTAAAGACTGCACTTGAAGCTACAGGAAAAATGAATGCTTGCTCATAGAAATACATTTATATGCACACTGATAAATGATTGAAGAAATGGTGGATTATTAATCATGCGTGTATCTGCACCATCAAATAGAAGATAGACAAAATTGCAAATGAAATACACCACTACAGATGCACAATAGGGAGAAAACTGGCCTCATATCAAGCATAATCTAAAAACAACACATGTAGTATTTTATTGAAATCATAAATAATCCCAAAACTGCAATCTATAATTTTATACTTATATAATTAGCCTTTAATTCTTCATCTTGCGCAAAATATGTACCAAGGGAACATATCCTATCATTTGCTACATGCTATAGTTTCTGAACAGAGAACAAACTACCTACCTAATTCAGGGAGTAACAGTTTCCCTGCTTGATTTTAGGAAAGATGCTCCTGTACACAGCTAAAAACATTAATAACAGAGGATTATCTTTTTGGATATTGGGAGCAATCTCATAAAAATTTGACCTCACCAACATAAATTATTAGCATTAGTTTGTACCGCTCAGCTTGCCAAAAAGGATATATCTTTGTGAACAAACGAAATAGAATGACAACTATGAGCAGTCAGTTGCCTTTCCAAAAATTCAATAGCCTCGAAGATATTTGCAAGAGCATTCACCAAGCACCAGGGTTCATCAACCTTGTTGGGATCAATTTCTATTGCTCCTTCCAGCTTGCAGCCCCAAATGTAAATCATGCTTAGTTCCTTCTCACGCATAACCTTTGCTAATATAAGGAACATCTAAATTTATGCTGACATGGCATACTACCCAGAATACAGATGTGTGATAGTTAAAAATAAGAACCAAGTCGAATTCATGATCAAAGAATTAACGGACCTTGGTGGATTCCAATGCCCCATTGCTGCAAATTAAAATCTCATTCCGGTGCCGTGGAACTCACTGAAAACAACAAAATGACGTGAGGAGAAACACACCAGTGACGCGTCAAAGTTATCGCCAGATGAACGGCGTTGGCTGCAGTCATTAATGATTTAACCTGACAGTCGTGTAATTGGTGGTGAAACCACCTGACGAAATTAATCATCATCAGCGTACAACATGGATAGTCAAAATCAGCATTATTCATAGGGGGTAAGGGCTCAACCTGGAATTTGAGCTCATCTAAGTAGACTTGGTTCAAGAAATCCCTTCCAGAATTAGATGGAAACACAACGGTTAATTAATGGTTTTGGCAAGTGAAGAATTAGTGATGGAACAGTAGGGAGGGCATTGCAGTATGAGAGGCAACCAGATGCCTGACTCCCACCGGCCGATCATCTGGCAGAAGATGATGCCAAGCTCCAGGACCTCCACCACAGTGGCGGCCTTTGGGCGGGCACCACCCACTGCTCCACATCAACGTTCGTGCCGGTGGTGGGACGCGACATGCACCAGCTCACTGACATCCCCCATGAAGTCCCGTGCCGATTGCGGCTCCTCCCGTGATGCTGATCAGCGACCGGTCCTGCGGCGTCGCCATCTGCGCAAGAAAGGGGGATGGGGCATCGGGGGAGGGAAAGCAAAGGTGCGAGGAGAAGATGATGTGCCGCTAGGGGTCGGAGAGGACACGGTGGATAGGGCACGGCGCCGCCGCATGTCATCGTTGTTTTGCCCTCGTCGCTGCCGGTGTTGCCGATGCTTTTTTCACCTCTTTTTTTTATCATCCAAGAAGTGAGAGAGATATGGGAGAGGTGAGAGCATTTTCTGGTAGAGGAGGTGGGCACCAAGGGAGGAGAAAGTGGTGGATTCTTCTGGAAGGACCGTAATAAGCGGATGCAAAAGCACACACGAACCCTACCAGACAGAGGTCACCAAATTAGAATCAACCTATGGTTGCATGGTTAGAAGGACAGTATTATTTCCAACCCATCAGGGTTCAAGTCCTGAACTTATATGGGTGCTTGCATTATCCCTGGATTTATTTTAGGCTTCCAGTGATATTCGTTCAGTGGGAGAAGACGTTCCCATCGACTGTGAGACGTCTGTGGTGACTTCGTAAAATCTAAGATACTATACCGGCTCAGTCTCTCGGGGGTGCTCATAAGGATAAAGTGTGTACGCGTGTGTTTGTAATATGAGTGTATGTTCGTGTATGTGAGCGATCGATTGTATAGCGTTGAAAAAAAAGTCACCAAATTACCAGCAGCAACCAATAAAAAAATCAAAAAGGAGAAAAACGGCATCACGTGTCAAGCAGGTATGAACAGTCGCCCAACATTGCAAACGCATAGTGTGCAGACTAGCTTAGCCACAATTATTCTTGTATATATGTTTTGGCAAAAGCTTACCGTCTTCGCGCGTCCGCCGGCTCCGCGTCTGTTGGATCGTCTGGCGATAAGACGGACGAGAGCGTCCCCGCTTCCACGTCACGCGCGGACGTTTTCTGAAACTTGCCTTATGTTTCAGGAACACATTCGTGCAACTGGATAACGGCCCGCGGCCCAGTTGACTTGTGTGGCTAGGACGGAGGGCGACGGCGGTGGGATCTGGGAGGGCGCAGGGGGCGGCGGTGGCGCACGGTGTGGGGCGACCACGGCGCATCCAGTGCGGTGGCGACGACGACGGCTTCGGGATTGGCGGTGGCCGACGGCGACACAAGCAGGTACGCCCGCGCGTGATCCTTCACCCCCCCCCCCCCAATTTTTTTTCTGGCCGGCCCTGTTGGTGATTATCCCCTGCTACGCGGCGGCTACGGGGCTCATCGTAGCCGTGCTCCGACGTAGGGAGATGCTCTCGTTGTCGGCACCGAGGTGGATGATGTAGATGATATAGGTTTTGTAGATGTGTAGATGTGCAGTAGGGATTTGGATGTTGCAGATCTAGTGTTGCACAATTTTTTATTTTTGACTTTCAGAATACGCTGGTGGAGCTCATGCTATCCCTTTGATGTGTTGTAGCTGATGCTATACTTTTCTGAATGTTTGTAGCTCAAAACTTCTGTAGCATTTTTTACCTGGAAGTTAGTGATGCAGGATTTTGATGTGTTGTAAGGAATTAGTGGTACAGACTTGATGTGCTGCAGGAAACTAGTGATGCAGGATTTGATGTGTTTTTCTGATTTTTCTTTTTAGTTCAAAGCGTCTGTAGCTCATGCAGTTATACAGTTTGTAGTTTCAGAGAAACATATATGTAGTTTCAGAGAAGGGAAGGAAACATATATGTAATTTCAGAGAAACAGTAGCTAAATTTAAGAGAAACTTACCTTTCTGAAACTAGTTTGTAGGTTATGTCTGTAGCTTATGTTTCTGAAACTACAGGAATGTTTGTACTGCTAGCTTATAGCACAGGGAACTCAGTTTTTGCTTCTGAATCTCCATATATCTTTTCTCTGAAATTTAGCTACTGTTCCAATACTTTTCCATGAATTTTTAGCTCATGTTTATCTGAAATTAGTTGGATTAGCTAATGTTCTTTCAAACCTGCATTTTATGTGCACTTATATATGCAATCTTCAACTTTGCTTCAATACTTTTCATTCTCTGATCAGTAGATATGCATTGCTGATAGTTTCCATGTTTTCATTTTTGCTCTTGTTTCGCAGCATGCCTATCTTCCAAACTCGTTGGTCGGCAAAGCGGCTGCGCGAAATAGCCAATGCCATCAAAGGGAAAAAGAAAGATGTAATAAGCAAGTCCAGCTTCGGGGATTTGCTGTTTATATCTCCTCTGGCCCCTCCTCCTGAAGAGCTTCTTGATTTCATTGTTATGAACATTGACCCTAAGAATCGTGTGCTGAAGTATGTAATCTCTACTTTTTTTTTTACTTCTTTCTGTTGCATAACACCTTTTGTTTTCTTTATTCTCGCAACATCTACTGATTTTTTTTTTGTGAATTGCAGGATTAATGACCACAAGGAGATCCACATTTCAAAAGACATGGTTAAGAAGATATTCAATGTCCCATCTGGTAGCCACCACAGTTACCGTTTTATCAAAAGCAGATGATGATGATGAGGACACCATCGAGAGGTCATGGGTATTACTGTGCCTGGCTTTGGTCCTAGCTCCTGGGACAGGAAACATGGTCCCCCTAGATTATCTCTACACCCTACGAGATATGAGTGTGGCTCATGAGTTCGAGTGGGATGAGCATATCCTGTATGATGTGATGAGAGAAGTTAAAAAATACCAGGATAAGAGGAATGAGGGTAAAGTGAAATTTCTCATTGGTGGATGTCTACCAATGCTTCCAGTACACCCCCTTCATTCCTATAACATTCCACTCCTTTTTTTTGGGACAACAAACCTTTTCTTGAGGCGCTGATGTTTTCTTTTCTTTTTTGTGTCTTTTTCATTTTGCAGATAATTTACATGGACCATCTTGATGTGCCAAGAGGATGCTTAGTTGATCACACCATCAACTACTCGCTTCCTAGAGCTTGTTTTGTTCATGAAATGGACTTTTATGCTGTTGTCGCAGTGGACACCCTGGATGATGGGTTTGGGAAGCGTCCAGTAAGTGATTGAAACTGAAAGACATCGCTTTTTTTGTTTTTATATAGAAGACATTTGTCTGTTGCAATTCTTAATTATTTTCTCATTTTTGTAATGCAGTTCAGGACCAGTACACCGTACGCAGTAGTTGAGTTCGTGTCATATATATATCAGCATCACCAAGGAACCGTCAGTGACCATGTCACAGAGGAGTTGCCGGAAATCAGCGACCAAGGGGTTGTTGTTGGGGGCGCAACACACACTTCAAATGTGCCGGAGAGCTCCCACATGCAAGCAAATGTACATGTGGGAGCAGATGCGGGTTCTCAAGGCTCACCTCACGCCGGTACTGGGGGTACCAATGGCAGCGCAGAGCATGTGCATGAGCCGCCTCCAGCTAACACGGAGAGTGGTGACAATGTTTTCGGATCTTTGGAGGAGTGGCTCCATGCATTGCCAACAATCGAGGAGTTAGAGGTGGGTTTTTTTTCTCGCAACTCATTTTTTCCTTTTTGCTTTTTCGTATTTGCATCTTCGTTTCACTGGCATGTCAAAAACTAATGTCCCTACCAATCTAATGCCATTGTTTTCGTGCATCGCAGTTGCCGCCACACACGCAAGTCATATATAACAAGCAAAAAGAGCTCCATGCCAGAGAACTTATAGTTGCGTTCAGCTCATTTGGGAGGGTCTTGCAGGGCATGTACTGCAAGCGGATGGGCCTAATGTTGTCTGAGGCACACAAAGCTGAGTGCAGCATTCATGAACAAAGAGCCGAAGGTGAAGGTATCACTTTCAGTGTACCAGGGGGGGACTTCTGCTGCAGGCATGTCTGATGGGACTGGAACTGAACCTTTTCCGCAACAGCCCAAGCATCCGGAGCAGCCCAACATTCATCCTGGCACACACGAGACTGCATGCATGGATGATGCCACTGCCACTGTACCGTCTCCGCAACAGCCCAAGCAACCAGGCGGTGCAATGAATAGTGATGCAGCAGCGGAAGTAGGTCAAAACAATGATGCCCCACCCAGGACGAGCGATGACAACACTGAAAATGATCAAAGCAACGGCAATGATCAGAGCAATGGTAGGGGAGAAGATTCATGCAGCAAGGTAAACGGCACTGAACTTAAGTCCCCTCGCAGCCCAAGCTTCGCACATGTGAATCTGACGAGGAGGCCAGGCACGCTTGAAGACGGACCTTCTTTTGGATTGTTCGAACCCGGGAGTGATGATGATCTACTATTTCAGGAATTTCCTCTAGTTCGTACATCCCCTGCAAAAACATCTGTTTCAGATTTGTATTCCTTCTTGTCGATCCGTGCGAGGAGCCCTTTGTTTGGTGAATCTCCGGCTACCTCAGCTGGGCCAGTTTTCGATGTGACTCCCATCACAACACGTCCTCCAATTTCCACAGGCCCTGCAGGTTATACCACTCATCTCCCCCAACTACTTGTGCTCCAACCCATGTTTTGTTTGTTTACAGAAACTTAGCGCTTCCATGCTCCAAACCATTTTTTCTAATCTTGTTTCTGTTTTCTTTTTCTTTTTCATTTGTGGGGCAGAAGCAGGAGTAGTTGAGACAAGAGAGGAGGTGATGATTGAAGTGAGCAGCGGGGGCAAACGTGATGTGAAGAATCCCACACTCAAGAGAGCTGCAAAATCGCCAGAAAACGCACCCAAGCTGAAGAGGATGAAGAAGGTCAAAGTTAATGCTTCCGACGATGCCATATACAAGCAGTACTGTTGCACAAATTACCACATAAAGGACCCTCCCGAAGGCGAGCCCTTGTAAGTGTGTTTTAGCACTTTTTTCTGCCGAGAAATTGTTCGTTCCATCCATCTTGTTTGCCACTAACCGAGCCACTGTTTTTTTTTTGCAACATGCAGACCTCCATTCATTAGGATAGGTGGGCCCGGGTTTGATATTTCTTTCAAGCATTTCAGCAATGGGCTAAAAAAGCGAGCACATTTGAACAATGAGGTCATGTCGCTTTATATTGAAAGCTTCAACATTGAGCACACGCATAGCAAAAGCAAACCTAGGAAGTTTGCGTTCTCACCGCATACAGCCGTGAGTCAACTACCCATTTTTTATTTTTTCACAATAGAGTTTCTGCCCGCAACATCCATTTCTTTCTAACCAATACTTTGTTCTTGCATCAGTCTAAGCTTGCCGTGGACCCAAGTTCATTTCAGACACGTTCTTGCAGCAAAGATCTCGAGAGGGCGTGTGAAAGAAACAACATCATGAAATCTGTTCAAGTAAAAACTTTCGTTCTTGCATCAAAGCTATCCTAGCGCAACATGCTCCATTTTTCTGAAGTTAATTTTTGTTTCTTAATTTTGCAGCTGTTCTTCACCATTGTCAAGGACGGACATTGGGCAGTTGTGGTTGCAAACTTGATGCACAAACAATTCAACGTTTTTGAGTCGAGGAGTGATGACCCTGACTATGTCAGCATCCTTGAGCAGCCATGTCGCAATCTGGTATGGACACTACACCTCTTTCCTTTCTCATTTTTCATTTTTTTCTCCGTATCAAAATTGATGTTGCGGTACCGATCAAAGAAGATACAACTATGTAATCCATCTTTTTGCAATATCAAATTTTGTAGATAGCCAACTTCAAGACTTTGGTCAGAGAACAAAACCCATGGAACCTTGACTTTGACAAGTTTGATCGTTTCAGCCCGAATGGGTACCCACAGCAGTCAACAACGTATTGTTCTCTTTCCATTTTCCTTTTTTTTTTCATGTGTCCATCCACAACTTTCTATGTTTTGTTTTCCAGTGAGCAAATTTATATATATTTGTGACTATATTTTTTATTTTTGGCAGGTTTGATTGTGGGTTCTTTGCTATTCTATACATGGAGAATCTAACTGCCAGGGGGATGAGGCCATTCAGCACGGTATGCCCATTTTGCTATGCAACACTACTAGCTAAATAACTTGTTGTTTTCGCAACACTAGTTTTCACTACAATAGAAGTAAACTTATTTCTCTGCAACACTACTTTTTATTACTGCTAGTTTTCTAATCATGTTTTTTGTATTTTTCTCCTAAATAACTTACCAAGCTCCCTTGTTGTATGCCCAGGACACGAGGTCGTTGCTCAGATTCCGATCATTTGTCGCAGCGAAGCTTTTCAAGCACCCTCAAAACACACTCAACTCAGCCGAAGAGTTCCAGAAACTGTTGAGAAGCTCGTAGAAGATGTCAATCGGAGCAAAGTATTTCCTAGTTAGTTTTTAGGCTGTTTTTTTGTGGGCCCATGTATGCGCTACATCCTTTTATGTAACTGAAAACAGCAAGTTGCTGTTAACCAACTACTTGTCTTTTGTGGAACCCAAGATGGAGCATGTATCATCCTGGGGCATGTCCCTTTTTTCCCCTTTTTTCTTTTTGAAATACTGGAATCATCGTAGCAAGAATCATGTTGCTGTTAATCATCCTTTTTTATGTGCTCTGGGAAAACTTGTTGTAGCAAGGATGCACACTGAAATCATCGTGTACCAGCATCCATCTATACAATAGCTTTTTGCAAGCACCGGAAACATGATGTCGCAATATGAAACAAATAGTACATTCTTGTATATGCAAAGGGAGGACAAAATGTACAACATGAATTATGAAACAAAGCAGTACTGCAAATATGGCAAAGACCTCAAAACTACGGCACAAAATGTGAGATATCTTGTATGTCTCAAATCCAGGACACACATAACATATCTTGTAACACAAATGTGAGCTATCTTGTATGTCTCAAATTGAAATAGAACCTGAATACATCATCAAGGTTGCAAAAAGAGAATTTTTGAATGTTTTTGCTCAAGCACATGAAGTGAGGCTGAAAAGAAAATGCAAAACATCCTTCAACAGGACCAAGAACTTTCCCATGTTTTTCTCTCATTTTTTTTCCTAGAGGTTGAGTTGCGTTGCTTGGGCATTTCTTGGATCATTTGTCATCATGGCTCTTCAGTATGCACAAGTTGGCACAGCATGTCCCACCTCGGAGCAGAATTGACATGTAGGTGGTGTTGTCGCCGCCTCTGTCGTAGCTTTAAGGGGTCCACATGTCTGCATGTTGTGACCTTCTTCTTTGCAGAACTTGCAGCGAATACTCCTTTTTTCAGATTTTGGCTTCACTGCTGCCATTGTCTTCTTCTCTTCTTGTTCTGACTTCTTCTTCTGCTTCTCATCTCGCTGCTCCATCAGAGTCTTCTTCCTCTTCTCTCTTTTAGTTGGCCGACCTTTCTTAGGGACACGAGCTGGGTTTTGTAGCATCTCTGAGCTTTGAGGCTGTGGTAGGTCATCATTCAACATTCCCGTTGCGGCAGCAGGTGGCGTTGGGGGTTCACTGTGCTGCGTTGCTTGTTGTTCTGGTAGTCCTCCTCTTTTCGCCGCTGCTATGGCTGGCTCAAGAACTTTTATTGCTTCATCTAATATCCTGTATGCATCATCATTGCAACATGCATCAGAGGCGAGCCATGTCAACCTTCGGCACAAGGAGTTGTATTTGAGCGTGTTTGTCGAGGGGTGCCCAAAGTCCAGGAATCGCCCAGTTCTGACCATGCTTGCTATTGCTGCTCCAGACCATCTTTCCAACAAGCATTGTTGTGGAATAACTTGCACATTGAGGTGCACCATCACCCTTGTTATGTGGGCGCAAACCAGGCCATTCATCTCAAAGTAGTGGCAACTACATTGAAACACCCCTTCATCCATCATAACACGCACAGAAAAGAGCTTTGGGTTCTCATATAAGCTTGATGTTAGATTGAACAGGAGGCCTTGCCCTTGGTACTCAGTGTCTTGGTTGATAATGTAGCCGATAGACGCAGTCATTTGTTTCTGAAACTTGCCAAAGACGTTGCCTGTGTAGTAACCAGCAGCTTGGCGCTCAATGTTGTATCTGCAACATCACAAAAGGAAGCAAAATTCACAAAACAAATCATGACAAAACATTTTTTTTGGAGTTTTTGCTTTGGTATAGTGAAGCTGGCCTACCGAGAGTATAGTGGAGGAGCAGTCGTTTCACCAGTGAAGCCAGCATTGTCCTCACGATCAAGCACAGTTCGTACTGTTGCACAAACCTCCGTACAGAATCAGCTGGACGAATCATTGTCTTGAAATATGAGTTGAGCCCCTCGGACCTGCCTGTCGTGCTTGTGAACGAGAAGAAATTGTTCTTGAAGTACGCTGGAGCCCACATATGTCTTGTTCGCCACATGTTCTTCAAGTGTTTGTTTTCAACAACTTCGAAACAATGCAATATGTGCTGCCATGTTTACTCAAATTCTTCAACCATTTTTGAGTTGTTGATACAAGTGTAAAACACATCTGCAAATGCCTCATCTCTGCTCAGCAGCCTCCCCAACTTAGAACACGCGTTGCTAAACACATGAAACTTGCAACACCTATGGCAAGTATTTGGGAGCACCTGCTCTATAGCTGTTGCCATTGCTTGGTCCTGATCAGTCATTATGTTCTTTGGATGCTCATTGTCCATTGCAATCATCCACTGCTCAAAGACCCACTTAAATGTTTCAATAGTCTCATCCGGCAACAAGGCACATCCGAGTGAAATGGTTTGGAGGTGGTTGTTGATACCAACTATAGGACCAAAGGGCATGTTGTATCTGTTAGTGCAGAAAGTTGTGTCAAAGAACACGCAATCTTTATATTTCGGGTACAGTGCCCTTGTTCTCCCATCAACCCAAAACAATTCAGTCACAGAGTTCGTGGCAGGATCTTTTTGCTTCGCAAAGAAAAACTCTGGATTCTCGGCCTTCCTCCTCTCAAAGTACTTCACTGTCATATCCATGTCTTGCTGTGTTATCGCTTCCCGGAGCTTTGCACGTTCATTCGCAACATCCCTCTTCACATACGGCAGTATCCTTGATAGGTTAATATCATGCAACGTCAACAAGAGTTCGTAATCCTCAGCAGGTATTTTGCGGTGCGAGCGGTAGTATCTAACACGCTCTGGTTGTTGCATCAGTGGATGAGTATGCTCCGCAACAAAGCAAATGACTGTCAATCTCCCCTCCCTAAGCCCAACAATCATGTGTGCCTTACAATCATGACGGAGAATCCTGTTCTTCTGACGTGTTCTTGTCACATCCATTTCAGCACCAGGCCGCCTGCTGGAGTTGCTTGTTTCTGTTGCAATGCTCTCTGAGGTGCTACTTATTTCCGGTTTATCAGGCTTTCTAGCATGCACACACCCAAAGACCCTCTTGATCATTATTGCATCCTCTTGCTTCTGGCCTCTCTTTTGGCTGTACTTTGTAGAAGATATATGTGTGCTGAACCCCAACTTGAAGGCATAATCATTGTAGAATTTCTGGGCATCCTCAATTGTGTCAAACACCATGCCAACATAGGGCGCTAGTGGCTGCGATGAAACATCTCCATCATCTGAATCATCTTGCATCGCATCATCAGCATGTAACAACCCCTCTGAATCTTCATGATTATCGACAGAAAAGTTCCCTTGGACATAGCTCTCTTCCCCTTCAGCACCAGCTCCCTGAAATAAGGCACATGTTTTTTTATGTAAATAGAGAGGTGTTGTGTGACGGTATTTTTTCCTCTACATGGTATCAACAGTTCTATTGTTGTTCCAGAAATTCAGGTACACAGATACATCAATCAACGGGTTTTCAGCTTCATTTGCACACAAATTTTCACTCAATGGCCTTTTCTCACATAAGCACACACATTCAAAATTGTATCATAGTGATTATTTTTTTACTTTTTTCATCAAATAGGTTGATAAATAAGAAGTAACAAAGGGGATCATGTTGCAGAGATAGAACAAGCAGACAGGTGTATGGGGATTTGCCTTGGTTCCACTCACACACATGAAACAAAATTGAATTTCTAGCTGCCACACACATGGAACAAATAGGAATTCTAGCTATGTTTCTGATACATAGGTTTCCATGAGTTTCAGAGACACACAAGTGTTCATGTTTGTTTCAGAGTCAGGAAACTCACCCAGCTGCCCTGATTTGATCTGGTAGAAGTAGTTTCAGGAAACACAACCGGAGGGTTTGTGAACCAGGATGATACTCCAGCTCGCGGAGGAAGCCCCGCGGCGGCGGTCGGAGCTGAGAACGATGGCCGCGGCTGTTCTCGAAGCGGCAGCCCCCGGCGAGCTCGATCTGCGTCGGATCCCAGCATCTGCCGCGCGATGTGGTGCGCCATGTTGTTGCAGGATTTTTGCGCTGAAGGACTAGGTGCCCCCGCGCGCCGGCGGCAGCAATTTTTGCGGTGGTGGCGACTGCCGCCACGCTGGGCGGAGCTGTGCCTGGACGGCGGACAGGGGATTCTGTTTCTGAAACAGAACGGCTGTTGCAGGAAGTAATGACCTGGTCAGTTGCGGGCGATGGTTGCATCCGACGGCTGTCAGGAGTCTAATCCAACGGCTCTCCGGGCGGCGGATGTTTCTGACACATCCGCCGGCGGACGCGTAGCGGCGTCCGTATGTTTTACCATGACCTAAAAATTGCAATTTATTTTCGAAAATACACCACACAAAAAGTGGAATTCGAGGACGTTCATTATTTACTTTCCTTTCTTAGTATTTGATTGAAGTACTTTGGAACTACTATAAAACTATTACCTGTGTAGTAGGCGAGCTGCCCTTCAGATTTCAGACCCGAGCTGCCAACCGCCGGGGCCTCCCCCACCGCACCGCTCCTCAACGGAAAAGAACGGCGATGCCGCCGCCGATCTCTACTCTCGCTTGGCCCCCGTCGGCGGCTCTCTCTCCTCCTCTGGCCACCGCGGCATGCATCGCCCGGACCTCGAGCTGTCTCTGCATTCCTCCCCGCGGTGGCGCGACCGGCTGACTCGCGGAAATCAGGCCGGATACCGGCGGCTGTGTGTTGGAGGCCGTCGGCGTCGGAAGATTCCGATGGGATTTGGGACAGGAAAGGTCGATGAGATAGTGGTGGACCGTATTAATTCCATTGGGCCCATACTACCTGTAGCGGGCCTTTGTGGCTAAGGATTAATGTTTCACATTTTTATTTCTGTTCCACGTACACTGAGGGGAGCTCCTATTCGGCGCCAAGAAAAATATTTTCAGCATTAATACAGGAGATGTGGGATTCGAACCCGCCAATGTCGACGGTGAAGAATTGCCGCAACCATCAATGGACTAAGTTCACTTTTTTTTGCGGGTGAAACGAATATATATTAATTAAGTAATGTGGCTACACTCGTTTTCACAAATCATACGTAATTCTTCTGGCCCAGAAGAAAACGAGATAGCCGTACGTTGGGAGCATCGCCCCAACAACGCCATGCAATGCGCAGCATGGTTTGCATGCTCTTCCTGCATGCACAACTTTGTGCCGAGGAATGCCATGCAGAAGGCCCTTCGTCTCTTCTACTAGGCCGGCCACACAGCTGATCGATTTGTGCCTGACTCGTTCAGCAGCTCCACCCCCACCTTACAATCAAGCTCAATGATCAGGTTTTTGTCTGTGTGTGCAAGCGCCAGACCAGTACCTTCTAGGCAAGCAACCATCGATCTGCCTCCAACGTGTTAGATAGATAGTTTAAACTTGTAATCTCAACCTATATCCCTATCTCTCTCTCTCTGTAACCATTGCATCTCTAGCGATCGATGGATTTCGTGCAACCCACGACAGAGGGTTTATGTCCTCAATCAATATAAACCAACGCGGCTCCCTTACGAGGGAGTAGGAACGCTTCCAACTTACATGGTATACAGAGCCTATTCTCTTCCCGATCTAGCTACCAGAAGCCATCCCCATCGCCATGTCTTCCAGCTCGGCTCCGTCGTCCTCAACCTCGGACCTCCACCAGCCGAAAAGCTGACCAAGGGGAACTACCTCTTGTGGAAGGCCCGGGTCATGCCCGGCTTACGGGGAGCGCAGGTCACGGGGCTCCTGGATGGAACCGACGCAGCGCCCCCGGCCACGATGGAGCAGTAGAAGTCGGACAAGACCATGGAAGTGGTACCCAATCCACTTTATGCGCCATGGCTATCAAAGGATCAACAGGTCCTCAGCTATCTGATGAATTCCCTCTCCAAAGAAGTCCTCGCGCAGTTCGTCGGTAAGGAAAATACCGATGATTTGTGGACCGGCATCACCACCCTGTTTGCACCGCAGTCCCAATCCTGCATCACGAACTTGAGGATCGCCATCACCATGACGAAGAAGGGCAACATGTCCAGCTCTGCGTACATCTCCAAGATGAAGAGCCTCGGGGATGAACTCGCGCCGGCAGGGCGCCCAGACTTCGATCCTGAGATGGTGGACTATGTGCTCGCTAGATTGGATCGTGACTATGATCCGGTGGTGGCGACCATAGGTGCTGTCAAGACCTCCATCAACGTCGATGAGCTCTTTGCTCAGATCACGGCGTTCGACCAGCGCATGGAGATGCTGGGTGATGAAAGAGAGGGCAGCTTCAACACTTCAGCGAACCTGTTGAAATATTAGGGTGGGCCTAGGGCCCATCTAACAATTTCCGGAAAATCTCTAAGGGCCCATGTGGGTTATATGGCACTAGATCCCCCCTTACAAGGAATATGATCATATCCCGAAGGGATAAGATCAAGATTCTCCCTTTACAAGGAATAGGATCATAGGGATAAGATCAAGATCCCTAAAAAAGGGTGATAGCGATCGGTGGGGAAAGGAAAGGAGGGATTTCCTTCCTCCCCCTTGGCCAATGACCCCTCCACTCCTATATATAGTGGGGAGGCGCTTGGGGAGCCAGATACTTGCACCTTTGCACGTTCCATTGCTGCTGCTGCCGCCGGTGATCCCATCCCGTCCGCCGCGTACACGGTCGACGGGAGAGCAGGTCTCTAAAACCCTGCCTCTCCAGATCCTGTACGGGAGAGGGGCGAATAGGTTTTTGGGAAGCGACCACGCGACTGCTCGCCTTCAATCCTCTACTTCCTCTACGTCCGCATTGCCTTCATCATCACCATGTCTCAGTCCGACGCCGACCGTCTCGCCGCCGAGAAGCTCAAGGCCGACAAGAAGGCCGCCGAGGACGCCGCTGCTGCCGCCACCGCTGCGGTGGCTTCTGCATGGCCTACTGGAGGGTATAACGCGTTTATCCCTCTCCTGATTATTTCCGTATTAGCAGTACTAGCATTATGTGTAGATATGTCTACTGTTTGTGTAGTACGTGCTTGTTTAGATCAGTATCAGTATGTTGTTAATTTGTCAATGCCATGCTAGTCATCTATTTATGGATTAAATTAGTCGAAAAATTGCATATTTACTCAGCAATCCAAAAACCTATTATGTGTAGGAATTTTTCGGCAAGTGGCTTTGCCGCTGCACTGAAACCGGATAAGTTTACCGGTACGTACTTTAAGCGTTGACAGACTAAGACCACTTTATGGCTCATGGCTATGAATGTATTCTGGGTTGTCGGTGTCTCCACGGGAACGATTGCTCCTGAACAGGAGAAGGCGTTCAGGGAGGCCACCATCGTATTTCTCGGAGCAGTTCTTAGCGTGATCGGAGATAAACTGGTCGACGCATATTTACATGTGCATGTCGCCAAGGACTTGTGGGAGGTGCTCGAATCAAAGTTCAGGGCCACCGATGCCGGGAGCGAGATGTATATTATAGAGCAGTTCCACGATTACAAGATGGTTGAAAACCGTCCTTTACTGGAGCAGGCTCATGAGATAATATGCATCGTTAAGGAGCTTGGGCTTCTTAAGTGCGATTTATCGGGCAAGTTTGTCGTGGGCTGCATAATCGCTAAGCTCCCTAATTCCTAGAGGAACTTTGCCACCACTCTGAATCATCAGAGGCGTGAATTCTCAGTGGAGGATGTCATTTTCCATCTGAGTGTTGAGCAGAATTCGAGGGCAAAGGAGTCGCATGGAAAAGGGGCCGAAGGGACTTCTGTCGCCAGCATGGTGAAACAGAGGAACTAGATGAGGGCTGCTTCACTTGTGGTTCAGTTGAACATTGGGCTAACAAGTGCCCAAACAAGTATAAGAAGCCAGGACAGGACTCCAAGTCTGTCAACATGATTGTGGGCAACAATGAGAATGGTGCATCTAGGTACAGTAATTTATTTACTGTTTTTTCAGTGTTTCAGCCCACCGATTGGTGGGTGGACACAGGTGCAGGCGTTCATGAGTGTGCTGACATTTCATTGTTCACTTCTTACCAGGTCACAGGCCACGGGTCCGTATTGATGGGGAATGGCGCGAGTGCTTCTGTTCATGGTGTTGGTACGGTCGATCTGAAGTTTACTTCGGGAAGGATCGTGCAGCTGAAGAACGTGCAGCATGTCCCCGCCATCAAGAAGAACCTCGTTAGTGGATCCCTTCTATGTAGAGAAGGGTTTAAGTTGGTCTTTGAGTCTAATAAATTAGTTGTTACTAAATATGGACTCCTTGTTGGAAAAGGTTATGAGAGCGGAGGGATGTTCCGCCTTTCCCTCGCAGATTTTTGTAATAAAGTCGTGAACCATATTCATTTGAATGTTAATGAATCTGAAGTTTGGCATTCACATCTTTGTCACATTAGTTTCAGTGTTATGACGCGGCTAGCTAAGTTGGATTTAATCCCGAGTTTCACTTTAGCCAAAGGTTCTAAGTGCCTTTCATGTGTGCAAGCTAAGCAACCTCGCAAGCCTCACAAGGCTGCGGAGGAAAGACACTTGGCACCATTAGAACTCATACATTCTAATCTTTGTGAGATGAATGGTGTGTTGACTAAAGGTGGAAAGAAATACTTCATGACATTGATAGATGATTCCACTAGATATTGCTATGTGTATCTTTTAAATACTAAAGATGAGGCTCTACACTACTTTAAAATCTATAAGGCAGAAGTTGAGAATCAACTTGAAAAGAAAATTAAATGAGTCCGATCAGATCGTGGTGGAGAGTACTTCTCGAGTGAGTTTGATTCCTTTTGTGCGGAACACGGCATTATTCAAGAGAGGACGCCTCCCTATTCACCCCAGTCAAACGGGGTTGCCGAGCGGAAAAACCGTACTCTAACTGATTTGGTTAACGCTATGTTAGATACATCGGGTTTATCCAAGGCATGATGGCGGGAGGCTATATTGACTGCATGTCATGTCCTAAATAAAGTTCCGACAAAGGATAATGAGATCACTCCCTATGAGAAATGGGCAAAGAGAAGGACAACACTCTCGTACTTGCGTACTTGGGGCTGTTTGGCGAAAGTCAATGTGCCAATCCCCAAAAAGCGTAAGCTTGGACCCAGGACTGTGGACTGCATTAATTTGGGCTACACTAAGAATAGCGTTGGCTATAGATTTCTAGTAGTGAAATCTGAGGTACTTGACCAGAAGGTCGGTACAATTGTGGAGTCTAAGGATGCTACATTCTTCGAGGATATTTTTCCTATGAGAGATATGCAAAGCACTTCTAGACAGGAATCTGAGGAGACTCCTGAGCCCGCCATTCCTATGGAATATTATGAACATACACATGATGAAAATCCTGAGGAGGATGATGAGGAAACCCTTGGTAGGGGCAAAAGACAAAGGACTGCAAAGACCTTTGGTGATGATTTCTTCGTGTACCTCATGGATGATACTCCCACTTCTATTTCAGAAGCGTATGCCTCTCCAGAAGCTGACTACTGGAAGGATGCGGTCCGTAGCGAGATGGATTCCATCATGGCTAACGGGACATGGGAGATCACTGAACGTCCCTATGGTTGCAAACAATTGGGATGTAAGTGGGTGTTCAAAAAGAAGCTTAGACCCGATGGTACGATTGAAAAGTACAAGGCTAGGCTTGTGGCCAAGGGCTATGACCAGAAAGAAGAGGAAGATTTCTTCGATACTTATTCACCTGTGGCCAGACTGACCACCATTCGAGTATTACTCTCGTTGGCGGCTTCGCATGGTCTTCTCGTCCACCAGATGGATGTTAAGACGGCTTTTCTGAATGGAGAGCTAAACGAGGAAATTTACATGCAACAGCCAGATGGCTTTGTGATGGATGGTCAATAGGGAAAAGTGTGTAGGTTGCTGAAATCTTTATATGGCCTGAAACAAGCACCTAAGCAGTGGCATGATAAGTTTAATACAACTCTGACATCCGTTGGCTTCGTTGTTAATGAAGCTGACAAATGTGTATACTATCGCCATGGTGGGGGCGAAGGAGTTATACTGTGCTTGTATGTTGATGACATACTGATATTCGGAACCAACCTCAAAGTCATTGAGGAGGTCAAGTCGTTTTTATCTCAGAACTTTGAGATGAAAGACCTTGGTGTGGCTGATGTTATCTTGAACATCAAGCTACTGAGAGATAATGAGGGTGGGATTACACTTCTGCAATCCCATTATGTTGAGAAGGTGTTGAATCGTTTTGGATATTCGGTCTGCACACCATCTCAAACACCATATGATCCTAGCGTGTTCATTTGAAAGTCCAAAGGCACGGCTAAAGATCAATTGAGATACTCTCAAATTATTGGTTCATTGATGTACCTAGCGAGCGCTACGAGGCCTGACATCGCGTTTGCTGTGAGCAAACTGAGCCGGTTTGTTTCCAAACCGGGTGATGTACATTGGCATGCATGTTGAAAGAGTTATGCGTTATCTAAAAGGTACTATGAACTATGGACTTCACTATACCGGATACCCGTTGGTACTTGAAGGGTATAGTGATGCAAATTGGATCTCTGATGCTGATGAGATGAAGGCCACAATAGGGTATATGTTTACTCTTGGAGGTGGCGCTGTTTCCTGGAAGTCTTGCAAGCAAACGATCTTAAAGAGATCGACAATGGAAGCAGAATTAACAGCATTTGACACATCTGGTGTCGAAGCAGGATGGCTTCGAGAGCTTTTGATGGACTTGCCATTGGTTGATAAACCGGTTCCGGCTATCCTTATGAACTGTGACAATCAGACTGTCATCACCAAGGTGAAGTGTTCAAAGGAGAACATGAAGTCCAACAAACACATAAGAATGAGATTAAAAGCTGCCAGAAAATTAAGAAACTCCGGAGTGATAGCGTTGGAGTATGTCCAAACGGCTAAGAATCTGGCAGATCCCTTTACTAAAGGGCTATCACGTGTGTGATAGATAATGCATCGAGGGAGATGGGTATGAGACCCACATGAGTTGCCATGGTGGTAACCCAACCTATGTGATCGGAGATCCCGTGAAGTAGGACCTGGGAAAACAAGCCAGTGGTGAACTGAGGAGAGTAATTTTACTAACCCACTCCGTTGGAGATGCACTCTCGAAAACTGTATGGTAGGATGACTACTGTCTTAATGTGTTCCAAGGCTTATATATATAAACAAGATGCTATCCTACAGAGCGATCTTTGGAGGAACACACCTATATGAGCCCGATTGTTGGTCACAGTCTATGAGATTGGGGTGATCTCTAGCAAGCTCGTGAATAGGCCAGGAGTGTGACTAATATGCTCCACCCGAGGGGTCAGCCTTCGGCAGTCTAGTACTAGTAAGACCTGTGGTGAAACTTCTTTACGCCAAACTGACAATTCAAAGCATAGTCCATTGTTCAGTTGTGAAGGAGTGTAGCTACTTGCTCTAGGTGGAGTTCAACCTTAACCGGTCTCCACTGAAATACTGGTATATCAAAACAGTGTTTGGAACAAATGACAAAATGGGACCTTGAGATCTGGTGGGGGATTGTTGAAATATTAGGGTGGGCCTAGGGCCCATCTAACAATTTTCGGAAAATCTCTAAGGGCCCATGTGGGTTATATGGCACTAGATCCCCCCTTACAAGGAATATGATCATATCCCGAAGGGATAAGATCAAGATTCTCCCTTTACAAGGAATAAGATCATAGGGATAAGATCAAGATCCCTAAAAAAGGGGGATAGCGATCGGTGGGGAAAGGAAAGGAGAGATTTCCTTCCTCCCCCTTGGCCAATGACCCCTCCACTCCTATATATAGTGGGGAGGCGCATGGGGAGCCAAATACTTGCACCTTTGCATGTTCCATTGCTGCTGCTGCCGCCGGTGATCCCAACCCGTCCGCCGCGTACATGGTCGACGGGAGAGCTGGTCTCCGAAACCCCGCCTCTCCGAATCCTGTACGGGAGAGGGGCGAATAGGTTTTTGGGAAGCGACCACGCGACTGCTCGCCTTCGATCCTCTACTTCCTCTACGTTCACATCACCTTCATCATCACCATGTCTCAGTCCGAAGCCGACCGTCTCGCCGCCGAGAAGCTCAAGGCCGACAAGAAGGCCGCCGAGGACGCCGCTGCTGCCGCCACCGCGGCGGCGGCTTCTGCATGGCCTACTGGAGGGTATAACGCGTTTATCCCTCTCCTGATTATTTCCGTTTTAGCAGTACTAGCATTATGTGTAGATCTGTCTACTGTTTGCGTAGTACATGCTTGTTTAGATTATTATCAGTATGTTGTTAATTCTGTCAATGCCATGCTAGTCATCTATTTATGGATTAAATTAGTTGAAAAATTGCATATTTACTCAGCAGAACCTGGTGTACAGAGGCCGCGGCCAGTACAGATCCAGGTCGCGCGTGCGTGGGACCAGGGGGCGTGGCCGAGGGAGGCGCTCCGGCTTTGCTCCAAGTAGTAGCAACAGGGGCGCTCGAGGCGGCCATCCCCAACAGCAACAGCAACGTCCACAGCACCGGGATTACCCTGAGTGCCAGATCTGTCTCAAGCATCACCGAGGAGGCGCTCGTGAATGCTGGGATCGTTATGAGGAAGATGAGTACGAGGAGAAGGAGGCAAACGCTGTCACCGACTCCAACGGCATCGACACAAATTGGTATGCGGATACCGGGGCTAAAAACCACATCACGGGGGAGCTCGACAAGCTGACAATTAGAGACAAGTACCATAGACATGACCAAGTGCACACCGCAAGTGGTTCTGTATGGATTACTCATGTTGGTAGTTCAATTGTTAAAACCCCCATGAATTTTTTTCATCTAAACAGAATTCTATATGTGCCTGAAACATCAAAAAATCTTCTTTCTGTTCATAGATTTACCCTTGATAATCATGTTCTCATTGAGTTCTATCCTTATTTTTTCTTGGTTAAGGACTTGGACATGAGGAGAGTGCTTCTTAGGGGCAAGTGCGTGGGAGGTCTCTATCCAATCATATCTTCATCAGCGTTATCGAATAAACAAGCCTTTGTTGCTATCAAGCCTTCTTCAGCAAAGTGGCACAGTAGATTAGGTCATCCTTCATCAGTTATTGTTAAGCTTGTTCTTAGTAAGAATAAACTTCCCCATTGTCATGAGTCTAGCATTGAGTCTGTTTGTGATCCTTGTCAGCAAGCTAAAAGTCATCAGTTACCATTGTAACACCCCTGTGTAATAAGCACTGTGACATAATGCTAATCATGCCAAGTCATCATCATTTGCATTGCTTGATCATAGTGGTTAAACACCTCAATTCAAATACCTCTCTGAAAATTAACTCAAATTCAAAAGTGCAAAATGGAGTTGTTTAAATCCAGGAACTAAACTGTTCCTAATATTGTAAATAATTCAGAGACAATTCTAAAATTATATTCAACATCTACTAAAATTAGTTAAGTGACTCTATCATTAAGAAACAGTACCAAACCAGCACCCTTTTAATCCATTTCATTTATTAAAAATTCTTATGAAATCATATTTTGCCCAAACCAATTTCTAGAAGTAGGTAACATTGCACTGTAATTTTTGGACCAAGTCTCATATTTTGTAAAAGTATACAAATGACTAAACATTTGACAAACAGAAAGAATAAAGAAAAACAAAAACAAGAAATAAAAGAAAATGAAAAGGGCCACTGTTGGCTGGGCCTTAGTGCACAGTAAGCAGGCCCATCCCAACAGAGCCAGCCCACCTTAGTCGTCTACCTCCTCCGTCGCCGTGTCGACGCCGCGCGCGTCCGACACCGCGGATGGCCATGCGCCGGCAATCCGCCGCCTCCCCGGGGTGGATAAGGACCCCCAGTGGCCTCTTGAAACCCTAGCTACCCCCAGTCTCCCCATCGCTCTCTCCCTCGCCCGCTTTCTTCCTTCCCCACGAGCACCCGTCGTCGCCGCCGCCATGGTCGTGTCTTAGCACGGCCGCCGAGCCCCGAGTGCCTCTCCGACGAGCCCGGCCGCTCCGCCTGCTTCCTCTACTACCTCTCCGCCCTCTGGATCAAGCCCGGCGCCACCATAGCTTCGGGATCGAGCTCCTCCCCGACACTGGCCCTCGCCGATCGCCGCCGTCGTAGGCCTCCGACAAGCCTCCCCGAGCACGCTGCCACTTCCCTACGGCTCCCGATGAACCACCGCGTATCTCCCCTCGCTTCCCCTCACGGATCCATCGCCGTAGCCGCCGCTGCCATCGCCGCCCGAAGCTCACTACGTAGCGGAGCTCGCCACCATCGTCCTCGTCGACGTCATGCTCACCCGAGCTCGCATCCGTGCTCTAGGCCTCGCCAGGACCCCGTAGAGCCTCCCCGCTGGTCCTGCCGTGCCCTCTAGCCGCCGTTCGCATGGTGGCCGAACTCCGGCACCGCTGCGATCGTCGTAGTGCTCAACTCCGGATGAACTAGCCTGCGGGACCGCTGTAGATCGATGCGGCGTCAAATGCCCGTTCGAACAAGATCGGCCGCACCCCCTCCCGCGCTCTGTACGCGATTTCCGGCCATCTCCGGCGAACTTCCGCCGCAAGAGTGGTCGCTGGCGCGGCTCCGATCGCCGTCCGACGTGGCACCGACACGGCAGCGCGGGCCCCACCGCTCCCCACTGACCCTGGGTCCCACTGGGCCCATTGACCTAGTCAACGATGACTGGGCTGGCCCCATGTCACTGACGTGTGGGCCCCCTGCGTTAGTTAGGATAATTAGGTAATTAAGTTAATTATGTTATTTAGTTTAGCCACTGACAGACCGGGCCCACTAGTTAATTAGTCTATTAGATTGGTTTAATTCACTGTTAGTCATAACAGAGGCTGACATGTGGATCCCACTGGACCCACAGGTCAGGTTTGACTCTGGTCAGCCAGAGTTGACCTGCTGATGTCATATTGAGGTCATGCTGACATCACCTTTCACTGTTCTGGATAATGTTGGATTAAATAATTAAATAAATTCAGAAAATGTCTAAAATCTTTGAAAATTCATAGAAAATAAACCGTAGCTCATATCGAAAAACTTTATACATGAAAGTTGCTCAGAACGACGAGACGAATCTGATCGTGTTGTCTGTTTTCATGTCAGAACCCCCTACGTAGGAGAACCCATAACTTTTCGTCTGTTTCCGGTATATGAATAGTGCATATTCACCGGTTAATAAATCCAACTTAAATCCTAAAATAACTAATATGACTTAGACATGTTTTTAGACAACCCTGCACTGCATGTTAGCGTAGCCTGCTCTATGTTACTTTGTCTGCCTTGTATTTATCTGTTTCCTCTCCCTCTTCTCCCTGATAGACTGCGAGAGCGCTGATGATCCGGTGAGCGACTACCTCGCCGTAGAAGATCCACTTTTGTCTGCAAAGCAACCAGGCAAGCCCCCCCTTTGATCATCCCGATATCGCCCATTCTATTCTCTCATGCTTGCATTAGATTTTGCTACTGTAATTGATTGCTCCTATTCTGTTGCATAGCCTGTTTTTGTAACTACTGTTGATACCAGCCTGATATCCAAACTGCTTAGTATAGGCCGGTTAGTAACCCATCAGAGACCCCACTTTGACCCAACTGCCCCGCTGGATTATCAGAAGACCCGATCAACGGGATCGAAGACCAGGCCCCGGCACCGCACTTCACCCCCTTAGTTGTACGACACTACTGGGTTACTATCGACTGCCGAGGGTGATACCTTGTCAGCACTTCTGATGTTAACCTTGTAGGTTAGTTCATCGGTTGTGGTCCTCGAGGGTGATTCCTCCTTCTCCACCCCCGATAACGACACTGTCGTGCAATTCCTCAAGAGTGGACCTCGAGGGTGATTGCTCCTTCGTTCACCTTGACGATAACATCAGGTGGAATTCCATTGAGGGTGATTCCTCAGGGTTCCCCTTGGTGTTAGACACACAGTCACTATGGTTACTATGACTTTACAACTGATACTTGGAAAGGCGGGTCGACCCTGAGGGGTACCCGCGAATGATGGGATGTCGGGTTGACCTGGAGGTTACCCGTGAGATGAATACGAGGTGTGGCCGGGCATTCTTAGCCCTTGCCACAAGTCCTCGAGACGGGGCGACGGGGTCACATCGATCGTGAGTCTCTACTCGTTACCGCAAGCCCCTAATCCACTAACGATTTGGATATTTGATCCGAGTCGGCCTTTGGCCGGATAGCACTAACCATCACGTGGGAAGAGTTATGGGCACTCTGCATCGTAGCATCAGCCGAAAGCTCTGTCTGACATCCAGTTCAGCCTGGCGGCCGGGCTTGGCCGGCACCATCCAGTAGTGGTGGAGCCTGGTTCGCCCTGCACGCAACAACCCGGAGGGCTAGGGGCGATGGCCAAAGACCCCCTTGCGCTGAGGAGGTAGACCAACGGGGACCTCTCAGCTGACCTGTAGGTAGGGTTGCGGTGTATCATTTGGCCGAGGCCGGGCATGACCCAGAAAACTGTGTCCGGCCGGAGTAAAGCGAGCGTGGTGGGTAAGTTGGTGCACCCCTGCAAGGAAGAACTAATCTATCAATAGCATGTCCTACGGTAAAGGGCACTCAGAGTTTTATCCCGATCGATACAACTAGAACTTGAGATGATACCTGGATATGTGGCTCCGGAATCGCTTTCTCGCAGGGAGTCGAGGAAGGATCTCTGGGCGAGACTTTTACTTGACACAACCACTACTATATTATACTGTGCTGATCTACTCTCTTCTATTGCTGCAAGACCGTTGAAGATGCTAGTCTTCGATAGGACTAGGCTTTTCTCTCTAATCTGGCATTTCTGCAGTCCAGTCCACATATACAGCCTTCCTTTGATAATGATGCGTATGTAGTGTAGATCCTTGCTTGCTGAGTACTTCGGAGTACTCATGGTATATCAGTTTGTCGTGGCCATATGACGGAGCCCCTGAGACAGCTGCCCCGCCGACGACTACTACTACCACCTCGAGGGTGGTTACTTCTACGAGCTGGCTGACAACCAGGAGTAGGATCGAAGGGTCCCAGGCAGGAGGCCTACGCCTTTCGATCGTAGTGTTTTATTTTGCCCCGCCTTTCTAAAGGCCTTTCTGTTTCTCTTTTATATCTGTACTCAGATATCTGATGCTTCCGCTGACGCTTGTATGCCATCGAGCTATGTATTCAAGCCCTCGAGGCCCTGGCTTGTAATATAAAGCTTGTATGACTTTATTTACGTTTTAGAGTTGTGTTGTGATATCTTCAAGTGAGTCCTTTGGCTTGATCGTGTGCATTTGCGTGTATGGTTAGTGCACGATTAAGCCGTGGGCGTCACAGGTTGGTATCAGAGCCGACTGCCTCTAGGAAACCCCCTTTCCAACTCCTTGGCCGAAGTTGAGTCTAGTGGTCTAAAAATTGTTTTACTAACTTGGCTGTGTGGCTTACGGCCCACGTTGCCAACTGGGTGGTATTAGGATCTTTTATTCCTCGTCTATACTCTGGGACTCTGATCTCTCTTCTATTCGGGTTAAATGAATTTTACAAACTCCAACATTAGGTTCTCGTGAATCACATCCACCCGGAGTTCTGAAATTATTCCCCCTTACTTCAAGATTGTGGGCCAGGTTCTGCTTACAGGATCCTTTTATCGAGGGCACCCTGTGTTGTCACTTGCAGATTCCTTGCTCCAACAGTTTTCTCCGATGTTGATGTAGCCTTTGCTATGTCTCGTTGTGTACTTCCTTACCGCGTGCCTGCGCGCCGCCTAGCTTGTCTAGCTACGTGCATTGCCAAACTCCTACCGCCGTTTGAGTCAAACTCCGTGCATCGTTCTGTATGTCTTTAAGGACTACTAATATGCACCTGATGCCTTCTTGTTCATCTCCCATGTTACATCATGAATAACTCCATACAAGTGTAGTTTTTCTTGCTAAACTGCCCCTGTTGATTTGGCAGGATGGCTGACGATTCTCCACCTCCACCCTATATTGCCGAAATGATGCAGCAGTTTGAACTGAACCGTCAGGTTATGACCGGGATATTGGCTCAGTTCCCTAACCAGAATGCTCATCAACAGCCTACCCCAATAACACTGCCAGAATTCGTGCACCTCAATCCGTCTATTTTCCGCAACTCCACCAATCCTATGGATGCTGATGATTGGCTTCGTGCCATCCTGTTTGAGATGGAGTCAGCTAATGTTGCCCCTGACAGTTATGTCACCTTTGTGGCATTCCATTTAAAGGGTCCAGCTGCTCAATGGTGGGAAAGCCACAAGAGTATGTTGCCTGCTGAATCTGTACCCACTTGGCAGGAATTTCAGTCAGCCTTTTGTGAACGGTACATTCTTCCAGGTCTGATCGACCAGAAGAAGCAGGAGTTCCGCAAACTCTCACAGGGCACAATGACTGTGGATGAATATCAGAGAAAATTTCTCGAATTATCCTGCTATGCTAAAGATGATCTCGACACTGACGCTCGCAAGCAGGAGAAATTCCATGAAGGACTGCATTCCGATATACAGCTCACAGTTCTTGTCCTTGATTGTGAGGACTTTGCGACGCTTGTCAGCCAAGCCTACCGAGTTGAAACTGGTCTGGCTAAATACCAGGAGTCGCTTAAATGCACTCGTGATGTTGGCTCATCCTCGGGTCAGCCTGTTCAGAAACGTCGAGTGTGAATTTCGCACAACGTTCATCACCGACCTGCTCCAACGACAAGGCCATCTTATGTTGCACCTCGTCTGCCTCCACCACCAAGACAACTGAATAGTGAAAGTGGACAGCCCAATGCTGATATTCCTTCGCATAATGATGGTTTATGCCACCATTGTGGACAGCCAGGCCACCGTGCTCTCAACTGTCGCCAGGGTCAGCCGCAGGATTCAACGTGTCGACCTGTTGACCGTAGGAAGGGCTGTCGAAACCATCCTAGCAGAAAACGTAATGCTAAACCACCTGCTATGAATAGTGGTCAAGTCACCCATGTCAAAATGGAAGAAGCTCGAGAGTCCCCTAAAATCGTGATGGGTACCCTTCCAGTTAATTCAGTGGCGGCTTCTGTTCTTTTTGATTCAGGTGCGTCACATTCCTTTGTGTCCCAGCAATTTGCACAATTGCATGAGTTAACCATGAGCTCATTACCCACTCCATTGGAGATTGGTACTCCCTGTTCCAGGTGGCAAACATAGATGGTAAGTCACGACAATCAAATCAGAATTGAAGGGTTGATGTTCTCTGCTTCCCTTATTGCTCTTGGACCTTCCGACATTGACATCATCCTTGGCATGGATTGGTTGACAGCGAATAAAGCTTTGATTGACTGTGCTACTAAGAGAGTCCAGCTCACTCATCTTTCCGGCCAGACAGTCAGATACTCAGCTCAGACAGTTTAGAATGCCGAGAATCAGATATATGTTCTGAATGCATTGAATGCTTCACCTCTTGAAGGCATCGAGAACGTTCCAGTTGTTCGTGATTTCCAGGATGTCTTTCCAGAAGAACTTCCAGGAATTCCCCCTGATAGAGCTGTCGAGTTTGTCATCGACTTGAAGCCTGGCACTACCCCTATTGCGAACCGTCCTTATAAGATGCCTCCACACCACCTTCTCGAGCTTAAGGAAGAAATCGACAAGTCACTTAAAAAAGGTTTCATCCGCCCCAGTTCATCTGCTTGGGGAGCACCTTCCCTCTTTGTCAAGAAGAAGGATGGAATGAATCGGTTGGTTCAAGATTACCGACCTATCAACCAAGCAACATGTAACACCCCCTTGTAATAAGCTCTGTGACACTCTGTTAATCTTGCCAAGTCATGATCATTTGCAGTGCCAAGTCATATGGGTTAATGATCCAATTCAAATTCACATCTGAAAATCAACTCAAATTCATAAGTGGAATATGAAGTTGATCAAACACTGTTGGAAAAATGTTCATTAAATGGCAAATAATCCAGGAACATTTGAAAAACCATCATCAAAATAGTTGGAGTTAGATAAGTGACTCTAACAAGATGAAACAGCACCAAAACAGGATATTTAAATCCATTTAAATTCATTTCAAATTCAAATGGAGTCCAAATTCACCCAAACCAATTTTAGCTGACCAGGAATATTGCACAGTAATATTTGGGTCTAGACTCATATTTTACAAAATAGCAAAAGTGGCCTAAATATTATAGAACAGAAATGAAATAAAGAAAAAGAAAAAGAAAACCGAACAGGAAAAGAATCAGTAAAGGCCACTGTGCACTAGTCTAAGTGCACAGTGCCATGAGTCCCAGCCCACTAGGCCCGTTCCTTCTCCCTCCTCCCCGTGTCGGCCGCGCCCTGGCCGCGCGCGCGTGCGCCAGCCGGGCGGCGACACGGCGATGGCGCCGACGCCACCGACAGCCAGAGGATAAGGGGGAAGCCCGAGCCATTCCCCCTGGTCTCTCCCCCACTCTCTCTTCTCTCCCTCGCTCCGCCTCTGTGTTTTCCCCCTCCAGATCCAACTCCAGCCCAGCGCCGCCGTCGCTGCGCTTTGCCACCGTCGTGGCCAGCGGCCTCCTCGCGTCGGCTGCCTGCGTCAGGGAGGACCGCCGTGCACCGCCACGTCTACAGTTGGCCTCCGCTGGAGCAGGGAACCACTACAGCAGCAGAATCAACGCCGCCTCCTTCGTTCGGTCGCCGCCGTCTTCTTCGTCTCCGGCAACTCCTCTGCAGCTACTAAACCTCGCACCGGCCACCGTGTGCCCCTACGTGAGCACTGCTGCCTTCTTCCTCTCTCCCCTAGATCTTTTCATGGTCGTAGCCGTCTCGCCACACTGCCGTGCTCCGGCCACCGCCTGCAGCTTCGCCGTCGCGGCCACGCTTGCCATCGAGCTCAACCGAGCTCGGTTTTGGGTCCAGCCCGTCCGTGCGAGTCCAACGCGCCTCGCTGCGCTGCTAGCCGAACCCTCTAGCCCCATTTGCACCTGCGACTGAACGCCGGCGTCCGGCGCGGCTCGAAGCTGGCGAGATTCCGGCCACCTCCGGCCCTGAGACCACCGCCGTTGGGTGCGCGCTGCACTGCCCGTTCGAAAGCACCCAAGCGCGCCCGAAACCGAGCCCCGTAGCCGTTTTCCGACGAGCTCCGGTGAACTTCCGCCGCTGGAGAGGTCGCCGGCGCGTCTCCGGCCGCCGTGCTGGCGTGGCACCCACGTGGCACCACCTGGGCCACTGACTGGTGGGCCCAGGGACCCCACTTTGACCTCGTTGACCAGGGTCAACGCGGCACTGTTCAGCCCCTCTCACTGACATGTGGGCCCCCGTGGCTAATTAACCTAACTAAACATTTAATTAAATAAAATTAATTAGTTTAGCCTAATGTCTCACTGACAAGTGGGGCCCGCCCCCTAATTAGCCCTGTGGATCAAGTTAATTCGCTGTTAAGATAAATAGACACTGACATGTGGGTCCCACATGTCAGGATTGACTCTGGTCAGCGCGTGTTGACCGCTGACGTCACAGCGACGTCATGCTGACGTCATAATTCACTTTTCTGTAAATAAATAAATTCCAGAAATTCAAATAAAATTTGAAAATTAATAACTTTTAAACCGTAGCTCAGATCGAAAAAGTTAAAACATGAAAGTTGCTCAGAACGACGAGCCGAGTCAGATCGTGCCGTCTGTTTCTTCATCGGAACCCCCTACGTAGAAGAACTCATAACTCCGGACCCAAATCCGGCAGATGAATAGTGCACACACGTCGGATAATAAATCCCAGATTAATTCTAAAAATAACTAAAATGACTTAGATGCAAATTTAGGCAACCCTGCACTGCATCATAGCCTAGCACGCACCGTATTGCATTATGTTTACTTGTTTCTTCCCCCTCTTCTCTCTCGGTAGACCCCGACGTTGACGTAGCTCCCGAGGCAGACGCAGCTCAGGAGTACGACTACATCCCCGACGACACCACCGACGACCTTGCCCTTGCCCCAGAGCAAACAGGCAAGCACCCCCATTTTGAGCATGCCTATATCGCCTATTCTCTTCTCTCTTATGCTTGCATTAGAATTGCTACTGCTACTATTTTCCTATATCTGCTGCATAGCCTAATTATTGTAACCTGCCTTGCTACCTTTCTGGTTATCCTAGACTGATTAGTATAGGCTGGGTAGAGTCACAACAGAGACCCCCACTTGATCCCGACTGCCCCGCTGGATATCAGAAGACCAGATCATCGGGATTGAAGACTAGACCCTGGCACCGCACATCACTTCCCCCTTAGTTGCTGACACTGCTGGGTTACCGTCGAGTGCCGAGGGTGATACCTCGTTAGCACTTCTGATGTTAACCTTGTAGGTTAGTTACTCGGTCGTGGTAAGCGAGGGTGATTCCTCCTACACCACCCCCGATAACGACATCGTCGCGCAACACTTCAAGAGTGGACCTCGAGGGTGATTCCTCCTTCGTTCACCTTGATGATAACATCAGTGGGAAATCCATCGAGGGTGATTCCTCAGGGTTCCCTTGGTGTCAGACACACAGATACTGTTGTTGATGTGACTTGCACTAAACCATGTTACTAAAGACGGGTCGACCCTGAGGGGTACCCGCGCGAGCTTAATGCGAAGTGATGTGGAGTCGGGTTGACCTGGATGGTGCCCGCGAGATAACTACGAGGCGTGGCCGGGCATTCTTAGCCCTTGCCGCAAGTCCTCGAGACGGGGCGACGGGGTCACATCGATCGTGAGTCTCTGCTCGTTTCCACGCGATCCTAAACCACTTAACGGTTTGGATATTTGATCCGAGGGGCCTCTGGCCCGATAGCACTAACCATCACGTGGGCATAGTATGGGCGTTCTGCGTCGTATACATCAGCCAAAGCTCTATTGACGTCAGCGAGGAGCGGCCCGTTTTGGATTGGACTAGGAACGCAACTGCGCTTGTATTAAGGGGTTGCTAGGTCTGCTTCCGAAATGTCCTCGCAACGTGCAGGGTTCCCGGGGTGAAGGCCCAAGACCCCCGGGGGCATAGGTTAGTCCGGCGTGCTGACCTCTCTTTAGAGCCTAGGTCGGGTTGCGGCGTGTTGCTTAGCCGAGGCCGGGCATGACCCAGTAAAGTGTGTCCGGCCGGAGTTAAGCGAGCGTGGTGGGTAACTTATTGCACCCCTGCAGGGAAGAAACTTCTATCGATAGCCTGTCCTACGGTAACGGACACTCGGAGTTGTATCCCGATCGGTACAACTAGAACATGTGATGAGAACTGGATAGTACGGATCTGGGATTGCTTTCTCGCAAGGAGTCGAGAAAGGATCTCAGGTCGAGGTTGATGATACTACTAATACTTTACATTATGTTGATCTGCTCTCTTCTATTGCTGCAAGACTGTCGAAGATTGTTGAAGATGCTAGTCTTCGATAGGACTAGGCTTTTCCCCCTCTATTCTGGCATTTCTGCGGCCCAGTCCACATATACAGCCATTCCTTTGAAAATGTTGCATATGTAGTGTAGATCCTTGCTTGCTGAGTACTTCGGATGAGTACTCACATTTGCTTTACTTTCTTTTTCCCCCATATTCCAATTGATGCCACCAGACGACGGAGCCCCTGAGCCAGACGCCCCAGCCGACGACCAGTACTACTACCCGCCTGGCGAGTACTACTACTACTACGAGGAGCCGACTGACGACCAGGAGTAGGATCGGAGGGTCCAGGGTAGGAGGCCTACGCCTTTCGATCGTAGTATTTTATTTTACCCTGCCTCTGTGAAGGCTTATTTTCTCTCTCTCTGTAAAATATCTGTACTCAGATATCTGATGCTTCCGCTGACGCTTGTATGCCATCGAGCTATGTATTCGAGCCCTCGAGGCCCTGGCTTGTAATATAAAGCTTGTATGACTTTATTTATGTTTTAGAGTTGTGTTGTGATATCTTCAAGTGAGTCCTTAGGGTTGATCGTGCGCATTTGCGTGTATGATTAGTGCACGATTAAGCCGGGGTCGTCACACAACAATTCAGAACAAGTATCCGCTTCCCAGAATCAACGATTTGTATGATCAACTTGCTGGTTCCTCAGTATTCTCTAAGCTTGATTTGCGGTTGGGATACCACCAGATCCGAGTTCGTGAAGAGGATATTCCGAAGACAGCATTCGTTACTCGCTATGGTTCTTATGAGTACACTGTCATGTCTTTCGGCTTGACTAATGCTCTAGCTACCTTCTCCCGGTTACTGAGTTACATCTTCATGGGTTATCTCGACAAATTCTTTGTGGTATATCTGGATGATATTCTGGTTTATTCGAAGAATGAAGAAGAACATGCCGAACATCTTCGACTTGTACTGGAAAAGCTGCGTGAACATCAACTATATGCCAAGTATTCCAAATGCGAGTTCTGGTTATCTGAAGTGACATATCTCGGCCATGTGATTTCCAAGGATGGCATTGCCGTAAACCCAGAACGAGTTCAGGCTATTCTTGAATGGACTCCACCAAAGAATGTCAAGCAAGTCAGAAGTTTTCTCGGCCTTGCAAGCTATTGCTGACGCTTTGTCGAGAATTTCTCAAAGATTGCTAAGCCTCTGACTGATCTACTTCACAAGGGCGTTAAGTTTGAATGGACAGACAAATGTCAGGAAAGTTTTCAAACACTCAAAGACAAGCTGAAATCTGCCCCAGTACTTGCTCCTCCAGATTCTCGCAAAGATTTTGTGATCTATTGTGACGCATACCGTGAAGGATTAGGATGTGTCCTAATGCAAGAGCGTAAAGTGATTGCCTATGGCTCTCGTCAGTTGCGCCCGCATGAAGAGAATTATCCGGTACATGATCTAGAACTAGCTGCTGTCATCTACGCACTGCAGTTGTGGTGACATTACCTCCTCGGTAATCGTTGTGAGATCTACACGGACCATAAAAGTCTGAAGTACTTGTTCACTCAGCCATCTCTGAACCTCCGTCAGCAAAGATGGATGGAGACCATTGCGGGCTATGATTTGGGTATTTCTTATACCCCTGGCAAGGCTAATGTAATGGCTGATGCATTGAGCCGTAAATCCTATTGCTGTGAACTTGAAGTCCAGCTAGAGCAACCACTTTTGTATGAAGAGCTTCGAAAGCTAAATATCGAGATAGTTCCTCAAGGATACCTAAAATCCTTGGTTGTTGAACCAGACTTTGAGAGGGCTGTTAAGCGTGCACAAGCTAAAGACGCTGAAGTTGATTTGATGAAGAAAGATCTTCACCTTGAAAAGTAGAGGGATTTCTCGCTGTCTGAAGATGGAACCTTGTACTTCAGAGACCGCATTGTGGTACCTCGCTTCGAGCTTATGACTGACAAGGTCATGAACATGACACACCGCTGTCTATTCATCCGGGTAGCACCAAGATGTATCGTGATCTCCGTCAAAGGTACTGGTGGTCTAGAATGAAGCAGGACATTGCTTGATTTGTTGCTGAATGTGATGTGTGTCGTCGCGTTAAAGCAGAACATCAGAAGCCTGCTGGAATTCTACAACCACTTTCTATTCCTTTATGGAAGTGGGATAAGTTTCAGATGGATTTCATTACTGGCCTTCCCAAGTCACAGAAGGGTCACGATGCTATTCTTGTCGTCGTCGACCAACTTTCCAAAGTTGCACACTTTCTGCCTGTCAAGGAAACTATCACTGCTAGCTAGTTAGCAGAGATATATATCTCCAGAATTGTATCACTCCACGGTATTCCGAAGGAGATCAGTTTGGACCGTGGCGGTCTTTTCACCTCAAAGTTCTGGGAAAGTTTCCAAGAAGCTATGGGAACTCATATCACCTGGAGTTCAGCTTATCACCCCCAGTCCCAAGGCCAAGTCGAACGAGTAAGTCAAGTGCTTGAAGACATGCTACGAGCTTGCGTTATTTCTTTCGGCAAGAAGTGGGAAGAATCTCTCCCATATGCCGAGTTCTCTTATAACAACAGCTATCAAGCCAGCTTAAAAATGGCCCCATTCGAAGTACTATATGGACGTAAGTGTCAAACCCCTCTGAATTGGTCAGAAACTGGGGAACGACCGCTCGTGGGTCCGGATATTATTCAACACGCCGAAGAGCAAGTCCGTATCGTCCGTGAAAACCTCAAGGCGGCTCAGGACCGCCAGAAGAGCAACTATGATCGCAAACAATGGGGTTTGACTTATCAACCTGGTGATCAAGCTTATTTGCGAGTCACTCCTATGAAGGGCACTCACCGTTTCGGAATCAAGGGCAAGCTAGCTCGACGCTACATTGGTCCCTTCCGCATAGTTGCTAGACATGGTCAGGTGGCATATAAATTGGAGTTGCCACCACAATTCTCTCATATCCACGACGTCTTCCATGTGTCGCAACTTCGTAAATGCTTCAAGGAATCTCCGCACCGCGCAGTGGATCATGAGATGCTCGAATTGCAACATGACCTATCTTACAAGGAACATCCGATCTGCATTCTCGATGAAGCTGAACGTCGCACTCGTCAGAAGACAACCAAGTTCCTGAAAGTGCAGTGGTTGAATCACACTGAAGATGAAGCCACTTGGGAACGCGAGGATCATCTTCGGGAAGAATATCCCGACCTCTTTCCTTCTACCTCCTGAATTCTCGGGACGAGAATTTCTTTTAGAGGAGGAGAATTTGTAACACCCCTGTGTAATAAGCATTGTGACATAATGCTAATCATGCCAAGTCATCATCATTTGCATTGCTTGATCATAGTGGTTAAACACCTCAATTCAAATCCCTCTCTGAAAATCAACTCAAATTCAAAAGTGCAAAATGAAGTTGTTTAAATCCAGGAACTAAAATGTTCCTAATATTGTAAATAATTTAGAGACAATTCTAAAATTATATTCAACATCTACTAAAATTAGTTAAGTGACTCTATCATTAAGAAACAGTACCAAACCAGCACCCTTTTAATCCATTTCATTTATTAAAAATTCTTATGAAATCATATTTTGCCCAAACCAATTTCTGGAGGTAGGTAACATTGCACTGTAATTTTTGGACCAAGTCTCATATTTTGTAAAAGTATACAAATGACTAAACATTTGACAAACAGAAAGAATAAAGAAAAACAGAAAGAAGAAATAAAAGAAAATGAAAAGGGCCACTGTTGGCTGGGCCTTAGTGCACAGTAAGCAGGCCCAGCCCAACAGAGCCGGCCCACCTTAGTCGTCTACCTCCTCCGTCGCCGTGTCGACGCCGCGCGTGTCCGACACCGCGGATGGCCACGCGCCGGCAATCCGCCGCCTCCCCGAGGTGGATAAGGACCCCCAGTGGCCTCCCGAAACCCTAGCTACCCCCAGTCTCCCCCTCGCTCTCTCCCTCGCCCGCTTTCTTCCTTCCCCACGAGCACCCGTTGTCGTCGCCGCCATGATCGTGTCCTAGCGCGGCCGCCGAGCCCCGAGTGCCTCTTCGACGACCCGACTGCTCCGCCTGCTTCCTCTACTACCTCTCCGCCCTCTGGATCGAGCCCGGCGCCACCCTAGCTTCGGGATCGAGCTCCTCCCCGACACCGGCCGTCGCCGATCGCCGCCGCCGTACGCCTCCGACAAGCCTCCCCGAGCACGTTGCCACTTCCCTACGGCTCCCGGTGAGCCACCGCATCTCTCCCCTCGCTTCCCCGCACGGATCCATCGCCGTAGCCGCCGCTCCCATCGCCGCCCGAAGCTCACTCCGTAGCAGAGCTTGCCACTGTCGTCCTCGTCGATGTCATGCTCACCCGAGCTCGCCTCCGTGCTCTAGGCCTCGCCAGGATCCCGTAGAGCCTCCCCGCTGGTCCTGCCGTGCCCTTTAGCCGCCGTTCACATGGTGGCCGAACTCCGGCACCGCCGCGATCGTCATAGCGCTCAACTCCGGCCAAACTAGCCTGCGGGACCGCTGTAGATCGATGCGGCGTCGAATGCCCGTTCGAACGAGATCGGCCGCACCCCCTCCCGCGCTCTGTACGCGATTTCCGACCATCTTCGGCGAACTACCGCCGCGAGAGTGGTCGCCGACGCGGCTCCGGCCACCGTCCGCCGTGGCGCCGATGTGGCAGCGCGGGCCCCACCGCTCCGCCACTGACCCTGGGTCCCACTGGGCCCATTGAACTAGTCAACACTGACTGGGCTGGCCCCATGTCACTGACGTGTGGGTCCCCTGCGTTAGTTAGGATAATTAGGTAATTAAGTTAATTATGTTATTTAGTTTAGCCACTGACAGACCGGGCCCACTAGTTAACTAGTCTCTTAGATTAGTTTAATTCACTGTTAGTCATAACAGAGGCTGACATGTGGGTCCCACTAGACCCACAGGTCAGGTTTGACTCTGGTCAGCCAGAGTTGACCTGCTGACATCATATTGAGGTCATGCTGATGTCACCTTTCACTGTTCTGGATAATGTTGGATTAAATAATTAAATAAATTCAGAAAATGTCTAAAATCTTTGAAAATTCATAGAAAATAAACCGTAGCTCAGATCGAAAACTTTATACGTGAAAGTTGCCCAAAACGACGAGATGAATCTGATCGTGTCATCTATTTCCATGTCAGAACCCCCTACGTAGGAGAACCCATAACTTTTCATCTGTTTCTGGTATATGAATAGTGCATATTCACCGGTTAATAAATCCAACTTAAATCCTAAAATAACTAATATGACTTAGACATGTTTTTAGACAACCCTGCACTGCACGTTAGCGTAGCCTTCTCTGTGTTACTTTGTCTGCCTTGTATTTATCTGTTTCCTCTCCCTCTTCTCCCCGATAGACTACGAGAGCGCTGATGATCCGGTGGATGACTACCTCGCCGTAGAAGATCCACTTTTGTCTGCAAAGCAACCAGGCAAGCCCTCCCTTTGATCATCCCGATATCGCCCATTCTATTCTCTCATGCTTGCATTAGATTTGGCTCCTGTAATTGATTGCTCCTATTCGGTTGCATAGCCTGTTTCTGTAACTACTGTTGATACCTGCCTGATATCCAAACTGCTTAGTATAGGCTGGTTAGTAACCCATCAGAGACCCCACTTTGACCCAACTGCCCCGCTGGATTATCAGAAGACCCGATCAACGGGATCGAAGACCAGGCCCCGGCACCGCACTTCACCCCCTTAGTTGTACGACACTACTGGGTTACTATCGACTGCCGAGGGTGATACCTCGTCAGCACTTCTGATGTTAACCTTGTAGGTTAGTTCATCGGTTGTGGTCCTCGAGGGTGATTCCTCCTTCTCCACCCCCGATAACGACACTGTCGTGCAATTCCTCAAGAGTGGACCTCGAGGGTGATTGCTCCTTCGTTCACCTTGACGATAACATCAGGTGGAATTCCATCGAGGGTGATTCCTCAGGGTTCCCCTTGGTGTTAGACACACAGTCACTATGGTTACTATGACTTTACAACTGATACTTGGAAAGGCGGGTCGACCCTGAGGGGTACCCGCGAATGATGGGATGTCGGGTTGACCTGGAGGTTACCCGTGAGATGAATACGAGGTGTGGCCGGGCATTCTTAGCCCTTGCCACAAGTCCTCGAGACGGGGCGACGGGGTCACATCGATCGTGAGTCTCTACTCGTTACCGCAAGCCCCTAATCCACTAACGATTTGGATATTTGATCCGAGCCGGCCTTTGGCCGGATAGCACTAACCATCACGTGGGAAGAGTTATGGGCACTCTGCATCGTAGCATCAGCCGAAAGCTCTGTTAGATGTCCAGTTCAACCTGGCGGTAGGGCTGGGCCGGCACCATCCTGTAGTGGTAGAGCCTGGTTCGCCCTGCACACAACGACCCGGAGGGCGAGGGGCGATGGCCCAAGACCCCCTTGCGCTTAGGAGGTAGACCGACGGGGACCTCTCTGCTGAGCTGTAGGTAGGGTTGCGGTGTATCATTTGGCCGAGGCCGGGCATGACCCAGGAAAGTGTGTCCGGCCGGAGTTAAGCGAGCGTGGTGGGTAAGTTGGTGCACCCCTGGAGGGAAGAACTAATCTATCGATAGCTTGTCCTACGGTAAAGGACACTCGGAGTTGTATCCCGATCGATACAACTAGAACTTGAGATGATACCTGGATATGTGGCTCCTGGATCACTTTCTTGCAGGGAGTCGAGGAAGGATCTCTGGGCGAGATTGTTACTTGACACAACCACTACTATATTATACTGTGCTGATCTACTCTCTTCTATTGCTGCAAGACCGTTGAAGATGCTAGTCTTCGATAGGACTAGGCTTTCCTCTCTAATCTGGCATTTCTGTAGCCCAGTCCACATATACAGCCTTCCTTTGATAATGATGCATATGTAGTGTAGATCCTAGCTTGCTGAGTACTTCGGAGTACTCACGGTTGCTTTGCTTTCTTTTTCTCCCCATATCAGTTTGTCGTGGCCATATGACGGAGCCCCTGAGACAGCTGCCCCGCCGATGACTACTACTACCACCTCGAGGGCGGTTACTTCTACGAGCTGGCCGACGACCAGGAGTAGGATCGGAGGGTCCTAGGCAGGAGGCCTACGCCTTTCGATCGTTGTGTTTTATTTTGCCCCGCCTTTCTAAAGGCCTTTCTGTTTCTCTTTTATATCTGTACTCAGATATCTGATGCTTCCGCTGACGCTTGTATGCCATCGAGCTATGTATTCGAGCCCTCGAGGCCCTGGCTTGTAATATAAAGCTTGTATGACTTTATTTATGTTTTAGAGTTGTGTTGTGATATCTTCAAGTGAGTCCTTACGCTTGATCGTGTGCATTTGTGTGTATGGTTAGTGCATGATTAAGCCGGGGGCGTCATAACCGTACCCTATTTCTATCAGCATTTCCATTGCACCCTTACAACTTGTATTATCAGATGTTTGGGGGCCAGCTCCTACTTCTGTTGGTAGACACTCAAATTATGTAAGTTTCATTGATGACTATAGCAAATTTACTTGGATCTATCTCCTTAAGAAACGATTTGAAGTGTTTCAATTTCTCAAGAATTTTCAAAACCTTGTTGAACGAAAACTAAACACTAAGATCATTGCTATCCAAACTAATTAGGGAGGTGAGTACAAGAAGCTCAATCTGTTTTTTCAGCAACTTGGCATCTCACACCATGTTTCGTGTCCCCATGCACATCAACAGAATGGTTCCACTGAAAGGAAACATCGTCATGTTGTCGAAGTAGGGCTAGCCCTACTAGCAAATGCATCAATGTCATTAAAGTTCTGGGATGAAGCCTTCTTGACTGCCACATATCTCATAAATTTACTTCCTAGCAAAGTCATCAAATTTGAGACCCCTCTCACACGTCTTTTTGGCATTACTCCTGATTATAAATCACTTCGTGTATTTGGTTGTTCTTGCTGGCCCAACCTTCGTCCATATAATGCACGTAAACTTGCATTTCGTTCAAAGAAGTGTGTCCTCCTTGGGTATAGTCCCATTCACAAAGGAGTCAAATGCCTAGATGTTTCCACCGGTAGGGTATATATTTCTCGATATGTTGTGTTTGATGAATCAGTATATCCTTTTGAGTCCCTTCATCTGAATGCCGGAGCACTTCTTAGGAAAGAAATTCTTCTCCTTCCACCCAGTCTCCAAAACTTAGATCAAGGGGGCGACAATTATACTAATCCAACTGATGATCCTACTAGTACTGGTGTTGTATCTCCTCCTGTGTAGGACCTTGCAGAAAATGCGGCAGAAATTGGTGCAGAAAATGATCCAAATTTTGGTGAAAATGAACCTGTATTTCATGTGTTAGAAGAAGACAAAGTTGTTGCTGAACACGAGGGCGATCCGGTGTCACCTGGAACTCCTGTGCGTCAGGGTTCCTCGGATCGTGGGTGCAAATCAGCCCTGGATCACGTGCTGGACAGATTCCGCCCGCACAAGTCAGGCGTCGCCACATCGTCACATGCCGGGTCCGCCACGCGCCCCATGTGCGGGCCAGCGAAAGCGAGAGTGGCAGAAACCGCGTCGCCCGGGGGTTCTTGGCCTTGCATGCATCCACACACCGGGGCGGGATCTTCTGTGGTTGCCGAGTCGGGCGCAGCCACATCTTCGGCCACACAGCATGCCGATCAATCTGATCCAGGATCCGTTGTGCAAAGTGGTTCCAGGATGTCGTCAGGATCTTCTGCAGCAGACTCGTCTACACCATCTCCTGTGCAGAAGCCTACACGCCATATAGTTCAGCCACAACCTATTCTACGTGTCACAACTCGACTACAAAAACGTATAAGAAATCTGAAAATTAGAACTGATGGCACTATACCATATGGCATGTTGTGTGTTAAAGGGGAACCGACAAAACTAGAGGATGCACTTGGAGATCCAAAGTGGAAAAATGCAATGGATGAAGAGCACTTGGGAATCATGAGAAACAAAACTTGGCATCTTGTGCATGAGTAAAGAGGTAAAAATATCATTGATTGTAAATGGGTTTACAGAATCAAGAAAAAGACAGATGGTTCAATTGACAGATATAAAGCACGTCTAGTTGCAAAAGGTTTTAAACAACGCTATGGTCTAGATTATGAAGATACTTTCAGTCCTGTTGTTAAAGCTGCAACTATTAGGCTTGTGTTAGCTGTTGCAGTATCCAGGGGATGGAGCTTGAGACAACTAGATGTTCAGAACGCATTCTTGCATGGTGTTCTGGAAGAGGAGGTTTACATGAAACAACCACCTGGGTATGCAGATAAGAAATCACATCATTATGTGGGTAAGCTTGACAAGGCACTTTATGGTTTAAAACAGGCACCAAGAGCATGGTACTCAAGGTCGAGCTCTCAGTTAAGGCACCTTGGTTTTGTTGCATCCAAGGCTGACACATCACTTTTTATTTATAACAAGGCAAACACAGTTATATTTGTGCTCATATATGTTGATGACATTATAGTTGCAAGCTCTTCACAAAGTGCTACTAATGCTCTTTTGCATGATTTAAGTTCAGAGTTTGCTTTGAAAGATCTTGGTGATCTACACTTATGAAAGATCGTGGATGTCGCCTAGAGGGGGGGTGAATAGGCGCTTTAAAATAATTACGGTTTAGCCTTGAAAAAATACGGAATAAACCTAGCGGTTAATTTGTCAAGCATAAGACCTACAACAACTAGGCTCACCTATGTGCACCAACAACTTATGCTAAGCAAGATAAACAACTATGTGATAGCAAGATATATAACATGAAACACTATGGCTTTCACAAAGTAAAGTGCATAAGTAAAGGGCTCGGGTAAGAGATAACCGAGGCACGCGGAGACGACGATGTATCCCGAAGTTCACACCCTTGCGGATGCTAATCTCCGTTTGGAGCGGTGTGGAGGCACAATGCCCCCCAAGAAGCCACTAGGGCCACCCTAATCTCCTCACGCCCTCGCACAATGCAAGATGCCGTGATTCCACTAAGGGACCCTTGAGGGAGGTCACCGAACCCGTACAAATGGCAACCCTTGGGGGCGGTCACCGAACCCGTACACTTTGGCAACCCTTGGGGGCAGTCACCGGCACCCGTCAAATTGCTCAGGGCTGTAACATCCCCTTGTAATAAGCACTGTGACACTCTGCTTAGTATGCCAAGTCATCTTCATTTGCAGTGCCTAGTCATAATGGTTAATCAAAACAATTCAAATACTTCTCTGAAAATCAACTCAAATTCAAAGTGCAAAATAAAGTTGCTCAAAACTTGTGGGAAAAATGTTCACCTTGTAGCTAGTAATCCAAAACTATTTGCTGTTAAGGAACACAACATGACCATCAACCACAGAAGGGCCTAATCATTTAAATAAGAGTCAAAACAGCAATTTAAATGCCTCATTCATTTTTGAATATATTCAAATGGGTTCCAAAAATGCCCAAACTTTTTGTGGCAGTGTTGTATATTGCAATACACTAGTGTGAGCAACTTACACATTTTTGCAATTCCATTTGGAGGTTCAAAATAATACAAAACCTTCTCTGTTAAAATGAAAAAGCAAAAACAGAAAATAAAAAGAAAAGAGGCACTGTGCACTGGGCCTAAGTGCACAGTGCCCTGTAGCCAGCCCACCAGGCCCAACTCCCCTTCTCTCTCCCCTGCGTGTCGGCACGCCCATGGCCGCGCCGGCGAGCGCTGGTGAAACGGCAATAGCGCGGCGCCACCGACGTGGGGAGGATAAGGACCCGGCCCCGTCCATCTCCCCTGGTCCTCCTCCACCATTTCCCCCTTCCTCCTCGCTCTCTCTCTCTCTCAATTCCGTCGGCGCCCGAGTGGAGCCGCCACCGTGCCAGCGAGATCCCGAGGCCACCAGTGCCGCTCCGACTGCTCGAGCTGTACAGGGGAACCGCCGTCGACCGCTCATTCGTCTGGTGCCATCAGGTGGAGCTGGGAGGCAACGCTGACGCCGCAAGACGCTGCCCCCTTCCGCCTTGGATCCGGTGATCTTCCTCCTCTCCGGCAACATCTGCAGCTACTAAACCCCCAAGGGCCCTAGTGCGTGCCACTATGTGAGCTCCTCCGCCTCCTGCTCCTCTTCGTTAGATTCCCCGCGTGCCGTCTCTAGCTGCCGTCGTGTCCGTGCTCTGCTCGCCGCCAACGAGCTTGTGGCCGTCGTTGTGGTCGACGTCACCGCCGCCTGAGGCCACCGTCGATCTCCTGGTGCTCCTAGGAGCCCAATGGGCCCGAGCACGTGCCTTCCCGTGCCTCCTAGCGTAGCTTTCGTCAAGGTCCCGTACGCGCGGCCGCCGTTGCTCGTCGCCGGCCCCATTTCCGATGACCATTTGGTCCGGCACCGCCACCAATCGACGCGGAGCACTGCGGCCCTTCGAACGCACGCTACCGCGCGTGATTTGGTGCAACGTAGAGTGATTCCGACGCTCTCAGCGCGTTCACCGCCGCGGGAGGCTCGTCGGAGCAGCTCCAGCGGCTCCGCTGACCTGGCAGTGTGGGGCCCATCCCCTGTGAGACTGCCAGTGGGTCCCCTGCCCCGGTTTGACCGCGTTGACTATGGTCAACGCGCGGCACTGTTCACCCCCTGTCACTGACCAGTGGGCCCCGGCGCTTAATTAAGTTAATTAGGTTTTTTTTAAATAAGCTAATCACTAAACAGACACTGACAACTGGGGCCCACATCCCTAACTAACCCTGTAATTTAGTTAATCCACTGTTAAGTCAACAGTGGCTGACATGTGGGTCCCACTGGACCCACAGGTCAGGTTTGACCTGGTCAGCCGACCAGCTGACTGCTGATGTCATCAATGCATCATGCTGATGTCATAATTACATTTCTATTAATATTAAATAAATCCAGAAAATGTTTAAATCTTTGAAAATTCATATAATTTAAACTGTAGCTCGGATCAAAAAACTTTATACATGAAAGTTGATCAGAACGACGAGACGAATCTAATCGTGTCGTCTGTTTCCATGTCGGAACCCCTTAGATAGGAGAACCCATAACTTTGAGCCTGACTCCGGTAGATGAATAGTGCATATACACCGGATAATAAATCCAACTTAAATCCTAAAATAACTCAAACGACTTAGACATACTTTAGGAAACCCTGCACTGCATCCTAAGCATAGCATGCTCTATGTTGCATTATTGCTGTGTATTTATTTGTTTCCTCCCCCTATTCTCTCTCGTTAGACCGCGACACCGACGTAGTCCCGGAGGCCGAAGCAGCTCCGGAGGTTGACTACGCCCCTGAGGACCAGACCCTTGCCGCAGAGCTTCCAGGCAAGCACCCCCCTTTTGAACATTCCGATATCGCCTATTCTCTTCTCTCTTATGCTTGTATTAGAAGATGTTGCTGTTACTGTTATCCTATTTCTGCTGCATAGCCTATTTATTGTAACCTGCTGTTGCTACCTACCTGCTTATCCTAAACTGTTTAGTATAGATTGGGTAGAGACCCATCAGAGACTCCCACTTTGTCCCGACTGCCCCGCTGGATTATCAGAAGACCCGATCAACGGGATCGAAGACCAGGCCCCGGCACCGCACTTCACTTCCCCCTTAGTTGCTCGACACTACTGGGTTACTATCGAGTACCGAGGGTGATACCTCGTCAGCATTTCTGATGATAACCTTGTAGGTTAGTTACTCAGTCGTGGTCAGCGAGGGTGATTCCTCATACACCACCCCCGATAACGTCGTCGTCGTGCAACTGCTCAAGTGTGGACCTCGAGGGTGATTCCTCCTTCGTTCAACTTGATGATAACATCAGGTGGAATTCCATCGACGGTGATTCCTCAGGGTTCCCCTTGGAATTAAACACACGGTTACTATGGTTACTACGACTTTACACTGAACCATGTTACTAAAGATGGGTCGGCCTGAGGGGTACCCACGCAAGCTTAATTGCGAGAGATGTGGAGTCGGGTGGACCTGGAGGGTGCTCGAGAGTTGAATACGAGGTGTGGCCAGGCATTCTTAGCCCTTGCCGCAAGTCCTCGAGACGGGGCGACGGGGTCACATCTTTCGTGAGTCTCTGCTTGTTACCACACTACCAACACACTAACGGTTTGGATATTTGATCGGAGGGACCTCTAGCCTGATAGCACTAACCATCACGTGGGCATAGTATGGGCGTTCTGCGTCGTATGCATCAGCCAAAGCTTAATAGACGTCAGCGACTGAGCGGCGCGCACTGGATTGGACTGGTTAAGCCTGCGCTTGTATTAAGGGGGCTAGGTCTGCTTTCAGTCGCCTGACGCAACGCGTAGGAGTTCCCGGGGCGATGGCCCAAGACCCCTGGGGGCATAGGTTTAGTCCGGCGTGCTGACCTCTCTATTAAGCCTAGGTCGGGTTGCGGCGTATCGTTTGGCCGAGGCTGGGCATGACCCAGTAAAGTGTGTCCGGCCGGAGTTAATCGAGCGTGGTGGGTAAGTTGGTGCACCCCTGCAGGGAAGAAACAATCTATCGATAGCCTGTCCTACGGTAACGGACACTCAGAGTTGTATCCCGATTGATACAACTAGAACTGGTGACTTGAGATGATAACTGGATAGTATGGCTCTGGGATTGCTTTCTCGCAGGGTGTCGAGAAAGGATCTCCGGGCGAGGTTGATAACACTACTGTTACTTTACATTATGTTATTCTGCACTCTTCTAATGCTGCAAGACCGCTGAAGATGATGAAGATGCTAGTCTTCGATAGGACTAGGCTTTCCCCTCTATTCTGGAATTTCTGCAGCCCAGTCCACATATACAGCCTCCTTTGATAATGTTGCATATGTAGTGTAGATCCTTGCTTGCTGAGTACTTCGGATGAGTACTCACGTTTGTGTTGCTTTCTTTTTCTCCCCATATCCATTTGTCGCAACTAGATGACGGAGCCCCTGATCCAGCTGCCCCCGCCGACGGCTACTACTACTACGAGGAGCCATCCGATGACCAGGAGTAGGTTCGGAGGAGCCGTCCGATGACGAGGAGCCGTCCGAGTACTACTACTACTAGTACTACCCCCCGCCTACGCCTGTCGATCATAGTGTTTTATTTTACCCCGCCTTCTTAAAGGCCTATCTGTAACTCTGTTATATCTGTACCCAGATATCTGATGCTTCCGCTGACACTTGTATGCCATCGAGCTATGTATTCGAGCCCTCGAGGCCCTGGCTTGTAATATAAAGCTTGTATGACTTTATTTAAGTTTTAGAGTTGTGTTGTGATATCTTCAAGTGAGTCCTTAGGCTTGATCGTGTGCATTTGCATTATGATTAGTGCACGATTAAGCCGGGGTTGTCACAGGTTGGTATCAGAGCCGACTGCCTGTAGGAATCGCATTTTCCAACTCCTTGGCCAAAGTTGAGTCCAGTAACCAAAAATTGTTTTACTAAACTTGGCTGTGTGGCTTACGGGCCCACGTCGCCAACTGGGTGGTATTAGGATCTTTTATTCCTCGTCTATACTCTGGGACTCTGATCTCTCTTCTATTCGGGTTAAATAAATTTACTAATGCTGACACTTAGGATCTCGTAAATTCCGTCCTCCCGGAGAGCTGGATATCTGTGCGATTTCCCTGTCTTTGAACTGATTAGTCTGATAATCATTTTCCTTCCCATTGTTTTGTTTAACCTTTCTCTTCGAGATCTGTTTTTCTTCTCATCGTCAAATGACAATCCTGAATTTCCTTTATTTCAGATGGATCGTCTGTTTCCACCACGTCCTACGACGTAGCTTGTGCTTCGCACTTGGGCTCGTGATGCCCCTGGTTTTCCAGCTGTTCTGATCACCCTCCTGACCAGACTAGGTTACCGCTGGTACCCCGAGTACATTGTCTACAAGGTTTACCACGAGTTCAACCAGGAGCAGTACTATGCTGATGTTCGTATCTATGATCAGCAGGATGACTCAGACACTGAGCTGTACCTTTTCCACGGTATCGGCGTGATGATTGAGATGGTTGTCCATGATGCCGCATAGTCTGCTGTCGCACGTCTCCAAGGAGAGATCAGCGTTAGCTTGGATGCCTCTGAGTTTCGATACATTCCGTATGCCCCTGCTGGAGATGCTACTGGATACTACACACCTATTTGTGCCCCGTACGAGCCTCGTCGCTACGACCCGCAGATTCTGATTCAGTGAACTCAGGCTCTGGATCGCACTGTTCGGGCTCTTGCCGTTGAGTTGTTTGCCACTCGAGCATGACTCTACGATGCCATGACGTAGTTGCTACCAGCTGTTCATGCAGGGATACATCCGGAGCACATCCTTTACCCGGGCAGGACCGAGATGCCACCAGGGATTGATTGGCCTGCTATGGGCGGTCACACACCTGCACGTGGACCTCTTCTTTTAGTTCGAGACCGGGTTCTGCATCAGAGTGCACATGGAGCGCAGGATCCTTCCGCGACGAACATTCATCGTCCGCACTTGCAGCTACCCCGTTTCAGTGGTTTTCTCCAACGTTGATGTAGCCTTTGCTATGTCTCGTTGTGTACTTCCTTACCGCGTGCCTGCGTGCCTCCTAGCATGTCTAGCTTTTGAATTTGCGCCGTTATGCTGTCCGATTGTAACCGACTGTGTATGGATCTGTATGTCTTAATTGACTACTGATAAGCATCTGTTACACTGCTTAAATATCGTCGTGTTACATCATGTCTGTTGCTAAACACTCGCAATGGCTTCTGCTAAACTACCCCTGTTAAATTTAGCAGGATGGGTGACAACAAACCACCACCGCCGCCACCGCCTGACTATATGGCCGCTATGATGCAACAATTCGAACTCAACCGTCAGTTCATGATTGGGATTATAGATCAGTTCCCTCATCCCAATGCCAACCAGCAGCCAGCTTCAATTACGCTGCCAGAGTTTGTGCGTCTCAACCCATCGGTATTCCGCAACACAGTTAATCTGCTGGATGCCGATGACTGGCTGCGTGACATCTTCTATGAGATAGAGTCAGCTAATGTTCCTCCTGTCAGCTAAGTCACATTCACGACATACTTCCTGAAGGGACCCGCAGCACAATGGTGGGCCACTCACAGACAGACCTTACCTCCTGGAACTATCGTCACCTGGGTGGAATTCAAGGCTGCTTTTCGTGCCCGGTATATTCCTCAAGGGGTTATAGATCAGAAGAAGGCCGAGTTCTGTAGCCTCGTTCAAGGCAACAAGACTGTAGAAGTCTATCAGCGAGAGTTCTTGATTTGTCTCCCTACGCTGAAGAAGACATCCCCAATGATGCTCGTAGGCAGGAGAAGTTCAGTGAAGGCCTACACCATGACATTCAGCTAGCCCTGCTCGTCCAAGACTTTCCTGACTTCACCACTTTGGTGAAGAAGGCTATTATGGTCGAGACTGGTCTGAAGAAGCATAAGGAAGCGACCAGACGCACCCGTGAAGCGGGCTCATCTTTGGGCTCATCATCTCAGAAGCACCGCATATGGATTCCACAGAGCATGTATCGTCCAACAGCTCCAGTGTACAGGCCTGCATATGCTGCACCTCGTCTGCCTCCTCCACTACCGAGGTAGCCTCTTCGAGCTGCACCACCTCGAGCTCCTGCACCACGTCCAGACAGTGGACTCTGCTTCAAGTGTGGCCAGCCAGGTCACCGTGCCAGAGACTGTTCTCAGAGTCGGAATCAGCTAGTGTCTCTTCCTGCTGGCCGTGGAATTCCTCAGCAGCGTAACAACAATGCCAGACCTTCTTATGGTCGTGGACAGAACTATCACGTCAACATGGCTGAAGCTCAAGATCAACCTGAAATTGTGATGGGTACACTTCTTGTTAATTCAGTACCCGCATCTGTTTTATTTGATTCAGGAGCATCGCATTCATTTATGTCAGAACATTTTGCACTCATGCATGATGTTAGAAGTGAAGCGCTACACCATTCTTTAGCTGTAAACACTCCCGCGGGCCAGTGTCCAGCCTTCGTGTTCAGCCCCGATGTCTTCATTGATATTGAAGGGTTAAAGTTCCGCGCTTCTCCCATTATACTCAAGTCTTCCTCGATTGATCTTATTCTGGGAATGGATTGGTTGAAGGCTCATTACGCCTCAATCAATTGCGCCACCAAGGTTGTACACCTCCTGCACCCATCAGATGAGATAGTGAATTATCATGCTCATATCACTCAGAACGCCGAGGCTCAGATTTATGCCTTGAATGCGTTGAACGCTTCTCCACTTGAGGGGATCGAAAACATTCCAGTCGTCTGTGACTTCCAAGATGTTTTCCCAGAAGAACTTCCAGGAATACCCCCTGCTAGAGCTATCGAGTTTGTTATCGACTTGAAGCCTGGCACTACCCCTATTGCGAATCGTCCTTATAAGATGCCTCTGCACCACCTTCTCAAGCTTAAGGAAGAAATTGACAAGTCACTTAAGAAGGGTTTCATCCGCCCTAGTTCCTCTGCTTGGGGAGCACCGTCTCTCTTTGTCAACAAGAAAGATGGTACGAATAGGCTGGTCCAAGATTACCTTCTTATCAACCAGGAAACCATTCAGAATAAATACCCGCTTCCTCGGATAAATGATTTATATGATCAACTTGCTGGATCTTCGGTGTTCTCTAAACTCGACTTGAGGTTGGGTTATCACCAGATCCGTGTTCGTGAAGAGGATATTCCGAAGACCGCCTTTGTTACTCGTTATGGTTCCTACGAGTACACCGTTATGTCGTTTGGTTTAACAAATGCTCCAGCTACGTTCTCCCGCCTGATGAATTATATATTCATGGATTACCTCGACAAGTTCATCGTGGTATATCTGGATGATATTCTGGTATATTCGAAGAATAAGGAAGAACATGCTGAACATCTTCTTCTTGTTCTGGAGAGGCTTCGAGAACACAAGTTGTATGCCAAGTACTCCAAATGTGAATTCTAGCTTTCTGAAGTAACCTACCTTGGACATGAGATTTCCAAGGACGGTATCACCGTTAACCCGGAGCGTGTTCAGGCTATCCTTGACTGGACTCCTCCGAAGAATGCCAAGTAAGTCAGAAGTTTTCTCAGCCTTTCAAGCTATTGATGTCGATTCGTTGAGAACTTCTCCAAGATTGCCAAGCCCCTGACTAATCTGCTCCACAAAGGCGTTAAGTTTGAGTGGACAGACAAATGTCAGGAGAGTTTCCAGACCCTCAAGGACAAGCTAACTTCTGCTCCAGTGCTTGCTTCTCTGGATTCTCGCAAAGACTTTGTAATTTATTGTGACGCCTCTCGTCAAGGATTAGGCTATGTCCTAATGCAAGAACGAAAGGTAATTGCATATGCCTCGCGACAATTGCATCCGCATGAAGAAAACTATCCAATGCATGATCTCAAACTTGCTGCTGTGATCTATGCTTTGAAGCAGTGGCGGCATTACCTTCTTGGTAATCGGTGTGAGATTTATACCGACCATCAGAGTCTGAAGTATTTGTTTACTCAGCCGGATCTCAATCTCCGTCAGCAGCGATGGTTGGAAACAATTATGGACTATGACTGTGGTATTTCTTATACCCCTGGCAAGGCTAATGTGATGGCTGATGCCTTGAGCCGCAAGTCCTATTGCAACAACCTCATGGTTAAGCGAGCTCAACCTTATCTCTATGAAGAACTGCGCAAGTTGAACCTCTGTATCGTTCCACAGGGTTCTCTTAATAACCTTGTGGTACAGCCAGATCTTGAGAAAGCTGTTAAGAATGCGCAAGCTAAAAATACCGAAATAGATCTAATGAAGAAAGAGCTTCACCTTGAAAAGTACAGGGATTTCTCGATTGCTGAAGATGGAACCTTGTATTTCAGAGACCGCATTGTGGTACCTCGCTTCGAACTTATGACTGACAAAGTCATGAAGGAGGCACATGATACACCGTTGTCTATCCATCCGGGTAGCACCAAGATGTATAGTGATCTCTGTCAAAGGTACTGGTGGTCCAAAATGAAGCAGGATACTGCTCGATACATTGCTGAATGTGACGTTTGCCATCGCGTGAAAGCAGAACATCAGAAGCCTGCTGGAATTCTTCAAGCACTTCCTATTCCTTTGTGGAAATGGGATAAGGTTCAAATGGATTTCATAACTGGTCGTCCCAAGTCTCAGAAGGGTCACGATGCTATTCTTGTCGTCGTCGACCAACTTTCCAAGGTTGCACATTTTCTGCCTATCAAGGAGACTATCACCGCTAGCCAGCTAGCAGAATTGTATATCTCCAAAATCATTTCACTCCACGGTATTCCGAAGGAGATTAGTTCGGACCGTGGCGTTCTTTTCACATCCAAGTTCTGGGAAAGTTTCCAAGAAGCTATGGGAACTCACATTACCTGGAGTTCAGCATATCATCCACAATCCCAAGGCCAAGTTGAGCGAGTTAATCAAGTGCTTGAAGATATGCTTCGGGCTTGTGTTATATCCTTCTGTAAGAAATGGGAAGAATCTCTTCCGTTTGCCGTATTCTCTTATAACAATAGCTATCAAGCCAGCTTGAAAATGGCCCCCTTCGAAGTGCTTTACGGACGTAAGTGTCAAACCCCTCTGAATTGGTCAGAAACTGGGGAACGACCACTCGTGGGGCCAGACATTATCCAACATGACGAAGAACAAGTCCGCATTATCCGAGAAAATCTCAAGGAGGCTCAAGACCGCCAGAAGAGCAACTATGATCGCAAACGATGGGGCTTGACCTATCAACCAGGTGATCAAGCTGATCTTTGTGTCACTCCTATGAAGGGCACCCATCGTTTCGGAATCAAGGGCAAGCTAGCTCCACGCTACATCGGCCCCTTTCGCATTATTGCCAGACGTGGACAGGTGGCATATAAATTGGAGTTGCCGCCGCAATTCTCTCATATCCACGACATCTTCCATGCGTCGCAACTTTATAAATGCTTCAAGGAATCTCCGCACTGCGCAGTGGATCACGAGATGCTCGAATTGCAAGATGATCTTTCTTATAAGGAGCACCCGATCCGCATTCTCGATGAAGCTGAACGTCGCACTCGTCAGAAGACGACCAAGTTCCTGAAAGTGCAGTGGTCGAATCACACTAAAGATGAAGCCACTTGGGAACGCGAGGATCATCTTCGGGAAGAATATCCCGACCTCTTTCCTTCTACCTCCTAAATTCTCGGGACGAGAATTTCTTTTAGAGGAGGAGAATTTGTAACACCCCCTTGTAATAAGCACTGTGACACTCTGCTAAGTATGACAAGTCATCTTCATTTGCAGTGCCTAGTCATAATGGTTAATCAAAACAATTCAAATACTTCTCTGAAAATCAACTCAAATTAAAAGTGCAAAATAAAGTTGCTCAAAACTTGTGGGAAAAATGTTACCCTTATAGAAAATAATCCAAAACTATTTGTTGTTAAGGAACACAACATCACCATCAACCACAGAAGGGCCTAATCATTTAAATTAGAGTCAAGACAGCAATTTAAATGCATCATTCATTTTTGAATATATTCAAATGGGTTCCAAAAATGCCCAAACTTTTTGTGGCAGTGCTGTATATTGCAATACACTAGTGTGAGCAACTTACACATTTTTCCAATTCCATTTGGAGGTTCAAAATAATACAAAACCTTCTCTGTTAAAATGAAAAAGCAAAAATAGAAAATAAAAAGAAAAGAGGCACTGTGCACTAGGCCTAAGTGCACAGTACCCCATAGCCAGCCCACCAGGCCCAACTCCCCTTCTCTCTTCCCTGCGTGTCGGCACGCCCATGGCCACGCCGGCGAGCGCCGGTGAAACGGCGATAGCGCGGCGCCACCGCCGCGGGGAGGATAAGGACCCGGCCCCGTCCATCTCCCCTGGTCCTCCTCCACCATTTCCCCCTTCCTCCTCGCTCTCTCTCTCTCTCGATTCCGTCGGCGCCCGAGTGGAGCCGCCGCCACGCCAGCGAGATCCCGCGGCCACCGGTGCCGCTCCGACTGCTCGAGCTGTCCAGGGGAACCGTCGTCGACCGCTCGTTCGTCTGGTGCCATCAGGTGGAGCTAGGAGGCAACACTGACGCCGCACGATGCCTCCTCCTTCCGCCTCGGCTCCGGTGATCTTCCTCCACTCCGGCGACATCTGCAGCTACTAAACCCCCAAGGGCCCTCGTGTGTGCCGCTAGGTGAGCTCCTCTGCCTCCTGCTCCTCTTCGTTAGATTCCCCGCGAGCCGTAGCTAGCTGCCATCGCGTCCATGCTCTGCTCGCCGCTGACGAGCTTGTGGCCATCGTTGTGGTCGACGTCACCGCCGCCTGAGGCCACCGTCGATCTCCTGGTGCTCCTAGGAGCCAACAGGCCCGAGCACGTGCCTTCCCGTGCCTCCTACCATAGCTTTCGTCGAGGTCCCGTACGAGCGGCCGCCGTAGCTCATCGCCGGCCCCGTTTCCGGTGACCATTTGGTCTGGCGCCACCACCAATCGACGCGGAGCACTGCGGCCCTTCAAACGCACGCTACCGCACGTGATTTGGTGCTGCATAGAGCGATTCCGACGCTCTCCGGCGCGTTCGCCGCCGCGGGAGGCTCGCCGGAGCAGCTCCGGTGGCTCCGCTGACCTGGCAGCATGGGGCCCACCCCCAGTGAGACTGCCAGTGGGTCCCCTGGCCCGGTTTGACCGCGTTGACTACGGTCAACGCTCGGCACTGTTCACCCCCTGTCACTGACCAGTGGGCCCCGGTGCTTAATTAAGTTAATTAGGTTTTTTTTAAATAAGCTAATCACTAAACAGACACTGACAACAGGGGCCCACATCCCTAACTAACCCTGTTAAGTTAGTTAATCCACTGTTAAGTCAACAGAGACTGACATGTGGGTCCCACTGGACCCACAGGTCAGGTTTGACCTGGTCAGCCGACCAGCTGAGTGCTGATGTCATCATTGCATCATGCTGATGTCATAATTACATTTCTGTTAATATTAAGTAAATCCAGAAAATGTTTAAATCTTTGAAAATTCATATAATTTAAACCGTAGCTCGGATCGAAAAACTTTATACATGAAAGTTGATCAGAACGACGAGACGAATCTGATCGTGTCGTCTGTTTCCATGTCGGAACCCCCTACATAGGAGAACCCGTAACTTTGAGCCTGACTCCGGTAGATGAATAGTGCATATACACCGGATAATAAATCCAACTTAAATCCTAAAATAACTAAAATGACTTAGACATACTTTAGGCAACCCTGCACTGCATCCTAGGCATAGCATGCTCTATGTTGCATTATTGCTGTGTATTTATTTGTTTCCTCCCCCTCTTCTCTCTCGTTAGACCCTGACACCGATGTAGTCCCGGAGGCCGAAGCAGCTCCGGAGGTCGACTACGCCCCTGAGGACCAGACCCTTGACGCAGAGCTTCCAGGCAAGCACCCCCCTTTTGAACATTCCGATATCGCTTATTCTCTTCTCTCTTATGCTTGCATTAGAAGATGCTGTTGTTACTATTATCCTATTTCTGCTGCATAGCCTGTTTATTGTAACCTGCTGTTGCTACCTACCTGCTTATCCTAAATTGTTTAGTATAGATTGGGTAGAGATCCATCAGAGACTCCCACTTTGTCCCGACTGCCCCGCTGGATTATCAGAAGACCCGATCAACGGGATCAAAGACCAGCCCCGGCACCGCACTTCACTTCCCCCTTAGTTGCTTGATACTACTGGGTTACTATCGAGTGCCGAGGGTGATACCTCGTCAGCACTTCTGATGATAGCCTTGTTGGTTAGTTACTCGGTCGTGGTCAGTGAGGGTGATTCCTCCTACACCACCCCCGATAACGACGTCGTCATGCAACTGCTCAAGTGTGGACCTCGAGGGTGATTCCTCCTTCGTTCACCTTGACGATAACATCAGGTGGAATTCCATCGATGGTGATTCCTCAGGGTTCCCCTTGGTGTTAAACACATGGTTACTATGGTTACTACGACTTTACACTGAACCATGTTACTAAAGACGGGTCGGCCCTGAGGGGTACCCGCGCGAGCTTAATTGCGAGAGATGTGGAGTCGGGTGGACCTGGAGGGTGCCCGAGAGTTGAATACGAGGCGTGGCCGGGCATTCTTAGCCCTTGCCGCAAGTCCTCGAGACGGGGCGACGGGGTCACATCTTTCGTGAGTATCTGCTCGTTACCGCACTACCAACACACTAACGGTTTGGATATTTCATCCGAGGGGCCTCTGGCCTGATAGCACTAACCATCACGTGGGCATAGTATGGGCGTTCTACGTTGTATGCATCAGCCAAAGCTTAATGGACGTCAGCGACTGAGCGGCGCGCGCTGGATTAGACTGGTTAAGCCCGCGCTTGTATTAAGGGGGCTAGGTCTGCTTTCAGCCGCCTGACGCAACGCGCAGGAGTTCCCAGGGCGATGGCCCAAGACCCCTGGGGGCATAGGTTTAGTCCGGCGTGCTGACCTCTCTATTAAGCCTAGGTCGGGTTGCAGTGTATCGATTGGCCGAGGACGGGCATGACCCAGTAAAGTGTGTCCGGCCGGAATTAATCGAGTGTGGTGGGTAACTTGGTGCACCCCTGCAGGGAAGAAACAATCTATCGATAGCCTGTCCTACGGTAATGTACACTCGGAGTTGTATCCCGATCGATACAACTAGAACTGGTGACTTGAGATGATAACTGGATAGTATGGCTCTGGGATTGCTTTCTCGCTGGGTGTCGAGAAAGGATCTCTGGGCGAGGTTGATAACACTACTGTTACTTTACATTATGTTATTCTGCACTCTTCTAATGCCGCAAGACCGCTGAAGATGATGAAGATGCTAGTCTTCGATAGGACTAGGCTTTCCCCTCTATTATGGCATTTCTGCAGCCCAGTCCACATATACAGCCTCCTTTGATAATGTTGCATATGTAGTGTAGATCCTTGCTTGCTGAGTACTTCGGATGAGTACTCACGTTTGCTTTGCTTTCTTTTTCTCCCCATATCCATTTGTCGCAACCAGATGACGGAGCCCCTAAGCCAGCTGCCCCCGCCGATGGCTACTACTACTACTACCCTTCCGGTGAGTACTACTACGAGGAGCCGTCCGACGACTAGGAGTAGGTTCGGAGGGTCCTAGGCAGGAGGCCTACGCCTTTCGATCATAGTGTTTTATTTTACCCCGCCTTCTTAAAGGCCTATCTGTAACTCTGTTATATCTGTACCCAGATATCTGATGCTTCCGCTGACACTTGTATGCCATCGAGCTATGTATTCGAGCCCTCGAGGCCCTGGCTTGTAATATAAAGCTTGTATGACTTTATTTATGTTTTAGAGTTGTGTTGTGATATCTTCAACTGAGTCCTTAGGCTTGATCGTGTGCATTTGCATGTATGATTAGTGCACGATTAAGCCGGGGTCGTCACAGGTTGGTATCAGAGCCGACTACCTCTAGGAATCCCCCTTTCCAACTCCTTGGCCGAAGTTGAGGCTAGTAACTGAAAACTGTTTTACTAACTTGGCTGTGTGGCTTACGGGCCCATGTCGCCAACTGGGTGGTATTAGGATCTTTTATTCCTCGTATATACTCTGGGACTCTGATCTCTCTTCTATTCGGGTTAAATAAATTTACTAACACTGACACTTAGGATCTCGTAAATTCCGTCCTCCCGGAGAGCTGGATATCTGTGCGATTTCCCTGTCTTTGATCTGATTAGTCTGATAATCATTTTCCTTCCCATTGTTTTGTTTAACCTTTCTCTTCGAGATCTGTTATACTTCTCATCGTCAAATGACAATCCTGAATTTCCTTTATTTCAGATGGATCGTCTGTTTCCACCACGTCCTACGACACAGCTTGTGCTTCGCACTTGGGCTCGTGATGCCCCTGGTTTTCCAGCTGTTCTGATCACCCTCCTGACCAGACTGGGTTACCGCTGGTACCCCGAGTACATGGTCTACGAGGTTTACCGCGAGTTCAACCAGGAGCAGTACTATGCTGATGTTCGTATCTATGATCAGCAGGATGACTCAGACACTGAGCTGTACCTTTTCCAAGGTTTCGACGTGACGATTGAGATGGCAGTCCATGATGTCGCATACTCTGCTGTCGCACGTCTCCGAGGAGAGCTCAGCGTTAGCTTGGATGCCTCTGAGTTTCGATACATTCCGTATGCCCCTGCTGGAGATGCTACTGGATACTACACAGCTATCAGTGCCCCGTACGAGCCTCGTCGCTACGACCCGCAGATTCTGATTCAGTGCACTCAGGCTCTGGATCGCACTGTTCGGGCTCTTGCCGTCGAGTTGTTTGCCTCTCGAGCACGACTCTACGATGCTATGACGCAGTTGCTACCAGCTGTTCGTGCAGGGATACATCTGGAGCAAATCCTTTACCCGCACAGGACCGAGATGCCACCAGGGATTGATTGGCCTGCTGTGGGAGGTCACACACCTGCACGTGGACCTCTTCTTTCAGTTCAAGACCGGGTTCTGCATCAGAGTGCAAATGGAGCGCAGGATCCTTCCGCGACAAACATTCATCGTCCGCACTTGCAGCTACCCCGTTTCAGTGGTTTTCTCCGACGTTGATGTAGCCTTTGCTATGTCTCGTTGTGTACTTCCTTACCGCGTGCCTGCGTGCCACCTAGCATGTCTAGCTTTTGAATTTGCGCCGTTATGCTGTCCGATTGTAACCGACTGTGTATGGATCTGTATGTCTTAATTGACTACTGATAAGCATCTGTTACACTACTTAAATATCGTCGTGTTACATCATGTCTGTTGCTAAACACTCGCAATGGCTTCTGCTAAACTACCCCTGTTAAATTTAGAAGGATGGGGGACAACAATCCACCACCGCCGCCACCACCTGACTATATGGCTGCTATGATGCAACAATTCGAACTCAATCGTCAGTTCATGACTGGGATTATGGATCAGTTTCCTCGTCCCAATGCCATCCAGCAGCCAGCTTCAATTACGCTACCAGAGTTTGTGCGTCTCAACCCATAGGTATTCCTCAACATAGTTAATCCGCTGGATGCCGATGACTGGCTGCATGACATCTTCTATGAGACGGAGTCAGCTGATGTTCCTCCTGTCAGCTATGTCACATTCGCGACATACTTCCTGAAGGGACCCGCAGCACAATGGTGGGCCACTCACAGACAGACCTTACCTCATGGAACTATCATCACCTAGGTGGAATTCAAGGCTGCTTTTCGTGCCCGGTATATTCCTCAAGGGGTTATAGATTGGAAGAAGGCCGAGTTTCGTAGCCTCGTTCAACACAACAAGACTGTAGAAGTCTATCAGCGAGAGTTCCTTGATTTGTCTCGCTACGCTGAAGAAGACATCCCCACTGATGCTCGTAGGCAGGAGAAGTTCCATGAAGGGCTACACCATGACATTCAGCTAGCCCTGCTCGTCCAAGACTTTCCTGACTTCGCCACTTTGGTGAACAAGGTTATTATGGTCGAGATTTTTCTGAAGAAGCATAAGGAAGCGACTAGACGCACCCGTGAAGTGGGCTCATCTTCGGGCTCGTCATCTCAGAAGCGCCGCATATGGATTCCACAGAGCATGTATCGTCCAACAGCTCCAGTGTACAGGCCTGCATATGCTGCACCTCGTCTGCCTCCTCCACCACCGAGGCAGCCTCTTCGAGCTGCACCACCTCGAGCTCCTGCACCATGTCCAGACAGTGGACTTTGCTTCAAGTGTGGCCAGCCAGCTCACCGTGCCAGAGACTGTTCTCAGAGTCAGAATCAGCTAGTGTCTCTTCCTGCTGGCTGTGGTAATGGCCGTGGAATTCTTCAGCAGCGTAACAACAATGCTAGACCATCTTATGGTCGTGGACAGAACTATCACGTCAACATGGCTGAAGCTCAAGATCAACCTGAAACTGTGATGGGTACACTTCTTGTTAATTCAGTACCCGCATCTGTTTTATTTGATTCAGGAGCATCGCATTCATTTATGTTAGAACATTTTGCACTCATGCATGACATTAGAAGTGAAGCGCTACACCATTCTTTAGCTGTAAACACTCCCGCGGGCCAGTGTCGAGCCTTCGTGTTCAGCCCCGATGTCATCATTGATATTGAAGGGTTAAAGTTCCGCGCTTCTCCCATTATACTCAAGTCTTCCTCGATTGATCTTATTCTAGGAATGGATTGGTTGAAGGCTCATTATGCCTCAATCAATTGCGCCACCAAGGTTGTACACCTCCTGCACCCATCAGATGAGATAGTGAATTATCATGCTCATATCACTCAGAACGTCGAGGCTCAGATTTATGCCTTGAATGCATTGAACGCTTCTTCGCTTGAGGGGATCGAAAACATTCCAGTCGTCTGTGACTTCCAGGATGTTTTCCCAGAAGAACTTCCAGGAATACCCCCTGCTAGAGCTATCGAGTTTGTTATCGACTTGAAGTCTGGCACTACCCCTATTGCGAAGCGTCCTTATAAGATGCCTCCGCACCACCTTCTCGAGCTTAAGGAAGAAATCGACAAGTCACTTAAGAAGGGTTTCATCCGCCCTAGTTCCTCTGCCTGGGGAGCACTGTCTCTCTTTGTCAAGAAGAAAGATGGTATGAATAGGCTGGTCCAAGATTACCGTCCTATCAACGAGGCAACCATTCAGAATAAATACCCGCTTCCTCGGATCAATGATTTATATGATCAACTTGCTGGATCTTCGGTGTTCTCTAAACTCGACTTGAGGTTGGGTTATCACCAGATCCGTGTCCATGAAGAGGACATTCCGAGGACCGCCTTTGTTACTCGTTGTGGTTCCGACGAGTACACCGTTATGTCGTTTGGTTTAACAAATGCTCCAGCAACGTTCTCCCGCCTGATGAATTATATATTCATGGATTACCTCGACAAGTTCGTCGTGGTATATCTGGATGATATTCTGGTATATTTGAAGAATAAGGAAGAACATGCTGAACATCTTCGTCCTGTTCTGGAGAGGCTTCGAGAACACAAGTTGTATGCCAAGTACTCCAAATGTGAATTCTGGCTTTCTGAAGTAACCTACCTTGGACATGTGATTTCCAAGGATGGTATCGCCGTTAACCCGGACCGTGTTCAGGCTATCCTTGACTGGACTCCTTCGAAGAATGCCAAGCAAGTCAGAAATTTTCTCGGCCTTGCAAGCTATTGTCGTCGATTCATTGAGAACTTCTCCAAGATTGCCAAGCCCCTGACTAATCTGCTCCACAAAGGCGTTAAGTTTGAGTGGACAGACAAATGTCAAGAGAGTTTCCAGACCCTCAAGGACAAGCTAACTTCTGCTCCAGTGCTTGCTCCTCCGGATTCTCGCAAAGACTTTGTAATTTATTGCGACACCTCTTGTCAATGATTAGGCTGTGTCCTAATGCATGAACGAAAGGTAATTGCATATGCCTCACAACAGTTGCGTCCGCATGAAGAAAACTATCCAATGCATGATCTCAAACTTGCTGTTGTGATCTATGCTTTGAAGCAGTGGCGGCATTACCTTCTTGGTAATCGGTGTGAGATTTATACCGACCATCAGAGTCTGAAGTATTTGTTTACTCAGCCGGATCTCAATCTCCATCAGCAGCGATGGTTGGAAACAATTACGGACTATGACTGTAGTATTTCTTATACCCCTGGCAAGGCTAATGCGATGGCTGATGCCTTGAGCCGCAAGTCCTATTGCCACAACCTCATGGTTAAGCGAGCTCAACCTTATATCTATGAAGAACTGCGCAAGTTGAACCTCTGTATCGTTCCACAGGGTTCTCTTAATCACCTTGTGGTACAGCCAGATCTTGAGAAAGCTATTAAGAATGCGCAAGCTAAAGATGCCGAAATAGATCTGATGAAGAAAGAGCTTCACCTTGAAAAGTACAGGGATTCCTCGATTGCTGAAGATGGAACCTTGTATTTGAGAGACCGCATTGTGGTACCTCGCTTCGAACTTATGACTGACAAAGTCATGAAGGAGGCACATGATACACCGTTGTCTATCCATCCGGGTAGCACCAAGATGTATCGTGATCTCCGTCAAAGGTATTGGTGGTCCAAAATGAAGCAAGATATTGCTCGATACGTTGCTGAATGTGATGTTTGCCGTCGCGTGAAAGCAGAACATCAGAAGCCTGCTAGAATTCTTCAACCACTTCCTATTCCTTTGTGGAAATGGGATAAGGTTCAAATGGATTTCATAACTGGTCTTCCCAAGTCTCAGAAGGGTCACGATGCTATTCTTGTCATTGTCGACCAACTTTCCAAGGTTGCATATTTTCTGCCTGTCAAGGAGACTATCACCGCTAGCCAGCTTGCAGAATTGTATATCTCCAGAATCGTTTCACTCCACGGTATTCCGAAGGAGATCTGTTCGGACCGTGGCGGTCTTTTCACATCCAAGTTCTGGGAAAGTTTCCAAGAAGCTATGGGAACTCACATTACCTGGAGTTTAGCATATCATCCACAATCCCAAGGCCAAGTTGAGCGAGTTAATCAAGTGCTTGAAGATATGCTTCGGGCTTGTGTTATATCCTTCGGTAAGAAATGGGAAGAATCTCTTCCGTTTGCCGAATTCTCTTATAACAATAGCTATGCCAGCTTGAAAATGGCCCCCTTCGAAGTGCTTTACGGACGTAAGTGTCGAACCCCTCTGAATTGGTCAGAAACTGGGGAACGACCACTCATGGGGCCAGACATTATCCAACATGCCGAAGAACAAGTCCGCATTGTCCAAGAAAATCTCAAGGCGGCTTAGGACCTCCAGAAGAGCAACTATGATCAGAAACGATGGGGCTTGACCTATCAACCAGGTGATCAAGCTTATCTTCGTGTCACTCCTATGAAGGGCACCCGTCGTTTCGGAATCAAGGGCAAGCTAGCTCCACGCTACATCAGCCCCTTTCGCATTATTGCCAGACGTGTACAGGTGGCATATAAATTGGTGTTGCCGCCGCAATTCTCCCATATCCACGATGTCTTCCATGTGTCGCAACTTCGTAAATGCTTCAAGGAATCTCCGCACCGCGCAGTAGATCATGAGATGCTCGAATTGCAGGATGATCTTTCTTATAAGGAGCACCCGATCCGCATTCTCGATGAAGCTGAATGTCGCACTCGTCTGAAGACGACCAAGTTCCTGAAAGTGCAGTGGTCGAATCACACTGAAGATGAAGCCACTTGGGAACGCGACGATCATCTTCGGGAAGAATATCCCTACCTCTTTCCTTCTACCTCCTAAATTCTCGGGACGAGAATTTCTTTTAGAGGAGGAGAATTTGTAACACCCCCTTGTAATAAGCACTGTGACACTCTGCTAAGTATGCCAAGTCATCTTCATTTGTAGTGCCTAGTCATAATGGTTAATCAAAACAATTCAAATACTTCTCTGAAAATCAACTCAAATTCAAAGTGCAAAATAAAGTTGCTCAAAACTTGTGGGAAAAATGTTCACCTTATAGCAAATAATTCAAAACTATTTGCTGTTAAGGAACACAATATCACCATCAACCACAGAAGAGCCTAATCATTTAAATCAGAGTCAAAACAGCAATTTAAATGCCTCATTCATTTTTGAATCTATTCAAATGGGTTCCAAAAATGCCCAAACATTTTGTGGCAGTGTTGTATATTGCAATACACTAGTGTGAGCAACTTACACATTTTTGCAATTCCATTTGGAGGTTCAAAATAATACAAAACCTTCTCTGTTAAAATGAAAAAGCAAAAACAGAAAATAAAAAGAAAAGAGGCACTGTGCACTGGGCCTAAGTGCACAGTGCCCCGTAGCCAGCCCACCAGGCCCAACTCCCCTTCTCTCTCCCCTGCGTGTCGGCGCGCCCATGGCCGCGTCGGCGAGCGCCGGTGAAATGGCAACAGCGCGGCGCCACCGACGCCCCACCGACGTGGGGAGGATAAGGACCCGGCCCCGTCCATCTCCCCTGGTCCTCCTCCACAATTTCCCCCTTCCTCCTCGCTCTCTCTCTCTCTCGATTTCGTCGGCGCCCGAGTGGAGCCGCCGCCGCGCCAGCGAGATCCTGCGGCCACCGGTGCCGCTCTGACTGCTCGAGCTGTCCAGGGGAACCGCCGTCGACCGCTCGTTCGTCTGGTGCCATCAGGTGGAGCTGGGAGGCAATGCTGACGCCGCACGACGCCGCCCCCTTCCACCTCGGCTCCGATGATCTTCCTCCTCTCCGGCGACATCTGCAGCTACTAAACCCCCAAGGGCCCTCGTGCGTGCCGCTAGGTGAGCTCCTCCGCCTCCTGCTCCTCTCTGTTAGATTCCCCGCATGCCGTAGCTCGCTGCCGTCGCGTCCGTGCTCTGCTCGCCGCCGACGAGCTTGTGGCCGTCGTTGTGGTCGACGTCACCGCCGCATGAGGCCACCGTCGATCTCCTGGTGCTCCTAGGAGCCCAACGGGCCCAAGCACGTGCCTTCCTGTGCCTCCTAACGTAGCTTTCGTCGAGGTCCCGTACGCGCGGCCGCCGTAGCTCGTGACCGGCCCCGTTTCCGGTGACCATTTGGTCCGGCACCGCCACCAATCGACGCGGAGCACTGCGGCCCTTCAAATGCACGCTACCGCGCGTGATTTGGTGCTGCGTAGAGCGATTCCGACGCTCTCCGACGCGTTCGCCGCTGCGGGAGGCTCGCCGGAGCAGCTCCGGCGGCTCCGCTGACCTGGCAGCGTGGGGCCCACCCCCAGTGAGACTGCCAGTGGGTCCCCTGGCCCGGTTTGACCGTGTTGACTACGGTCAACGCGCGGCACTGTTCACCCCCTGTCACTGACCAGTGGGCCCCGACGCGTAATCTTATATTTACTAATTGGAGGCACCTTTCAAGCCTTCTAATTAATCCACATCATCGTAATTAATTACATCGTTGGATTCCAAAATTTACGCTCAAGATTAAAAGAAAATATGTGTAACACAGATGGTCCCGTCCAAAATACAATGGCACCTGACACCTGCAATGTTTTGAAACAAAGAAAAAAAAACATATCTGACACGTGCAATGTTTTGAAACAAAGAAGAAAAACATCCATCCTTTACTTTAAAAAATATAGCCTCCTTCCATAACAGCTCTATGGATAAGAAGGAAAAATGATGGGATCCGTGATAGTCTTTTCTTGCCAATTGAAAAATGAAAAAACATCTCTTCCTCCGCCCCTATACATTTTCTTTAAGTCAATCTCAGCTCCTATGACCCCGTCCAGTAAAATGGCATCTGACACGTTCAATATTTGGAAACAAACTAAAAAAGCATCCATCCGTTCCTTAAAAAAAAAAAAAGATAGGCTCTGGCTGAACAAAAAGAGATAGACCACTTGCCTTACAACTCGACCAATAAAAAGGAAAAAAAGTGGGATACGTGAAACTCTTATTCCAATTAAAAAAGGAAAAAAATATATTATTAGACAAATCACGGCACCTGTACCTGGCCGCACCTTTCAAGCCTTATACCCATTAAATTGTGAAATTACGCCCAAGATAAAAACAATAAAACTTCCCATCGAAGATGATTCCGTCCAAATAATGGCATATGTCACGTCCAATGTTTTGAAAAAGACGTCCATCCGCTCCTAAAAAAAGATAGCGTCCTTCAATCATTGAAAAACTCTAACAATAGAAAGGAAAAAAAAAAAGAAATCCAGCTGATGATCCGTGAAATCCATGAATAAAATCTTCTGCCGACCGATAAAAAAGGAAAAACATCTCGGTCGGCTCCTGTACCTGCCAACTGACCTCATCTCCACTTCAATCATGTTCTCCTACATATGGCCGGTGTTAGCGATTTCTCTTACCGAAGGATGTCCCCAACTCCCCATCACCATCAAGTGCGCTCTCCCACCCGCATGGCCAGCAGCGAACCGCAAAGGAACCTGAAGCCAGGTGATGCGAGGGATGATGAGAGATCGACTGTGAGACCAAGCGGCGATCAGTCTTCCTCATTGTTAGTGTCGCCACGTCTCCCTCCATCCACCCGGGCATCAAAGTACACCCATGATATTAAAAATGCCAATTATCATGTACGCCCTCTAAAGTTCTTCTTGGCTTTTTATTTGGGAAAGACTACAGTCTAACCATGATAATAATGGATTAATGATTGATGCAGCGTGGGATGAGGTGTACTAATGATGGTCTGAAGTAGATCGTGTTGTTGTGCTAAATGGTAATTGGTAAACTAGCCATCGGAGAACCTATAATGGACAGCAAGCACAACGATTCATCTCTCTAATGTTGTCCAATTCGTCGTTGGTTCTCCAACTCCACATGCAAGTAAAACCTATCCTAAATTTTTTTTAATGTGCAACTTGATTTTGGATGCTTGGACTCATGCCAAAACCATGTGTCCGATCATGATATAAATTGCTGTGTACATGCCTTTCCATGAGCACACATAAACCGATTATGTTTTAGAGGAGCAGTCCAAATTCAGCTGCATCCAGTGTGGCCAGGTGCAAAGTAGTAGTGGTGTCGTGATGCATACATGCTGAATCATCTGGAGCGTCATTTGTATGATGCATGTGCATAATTCAAATATTTTTAAGGATACAGTACATTGCCTGGCTTGCATGTGATTGGTGAATTAAAAGGATTCACATGATTCTTTCTAGGTGCAGATTGGTAATATGTATCTGCATGTATAGTACGTCTATGCATGTCTTCATTTAGGCCTAAAAACAAAAAGAAAATTAGCTATTAAAGCATCTATATATACAAATAAATTACTGATGTAACAAGAAAATCTAGACGTATCATGTGTCACAAAGATCTCATATAAACACATTATTATCTATGTGATATAGATATGTAAATAGTATGGATAAAAATATTAAAAAATGCCATCCACATTAATCATAAAATGTATTATTTAAGAATTTGTTGGTTGAGACAAGAACTTAAAAATCTGAATAATCTATGGTGCGCTTATAGTAATGAGAATATACAACAAACTCTTTTTTATATATGTATATTATTTGCTACGATATCAGGTATGTTGATAGAAAACTGTGCATGTATATGTCCATTATTGTGTATAGAAAAATCAGATTTTTCATAATTCTACCGTTCTTGCATGACAAGAAAAGAAGATAAATGTTTTTTTAGGTAGTGTAAGATAGGAATATGATACAATAAGACACTAGAAACTTATAGGTCACAAATACATGATATATCAAGCAAAATTTGCATTTGTAACCACGTTTTCTACCAACAAAACACATATGTCCTTACACTTATATAACCTTCACAAGGTAGCACATCCATATTTCCACATAACATCTATAAATCTGTGGTTGCTCGGCATCACACAATGACAAAATTGACAGGGGTTGTCACCCAATTGGACGTAAAGTATCTAATCCCAAAATAGTCTGAAGCAATGTAACGTCGCTGAAACATGCATGCGTAACAATAATAACCCATTTCGATGTATTCATATTATTGCCCAACATTTCTAATTCAAAACAACTTTGTTGTATCTGATACTAATAGTGCCAGCCCGTGCAGGTGCACGGGTTGACGACTAGTTAAGTTAATTAGGTGGTTAAAAAAAATAAGCTAATCACTAAACAGACACTGACAACTGGGGCCCACATCCCTAACTAACCCTGTTAAGTTAGTTAATCCACTGTTAAGTCAACAGAGGCTGACAAGTGGGTCCCACTGGACCCACAGGTTAGGTTTGACCTGGTCAGCCGACCAGCTGACTGCTGATGTCATCATTGCATCATGCTGATGTCATAATTACAGAAAATATTTAAATCTTTGAAAATTTGTATAATTTAAACCGTAGCTCGGATCGAAAAACTTTATACATAAAAGTTGATCAGAACGACGAGACGAATCTGATCGTGTCTTCTGTTTCCATGTCGGAACCCCCTACATAGGAGAACCCGTAACTTTGAGCCTGACTCCGGTAGATGAATAGTGCATATACACCGGATAATAAATCCAACTTAAATCCTAAAATGACTTAGACATACTTTAGGCAACCCAGCACTGCATCCTAGGCATAGCATGCTCTGTGTTGCATTATTGTTGTGTATTTATTTGTTTCCTCCCCCTCTTCTCTCTCGTTAGACCCCGACACCGACGTAGTCCGGGAGGCCGAAGTAGCTCCGGAGGTCGACTATGCCCCTGACGACCAGACCCTTGCCGCAGAGCTTCCAGGCAAGCACCCCCCTTTTGAACATTCCGATATCGCCTATTCTCTTCTCTCTCATGCTTGCATTAGAAGATGCTGCTGTTACTATTATCCTATTTCTGCTGCATAACCTATTTATTGTAACCTGCTGTTGCTACATACCTGCTTATCCTAAACTGTTTAGTATAGATTGGGTAGAGACCCATCAGAGACTCCCACTTTGTCCCAACTGCCCCGCTGGATTATGAGAAGACCCGATCAACGGGATCAAAGACCAAGCCCCGGCACCGCACTTCACTTCCCCCTTAGTTGCTCGACACTACTGGGTTACTATCGAGTGCCGAGGGTGATACCTCGTCAGCACTTCTGATGATAACCTTGTAGGTTAGTTACTCGGTCGTGGTCAGCGAGGGTGATTCCTCCTACACCACCCCCGATAATGATGTCGTCAAGTGTGGACCTCGAGGGTGATTCCTCCTTCGTTCACCTTGACGATAACATCAGGTGGAATTCCATCAAGGGTGATTCCTCAGGGTTCCCCTTGGTGTTAAACACACGGTTACTATGCTTACTATGACTTTACACTAAACCATGTTACTAAAGACGGGTCGGCCATGAGGGGTACCCGCGCGAGCTTAATTGCGAGAGATGTGGAGTCGGGTGGACCTGGAGGGTACCCGAGAGTTGAATACGAGGCGTGGTCGGGCATTCTTAGCCCTTGCCGCAAGTCCTCGAGACGGGGCGACGGGGTCACATCTTTCGTGAGTCTCTGCTCGTTACCGCACTACCAACACACTAACGGTTTGGATATTTGATCTGAGGTGCCTCTAGCCTGATAGCACTAACCATCACATGGGCATAGTATGGGCGTTCTGCGTCGTATGCATCAGCCGAAGCTTAATGGACGTCAGCGACTGAGCGGCGCGCGCTGGATTGGACTGGTTAAGCCCGCGCTTGTATTAAGGGGGCTAGGTCTGCTTTCAGCCGCCTGACGCAACGCGCACGAGTTCCCGGGGTGATGGCCCAAGACCCCTGGGGGCATAGGTTTAGTCCGGCGTGCTGACCTCTCTATTAAGCCTAGGTCGGGTTGCGGTGTATCGTTTGGCCGAGGCTGGGCATGACCCAGTAAAGTGTGTCCGGCCGGAGTTAATCGAGCGTGGTGGGTAAGTTGGTGCACCCCTGCAGGGAAGAAACAATCTATCAATAGCCTGTCCTACGGTAACGGACACTCGGAGTTGTATCCCGATCGATACAACTAGAACTGGTGACTTGAGATGATAACTGGATAGTATGGCTCTGGGATTGCTTTCTCGCAGGGTGTCGAGAAAGGATCTCTGGGCGAGGTTGATAACACTACTGTTACTTTACATTATGTTATTCTGCACTCTTCTAATGCTGCAAGACCGCTGAAGATGATGAAGATGCTAGTCTTCAATAGGACTAGGCTTTCCCCTCTATTCTAGCAATTCTGCAGCCCAGTCCACATATACAGCCTCCTTTGATAATGTTGCATATGTAGTGTAGATCCTTGCTTGCTGAGTACTTCGGATGAGTACTCACATTTGCTTTGCTTTCTTTTTCTCCCCATATCCATTTGTCGCAACCAGATGACGGAGCCCCTGAGCCAGCTGCCCCCGCCGACGGCTACTACTACTACTAACCTTCTGGCGAGAACTACTACGAGGAGCCGTCCGACGACCAAGAGTAGGTTCGGAGGGTCCTAGGTAGGAGGCCTACGCCTTTCGATAATAGTGTTTTATTTTACCCCGCCTTCTTAAAGGCCTATCTGTAACTCTGTTATATCTGTACCCAGATATCTGATGCTTCTGCTAACACTTGTATGCCATCGAGCTATGTATTCGAGCCCTCGAGGCCCTGGCTTGTAATATAAAGCTTGTATGACTTTATTTATGTTTTAGAGTTGTGTTGTGATATCTTCAAGTGAGTCCTTAGGCTTGATCGTGTGCATTTGCATGTATGATTAGTGCATGATTAAGCCGGGGTCGTCACAGGGGCGATCTCCACAACCTAATTGGAGACCCCGATGCTTGCCCGGAGCTTTACACCACAATGATTGAGCTCCGAACACCACCAACCGTCTAGGGCGCCCAAGCACCCAAGAGTAATAAGCTTCTCAACTTGTAACTTACACGTATCACCATGGAGAACTCAAACCGATGCACCAAATGCAATGGCAAGGGCACACGGAGTACTCAAGTCCTTCTCTCCCAAATCCCACCAAAGCAACTAATGCTAGGGAGGAAAATGGGAGGAAGAACAAGAAGGAGAACACCAAGAACTCCAAGATCTAGATCCAAGGGGTTCCCCTCACATAGAGGAGCAAGTGATTGGTGGAAATGTGGATCTAGATCTCCTCTCTCTTTTCCCCCCAAAACTAGCAAGAATCCATGGAGGGATTGAGAGATAGAAAGCTCGAAGAAGGTCAACAATGGGGGAAGAACACGAGCTAAAAGGATAAGGTTCAATGGGGAAGAAGACCCCCTTTTATAGGACCTCCCGAATCCAACCGTTATGTGCTCAGGTCGTGCACAAGCGGTACTACCGCTTGGAGGAGCGGTACTACCGCTTAGTACGGTCAAAACAGCCCAACGAGAGAGAAAAACACGAGCTGTAGTTCTGCCAGAGAGGTAGTACCGCTCTGGGGAGAGGTAGTACCACTTATAAGAGGTACTACCGCTCGGGTGGAGAGGTAGTACTGCTTACTGCATATAAGAGGTACTACCGCTCGGGTGGAGTGGTAGTACCACTTACCGCTTATAAGAGGTATTACCGCTCTACTACCGCGAAACCCGACACGAAAAAATGCATCCCCAGAAGCAGCGGTACTACGCGCGGCACAGGGCTGCGGTACTGCCGCTTACAAGCGGTACTACCGGTCTAGAGAGCAGTACTACCGCTTGAGGCTTTCAGGAACACAACAGAGAAAACAGATGATGCAATAAAACCTAAACTGCCACAACTTCTGCATATGAGCTCCAAATTGAGCAAACTCAAGCTTGTTGGATAGATGACGATGAGTAGCATCCAACAGCGACTGATTATAGTAAGAAGAGGCAGGGGAGGTATGCCTAAGATATAGAGGAGTGAAACCTCCAAAAGAGAAGAACCGGCATAACCTCCAACATCGAAAACATCATAGAAGATGCATGTGAACTCCGTTTTCGATGAACTCAAGCTTGTCATCAAGATGACCATAAGCTCTAAGACTCACAAAGAGAACCGGCAAAAACTCCAACATCGAAAACATCATAGAAGATGCATGTGAACTTTGTTTTCGATGAACTCGAGCTTGTCATGAAAATGACCATAAGCTCCAAATCTCACAAGGAGAAGAACCAAACAAGAACCAATAAAGATGATGCAAGGATGCAATGGTTTGAGCTCTCTACGAACGATACGATCAAGCTACTCATCGAGAGCCCCCCTTGATAGTACGGCAATCGATCCTATAACCCAGTCTCCCAACTACCACCATGAGACCGGTAAAATAGAAAACCTATCAAGGGCAAACCTTTGCCTTGCACATAGTCCACTTGAGCTAGATGATGACGATCTTGACTCCCTCAAGTTGGACCACCTTTCTTGATTGCGTTGGCTCGATGAAGACTAGTTGATTGCTCCCCCATACTCCACTATGGGTGAGCCACTCTTCGGCACATCTTCACAAGTCCATTGTCACCACAATGGATGGCAAGCTTCAAGCACTTGATCTCTTCATGATGCTCCACTTGAACTTGCACTTCGCAATCTTGATGACGATCACCACTTGATGTCATCCTCTCCATGGGTTGTATGATATCTTCCTCTTGACGCAAGCCCATGGAAACATACCTAACCCCACATAGAACTCTCACGTAGACCATGGGTTAGTACACAAAGCGTAATGGACAATACTTTCCATACCGTGGGATCACATGATCTCACTCGATACATCTTGTATGCTTTGTGTGTTGACCAACTTGAATCACTCTCTGTTCTTAGTCTTGATCAACCTTGAATCTTTCCAACTCTCTTCATTTGGATGATGTCTTGAAGGTAAACATGAATGATCACACAATCTTCTTCTTCAAGACATGCTTGCAATAAGCTCAACACTCACATGACCAATCTTTGGATAATTCCTTAATAGCACCTTGGTCAACTCATAAACTCCTTGAAACCAACACATGGACTTCAAGAAATGCCTATGGACAAATCCTTCAAATATAACTCAATGCAACCATTAGTCCATAGAGAATGTCATCAATTACCAAAACCACACATGGGGGAACCGCATGTCCTTTCAATCTCCCCCATTTTGGTAATTGATGACAATCACTTTCAAGAGAGTTTATATAAGGAATTATGCATCACCATGCAATGCAACAACCAATAATGCATGCGTATGAGATGCAAATGCTTAGGAACAAATCCAAAGCAAGAAGAAATAACTATGTAAACTACTCCATAAAACTCTCTAAAACTCCCCCCCCCCCCATCGGCATCGATTTCCAAAATGGGTGAAAAGCTTAGAAGGCCAATATAAATTGTGTTCCTCCATAAATTGTTTATTTCTCAACAAGAGAGTGGAATGCAATACACATATCCAAAGGTAAATACTTGGAGGAAGACAAACTATATTGAGGCACAAAGATTGCTAAAGAATGATATGCCACAAAGACATAACAAAGAGAGACACAAGAAATCAAGCAATTAAAAGATACCAATTGAAGCAAGCAATCAAAATATACCAATTGAACCAACTAGACCAATGATCCTATGAGCCACATGAATAAAGGATATTATGATATGAGCAAAGGAGTGTTCTAAAGAAACTAGAGAAGCTCCCCATGATTTGTGCACAAATAAGAATTTTTGTATTTGGATACAAAGTGCACAAAATAGGATCATAGCTCCCCCAAAATCAATAGAAACTCACAACAAGTGCAAGAGAGCATAGATAATAAACAAGGCATATCACTTGCAACAAGCACATGGTTGAGCCCTAAGTAAAAGAGGCAACTTTAAGAATATGCTCAACCAAAAAAAATATGTGTGTGAGTCATGGCAAAGCACTTGATAAGACTAATATAAGGATGAGCATCAAGCATCAACATAGTCTTAAAAAAGAGATACACGGTGCAAGACATGTCCTTCCCACACACACACAACAAGCAAAAGGGTTCACAAGCTTACTAAAATGCAAAAGAAAAACCAATGCTTGTGACAACCCATGGTGAAGATAGACAATGATAGCTTTGTCAAGAGGAGGGATACCAATTGACATGGCAAAAACCTCGTCAAGACAAGCATGAGGAAAACCAATCTTCACCACAAAAGAGTGCATCTAGATGCAACGAGATAAGATCCGCACTCAAGATAAATCCTTTCACGGAACCACCAAAGAAAAGGTGGATGTGGAAGAATAAGGATATCACCTAGAGATGTAACTTCTCTCAAGTGTAAAAGATTCTAGGTAGATGAAAATCATGATGATATCAATCCACAAAGGAGGATGTACACACGAAATGGTTACACAAGGAAAGAACAAGATATCCACAAGGAAGTCATAAATATACCAATAAGATATTTGCTTGAAAGCATAGCACATGGCTTGACATGGTCTTATTGTATATAAATGAAATCCTAACACACACCCATCAAAGACATCACAAATAGCTCCAAGAGATCATTGTTGGGATGCTTTGATAAAGGAAACAAGTATCACAAGAACGAACCAATAAATTCATGCCATGATGCAACCTACACAAGGTTGAATGCAAGAAATGTGTGCATGAAGTAGATACTTGTTACCGAGATAGAATTGCAAGGATGTAGTAGATACCAATTGAAGGTAGATAGTAGTACATTGATCATCCTAGCTTGACTCCAATAAGCACATGGTGACACCACCTTCCTTGTGAGTGATCCAAGCATCCAATGTATCTCCAATTGTTCCTAGAACAATCAACACAAACAAAATGGTACCCAAACTCATTGGGAACAAAGAGTTAGAAACACCAATACATAGGACAAACTCCACATAAATATGTGCACATAGATATGAAATTGAATTTCATGCACATCTCATCCAATTTGAGACTTGGTGGAGTTTCCCCTATATAATGGGTCAAAGAAAGAAAGCATGCCAAAGAAAATACATGAAGTAAATATGCATGCTCAAGACTTCCAAGGACCGAAACCAAATGAAAAGAAATACCAAGAGAAAAACGATACCAAATGGAGAAAATGTGACACCCTGGATTTTGCCCATTTCTTTTTCCTTTTTATTTTGGTCTGGATTTGCTTTTCTGTGGCTTAGTAGTCCTGAAACCTGGAGAGATCACCCTTGATTCCTCTCCAAAGTGGCTTGCCAACCCCAAAATCATCCCAAGACCTTGTCATTTCCATCTTGGACCAATCCCAATATTCTTTTCTTGGGAATATTCCTTTTTCTATTAAAGGAATAACCCTGTCAGCTCTGAGTTGTGAAGCAACTCATATTTCTATCATTCCCAAAATTCCCAAATAATTCTCATAAATCCTTTGGGACATATCTTATCCAGATATGTCAAAATATTACTTGCCATGTCCAAAAATATTTCACAAATATTCCTTTTCTGATTCTGCCCCAGCTGGCAGGTTGTGAAGCAAGTACCATTTATATTTGCTTGCTTGCTCTCAAACTTTTTGGGCATTCTTTCCTATCCATATCATTGCCACATGCCAAAATTCAAGTTTATTTGGATAATAAATCTCTCCTGGCTAATTTCCAAAGTTTCTGGGCAACTAGAATCTTTGTGAAGCAAGTGCTAGCTAGGAGTATCCAAATGAGTTGAAATTTTGCAAGCACCTCCAATTGCCCAAATAATGACTCTTACACAAGTTTCAACCCTATCCAATCATCTTAGTGAGCAGAGCATCAATTCTTAGATTCTGGCCATATTTTTCAGTTGTGAAGCAACTATATTTTATATTTTTCAGTTTTGGCCCAATTCAGTAATCCAATTGCCCTATGCAAATTTTGCAAGTTTCTGGACAGAGAGGATGCTTGTGAAGCAAGTACCATTATGGCTTGTCCATTTGGTATGAAATTTTTACAGCATCTTCATATGTCCAAATAACCCTGCCTTGACAAATTTCAGCTCAATCCAATGAAGTATGTGAGTGCTACTTCATACTTTGCAAATCTGGTCAGTGAGGCCCTTTGAACAGCAAGTGCTATTTATCTTCATCCAAATAAGCTGCAAATTTGCAGACATGATCACCTTAGCATTTGATCATCCAATGCCAAATATCGGAGTCTAGATCCTGCTCGATCTCCCCCAGCCCACTCCAAACACCTTCCTGTTCCAGACAAAACCTGCAAGCTGTGGTCAACTCATGTGCCACTATGCTCGTTTCTTTCCTCCTTGACCTCTTCCTACGAGTGACTGATAGAGTTGACATGATGGAGTTGACCAGGACACGTGGAAACACCGAGTCCACGCGGTGACCGCCGCCCTGGCATGACATGGACGTGAGCTGCGTACTAGTCAGCTCGGGCCCCTCTTCTCCTCGTCGGTTCCGCGCGAATAGTCATGTCCAACAGCTCTCCCTTGCTGTCTTCTTCCTCCCCAGACCAGTCTCCCTCTCTCCCGTCCCCTCCATCGCCCTGTGGCCGCCGTGCCAGGGCCATGTCTTCTCGGCCGTCGTCGTTTCCGACCACCGCGAGCCCCCTCGGTCCTTCCCGACTCCTCTTGATTGCTATCAGCCCCTCCCCGAACCCCCTGGAATGCCCTCCCCTCCTCCAGACGAGCTCTGGAGGCATCGAGGCGCCAGGGCACGCGTCACCGCGGCCGTGCCCGCACCTCGCCGTCGCCCGCCTATTTAAGGCCCTCCCCGGGCTCGTCCGACCTCACCAGCGAGCTAGCCACCCTCCTCTGCCCCTCCCCAAGCCCCCTCCTGAACCCCGGAGCCCCCCCTCCTCTCCTTTGGCCACCATGGCCGCCGCGGAGCTCGGCTCGAATTGGAGCCAGCCGAGCTACCACCTCCTCTCCCGACCTCTCCGGTGGTCTCCCCTCTTGCCGTAGACTCACCCCACCTCCTTCTTTCATCGCCGGGATCGCCGGAGCACTGCGCTCGACGCGGACCAGAGCCGCCTACTGCCGCCTTTGCCCCTCGCTCCACAGCCCTCCACCGCCGCTCTCTCTGCCGCTCCTGGACGCGACGCCCCATCCCGCGCCCGCCGGTGTCCTCGCCTTCGTCGGGGATGGCCTGAGCCGCCGGGGCCGGCACCAGACCCGCCTCTGCCCTGCCTCTCCGGTTCTGTACGGGAGGAGGAAGAAGGAGGTGGTGGAGGGATGGGGTGGGCCTGGCCCGGTGTGGCCCAATTTTTTTAAATTGAATTAGTGGGCATCGGTGTTGGGCTTGGCCCAGGAGCAGCAGTGCAGTGGCAGCAGTTTCGGCCCGGGTTGGCACAGTGCCTCTTGTTTTTTTTTTCTGGAAACTGTCCAGGGACCCTGATGCTAATGAAATGTTTGCAGAAAAGTCCCTGGCAGTCATTCCTCAATATCTCTTCGCTCGTAAGTCCAAATCAGGTGATTCCAAAGCCCACTTCTTCGTCTCGTCGAGCCCGTTCTGTTGGCATCATTTTCATAATGCTTTGACACAGTGGAAATGACCCTTTTGCCCTTGTCCGTAAACAGCCATCTGAGAGAGTACTGTTTCCGGCATTCGTCCCCGCGACATTTCCGCACTTCATTCCAATGACTCCTTCATCTCCAGGCAAGCCACAACCCTCATCCGCATAATTGCAATGCAATATCATAGTTTAATTAATTACTTTAATAGCAAGAATGTTATCTGTAGCATGGATTGGATGATGACATGCATGAGTAGATGTTGAATATCGGATTGTTAATGACTAGTAGTTTACCCACTTGTTGAGGTTATGATGTTGAGATTACCGTCTATGATTATTTTGGGATTCCATCCGGCATTTGTGGATATGAACTAGTAGCAGTAGCCTAAGCATGCCGGTTATTGGATTACTATGATACCGGAGTGCCAGCTGTGACAGAAAGATTGTTCGAGGATAAGATGCCTAATTTGACCAACTAAGTTAACTTGATGAAACAACCTGGTAATAAGTGAACTTAGTTGGTTGATCGAGAGTCACCTGTCCGGGCTTATTGGTGCAGCCACATTTGCCGGTATGGGACGGCCTTGACTTGGTCTGATCGCGTGCTCTTCCACCGGTACCTCCAAAGAGGGAGGGTTATGCGCGCGCGCTACCCTGGCCCGGTAGGCGGCGATAACCCTGTGAGCCCAGTTGAGTTATTGGATCCAGGTCCCCGTTTGGGACAGTTTGTTTGGCCAGGACGCTGGCAGGTGTCTTGAGGACACGGGGCCACCCAGGGCTTGACTCCAAGAGGGAGTATGATTGCTGGTCGTACGATGGAAGAGTCATGGGTCAGGCGGGTTTCGTCGGAACGTCGTTGGTCCACCCGAATGGGAGCACGAGGCCATGAGTTCCGTGGTGTGGGTAAAGTGTACAACCTCTGCAGAGTGTAAAATCTATTCGAATAGCCATGTCCACGGTATTGGACAGCCCGTCCAGACCTCTATAGGAGATCAACCACAATAATGACAGTGATAAGGAAAGAACTCATCTGAGTATGGTAACAGTCGGATATCATGCCATGGGCAAGTATTAGTAACGATCTCGAGGATGATCGTTGGATGTTCTTGGAGTGATCATGAGTTTGTCACCAGAATGCAGGAAGAGTAGCCTGTTATTGCTCATTTCAACCATTCCTTCGGTAACAGTAAATCTTAACTTAATCTTGATTACTATGATGTTGTCGTGCCTTAATGCTGATGTTTGTTGTGAGCTTGCGAGTACATTCAAAGTACTCACCTTGCGTGTCATGCCAGTTTGCAGGTCATGCCATGACTGATTGTTTGTTGGAGATGTTGCGTGCGCGAGCTAGGATACGCGTTCCAGCCAGAGTCCCTGCGGAGTGGAGTCCATCACCGCCGACGCTGTTCCGCTGCCGAGAGATACTCCGCCTCCTCAGGTCGATCCGCTATTAGCATAGAGCTATTTTGAGCAGGCGTAGTGTCGCCGTGTTGATGTAATCTTTGTAACCATATTTATAGCAATAAAGAGCTGATTTGTTCTATGCCAACAGTGTCGTATTCCAGTGGACTTGTCCCTGGGACTGGAATACGGGGCGTTCCGGTTTCCTCTGAGCCGGGGTGCCACAGAAAACATCACTTGGAAGATATCAATAAAATATACATCAAGGAATGAGCACTAGTAGAAAAAGGCCCATTTGTCCCGGTTCATAAGGCCCATTTGTCCCGGTTCGGGAACCGGGACTAAAGGGTCGGGACTAAAGCCCAACACCTTTAGTCCCGGTTCTTATACGAACCGGGACAGATGGGGCTCCACGTGGCCGCTGCGGCGAGCCCAGAGAGGAGGGCCTTTAGTCCCGATTGGTAACACCAACCGGGAACAAAGATCATCCACGTGTCAGCAGCTCAGGAGCTGGGGTTTTTGTTTTTTTTTAAAGGGGGGGGGGTTAGGGGTTTTGTAGGGTTAATTTAGGGGTTTCATATATTGTGTTAGCTAGCTAATAGAGAGAAGTGTCCTCTCTTATCTCCGTGCTTGGTCGACGCTACGTACTATACGTATAGAGAGGACTCGACACGCTAGCTAGTAAGCAAAAGAAGGAAACCATTAAGTACACAAGATCGTCATGAACATATACAGAGAGAAGTGATCGACCTCCTCCTTCTCCGAGAGATTGGTTGAACAACAAGTTTTCGTATATCTATCCGATGCTACTAGCTACATATATACAATATAAGATCCCTAACATCTGATGTCAAGTTCCACATGGTATTCTCCGGCTGGATTGATGACGTGGTCAAGAAAGAATCCAGCCAATTCCTCTTGAATTGCCTTTAAGCGATCTTGTGGTAGGAGTTCATCCCGCATCTGCCAAATCTAATTTGAAGAAGGGGGTCAATACATATATATGAATGAAACTCAACACAAATGATGGTAATAAAATAAAATTGTGAATATTATTGCTTACGCACTTCATATTGTTTTTCAGAGTAGCCCCGCTTAGAGGTCGTTGCGTTGTAGATGTACTCGCAAACGTAGTATCCACAAAAATTATTCCCGCCTTCCTGCCACAACCACTTTACGAGAAATAGAGGTCAATCAAACTGATAATCAAGCATTATAAATGGTATTGATGAAACTAGCTAGAATCAATGGGAGATGCACGGAACTAGCTAGTAGTACTTACTTTCGGGTGTGTAAATCGCAGATCCCCCGGCAGTCCCGGAACTTCTGTGGGGAACACTTTCCAAACCCTGCGAGACAAAGAAAATAATTACTTGATATCAGGAAATGAACAAAGTTGCCGATATGGTGCGATAATGATCGATTGAACTTACTTCTGGAGCATTTCAGTCATGGCCGCATACTCCTTGGGATCTTTTCGTCTTGAGTCTAAGACGGTTACTAGTCCCTGCTCAAGCTTAATCTCTAGGAGAATAAAGTGGAAGCTGCGCATGCATGCATAACTCATCAATTACATTACTATAACCTTGAGTAATAATGGAAACCGAATATGCAGAAGACAGTAACACTCACTTGAAGTTGTAAGGAAAGAGTATTTTATCTATGTTTTGATTTTTAAGCAACGATTGTAGCAAGTTGGCCTCGGTTTCTTTCGGATTATATGTAACCATCCATTCATCTATGAGATTTGTGTTAATGAACCCAATATCATAGATTTGTGCATTTCTGCATTTGACGATCTTCAATCTGCATAATATAGTGAGGATAATTATATATACATGCAATGAAAGAGCTGAGCTATATATAGAGACTTAATTACAAAAGTATAGTACTTACAGACAGTAGCAAGTGATGATTATTTTATCGAGGTCCTTTTGATTGAAAAACTGGAAGAACTCCTCAAATGGAACAGACAACAGATCAATTCCAACGAGGTCGTGCTCCTCTTTAACTCTCAGCGTCAAAATATCCTTCCCAGACTTGCAGGTGTCCATGTACCACTTATGGAATCTTCGCATCATCGTTGTTAGAGGAGGATCACCAGGTCTGATGAGAGGCTTCCCGTACTGGTATTTGTGTTCGTCCACCTCCATTGTATCAAAATGTGCATCGTCGGCAGGTAATCACCAGGATTGGTACCGGGCAGCATCCCCGGCAGATTTGCGACGATATCACTAGACACCTTGAGCGGGGGGCACGATTGGTTTGCCTATTCGCCGAGCTGGGGAATTTTGTTCCCACTTCTTCGTTCTTGTAACCTTTTGTCAGTTGAAGTAGTTCCCGACCGGCGCGCTCCTTCCACTGCCTTTTTAAGAGCGCGGACATGGTTGTCATCCGGCGGAGGCGGTGGTGGTCGCTTCAGGTTCTTCACAGTGCGCTTCAATTTCACCGGATCCATCTTCTCCTCCAGAGGTGGATTTTTCTTTGCAAAAAAGTCCCTCACTTGGGCTTTATAGATCTCCGCGTTTTCCTCGTCGGTCATCTCATATGGTAACTTCTCTAGAGGCGTGAGAGTCAGACCGAATCTGTATTGCCTCCCGCCTCTGGCTGTACTGCTAGACGCCGGAGCAGTCGGAGTGGCTGCGGCTGTCTTCCTTCGTTGCTTACGAGGCGGAGAAGGAGGCGGAGTGCTACGACGTGCCGGAGCAGCCGAAGCGGCGGCGGCTATCTTCCGCTGTTGCTGACGAGGCGGAGAAGGAGGCGGGCTGCTCGGACGCGCCGGCGCAGGCAGAGAAGGAGGCGGAGTGCCCTGATCACTCGCCAGAGGAGGAGGCGGAGGAGGAGGCGGAGTGCCTTGACTCGCCGGAGGAGGAGGCGGAGGAGGAGGCGGAGTGCCCTGACTCGCCGGAGGAGGAGGCGGAGGCGTCCAGTTCGGAAGGTTAATGAGCTCCTTCCGCCATAGACATGGAGTCTTCAGAGCAAGACCCAGCTGAGTCTCCCCTTCACCGGTAGGGTGGTCAAGCTGGAGCTCCTCAAATCCCTCCGTTATTTCATCGATCATCACAACAGCATAGCCTTGTGGAATCGGAAGGCAGTGAAAAGTTGCGCCGGGTTGAGGAGGTGTAATAGAGCCGACAGCCGCCTTCACTTTGAGGTGCTGCCATTGCGTCATAAGGTGGCAATCTTGAGCCTCCGTGATAGCATCCACGGGGTAGCTGGGAGCCGTGAAGTCAGGCTGCTGAAGGACCTCGGTGGAAGCCACGCTGCTTCTCCGCTGAGATGGAGGGGTAGCTTCTGGGGTAGCTCCGACAGGTCGCTGGCTCTGAACTAGTAGTGCTTGTTCCTCTAGCGCTCGTACCCTTGCATTCAGCGACTGCAGTTCCGTCTGCTCCACTTTCCTCCTCCTCTCCCGGGTTTTGTAACTGCCTGCGCTGGGAAACCCAACCCTCCACGCAACGGAGCCAGCCGTGCCTCGTGTTCGTCCTGGGTGCTCAGGATTCCCGAGGGCCTGTGTGAGCTCGTCGTTCTCTCTGTCGGGAACGAACGTCCCTTCCTGCGCTGCGGCGATATACTTCTGAAGCTTCTTGACGGGTATTTCAAGTTGCTCCTTCGTCCAATGGCACTTCCCTGTTTCAGGGTCCAAGGTTCCCCCAACCCCGAAGAACCAAGTCCTTGAACGGTCTGGCCAGTTCAATGTCTCTGGTTTGACCCCTTTATCAAGCAGGTCCTTCTCAGCCTTGTCCCACAACGGCCGGGCTTTGAGGTAGCCACCTGACCCCGTGCGATGGTGATACTCCTTCTTTGCAGCATTTTTCTTGTTTGTCGCTGACATCTTCTTACTCTTCTCCGATGTCTTGTGGGCCACAAATGCGGGCCAGTGATCTCTTATCTTCTCAAATCGGCTGGTGAATTCTGGAGTCTTCCCTTTATCGACAAACGTTGATTTCAACTCATTCTTCCACCTCCTGAATAGATCTGCCATCTTCTTAAGAGCATGAGCCTTGACCAATGACTCTATAACTGGCTTATCCGGATCCTCCTCTGGCGGTAGGGTGAAATTTGCCTTCAGCGCGGTCCAAAGATCATCTTTCTGTCTATCGTTGACAAAAGACACTTGAGGGTCTTCGCTCTTAGGCTTATTCCATTGGTGGATGCTGATCGGGATCATGTCCCTAACAAGAACCCCGCACTGAGCAGAAAATGCTTCGTTGGTCCGGCTGGGTTCAATCGGTTGGCCATCGCCCTTGATTGCTGTGATCGTGAACCTTTCATCCTGGCGCAACCTTTTCTTCGGGCCTCCTCTCGTTACCGAAGTTTGGCTCGATCCGGTGGGCTAGAAAAGAAGAAAGAAGAGAGTTAATATGTGTACATACCAAAACAATTAATGCATCAATTAGCTAGTCAGCACAGGCTTAATTAATATATATACCTCGCCGGACTTTGCAACAGCTCCTTCCTCCGTTTGCTCATCGGAGCCATCATAATCATGTCCTTCCACCTCCATTGTTTGATCACCGGAGCCAGCTGTGACAGAAAGATTGTTCGATCACCGGAGCCAGCCCTCCGAGAGAGTACTGTTTCCGGCATTCGTCCCCGCGACATTTCCGCACTTCATTCCAATGACTCCTTCATCTCCAGGCAAGCCACAACCCTCATCCGCATAATTGCAATGCAATATCATAGTTTAATTAATTACTTTAATAGCAAGAATGTTATCTGTAGCAAGGATTGGATGATGACATGCATGAGTAGATGTTGAATATCGGATTGTTAATGACTAGTAGTTTACCCACTTGTTGAGGTTATGATGTTGAGATTACCGTCTATGATTATTTTGGGATTCCATCCGGCATTTGTGGATATGAACTAGTAGCAGTAGCCTAAGCATGCCGGTTATTGGATTACTATGATACCGGAGTGCCAGCTGTGACAGAAAGATTGTTCGAGGATAAGATGCCTAATTTGACCAACTAAGTTAACTTGATGAAACAACCTGGTAATAAGTGAACTTAGTTGGTTGATCGAGAGTCACCTGTCCGGGCTTATTGGTGCAGCCACATTTGCCGGTATGGGACGGCCTTGACTTGGTCTGATCGCGTGCTCTTCCACCGGTACCTCCAAAGAGGGAGGGTTATGCGCGCGCGCTACCCTGGCCCGGTAGGCGGCGATAACCCTGTGAGCCCAGTTGAGTTATTGGATCCAGGTCCCCGTTTGGGACAGTTTGTTTGGCCAGGACGCTGGCAGGTGTCTTGAGGACACGGGGCCACCCAGGGCTTGACTCCAAGAGGGAGTATGATTGCTGGTCGTACGATGGAAGAGTCATGGGTCAGGCGGGTTTCGTCGGAACGTCGTTGGTCCACCCGAATGGGAGCACGAGGCCATGAGTTCCGTGGTGTGGGTAAAGTGTACAACCTCTGCAGAGTGTAAAATCTATTCGAATAGCCATGTCCACGGTATTGGACAGCCCGTCCAGACCTCTATAGGAGATCAACCACAATAATGACAGTGATAAGGAAAGAACTCATCTGAGTATGGTAACAGTCGGATATCATGCCATGGGCAAGTATTAGTAACGATCTCGAGGATGATCGTTGGATGTTCTTGGAGTGATCATGAGTTTGTCACCAGAATGCAGGAAGAGTAGCCTGTTATTGCTCATTTCAACCATTCCTTCGATAACAGTAAATCTTAACTTAATCTTGATTACTATGATGTTGTCGTGCCTTAATGCTGATGTTTGTTGTGAGCTTGCGAGTACATTCAAAGTACTCACCTGGCGTGTCATGCCAGTTTGCAGGTCATGCCATGACTGATTGTTTGTTGGAGATGTTGCGTGCGCGAGCTAGGATACGCGTTCCAGCCAGAGTCCCTGCGGAGTGGAGTCCATCACCGCCGACGCTGTTCCGCTGCCGAGAGATACTCCGCCTCCTCAGGTCGATCCGCTGTTAGCATAGAGCTATTTTGAGCAGGCGTAGTGTCGCCGTGTTGATGTAATCTTTGTAACCATATTTATAGCAATAAAGAGCTGATTTGTTCTATGCCAACAGTGCCGTATTCCAGTGGACTTGTCCCTGGGACTAGAATACGGGGCGTTCCGGTTTCCTCTGAGCCGGGGTGCCACAGGAGTTGGTATCAGAGCAGGTCTGGCTATAGGACGCGCAGTCTAGGTGTGAGCGTTAGAACCGGTATTATAGAGTCTAGTTGGTTTGCTGCACTTGTTTGTCGCATTTGTTTGCTGCATAGCATGCATATAGACTAGTTATCACTAACGATTGATCTGGTGAGTATAGGTAGCAATCCACTACCTGTACCCTCCAGTTGCATATTGTTCCTCGGTGTGTGGTGTCATCTCTGTCCCAGCAGAGAGATGCCAAGGTACTTGGCAATGTCGATCCCTTGGAGGATTGATACACCGATACCACACCATTGCATCCTTTTCAGCCACCCCTATGGCTCGGTGATAGACATGTCTCTATCCCGGATCGTGCCATCCCTCTAGCCGCCTTGGCAACCCTTACTGATCTTGGTTATCAGAAAAGGGCAATGCCAGCGAGCCTTTCTTTTCATCGCTATCCTTCCCAGCCATCCATTCCCAGGTCAAGTACGGTTTCTTCCGTACGCTTGATGATGATGTGGTCGTGACCTCTGTGTCCTGATCCACGATCATCAAGTCCGTCCTCGCCTCAGTATCCTTCCAGCTGCAACCAGAGTTAAGCAGTGTTTGGTGTACCTTTGTTTACACCAACTCCTTCCACACCTTGACTTCCTTTCGTGCACATCGCCACAGCATGTTAGACCGTAGTACCGGAGTCTCCGCGAGATTTGTGTGCTTAGGTAGGCATGCATATCATTGCTGTGGATAGCTGTAATATATGATATTGCTTGTGTGTGATCTTAGTGCTTTGTGTGCTTTTGTTTCTTTCGTTGGGCCCTTGGTGTTACCTTATTTCCCCTTATGGAAGTTGCTCCCCGACACTGGACTCAAAGAAATCAGTGAAGAGACAGTTAGTTGGAGGCTCAGCTCAACAATATGGAATTTTCCGCTGACTGCCTGTTATCGGGAAATACCTGGCCTGACTACCAATGGTATTTTGGGATTGATTATTAGCATCCAGCATGCATCATTGCAACCTTCACAGCAGAAATCATCAGATCAGCAAGACGACAGATTGTGTGCTGATCCACAGTACAGTTCATGTCAAAGGTATGGTTACCATATACGGTTTGAGTCTGCTATGAGTACAGGTTGAACCTTGATATATCCCGGAAGTAAGCCAGAATATGTTATGAGTGCGGTGTTCAGCAAGAAGGATAGCAGAATACCATGTGGCTTACAACAAGTAACTGACAGCAGAAACATTAAGGAATAGATATATGCACTCAGTCCGTATGTGGCAAAAAGGAAGCCTCAGAGTACAAGATACTCCCCAGACAGTTGGCAGCATATGACAATGCATCCCAAGAGTCAGGTCCGCAACCGTTGGTCGGAATGCAAGAACCAGTCAGGACACAAGCCTGCCTCAGAAATCAAGTGCCAGCTACACATGTTTTTATGGAAATGATGAACATGCTGCCAAGGTTACATGAGTTACTCAGACCAGGATGTCAGCCCGGTTTCAATTAACATACCTGTGCTTGTCTGCGTAGTAGCAAGCTGTATGGGACGCTACTGAACCCCTGCCTGCCTTTCTTTAGTAACGGCACCACGCCTGTGTACTGAGCTGTTTACGGCCGTCCGGGGTGGATGCCGATTTTTATTTCTTTTGTCAGTAACTGGTCCGTGTTCTGAGCTGCTTTTCGGCCGTCTCGGACAGTTGTTGAATTTCTTTCCGTAGCGGTGACCCTATGCTCTGAGCTGTTTCTCGGCCGTCTTAGGGAGCTGCTACTTTCTTCTTATCGACACCGTCTCATGCTCTGAGCTGCTTTTCAGCCGTCTTGAGTCGGGGTTGAGTTACTCCAGTAATGTCCCAGATCTGAGTTGTAAAGACCGTTCTGGTGGCTACTGGTTTATTTGCCGATTTCATCCAAGGGTTCAGACAGTCGTTACCCTACAGCTACAACTTGTAAAGTAATATGCCTGCCGGAACGTTGCATCTGGCAGTACCCATGGTCACCCGAAGAATCGAGAATACATAAGGCCAAGCTCTTTCAACTAAGGATCCAGGTAAAGAAAACCATAATGAAGGAGCAAGATTGGCCATACAAATATGATAATGGTTACATGATCAACTTGGTACAAATGCCAGAATAGACTGGTTCGATACCGGTCACCATGGGGATACACACCACGGGGTCTAATCTATTTGCAAGGACCCCATATCGAGTCAACCCGCTCAGCCAACTAAATATTCCCAGAATCATCAGAAGAGAATAGTCAAGCCTGTCAGACTGAGCACTCAGAAGGATGAGCAACAGTCTCGCAGCACATGTCCTCACATATGGGAAGCAGATAAAGAATAACCTGCCGTGAACAAGATTCTACTGCCAGGACCACTGTCAGTCAAGTCTATGGATAATATCACCGTACACCTTTATGCTGGTCACGACAGGTGACAATTAAATCTTCGGTGCGAATGTGATACCTGAGATAGTACAGATACCAAAGATGATTCAGTAAACCATGCGAGAAGGAGAACGATATGAATCACAATACTGTTTCAAACTTGGAGGACATACAGCCCTTTGAGGACACCCAAGCACGATGAGTAAAAGATTTCATGTTCCTCGAGAGGATCTGTTCACGAGTCAATGGACGATCATCCGTATTGGACTTCATCACAACACGTCCATAGAGAACAACTCTCGGGCTTGCGAGAAGGACGGGTATTGTAGTAAGGATAATTCATTGCACCTAGGCAGGCCATTAGACATAAAAGGATTAAAGTCAGAATAATATATGAGGAAAGACCTATCAGAATGAGAATCCAGTGAAATGCACCACATCAAAGCCAGGCAGTCAAAAGGAGAAATCAGCGGGAGCAGAATACAAAGGTATAAAGGAAACCCGAGTTGGAAACGGTTTCCTCAAGTGGGGAAATTTATGTTTAACCCCTGAGCAACCAAATCTCGAGGACGAGATTTCTTTAAGGGGGGGTAGGTTTGTGACACCCTGGATTTTGCCCATTTCTTTTTCCTTTTTATTTTGGTCTGGATTTGCTTTTCTGTGGCTTAGTAGTCCTGAAACCTGGAGAGATCACCCTTGATTCCTCTCCAAAGTGGCTTGCCAACCTCAAAATCATCCCAAGACCTTGTCATTTCCATCTTGGACCAATCCCAATATTCTTTTCTTGGGAATATTCCTTTTTCTATTAAAGGAATAACCCTGTCAGCTCTGAGTTGTGAAGCAACTCATATTTCTATCATTCCCAAAATTCCCAAATAATTCTAATAAATCCTTTGGGACATATCTTATCCAGATATGTCAAAATATTCCTTGCCATGTCCAAAAATATTTCACAAATATTCCTTTTCTGATTCTGCCCCAGCTGGCAGGTTGTGAAGCAAGTACCATTTATATTTGCTTGCTTGCTCTCAAACTTTTTGGGCATTCTTTCCTATCCATATCATTGCCACATGCCAAAGTTCAAATTTATTTGGATAATAAATCTCCCCTGGCTAATTTCCAAAGTTTCTGGGCAACTGGAATCTTTGTGAAGCAAGTGCTAGCTAGGAGTATCCAAATGAGTTGAAATTTTGCAAGCACCTCCAATTGCCCAAATAATGACTCTTACATAAGTTTCAACCCTATCCAATCATCTTAGTGAGCAAAGCATCAATTCTTAGATTCTGGCCATATTTTTCAGTTGTGAAGCAACTATATTTTATATTGCTTCATTTAAGCTGAAAATTTACCAGGACATTCTTAAATCCATTTCAACTCCTTCCACCAAGTTTTGGCCCAATTCAGTAATCCAATTGCCCTGTGCAAATTTTGCAAGTTTCTGGACAGAGAGGATGCTTGTGAAGCAAGTACCATTATGGCTTGTCCATTTGGTATGAAATTTTTACAGCATCTTCATATGTCCAAATAACCCTGCCTTGACAAATTTCAGCTCAATCCAATGAAGTATGTGAGTGCTACTTCATACTTTGCAAATCTGGTCAGTGAGGCCCTTTGAACAGCAAGTGCTATTTATCTTCATCCAAATAAGCTGCAAATTTGCAGACATGATCACCTTAGCATTTGATCATCCCATGCCAAATATCGGAGTCTAGATCCTGCTCGATCTCCCCCAGCCCACTCCAAACACCTTCCTATTCCAGACAAAACCTGCAAGTTGTGGTCAACTCATGTGCCACTATGCTCGTTTCTTTCCACCTTGACCTCTTCCTACGAGTGACTGATAGAGTTGACATGATGGAGTTGACCAGCACACGTGGAAACACCGAGTCCACGCGGTGACCGCCGCCCTGGCATGACATGGACGTGAGCTGCGTACTAGTCAGCTCAGGCCCCTCTTCTCCTTGTCGGTTCCGCGCGAATAGTCATGTCCGACAGCTCTCCCTCGCTGTCTTCTTCCTCCCCAGACCAGTCTCCCTCTCTCCCGTCCCCTCCATCGCTCTGTGGCCGCCGTGCCAGGGCCATGTCTTCTCGGCCGTCGTCGTTTCCGACCACCGCGAGCCCCCTCGGTCCTTCCCGACTCCTCTTGATTGCTCTCAGCCCCTCCCTGAACCCCCTGGAATGCCCTCCCCTCCTCCAGACGAGCTCTGGAGGCATCGAGGCGCCGGGGCACGCGTCACTGCGGCCGTGCCCGGACCTCGCCGTCGCCCGCCTATTTAAGGGCCTCCCCGGGCTCGTCCGACCTCACCAGCGAGCTAGCCACCCTCCTCTGCCCCTCCCCAAGCCCCCTCCTGAACCCCAGAGCCCCCCCTCCTCTCCTTTGGCCGCCATGGCCGCCGCGGAGCTCGGCTCGAATTGGAGCCAGCCGAGCTACCACCTCTTCTCCCGACCTCGCCGGTGGTCTCCCCTCTTGCCGTAGACTCACCCCACCTCCTTCTTTCATCGCCGGGATCGCCGGAGCACTGCGCCCGACGCGGACCAGAGCCGCCTACTGCCGTCGTCCGATGCCGCCTTTGCCCCTCGCTCCACAGCCCTCCCCCGCCGCTCTCTGCCGCTCCTGGACGCGATGCCCCATCCCGTGCCCGCCGGTGTCCTCGCCTTCGCCGGGGATGGCCTGAGCCGCCGGGGCCGGCACCGGACCCGCCTCTGCCCTGCCTCTCCGGTTCTGTACGGGAGGAGGAAGAAGGAGGTGGTGGAGGGATGCGGTGGGCCTGGCCCGTTGTGGCCCAATTTTTTTAAATTGAATTAGTGGGCATCTGTGTTGGGCTTGGCCCAGGAGCAGCAGTGCAGTGGCAGCAGTTTCGGCCCGGGTCGGCACAGTGCCTCTTGTTTTTTTTTCTGGAAACTGTCCAGGGACCCTGATGCTAATGAAATGTTTGCAGAAAAGTCCCTGGCAGTCATTCCTCAATATCTCTTCGCTCGTAAGTCGAAATCAGGTGATTCCAAAGCCCACTTCTTCGTCTCGTCGAGCCCGTTCTGTTGGAATCATTTTCATAATGCTTTGACACAGTGGAAATGACCCTTTTGCCCTTGTCCGTAAACAGCCCTCCGAGCGAGTACTGTTTCCGGCATTCGTCCCCGCGACATTTCCGCACTTCATTCCAATGACTCCTTCATCTCCAGGCAAGCCACAACCCTCATCCGCATAATTGCAATGCAATATCATAGTTTAATTAATTACTTTAAAAGCAAGAATGTTATCTGTAGCATGGATTGGATGATGACATGCATGAGTAGATGTTGAATATCGGATTGTTAATGACTAGTAGTTTACCCACTTGTTGAGGTTATGATGTTGAGATTACCGTCTATGATTATTTTGGGATTCCATCCGGCATTTGTGGATATGAACTAGTAGCAGTAGCCTAAGCATGCCGGTTATTGGATTACTATGATACCGGAGTGCCAGCTGTGACAGAAAGATTGTTCGAGGATAAGATGCCTAATTTGACCAACTAAGTTAACTTGATGAAACAACCTGGTAATAAGTGAACTTAGTTGGTTGATCGAGAGTCACCTGTCCGGGCTTATTCGTGCAGCCACATTTGCCGGTATGGGACGGCCTTGACTTGGTCTGATCGCGTGCTCTTCCACCGGTACCTCCAAAGAGGGAGGGTTATGCGCGCGCGCTACCCTGGCCCGGTAGGCGGCGATAACCCTGTGAGCCCAGTTGAGTTATTGGATCCAGGTCCCCGTTTGGGACAGTTTGTTTGGCCAGGACGCTGGCAGGTGTCTTGAGGACACGGGGCCACCCAGGGCTTGACTCCAAGAGGGAGTATGATTGCCGGTCGTACGATGGAAGAGTCACGGGTCAGGCGGGTTTCGTCGGAACGTCGTTGGTCCACCCGAATGGGAGCACGAGGCCATGAGTTCCGTGGTGTGGGTAAAGTGTACAACCTCTGCAGAGTGTAAAATCTATTCGAATAGCCATGTCCACGGTATTGGACAGCCCGTCCAGACCTCTAAAGGAGATCAACCACAATAATGACAGTGATAAGGAAAGAACTCATCTGAGTATGGTAACAGTCGGATATCATGCCATGGGCAAGTATTAGTAACGATCTCGAGGATGATCGTTGGATGTTCTTGGAGTGATCATGAGTTTGTCACCAGAATGCAGGAAGAGTAGCCTGTTATTGCTCATTTCAACCATTCCTTCGGTAACAGTAAATCTTAACTTAATCTTGATTACTATGATGTTGTCGTGCCTTAATGCTGATGTTTGTTGTGAGCTTGCGAGTACATTCAAAGTACTCACCTGGCGTGTCATGCCAGTTTGCAGGTCATGCCATGACTGATTGTTTGTTGGAGATGTTGCGTGCGCGAGCTAGGATACGCGTTCCAGCCAGAGTCCCTGCGGAGTGGAGTCCATCACCGCCGACGCTGTTCCGCTGCCGAGAGATACTCCGCCTCCTCAGGTCGATCCGCTATTAGCATAGAGCTATTTTGAGCAGGCGTAGTGTCGCCGTGTTGATGTAATCTTTGTAACCATATTTATAGCAATAAAGAGCTGATTTGTTCTATGCCAACAGTGCCGTATTCCAGTGGACTTGTCCCTGGGACTGGAATATGGGGCGTTCCGGTTTCCTCTGAGCCGGGGTGCCACAGAAAACATCACTTGGAAGATATCAATAAAATATACATCAAGGAATGAGCACTAGTAGAAAAAGGCCCATTTGTCCCGGTTCATAAGGCCCATTTGTCCCGGTTCGGGAACCGGGACTAAAGGGTCGGGACTAAAGCCCAACACCTTTAGTCCCGGTTCTTATACGAACCGGGACAGATGGGGCTCCACGTGGCCGATGCGGCGAGCCCAGAGAGGAGGGCCTTTAGTCCCGATTGGTAACACCAACCGGGACCAAAGATCATCCACGTGTCAGCAGCTCAGGAGCTGGGGTTTTTGTTTTTTTTTAAGGGGGGGGGTTAGGGGTTTTGTAGGGTTAATTTAGGGGTTTCATATATTGTGTTAGCTAGCTAATAGAGAGAAGTGTCCTCTCTTATCTCCGTGCTTGGTCGACGCTACGTACTATACGTATAGAGAGGACTCGACACGCTAGCTAGTAAGCAAAAGAAGGAAACCATTAAGTACACAAGATCGTCATGAACATATACAGAGAGAAGTGATCGACCTCCTCCTTCTCCGAGAGATTGGTTGAACAACAAGTTTTCGTATATCTATCCGATGCTACTAGCTACATATATACAATATAAGATCCCTAACATCTGATGTCAAGTTCCACATGGTATTCTCCGGCTGGATTGATGACGTGGTCAAGAAAGAATCCAGCCAATTCCTCTTGAATTGCCTTTAAGTGATCTTGTGGTAGGAGTTCATCCCGCATCTGCCAAATCTAATTTGAAGAAGGGGGTCAATACATATATATGAATGAAACTCAACACAAATGATGGTAATAAAATAAAATTGTGAATATTATTGCTTACGCACTTCATATTGTTTTTCAGAGTAGCCCCGCTTAGAGGTCGTTGCGTTGTAGATGTACTCGCAAACGTAGTATCCACAAAAATTATTCCCGCCTTCCTGCCACAACCACTTTACGAGAAATAGAGGTCAATCAAACTGATAATCAAGCATTATAAATGGTATTGATGAAACTAGCTAGAATCAATGGGAGATGCACGGAACTAGCTAGTAGTACTTACTTTCGGGTGTGTAAATCGCAGATCCCCCGGCAGTCCCGGAACTTCTGTGGGGAACACTTTCCAAACCCTGCGAGACAAAGAAAATAATTGCTTGATATCAGGAAATGAACAAAGTTGCCGATATGGTGCGATAATGATCGATTGAACTTACTTCTGGAGCATTTCAGTCATGGCCGCATACTCCTTGGGATCTTTTCGTCTTGAGTCTAAGACGGTTACTAGTCCCTGCTCAAGCTTAATCTCTAGGAGAATAAAGTGGAAGCTGCGCATGCATGCATAACTCATCAATTACATTACTATAACCTTGAGTAATAATGGAAACCGAATATGCAGAAGACAGTAACACTCACTTGAAGTTGTAAGGAAAGAGTATTTTATCTATGTTTTGATTTTTAAGCAACGATTGTAGCAAGTTGGCCTCGGTTTCTTTCGGATTATATGTAACCATCCATTCATCTATGAGATTTGTGTTAATGAACCCAATATCATAGATTTGTGCATTTCTGCATTTGACGATCTTCAATCTGCATAATATAGTGAGGATAATTATATATACATGCAATGAAAGAGCTGAGCTATATATAGAGACTTAATTACAAAAGTATAGTACTTACAGACAGTAGCAAGTGATGATTATTTTATCGAGGTCCTTTTGATTGAAAAACTGGAAGAACTCCTCAAATGGAACAGACAACAGATCAATTCCAACGAGGTCGTGCTCCTCTTTAACTCTCAGCGTCAAAATATCCTTCCCAGACTTGCAGGTGTCCATGTACCACTTATGGAATCTTCGCATCATCGTTGTTAGAGGAGGATCACCAGGTCTGATGAGAGGCTTCCCGTACTGGTATTTGTGTTCGTCCACCTCCATTGTATCAAAATGTGCATCGTCGGCAGGTAATCACCAGGATTGGTACCGGGCAGCATCCCCGGCAGATTTGCGACGATATCACTAGACACCTTGAGCGGGGGGCACGATTGGTTTGCCTATTCGCCGAGCTGGGGAATTTTGTTCCCACTTCTTCGTTCTTGTAACCTTTTGTCAGTTGAAGTAGTTCCCGACCGGCGCGCTCCTTCCACTGCCTTTTTAAGAGCGCGGACATGGTTGTCATCCGGCGGAGGCGGTGGTGGTCGCTTCAGGTTCTTCACAGTGCGCTTCAATTTCACCGGATCCATCTTCTCCTCCGGAGGTGGATTTTTCTTTGCAAAAAAGTCCCTCACTTGGGCTTTACAGATCTCCACGTTTTCCTCGCCGGTCATCTCATATGGTAACTTCTCTAGAGGCGTGAGAGTCGGACCAAATCTGTATTGCCTCCCGCCTCTGGCTGTACTGCTAGACGCCGGAGCAGTCGGAGTGGCTGCGGCTGTCTTCCTTCGTTGCTTACGAGGCGGAGAAGGAGGCGGAGTGCTACGACGCGCCGGAGCAGCCGGAGCGGCGGCGGCTATCTTCCGCTGTTGCTGACGAGGCGGAGAAGGAGGCGGGCTGCTCGGACGCGCCGGCGCAGGCAGAGAAGGAGGCGGAGTGCCCTGATCAATCGCCAGAGGAGGAGGCGGAGGAGGAGGCGGAGTGCCTTGACTCGCCGGAGGAGGAGGCGGAGGAGGAGGCGGAGTGCCCTGACTCGCCGGAGGAGGAGGCGGAGGCGTCCAGTTCGGAAGGTTAATGAGCTCCTTCCGCCATAGACATGGAGTCTTCAGAGCAAGACCCAGCTGAGTCTCCCCTTCACCGGTAGGGTGGTCAAGCTGGAGCTCCTCAATTCCCTCCGTTATTTCATCGATCATCACAACAGCATAGCCTTGTGGAATCGGAAGGCAGTGAAAAGTTGCGCCGGGTTGAGGAGGTGTAATAGAGCCGACAGCCGCCTTCACTTTGAGGTGCTGCCATTGCGTCATAAGGTGGCAATCTTGAGCCTCCGTGATAGCATCCACGGGGTAGCTGGGAGCCGTGAAGTCAGGCTGCTGAAGGACCTCGGTGGAAGCCACGCTGCTTCTCCGCTGAGATGGAGGGGTAGCTTCTGGGGTAGCTCCGACAGGTCGCTGGCTCTGAACTAGTAGTGCTTGTTCCTCTAGCGCTCGTACCCTTGCATTCAGCGACTGCCGTTCCGTCTGCTCCACTTTCCTCCTCCTCTCCCGGGTTTTGTAACTGCCTACGCTGGGAAACCCAACCCTCCACGCAACGGAGCCTGCCGTGCCTCGTGTTCGTCCTGGGTGCTCAGGATTCCCGAGGGCCTGTGTGAGCTCGTCGTTCTCTCTGTCGGGAACGAACGTCCCTTCCTGCACTGCGGCGATATACTTCTGAAGCTTCTTGACGGGTATTTCAAGTTGCTCCTTCGTCCAATGGCACTTCCCTGTTTCAGGGTCCAAGGTTCCCCCAACCCCGAAGAACCAAGTCCTTGAACGGTCTGGCCAGTTCAATGTCTCTGGTTTGACCCCTTTATCAAGCAGGTCCTTCTCAGCCTTGTCCCACAACGGCCGGGCTTTGAGGTAGCCACCTGACCCCGTGCGATGGTGATACTCCTTCTTTGCAGCATTTTTCTTGTTTGTCGCTGACATCTTCTTACTCTTCTCCTATGTCTTGTGGGCCACAAATGCGGGCCAGTGATCTCTTATCTTCTCAAATCGGCTGGTGAATTCTGGAGTCTTCCCTTTGTCGACAGACGTTGATTTCAACTCATTCTTCCACCTCCTGAATAGATCTGCCATCTTCTTAAGAGCATGAGCCTTGACCAATGACTCTATAACTGGCTTATCCGGATCCTCCTCTGGCGGTAGGGTGAAATTTGCCTTCAGCGCGGTCCAAAGATCATCTTTCTGTCTATCGTTGACAAAAGACACTTGAGGGTCTTCGCTCTTAGGCTTATTCCATTGGTGGATGCTGATCGGGATCATGTCCCTAACAAGAACCCCGCACTGAGCAGAAAATGCTTCGTTGGTCCGGCTGGGTTCAATCGGTTGGCCATCGCCCTTGATTGCTGTGATCGTGAACCTTTCATCCTGGCGCAACCTTTTCTTCGGGCCTCCTCTCGTTACCGAAGTTTGGCTCGATCCGGTGGGCTAGAAAAGAAGAAAGAAGAGAGTTAATATGTGTACATACCAAAACAATTAATGCATCAATTAGCTAGTCAGCACAGGCTTAATTAATATATATACCTCGCCGGACTTTGCAACAGCTCCTTCCTCCGTTTGCTCATCGGAGCCATCATAATCATGTCCTTCCACCTCCATTGTTCGATCACCGGAGCCAGCTTCACCCTCTCCTTCCAGACCATCAGTGTCGTTGAGATACGACAAGATATCACCTCCGCCGAGGATTATGTCCCCCAACAATTGTTCTGCTTCGATGTCTCTGTGCTCCATAGTTTCTGCAAATATTACAACATGGCAATTAATATACAAACATGACAGATGGATATATTAGTGCAAACGTAGACCTAGCTAGCTCGACGCTTCTATGGTTTGGGGTGGCCTCGACAACTCTTCTATGGACCGCCTCTCTCATGAATGTTCGACGTCCGGACCGACAAGGGATTTAACAAAATGACGCCATTCTGGATGTGCAGAAAATGGTCCATATTTTTCCTGATCTCTTCTACCCTTCTATATGTCACGTTGTCTAGTGTCAAAGAATTCAAGAAAACCATGACTTCATCATTAGCCGGAAATGACAGGCGTATAATGGTACGAAGCTCTTCAAAGTTGTTTTGGAACGGAGTTCCCGATAGAATAATTCGCTTTTTGGTACAAAGTTCAGCAAGAGCCTTCCGAATATCGCTATTTGGAAGGCCTTTGCTGAAATTCGTACCAAAAGGCGAATTATTCTATCAGGAACTCCGTTCCAAAACAACTTTGAAGAGCTTCGTAGCATCATACGCCTGTTACTTCCGACTAATGATGAAGCCATGGATTTCTTCAATACTTTGACAGACAACGTGACATATAGAAGAATATATATATAGATGAGATCAGAAAAAAAAATTGGATCAACTTGTGCACATCCATAATGGGGGCATTCTTGATAAATCTATATATGTCAAAATTCAAACTTTGACATATGATCAAACTTTGACATATGATCAAATGTTGCATATGTCAAAATTCAAACTTTGACATATGATCAAACTTTGATATATGTCCACCGCGATATAAAATAATACATATACTTGTTCGGGCGAGAGGGGGTTGATCGACGTCCCCCCTCATGTCGAAGTGAATGAACAACTCTAAATTTTTATACATGTACTCCTACAACATGAAAATTTCTAAGTGATTGCCAAACTGTTTGCTAAACTTTTATGCTTCATTTATATGAAGATCAATTGTCCAATATAACTATGTTCGCGATATGAGGCATTGGACATTATCTAGATCACATGCCTCAAAATCAAAGGAAAAACTCCTCTCACAACTATCCGCGGTGCCCAACAATATGAAATCATTCACAAATATTGATGTTGGACTCGACTAAATATGCACTCCATAGTCCAATCAAGTATATAAGTCTGCGGTGATCAAACACATACAAGTTACAAAAATTTCTATGCTCACAAAAATATAAGCCCGAGGGGAATTGAAGTTATCGGGGTTATGTTTATACAACAAATGGACAACTCATCTCATCTGAAAAAACATAGCACATCTAAAAAAATACATACATACATGGAAAAAAATTGCTATGAACAAAAAAAACATCATATATGAACATTTTCTATATCCATCCATACATACATACATACATACATACATTGAAAAAAATGCTATGAACAAACACATCAGTAGTAGTTATTTTTATAATGATTTGGCCTCAAAAAATTCTTTTATTAGTATTTTCAAACTCTAGAATGACCCTGTTGCACTAGAACTATTTCAAATAATTCTTTTCAAATGCCACAAATTTTTTGAGAAGTCCTCTGATGCCTATAGATCATTTTTATGCAAAAACCCACTTTGGTCATTTGAAACTTTTGAGCAGTGGCAGAACAAGGCCGAGCTTGGGGGAGCACGCGGCGAAGTTATCGGGGAGGGGTTATATCGACCCCCCCCCCACTCATGTCGAAGTTATCGGGGAGGGGCTATATCGACCCCCCCCCCCCCTATGTCGAAGTTATCGGGTGGGTATATCGACCCCCCCCCCTCATGTCGAAGTTATCGGTGAGGGGTATATCGACCCCCCCCCCCCTCATGTCGAAGTTATCGGGGAGGTATATCGACCCCTCCCCCTCATGTCAAAGTTATCGGGGAGGGGGTATATCGACCCCCACCCCTCATCATGCATATATAGCTACCACATACATATATACATTGAAAAAAATTACATTATATATATGAACAAAAAAATTACATCATATATATACATATGTACATCGACCCCCACCCCCCTCATCATGAATAAAAACATGCTCTGAACAAAAAAATTAATACATTATGAACATCTACATACATATAGGCACATACATAAATATATACATTATATATATATATATGAACAAAAAATTAATCAAATAAAAAATGAAAAAAAAACAGAGACGGGGCGGCGCGGCGGCTCACAGCGGGGGCGGCTGGCGACGGCGATGGCGACGACGACGACGACGACGACGGCGACGGCTGGGGCGGGCCGGGGCAGGGGCTTGGGCGTGGGGCAGGGGCCGGCGCGGCGACGGCGTGGTCGGGGGCAGGGGCGCTGGGTGACGACGACGATGTGCGGGGAGCGGGCGGCGACGGCGTCGAGGGCTCGGGGCAGGGGCGGCGCGGCGACGACGTCGGAGGCAGGGGCGACGACGGCGACAGCGACGAGGAGCAGTGCTGGGGCGTCGGGCACGAACTGGCGATGGAAATCTGAAAATTTCCTAAGTGTTGGCTTATATAGCAAAGGCTTTGGTCCCGGTTAGTGGCACCAACCGGGACCAATGCCCCCCTTTAGTCCCGGTTGGTGCCACCAACCGGGACCAAAGGTCCTTTTTAGAAGCCCAAAGGGCGGGAAGCAGGGACCTTTGGTCCCGGTTGGTGGCACCAACCAGGACTAAAGGGCGTGCATTGGTCCCGGTTGGTGCCACGAACCGGTACCAATGCACCCCTTTAGTCCCGGTTGGTGCCACCAACCGGGACAAAAAGCCTTGTGCTGCCCGCGTCGCGGCCAAAAGTTTAGTCCCACCTCGCTAGTTGAGAGAGCTCGAGAGTGGTTTATAAGCGCTGCTGCGCCCACTCTCTCGAGCTCCTCTCAACTGCAGGCTTTCGGGCCTAAACTCGCCCTATGTGCCTCTGGGCCAACTGGGCCTGCTGCGGGCCTAAATCCTGGCCCATGGTTGGGTTTCTAGTCGTATTCAGGCCGTGGTGGCCCAGTAGGCGGCACTTTTTTTATTTTTATTTTGTTTTCTTTGTTGCTTTATTTATTTTATTTTGTTTCTACTTACAACAAAATACTTACTGTTGCTATTTTTATTTATTTTATTAAATTTTATTTTATTTTATTTTGTTTCTACTTATTTATTAAAGTTTATTTTGTTTCTACTTATTTATTTTATTTTGTTTCTACTTATTTATTTTATTTTATTTTTAGAAATCGTTTTCTTTCTAATTTTTGAAGAGAAAATACTTTGATAATTTTAGTTGCATAAATTTTATATAATTTTAGTTTCAATAATACAAGAGGTTTAAAAAGTTTTTAAGTTGATTCCTTTAGCTATTAAAGTTTCATTAAAGTTTTCTAGTTCATTCTTTTTCTATTAGAGTTTCATCAAAGTTTTCTAGTTTATTCTTTTAGTTTATTATTTTTGCTATTAGAGTTTCATAAAAGTTGAGAGGGTTACGGCAAAAACTGGATGCACTTCGTGTACAAAATGGACAATCTCTTTCGAAGTATCAGGGTTTCGGACGAAAACTCATCTGTTACAAAGGGATTTTATTTTTTTGAACTTATTTGAACTCCAGACTTTTTGTGTGCTCAAAATGAACCATTCAAAGCAACATCATCAATTTTCAACCCTTTCTGACTTCATCTGTTATTTTTCATGCATTTACTGATTTTTTTTTAGCTAAATGACCCTGAAATTGAAAAGCACTTCAAATGAACTCTGAAGAGGTTGAAAATGAGCATTATAAATCAGATTTTACCCAAAACAATAGCATGTGGCTAAAAGTTGAGAGGGTTCAGCAAAAACTGGATGCACTTCATGTACAAAATGGACAATCTCTTTCGAAGTATCAGGGTTTCGGATGAAAACTCATCTGTTACAAAGGGATTTCATTTTTTGAACTTATTTGAACTCCACACTTTTTGTGTGCTCAAAATGACCATTTAAAGCAACCATCAATTTTCAACCCTTTCTGGTTCATCTGTTATTTTTCATGCATTTACTAGATTTTTTTTAGCTAAATGACCCTGAAATTGAAAAGCACTTCAAATGAACTCTGAAGAGGTTGAAAATGGCATGATATCATCATTTCACCCACATAGCATTGCTAAAAATTTGAGAGGGTTCCGCAAAAACTGGATGCACTTCGTGTACAAAATGGACAATCTCTTTCGAAGTATCAGGGTTTCGGACAAAAAAACTCCCTGTTACAAAGGGATTTCATTTTTTTGAACTAATTTGAACTCCAGACTTTTTGTGTGCTCAAAATGAACCATTCAAAGCCACATCATCAATTTCAACCCTTTCTGACTTCATATGTCTTCACTTTTTCTTCGCTTGTGTCCTTGCTTATTGCGCCGTAACCATGGATATTCTTCATCGCTTAACAGGGTGCTTGGGTCAGCCTTGACTTTGAAGGGAGGAATTTCATGAAACTTTTCATAATCTTCAGACATGTCTGTCTTACCCTCCACTCCCACGATGTCTCTTTTCCCTGAAAGAACTATGTGGCGCTTTGGCTCATCGTATGATGTATTCGCTTCCTTATCTTTTCTTTTTCTCGGTTTGGTAGACATGTCCTTCACATAGAAAACCTGCGCCACATCATTGGCTAGGACGAATGGTTCGTCTGTGTACCCAAGATTGTTCAGATCCACTGTTGTCATTCCGTAATGTGGCTCTACCTGTACCCCGCCTCCTGACCGATTGACCCATTTGCACTTAAACAAAGGGACCTTAAAATCATGTCCGTAGTCAAGTTCCCATATGTCCACTATGTAACCATAGTATGTGTCCTTTCCCCTCTTGGTTGCTGCATCAAAGCGGACACCACTGTTTTGGTTAGTGCTCTTTTGATCTTGGGCGATCGTGTAAAATGTATTCCCATTTATCTCGTATCCTTTGTAAGTCAATACAGTCGAAGATGGTCCCCTGGACAACGAGTACAACTCATCAGAAACAGTGTTGTCACCTCTGAGATGTGTTTCCAACCAACTGCCGAAAGTCCTGATGTGTTCACATGTAATCCAGTCGTCACACTACTCCGGGTGTTTGGAGCGCAGAATGTTCTTGTGTTCATCGACATACGGGGTCACCAATGTAGAGTTCTGTAGAACTGTGTAGTGTGCTTGAGACCAAGAATGCCCGTCCCTGCATATTATTGAGTCCCCTCCTAGCGTGCCTTTTCCAGTCAGTCTCCCCTCATACCGCGATTGAGGGAGACCAATCTTCTTAAGGTCAAGAATGAAGTCAACACAAAACCCAATGACATCCTCTGTTTGATGGCCCATGGAGATGCTTCCTTCTGGCCTAGCGCGGTTACGGACATATTTCTTTAGGACTCCCATGAACCTCTCAAAGGGGAACATATTGTGTAGAAATACGGGGCACAGAACGACAATCTCGTCGACTAGATGAACTAGGATGTGCGTCATGATATTGAAGAAGGATGGTGGGAACACCAGCTCGAAACTGACAAGACATTGCGCCACATCACTCCTTAGCCTTGGTATGATTTCTGGATCGATCACCTTCTGAGAGATTGCATTGAGGAATGCACATAGCTTCACAATGGCTAATCGAATGTTTTCCGGTAGAAGCCCCCTCAATGCAACCGGAAGCAGTTGCGTCATAATCACGTGGCAGTCATGAGACTTTAGGTTCTGAAACTTTTTCTCTGCCATATTTATTATTCCCTTTATATTCGACGAGAAGCTAGACAGGACCTTCATACTGAGCAGGCATTCAAAGAAGATTTCCTTCTCTTCTTTGGTAAGAGCGTAGCTGGCAGGACCTTCATACTGCTTTGGAGGCATGCCGTCTTTTTCGTGCCAACGTTGCAGGTCCTCCCGTGCTTCCGGTGTATCTTTTGTCTTTCCATACAGGCCCAAGAAGCCTAGCAGGTTCACGCAAAGGTTCTTTGTCACGTGCATCACGTCGATTGAAGAGAGGACCTCTAGGTCTTTCCAGTAGGGTAGGTCCCAAAATATAGATTTCTTCTTCCACATGGGAGCGCGTCCCTCAGCGTCATTCGGAACAGATAGTCCGCCGGGACCCTTTCCAAAGATTACGTGTAAATCATTGACCATAGCAAGTACGTGATCACCGGTACGCATGGCGGGCTTCTTCCGGTGATCTGCCTCGCCTTTGAAATGCTTGCCTTTCTTTCGACATTGATGGTTGGTCGGAAGAAATCGACGATGCCCCAAGTACACATTCTTCCTGCATTTGTCCAGGTATATACTTTCGGTGTCAGCTAAACAGTGTGTGCATGCGTGGTATCCCTTGTTTGTCTGTCCTGAAAGGTTACTGAGAGCAGGCCAATCATTGATGGTTACAAAGAGCAACGCATGCAGGTCAAATTCCTCCTGTCTGTGCTCATCCAACACACGTACACCATTTCCATTCCACAGCTGTAAAAGTTCTTCAACTAATGGCCTTAGGTACACATCAATGTCGTTGCCGGGTTGCTTAGGGCCTTGGATGAGTACTGGCATCATAATGAACTTCCGCTTCATGCACAGCCAAGGAGGAAGGTTATAGATACATAGAGTCACGGGCCAGGTGCTGTGATTGCTGCTCTGCTCCCCGAAAGGATTAATGCCATCCGCGCTTAAACCAAACCATACGTTCCTTGGGTCACCTGCAAACTCAGTCCGGTACTTTCTCTCGATTTTTCTCCACTGCGACCCGTCAGCGGGTGCTCTCAACTTCCCGTCTTTCTTACGGTCCTCTCTGTGCCATCGTATCAACTTGGCATGCCCTTTGTTTCTGAACAGACGTTTCAACCGTGGTATTATAGGAGCATACCACATCACCTTGGCAGGAACCCTCTTCCTGGGGGGCTCGCCGTCAACATCACCAGGGTCATCTCGTCTGATCTTATACCGCAATGCACCGCATACCGGGCATGCGTTCAAATCCTCGTACGCACCGCGGTACAGGATGCAGTCATTAGGGCATGCATGTATCTTCTGCACCTCCAATCCTAGAGGGCATACGACCTTCTTTGTTGCGTATGTACTATCGGGCAATTCGTTATCCTTTGGAAGCTTCTTCTTCAATATTTTCAGTAGCTTCTCAAATCCTTTGTCAGGCACAGCATTCTCTGCCTTCCACTGCAGCAATTCCAGTACGGTACCGAGCTTTGTGTTGCCATCTTCGCAATTGGGGTACAACCCTTTTTGGTGATCCTCTAACATGCGATCGAATTTCAGCTTCTCCTTTTCACTTTCGCACTGTCTCCTTGCATCAACAATGACCCGGTGGAGATCATCATCGGGCACATCGTCTGGTTCCTCTTGATCTTCAGCTTCCCCCATTGCAGCATCATCGTATTCAGGGGGCACATAGTTGTCATCGTCCTCTTCTTCTTCGCTGTCTTCCATCATAACCCCTATTTCTCCGTGCCTGGTCCAAACATTATAGTGTGGCATGAAACCCTTATAAAGCAGGTGGGTGTGAAGGATTTTCCGGTCAGAGTAAGACTTCGTATTCCCACATATAGGGCATGGACAACACATAAAACCATTCTGCTTGTTTGCCTCAGCCACTTCGAGAAAATTATGCACGCCCTTAATATACTCGGAGGTGCGTCTGTCACCGTACATCCATTGCCGGTTCATCTGCGTGCATTATGTATAATTAAGTGTGTCAAAAACCATTACAAAACATCATGAACAGATAAGTGACCAAATTAATAGAAGTTCATCATCACATTAAAACCAAAGTACATACATAGTTCTCATTGAACAACATATAGCTCTTCAGAGCATCTAATTAAACCATACATTATTGAAACTATGTAAAACATTTCAATGCAACAACAAATGTGATCATAATCGCAACCAAGGTAACAATTGATCCAACGGCATAATGATACCAAGCCTCGGTATGAATGGCATATTTTCTATACTTTCTAATCTTGAAGCGTAATGCATCCATCTTGATCTTGTGATCATCGACGACATCCGCAACATGCAACTCCAATATCATCTTCTCCTCCTCAATTTTTTTCAATTTTTCCTTCAAGTAATTGTTTTCTTCTTCAACTAAATTTAACCTCTCGACAATAGGGTCGGTTGGAATTTCCGGTTCACATACCTCCTAGATAAAAAAAATCTATGTCACGTTGGTCGGCATAATTGTCATAAACAACAAATGAACCAAATAGTTATAAAATATAATATATACCACATCCGAATCATAGACAGGACGAGGGCCGACGGGGGCGGATACCAAAACCATCGCACTATATAATAACAAACAATAATAAAAGTAAGAAAATTATACAAGTATCTATGTAAATCATACAAGTAAGAATTTTTTTTCTTTTAGAAAGAAGATAAGAACAAGAGGCTCACCACGGTTATGCCGGCGACGAGATCGGCGCGGGCGATCGACGGCGGTGAAGACGGGGACGGGACGTGATGGACCGCTAAACCTAGACAAATCTTGAGGAAAATGGAGCTTGAAGGTCGAGTTTGGAGAGGAGAAAGCTTAAGTAGTGTTGCTCGGGCATTTCATCGAACACCTCATGTGCATAGGAGGTGAGCTAGAGCACCACAAACACCTCCCCTTGCCGGCCAGAAAAAACAGAGTAGTGGAGTGCTCTGCTCGCGGGCGAGGGGTATATATAGGCACAACATTGGTCCCGGTTCGTGGTTGGAACCGGGACTAAAGGCCACCCTTTGGTCCCGGTTCCAGCCATGAACCGGGACCAATGGATGTGGGCCAGGAGCGAGGCCCATTGGTCCTAGTTCGTGTCTGGAACTGGGACCAAAGGGTCCAGACGAACCGGGACCAATGCCCCACGAGCCCCGGCCGGCCCCCTGGGCGCACGAACCGGGACGTATGGCCCCATGTGTCCCGGTTCCTGACTGAACCGGGACTAATGGGCTGGGCTCGCCTGGACCAAAGCCCTGTTTTCTACTAGTGGAGATATCCACTGATACACACAAAAAAGAAAGATATCGAACTCCCAAAAGAGAGGATTGTTCCAAACAACCAAGCCCTCTACAAAGTTTCATGATGGCACAAAGTACCAAAAAGAAATGGCTTGCCTTCCACCAACACACACTTGATAAGGATCACAAAATGAGTGTTCTATAGAAAATAGGATAGCTCCCCCAAGAGTTGTGCATTATAGAGAATTTGCATTTGAATACAAAATGCACAAGATGGGATCACCACTTTTAGCATATCTAGAAAAACACTTAAACAAGATCAAGAAAACAACAAGATCCACAAGTGGCACAGAAGGCAATGGGAGTTGACACAATCCTTGGCAAGAGATAAGGCAAATAAAATCAAAAACCAATGTAAAGATGATCAATAAATTCTACCACACATAAGTGAGTACCAATTGTCAAAAGACAAGAAGTATTTGGAAATAATTCCCGGTGGTAGATAACAAGGATATCCAACATCATCTTCACAACAAACACAAGTAAATTGCAACTTGTAGAGCTAACATGTCACCTAGGAACAAGATAATTTACAATATCAATTCTAGGTGACAATATCTCAAATGAACACATTTTCTAGGCTTGTAATATGCACATAGCATATTACTCCCCCATAATGTGAAACCAAGGAAAACTTAACAAGAGGCAATAAGAGGATCCAACAAGAGATAATTAATGGACCTTTTTGAATTTGAATTTCTCATGAGAGATATACCACCTAGCGACTAGATAATCTTGTAATATCAATACTAGATGGTATTCCTCATGTACACACATTTATAGGATTGTGAGGTGCACAAAAGCACATCACTCCCCCAAAATGGGATGTTCCATTAATCCCTCACACGAGCCAACTAGGATACAAACAAGAAGCATAAAGGCTCAACGCACGACACACACGTACATGATGTGCAAACCAACACACACATACTTGATTGCTCAAGATAAGCAAGTTGGAAGCACAACATATATGAACACATGCAAGGTACAAAACCAAAACATGCAAAGGGGCAAGTAACTTTCAATGTAAACAATTTAAGTACGAGTTACCGCAAGGAGAAACATTGGATGAAGATAGAAACTTGATAATCCAAATGACTTGGCTTGAGACAATAAGAATGATGAAGATCCCTAATATTCTTCATAATGTACCCAAGTCTCCAATGCCCTCCAACAACACCTATTGATCAAGTTTGAGCTTGTTGGTCCCCAACCAAGTTGGGTCCTAAGAGGTTAGTCACAATAGGTTTGGCAACCCAAATGGTTCTTTTCTTGACACCACTTTGAGTACTAACAAATTTGGCAAACACATTTCCATCCTTATCCTTCCCAAGAGAATAGAAATCATCAATTAGAATAGGGTTGGATAAGGTACCATTCCTGCATGAAGAAGCGACATGACCTTTCTCACGACATAAGTAGCAACGTCTACTCTTCACTTTCTTCTCACTTGATTTCTCAACTTGAGAAGCATTAGCTTGAGTCTTCTTGGGAAGAGGCCTTTCTTCAACTTGTGGTTGAGCATGAGAATGAACTTGTGGCTGCTTCCCTTGTTGCTTGTCACTAATGGCCTTCTTCTTCAATGGGCAAGATCTAACATGGTGCCCTTCAATTTTGCACTTGAAGGAAACAATCTTGGCCGAATTCTTGACTTGTTCTTGGCCCTTCTTCTTGTTGATCTTGGACTTCTTCTTCTTATTGGAGTTGAATCCAAGTCCACCTTTGTCATTGGGGGATTTTTGCACACTCAAGATACTGTTGAGTGTGGACTTCCCTTCATGACGCTTTTCCAAGTCTTTCTTCAAAGAAGTTACTTGGGCCTTGAGCTCTTTGATTTCCTCTACATGGTTAGTATCAACACAAGTACTAGAGGAAGTATAAGCTTCATCATTAGAGCAACAAGGCAAGGAAAGCAATTCATCACAAGACGTACCAATGTTATGCATAGATGAATTACGAGAACTAGCACATGGCAATATAGCATTTTTACTTGTAGTAGTGCTAGTATCCACATGAGGCTCATGATGTCTACTACGCAACCTTCTTCTTGTAGACTCGTGTTGGGCCTCCAAGCGTAGAGTTTTGTAGGACAGTAGCAAATTTCCCTCAAGTGGATGACCTAAGGTTTATCAATCTATGGGAGGCGTAGGATGAAGATGGTCTCTCTCAAACAACCCTGCAACCAAATAACAAAGAGTCTCTTGTGTCCCCAACACACCCAATACAATGGTAAATTGTATAGGTGCACTAGTTCGGTGAAGAGATGGTGATACAAGTGTAATATGGATAGTAGATATAGGTTTTTGTAATCTGAATATATAAAAATAGCAAGGTAACTAGTAACAAAAGTGAGCAAAAATGGTATTGCAACGCTTGGAAACAACGCCAGGGTTCATACTTTCACTAGTGCAAATTCTCTCAACAATGATAACATAATTGGATCACATAACAATCCCTCAACGTGCAACAAAGAATCACTCCAAAGTTTCTATCGGAGAATGTAAGACGAAAACGTGCATCAACCCCTATGCATAGATTACCCCAATGTCACCTCGGGAATCCGCGAGTTGGGTGCCAAAACATACATCAAGTGAATCAATAGAACATCCCATTGTCACCACACATATCCCATCGCAAGACATACATCAAGTGTTCTCAAATCCAATACTCAATCCAACATAACGAAACCTCAAAGAGCAAGACTCAATTCATCACAACAAGAGATAGAGAGGGAAGAAACACCATATGATCCAACTATAATAACAAAGCTCGTGGTACATCAAGATTGTGCCAAATCAAGAACACGAGAGAGAGAGAGAGATATCAAACACATAGCTACTGGTACATACCCTCAGCCCCGAGGGTGAACTACTCCCTCCTCGTCATGGAGACCGCCGGGATGATGAAGATGGCCTCCGGTGATGGTTTCCCCCTCCGGCAGGGTGACGGAACGGGCTCCCGATTGGTTTTTCGTGGCTACAGAGGCTTACGGCAGCGGAACTTCCGATCTAGGTTTATTTCTGGAGTTTTCTCTATTTATAGGAGGTTTTGGCATCGGGGACAAGTCAAGAGGGTCCACGAGGCGGCGGCAAGGCAGGGGGCGCGCCCTAGGGGGGGCGCGCCCTCCACACTTGAGGTTGCCTCAGGACTCCTCTCCGGTATCTTTTCACTCTAGTATTTTTTATATTTTCCAAAAATATTCTCCGTAAATTGTCAGCTCATTCCGAGAACTTTTATTTCCGCACAAAAAATGACACCATGGTAGTTCTGCTGAAAACAGCGTCAGTCCGGGTTAGTTCTAATAAAATCATACCAAAACCATATAAAATTGTTGTAAACATGGCATGAATACTTCATAAATTATAGATACGTTGGAGACGTATCAACTCACTAGATGTTACCTTAGTAATCATAGCCTCATGAGCTATCTTTAGCACATTATGGGATACTAGAAGATCATCATGAGAGCTTGTGAGCTTTATATGACTTTCTTCCAATTTCCCATAATTGCTAGATAGCAACTAAAAGTGCGTTATATCCACTAGAGGGGGGGTGAATAGGCTATTTTTACAAATTCTTCACTGAGGAATTTCAAGGTGAGGAAATTCCTAAGCGACGAACTACTTAGCAGCGGAATAAGTACTCAGATGCAACCATAACAGAGCAGTAGCACAGTCATCATGATGAAATGAAAACAAGCACAAAGTACAAGTAGCGTAAACACAGGATAAGCAGGCTGAAGACAAACTGACTGAAGAAATTGAACTGAGGAAATTGAGAAAGTCTTCAGTAAAAGTCTTCAAACAGTAATGATCAAATACATAGCAAGTATGCGAGGAAATGAAAGGGTTGAGGAAATAGAACCAGTAGCTCGGTGAAGACAATGATTTGGTAGACCAGTTCCAACTGCTGTGACAGTTGTACGTCTGGTTAGAGCGGCTAGGTATTTAAACCTGAGGACACACAATCCCGGACACACAGTCCTCACCGTATTCTCCTTGAGCTAAGGTCACATAGTCCTCGCCCAATCACTCGTGGTAAGTCTTCAGGTGACTTCCAAACCTTCACATACTCGGTCACTCGGCAATCCACAATTTCCTCTTGGATGCTCTAGACCATGACGCCTAACCGTCTGGAGGATGCACAGTCCTCAAAGGTAACAAGCGTCGGTTCCACACAGGAACAATCTCTTCAGTGATGCTCAATCACTTTGGGTTTGTAGGTGTTTGGGTTTTTGGGTTTTTCCTCACTTGATGATTTTCGCTCAAAGTCCTCGGAGGATGGGATGCTCTAAATGACAAGTGTCAATCTATCTCTCGGAGTAGCCAACCAGCTAGTGGTTGTAGGGGGCGGCTATTTATAGCCTAGGGAGCAGCCCGGCATGATAAGACATAAATGCCCTTCAATGATATGACCGTTAGGTGGGTAGGATATTTGGACAGCTGGCGCGTAGCACAGCAACGGTCGGAAATTTGAGCTCTCAAATTCCTCAGGGCTATCATGTTCCTCACTTGTAGGCAATCCGCACTGGCGAATTCCTAACTCCTCAGTCAGAACAAATTCCTTAGAGAACAGAAGAACTTCGTCTCTGTCACTGAAGAACTTGACTAAACTGTATGAGATTTCCAATGGCTTCACTCGAAAGGATTGGGTAGGTGTAGGGTTTTGAGTTGAGCATCACTTGGAAACTTTTCCTTAGTTTTACCTCGACCCCCTTTAACAGTACGGTGTTTCCTATGACTCAAGAAGAAGAAAATGAAACTACGAAAACAAAAGTCTTCACGCTTCATAATCCTCGCATGAATATCAAGTCTTCAGGGTCACACCAATTTCTTCACTTTCAAAGTCTTCAAGAAAACCAAAGTCTTCAGTTGAAGACATTCATTTTTAGGGGTCGACAATCATCGTAAATAACAAACTCCTCATAGACTTATAGACATGTGTACACTCACAAACGCATTAGTCCCTTAACCTATAAGTCTTCAATACACCAAAATCACTAAGGGGCACTAGATGCACTTACAATCTCCCCCTTTTTGGTGATTGATGACAATATAGGTTAAGTTTTCAACGGGGATAAACATATGAAGTGTAAATACTGATATTGAGGAATTTGATTGCAAGATATAGAAGAACTCCCCCTGAAGATGTGCATATTTGAGTAATATCATGGAGATCTCCTCCTATATCTTGAAATTCATACACGCATTTAACATATGATATGAAGAATTTGAAATGCATGATGAAATATGGTGTCTGACGAAATTCAGCATGCGTGCATTATGGTATTGAGGAAATAGCATGCAGAAAAATAGAGCAAAAGTATCAGACCACCATAGGACTTAAGTTTACAACTCATCAGAGCAAACACCTCAGAAAAGCAAGAGTTGTAACTTAACAGAAATATAGCCCATATATAAGACCCGCTTGAAGACTAACTCAAATTTTCCCCCTTTGTCATCGAATGACCAAAAGGGACGAAAAATGAGGACTAACGCCCCTGAAGAATATCATCATGATGTCGATGGAGGAGCGCCAGCATTGTTGGGGTCGTCCGTTGAGGTAGGGCCTGCCGCAGTGTCGTTCAAGTCTTCAGCTTCATCCATCTCGCGCGATGAAGAATATGAACTGGCAACAAGCTGAGGAACTTTGACTTTCTTGAATTTCTTCGAAGGTGGCTGAGACCAGTCAAAGTCCTGTTGGAATCCCATCTCCTTGAGTTCTTCAGCACTATGAAGATTAGATAGAATGGCCCAAGTGCGGTCAAAAACTTCATGCAAGTAGTAGTGATTCTTCTTCACAGTGTTTTGAGTGGCTGTCATGCTCTGAAGAATTGCACCAAACTGACGCTTGACCCACTTGTGATTTTGATCAACTTTCTGATGAAGACTAAGGAGAAGTTCACGATCAGTCATCACACGCGGAGCTGTGGCTTGAGGATTATGTTCTGAAGCTTTGGCGGCAGAATCTTGAGTTGCAGAGTCATCATTGGTAGAATAGGAAGTAGCTTTGCGAAACTGTCCATCCAATGGACGAGTACCTTCATCAATAACAGCAGCCTTGCCCTTCTCATCAGCTGAGGAAATAGTCCATTTGAGGACTTCAATAGGGGGCAAATAGCTGAGATGATTTTGAAAGTCAGCCTTATAATGAATTGAAGACCTTGATCTGATGAATCTCATGATCCAGGGAGCATAAGTCTTCAACTCAAAAGGCGACAGAGCAGCATTGGCCAAAGTCCTCATGAAGAAATCGTGGTAGTTGATAGGTATACCATGAATGATATTGAACAGTAGATTCTTCATGATGCCAACAACTTCTTCATCATCAGAGTTGTGGCCCTTGATTGGACTGAGGGTTTTGGTCAATATGCGATAAACTGTCCTTGGCACATAGAGCAATTCCTTGACGAGGAATTTGGTCCTTGGAGCTTGGCCTGGCTTCAAAGGCTTCATCAGCACTTGCATCAGATGATCAGACAGTTCAGGTTCAACATAGAGAAGCCTTGCACCTTCAGTGGGAGGACTGACTGGGACAGCATGAAGCAATTCAGAGGCCGGTGCTTTGAAGTGAGTATTATCGGTCATCCAGTCCAATACCCATGAATTGACATCATCAACATTTCCAGTAATGTGCAGCGTGGCAAAGAATTGAAGAATGAGTTCTTCATTCCAATCACAGATGTTGGTGCAGAAATTGAGTAACCCAGCGTCATGAAGAACACTGAGGACTGGGGTGAAGCAGGGCAGCGATTCCATATCTACATGAGGAATTTGCTCATGTTCAAAGATCTTATCCTTATCAAACAACAATGAGGAATAGAAGTTCATCTGGCTTGCAGTCCAGAAGCGCTTGCGACGAAGTCGAGCAGAGTCATAGGGATTGTAGTCAGTGAAGAATATGTGCTCATTGAAGAAATCCTCAGCATTAAACTTCTGCTTGTTGGAGTGAGGGTTCTGTGGCTTGGGCTAAAGATTAACAGTTGAAATCTTCATCGCCTCTTGAGGTATAGCCACAAGAGCCATAGGCTGAGGAATTTCAGCAGCAGACTTGGCCTCCATTTCTTCAGACATATGTACATCAGCGCTAGTGGCTGGAACTTCTTCAGGAATAGAATGAAGTGAAGCTTGACGTTCATCAGAGCCCGTATGAATTTCTTCAGTTGGCACAGGGGACTGAGGAACTTGATGTAGCGGGGTTGTCAGAGGTGAATTGGGGTGATGACTTTCCCAAAAGTCATCATTCAGAATAGGTGTTGTAGACCCAATATCCACATCCTCATCTTCTTCAATTTCTTCGACGCCTGCCTCTTCAGCTGTGAACTGAGGCATGGGCGATGATACCAGCGGAGTTGAAGGGATATTATCCACATCAATGTCTTCATCCAACTGCTGTGTCGAAGCAGCAGAAGGATCTTCTTCATCAGATTTACTTGGAATTTCATATTCCTCACCAAAGGGAATGATCACCTTTGATGGCATGCTTGATATTGGAATAGCATCAATTGGGTTTTCAGTTGAGCTCTTCAAAGTCTTCACTTTCTTGGGAGCAGAAGACTCAGAAGATGCAGATGCTTTCCTTTTCTTCACAGCTGCTCGCTCCGCAGCCTTGGTTTTCTTCGCTTCTGATGCAGAAGGAAGGTTGCTGCTTGTCATCGGTGCAGGAGGAGCAGAGGAAATTGGTTGAATCTCTTCAGGCACAACTAATGCAGTTGCCCTGGCTTGATCAGATTCCTCAGGCACAGTAGCAGATGTATTAACTGGCCTGGATTGCTCTTCAGGCGCAATATTGGAGGTTGCCCTGGCATTTTCTTCAGAGACTGGAATTTCTTCATCAGCTCTGGCGCTTTCATTTTATTCAGCAGACTGAACAGATGTTCCAGTCTGAGGAAATTTGGGTTGCGATGAAGCTGCAACACTTGGAGTAAATCCTTTTGCCATTCTGACGAATCTGACTTTGGCACCTAGCCAATCTGCACGATAAGCGTCAAATTCATCACTGAGTGCTTTGATCTCCTTTTACAGATTCACAAGTTCATCAGGAGACATGTTTACAACATTATTCTTCAGAAAACGCTCCTTCTTGTACTGAGCCTTCCTCACCTCCCTGGCTTTTTCAAATTTCCATTTTTCTTCAGTAATGAAGGCCGTCAACATGTGACTTTGACCAGGAGTGAGGTTTAATTCAGGCAAAGGTGTGTTAGGGTTCTTGTGCCATAGATCAATAAAATCAAGGATCTTCCGTGGATCCAGCATGAGGGGCACCGCACTACCTTTGGCTCTAGCGGCCCTTTGTTGTCGATCTCTGATGATCTCAGCTAATTCTTTATCATCAGCTTCGTCTTCGCTTGACGGAACCTGAAAGGCGACCTGCTTCTTGTGAGGACTTGGTCTTGTGCCTCGTCCAGCAGTGGCATTTTTCTTCAGCAAGATAGGAGTTGTTGAAGACTGAGGTGGAGCTGAAGAACTTGCAGAGACTCCTGAAGCAATTGAGATTCCAGTAGTCCTTTGGCATGTGGCAAGATGCACAGGTGCTGAGGACTTTGCAGGAGCAGCTGAGGATTTTGCAACTAAGGGAGTTGGAGCTGCTTTTGAGGAATTTTCTTGAGGATCAGCCCGTGAGGGTTTTGAAGAGCTTCGCCGTGAGGGCATTGCAGCTGAGGAACTTGTCTTGACAGCTGATTTCTTCAGCATAGCCTTCTTAGGCATGATAGCAGAGGCCTCAGCGGCGGCAGCAACAGAATCTTCATTGAATTTCTTCACTGCCTCCTTAGCCATTTTGGCCAGCTTGGCTTGTCACTTAGCCCACTCCTTGGGAAATTCCTCACCTCTTCTGATGCTAGTGGGATCAGCTTCTTGGCCAGGAGCCAATGGAGGTCTTGGACATGGAGGGTTAACAGCGAATTTCTTCATGTACTTGGGAGTGACATAGCGATATTCCCTCCATTCTCTTGCCCATCTCCTCTCAATCTTCTGAATGCGCACTTTGCGCTGATTTTTGTTCTCCTTGCCATGAGTTGCTTCATCAGGAGTACAATATTCATCATAGATGTCATCAGGGAGCTCAAAAGCAGTATTTGTTTCTGGCCTCTTTCCTCCCTTCTGAGGTCTTTTACCATCAGACATTTTCTTCACTAGAGGATTTTGAACAATGGATGTTTCTGAGGAAGTGTGTAACTTTTCTTCGAGAAATGCTGCAAATGAGTTAAGTTGATGAGAACCTAGTGATTCAGTAGCAAACATGTGTACCTGTGAATAGAATATAGGTGCGAAGAATTTGGAGAGGTCATATGCGTTCTCAGAAGTTTTTCAAAAGTATCAAGTTCGAGGAATTTGACCAGGGGTGTCTTGAGGAATTTCACTAAGCATTTTTTACTTAGGTTCCAGAGTTGTGTAGATTGAAAATCCACACAATTGAGGAATCTTGAAGAAAAATGTTGCTTAGAGAAACTGATCAAGGACAGAAGCAAGTTGGTGTTTAAGAACATGAAAGTTGAAGAATAAACACCTTTTGAAGATTTTGTGGAAATCATCAGAATCAACAAGGGCAGTAAAAATAAATTTTATTTACCCTTGACGAAGAACACGACGAACTGAGAGTAGCAGTGGAGATGTTCGTTCGTTCAGATCTTCCACGCCCTAACTTGGCGATGGAAAACAGCTACGGCGGTGGCGGAGTGAAGATTTCCACGGCCGGCGTGAGTACGACGGCGACGAGGTCGAGGCAGTGAAGCTCTTCCTCACCGGCGACGATGGAATGTAGCGGCGGCGCTAGGTCTGAGAGTTCGAGCGAGGGAGTAAGATCGAGCGGGGTAAATGAGATCTGAGGAGGGCGAGGGGTATTTATAGCAGAGGTGAAAAACCGCTCGTCCGAAGATAATGGACGAACGTGCCCCTGACCCTTCTTATCCTAACGACATGTGTCACCCACGTACTGTGAAGTGGAGATCGTGTTAGATCGTGGGTGAATAGATAAATCTTATCGAGGGATATGGAAAGGTTTGAGCGGCAAAAGCCGAAAATTTAGATAAGAATATTTTAATGTTTCGTTCGCAAATTCTTCAGTTGTCAAGGACACAGTGAAGACTTTGAATGGGTTTCAAATAGAACGCACATGAAGAATTTGTGAACGGACTGGATTGAGTTTAGCATAGAGGGGGAACGGGTCCGATCACATTCACTTAGAAGAAAAACAACTTGAAGAATTAGCAATAAGTGAATGCTGTAGAGGACAGAAAACTCAAATATATATATAGTAAATAAAGAACACAGTCGGAAAGTGTGAAGATTTTGCAAAGTTGAAGAATTTGAAAATTTGAAGAATTTGCACAATGATGAAAAACTCAAATTTTGAAGATTTTCAACTTTTTGTGGTGGCGTGTCCCACCGTGTAAGAATGATGATTTCAGACACCGTGTACAATTGTCGTAGGGCTCTAAGAATCAAATTCTTCATTAATTTCTTCACACTTAGAGGGTTAGTCTTCATTGATTGAAGAAAAACGTTTCTTCGTGTGTTGCACATCTAAGTCATCAATTTGCATAAGTGTTAGGATGTGTGTCCTTTTCAAAGGACATTCGAAGATTCTAAGATATTTAGCTCACACCGCAACTTGCTAAATCTCTTCTCATCCAAGGGCTTTGTGAAGATATCCGCTAGCTATTCTTCAGACTTCACGGGATCAATAGAGATGTCACCCTTCAACACATGATCTCGAAGAAAATGATGACGCATCTCGATGTGCTTTGTCTTCGAGTGCTGAACTGGGTTATGAGCAATTTTGATGGCACTCTCGTTGTCGCAGTAGAGTGGCACATTCTTCACATTGATGCCGTAGTCCTTGAGGGTTTGCTTCATCCATAGCAATTGAGCACAGCAAAAACCAGCAGCAATATACTCAGCTTCAGCAGTAGAGAGTGATACGCAGTTCTGCTTCTTCGAGGACCAAAATACTAAGGATCGTCCGAGGAAATGGCATGTGCCTGATGTTGACTTGTGGTCCACACGATCACCAGCATAGTCCGAGTCAGAATATCCAATGAGATCAAAAGCCGAGCCCTTGGGATACCATAATCCAAGTGTTGGAGTGTGAGCTAGATATCGAAGAATATGTTTCACAGCCTTATGGTGTGATTCCTTCGGTGTAGCTTGAAAACGGGCACACATGCAAACACTAAGCATAATATCCGGCCTAGATGCACATAGGTACAATAAAGAGCCAATCATGGAGCGGTATACCTTTTGATCGAAGTCTATTCCATTTTCATCAGTGCATAGATGGCCATTTGTGGGCATAGGGATTTTGACGCCTTTGCATTCTTGCATACCGAATTTCCTCAGAACGTCCTTGAGGTATTTCTCTTGAGAAATGAAGATGCCATTGCGTTGTTGACGAATTTGAAGACCTAAGAAGAATTTCAATTCTCCCATCATGGACATTTGATATTCCTCACTCATCATGTAAGCAAATTCGTCACTGTAATGTTGGTTAGTACAGCCAAAGATAATATCATCAACATATATTTGGCACACGAATAATTCATCATCATAGGTTTTGGTGAAAAGAGTTGGGTTGAGTGAACCGGGTTTGAAGCCTTTCTTCATGAGGAATTCCTTCAAAGTATCATACCACGCCCGAGGGGCCTGCTTGAGGCCATAGAGGGCCTTATTGAGTCTGAAGACTTTGTCAGGATGCTTAGGATCTTCAAAACCTGGGGGTTGAGCAACATATACTTCTTCCTCAAGCTTACCATTGAGGAATGCACTTTTCACATCCATTTGATATAAGATGATATTATGATGGTTAGCATAAGCAAGCAATATGCGAATAGCCTCAAGTCTAGCAACAGGTGCAAAAGTTTCATCAAAATCAATTCCTTCAACCTGTGTGTAGCCTTGAGCCACAAGACGAGCCTTGTTCCTCACCACTAGGACATTTTCATCTTGCTTGTTGCGGTAGATCCATTTGGTACCGATGATATTGTGCTTGCATGGGTCCGGTCGCTTGACAAGCTCCCACACATTGTTCAGCTTGAATTGATGTAATTCCTCTTGCATCGCTTGAATCCATTCAGGCTCCAGAAATGCCTCATCAACTTTGGTGGGCTCTGTGATAGAGACGAAAGCAAAATGCCCACAAAAGTTAGACAAATGTGAAGCTTTTGAGCGAGTCAGAGGACCTGGTGCGTTGATGTCGTTGATGATTCTCTCAATCTGTACTTCATTTGCAACGCAAGGATGAGCAGGTTAACGACTTTGATTTGGCTCAGCATTTTCTTCAGAGCCATTTTCTTCAGGTGTGCCAGCATGATGTTCTTCATGTTCTGGAATGATTTCTTCAGCAGATTCTTCAGTAGGAATGGCATCCTCAGTAGCTTTGAACTTGATGGTTTCCTCAGGCGTCTTTTCATCTAGCACAGGAGGTAGGTGCTCTCTTTGTGAGCCGTTAGGTTCATCGAACCACACATCTATAGTTTCAACAACCTTGTTGTGATAGGTGTTGAAGACCCTGTAGGTGTGCGAGTCCTTTCCGTAACCAAGCATAAAACCTTCATGTGCTTTTGTTGCAAATTTAGAATTGTGATGAGGATCTCTAATCCAGCATTTAGCACCGAAGACTTTGAAATAACTCACATTGAGTTTCTTGTCAATGAGGAGATCATATGAGGTCTTCTTGAAGAATTTGTGAAGATATACCCTGTTGATGATGTGGCATGCCGTATCAATTGCCTCAGGCCAGAAGTGACGAGGTGTCTTGTATTCATCAAGCATGGTGCGAGCCATCTCAACAAGAGTCCTGTTCTTGCACTCCACAACGCCATTCTGCTGAGGAGTGTATGGGGCAGATAGCTCATGAGTAATACCAAGTTCATCAAGATAGTCATCAAGACCAGTATTCTTGAACTCGGTCCCATTGTCACTACGTATATGCTTGATCTTCACACCGAAATTCGTCGAAGCCCTTGAGGAAAATCGTCTGAAGACTTCCTGCACTTCAGTTTTGTAAGTAATGACATGCACCCATGTGTAACGAGAATAGTCATCAACAATGACAAAGCCATATAGAGATGCTGCATTTGTTAGTGTGGCATAATGAGTAGGGCCAAAGAGATCCATATGAAGCAATTCAAAAGGACGAGAAGTAGTCATGATAGTCTTCGAGGGGTGCTTGGCTCTGGTCATCTTTCCAGCCTCACAGGCCCCACAAAGATGATCTTTGAGGAATTTGACACCCTCGATGCCAATGACGTGCTTTTTCTTCACGAGCGTGTGTAAGTTCCTCATGCCAGCATGACCCAGTCGTCGATGCCATAGCGAGCCTTCTGAAGCTTTAGCAAGTAGACAAGTGGCAGGCTGTGGTCCTGCAGAAAAATCAACAATATACAAGTCTCCTCTCCTAAAGCCTTCAAAGACTTTGGAATTGTCAGATTCCATGAGCACTAAGCAATGATATTTGCCAAAGACAACAACCATATCAAGATCACAAAGCATTGAAACAGACATGAGGTTGAATCCAAGGGACTCGACAAGCATGACTTTATCCATGTGTCGATCCTTTGAGATTGCAACCCTACCTAGACCCAATACCTTGCTTTTGCCTTTGTCAGCATAGGTGATATGCTTCAAGTGTGATGGAGATAAAGGAGTGTTCATCAGTAAGCTCTTGTCACCGGTCATGTGATTTGTACATCCACTATCGAGGACCCACTCAGTAGCTTTGGGTAAATCATTCTGCAGATGAATTAGTGCATCTTACGAACTCATATACTTCAGAGTGAAGAATATGACATCAAATTCATCAGACATATTTCATCAATTAAAGCAACATATGTATATATAGCAATGTGAGGACGTGAGAAATGAATAAATCATTTCTTCATGATTAGCTTGCGTCCTTTCAAGCATTTCAGGTCTCCAGCAAATTCTTCAGACGATTTAGTTCATCTGGAGACCTGACCCTGCATAAGAGATTAGTTCTTTTTCTTCACCACCCACATCTGGAGGGGTGGCAAAGAGTTCATCATTCTGCGAGCTCCATAAGAGAAAGGTGGCATTGAAGCCAGAGTGCTTCGTTTCACAGGAGAGGGATTAGCATAGACATATGAGTAAGCAGAGAAATTCTTCGAGGACTTATGAATATAATGATTTGAAGAATAATGCACATAATCAGAACTCTTAGATTTTCCCTGCGAAACAGAAGCGTTAGCATGATGATGATCATGTGAGGACTTGGATCCATATGAAGACTTTGGTCCATATGAAGAATTTGATCTGGGGTTCTTATTCTTCACAGGTGGTGTCATGAGGACATTCACCTGAAGACTTTCAATGCACCTTTTGGGAACCCAGATTTTCTTCATAGGGGAACCATTCCTGCAGTTAGATCCAACATATCTAGCAAATACTTCACCATTCTGATTTTTGAACAGTTTATAGTTGGAGTCAAATGACTCATCAGATGAATATGAGGATTCACAAGTAAAGCCAGATAAAGTGGATGGATCTACGGGAGGTCCCTTCGCAGCAACCCATGAGGTTTTGGGATACTGCTCAGGTTTCCAGTAGGTTCCATCAGCATTGAGTTTCCTCTCAAAGGCAATACCCTCTTTCCTAGGGTTCCTGTTCAAGATATGCTTTTTGAGCACATCACAAAGAGTCTGATTCCCTTTGAGGCTTTTGTACATGCCTGTCACATACAATTCCTTCAACCCTGCATTTTCGTCAGTGATACTAGTGGTATCCTCAGATGAGGAATTTGTGACCACAGAGATAGTTGAAGAATTTGCAGCAATAGAAGCATTTGAACTTTCAGGTGAAGAATTAGCAGTTTCACGTTCAATGCATTTCAAGCATGGTGGAATAAATTCTTCCTGAGCGGAACTGATCTGTTGAGCAAGCAAAGAATCATTTTCCTTCTGAAGATCTTCATGACTCACCCTTAGCTTCTCAAGATCTTGCTTTCTTTGAAGAAATTCATAAGAAAGCTTCTCATGATTGGCTAAGAGAGTTTCATGACGACCTTGAAGGTTGTCAAACTTAGACTGTAGTTGTTGAAGATTATCAGTCAGTGTTTGAGTTCAATCCATTTCCTCACCTAACAGATCATCGCTTTTGTCTAGCATATTTTGAACCTTTTCCAAAGCCTTTTGTTGTTTAACAGCAATATTAGCAAGTTTGGAATAGCTGGGTTTGAGGTTGTCATCAGATTCATCCTCACTTGATTCAGAGGAGGGATATTTGAGTACCTTGGCACCTTTTGCCATGAAGCAATAGGTGGGAGCATAGTCATCGTTGCCGTCATCAGCAGTGTTGGGGAAGCCATTTTCCTCAGTGTTGAAGATGGACTTGCTAATGTAAGCAGTAGCGAGGGCTAGGCTCGCCACACCAGAGTCTGACTCCTCAGATGCCTCCTCTTCCTCATGTTCCTCAGTTTCAGCTTCAGAGTCCATTTCCTTGCCAATGAATGCCCGAGCCTTTTTGGAACTGCTCTTCTTGTGAGATGAAGACTTTGAAGATTTTGACGATGAGGACTTTGAAGATTTCTTCTTCTTCTTTGATTCCTTCTCCCACTAAGGACAATCAGTAATGTAGTGACCAGGTTTCTTGCATTTATGGCAAGTTCTCTTCTTGTAGTCACGGGATGAGGGATCTGATTTCATGTCATCACCTCTTGAGGATTTTCCAAATCGGCCACGTCTAGAGAACTTCTGGAATTTCCTCACGAGCATTGCTAGCTCCTGACTCAGTTCTTCAGGATCACCAAGGCTGCTACCAGAATCTTCATCTTCAGATTCAGAGACTGCCTTGACCTTCAGTGCACGAGATCTACCATAGCTCGGTCCGTAGAGATCTCTCTTCTCAGCTAGTTGGAATTCATGAGTGTTCAGCCTCTCAAGAATGTCAGCAGGATCAAGTGACTTGTAGTCACCACGTTCTTGAATCATCAGTGCCAGTGTATCGAATGAAGAATCGAGTGACCTCAGCAATTTCTTCACCACCTCATGGTCGGTGATGTCAGTGGCACCCAGTGCTTGAACCTCGTTTGAAATGTCAGTGAGGCGATCAAAGGTTTGCTGAACATTTTCGTTGTCGAGTCTTTTGAAGCGGTTGAAGAGATTGCGAAGAACGTCAACTCGAGAGTCACGTTGAGTTGAGACTCCTTCGTTGAGCTTGGACAGCCTATCCCAGATAAGCTTAGCTGTCTCCAAAGCACTCACTCTGCCATACTGCCCTTTGCTCAGATGGCCACATATGATATTCTTCGCTTGAGAGTCGAGTTGCTTGAATCTCTTCACATCAGCAGCGTTTACGGAAGGAGTGACAGAGGGAACGCCATTTTCCACAACATACCCGAGATCGTTGTCAATTGCCTCAAGATGCATGCGCATCTTGTTCTTCCAGTAGGGGTAGTCCATCCCATCGAAGGTAGGACACCTAGCCGAGACCTTGATCATGCCTGCAGTCGACATAACTAAAACTCCAGGTGGTTAAACCAAAATCACACAGAACAAGGGAGTACCTTGCTCTGATACCAATTGAAAGTGCGTTATATCGACTAGAGGGGGGGTGAATAGGTGATTTTTACAAATTCGTCACTGAGGAATTTCAAGGTGAGGAAATTCCTAAGCGACGAACTACTTAGCAGCGGAATAAGTACTCAGATGCAACCATAACAAAGCAGTAGCACAGTCATCATGATGAAATGAAAACAAGCACAAAGTACAAGTAGCATAAACACAGGATAAGCAGGCTGAAGACAAACTGACTGAAGAAATTGAACTGAGGAAATTGAGAAAGTCTTCAGTCAAAGTCTTCAAACAGTAATGATCAAATACATAGCAAGTATGCGAGGAAATGAAAGGGTTGAGGAAATAGAACCAGTAGCTCGGTGAAGACAATGATTTGGTAGACCAGTTCCAACTGCTGTGATAGTTGTACGTCTGGTTAGAGCGGCTAGGTATTTAAACCTGAGGACACACAGTCCTCACCGTATTCTCCTTGAGCTAAGGTCACATAGACCTCGCCCAATCACTCGTGGTAAGTCTTCAGGTGACTTCCAAACCTTCACATACTCGGTCACTCGGCAATCCACAATTTCCTCTTGGATGCTCTAGACCATGGCGCCTAACCGTCTGGAGGATGCACAGTCCTCAAAGGTAACAAGCGTCGGTTCCACACAGGAACAATCTCTTCAGTGATGCTCAATCACTTTGGGTTTGTAAGTGTTTGGGTTTTTGGGTTTTTCCTCACTTGATGATTTTCGCTCAAAGTCCTCGGAGGATGGGATGCTCTAAATGACAAGTGTCAATCTATCTCTCGGAGCAGCCAACCAGCTAGTGGTTGTAGGGGGCGGCTATTTATAGCCTAGGGAGCAGCCCGGCATGATAAGACATAAATGCCCTTCAATGATATGACCGTTAGGTGGGTAGGATATTTGGACAGCTGGCGCGTAGCACAGCAACGGTCGGAAATTTGAGCTCTCAAATTCCTCAGGGCTATCATGTTCCTCACTTGTAGGCAATCCGCACTGGCGAATTCCTAACTCCTCAGTCAGAACAAATTCCTCAGAGAACAGAAGAACTTCGTCTCTGTCACTGAAGAACTTGACTAAACTGTATGAGATTTCCAATGGCTTCACTCGAAAGGTTTGGGTAGGTGTAGGATTTTGAGTTGAGCATCACTTGGAAACTTTTCCTTAGTTTTACCTCGACCCCCTTTAACAGTACGGTGTTTCCTATGACTCAAGAAGAAGAAAATGAAACTACGAAAAAAAAAGTCTTCACGCTTCATAATCCTCGCATGAATATCAAGTCTTCAGGGTCACACCAATTTCTTCACTTTCAAAGTCTTCAAGAAAACCAAAGTCTTCAGTTGAAGACATTCATTTTTAGGGGTCGACAATCATCGTAAATAACAAACTCCTCATAGACTTATAGACCTGTGTACACTCACAAACGCATTAGTCCCTTAACCTATAAGTCTTCAATACACCAAAATCACTAAGGGGCACTAGATGCACTTACAGCAACTCAATTTGAGCCCTTAGCTCAACATTCTCCTTCAAAATGGATGCTTCATAAGAAGTAGAGTTAGTAGCACAAGCATCATCATTAACAACAAGAGGAGAAGGCAACTTGGCAAGCTATTTTGAATAAGAAGCTTCAAGTTGAGCATGAGACTCGGTGAGTTTGATGAGCTCACTCTTGATGACCCTTGAGCCATTTTCGAGGTGCTCAAAATCCTCAAGGAGTCTAGCATGAGCAACTTCAAGCTTATCATTTTTACTTTTGAAATCATTGGCCACCTCAAGGGCTCTATCATGGGATTCCTTTATTCTAGATAGTTCTAGTGAAAAGGTCTCCTCAAGAGATTCCTTGGTGGTTTGTTCAAGTTCAAGAGCTTGAGAGAGGTCCGCAATATCATTAGCGTAATCACGCTCATGACCTTCCATTTTATCAATGGTGACCTCATGCTCCTCGAGATTAGATTCCAACTCCTCAATGTATTTCTTGCCCTCAATGGTAACAGACATGATTTCCATGAAGTTGGAACGAGCAATTTTATTTTTATGAAGAGCTTTAAAAATCATTTCCCCCTTAATTTTTAAGGAAGCAACATTATCATTCTCTTCATCATTATCCTCATCATCATTAGCATTAACAACATCATCAAGAGACATATTGGGGTTCAAAGTAGGAGATACCTTTGAAGCCTTAGCCATAAGGCAAAAAGCAATAGATGATGATGTAGGATCCCTTGAGACACCATTCAAGACCACATCTTGTTCCATGGAGTGTTGAGTTTCCTCTACATTGTTAGTACAACAACTAGAGGAAATACATGCATTTTTATCATGGCAACAAGATATAGCAAGCATATCATCATGAGATTTCGTCGAGCCATTTCTACATGATATGCACGGACTATCAACACTAGCATGTGAAACATGTAAGGTGCTCAAGGTGTTAAAATCCAAAGAAGGAGCATTGCAATAAGATAGTGATGAAGGATCATCAATAATAAGCCCACTATCATCATTGCAATGACCAACACTACTCACATATCATTACCTTGTGGCAAACCACATGTAGGTGAAGTAGAAAAAGTTGAGAACACAGCACGGCCAGAGGTGGAGGGAGAACAACCATCCCCACAAATCTTGGACACACCATATTTATCTTGAAGCTTTGTCCACAACTCATGAGCATCCCGAAACGGCATGAGTTGAAATATAACTACATTGCTCAAAGCATCGAAAAGCACATTAGAAGCTTGAGCATTGAGATAAGAGTTTTTCTCATCCTCTAAAGATAATCTTTGGGGATCCTTTGGAGGAGAAAAACCCATATCTACAATTTGCTCTAAATTTGGGTCCATGACCCTAAAGAGATTAAGCATGTGAATTACCCAAACATCAAAATTTGTGCCATCGAAACTAAGAGTGTCAGAGAATCCTAATCCCCTAGTCGACATCTTTACTCTCTAGGCGGTTAAGCCTAATAACGAGAGACGAGGCTCTGATACCAATTAAAAGATCGTGGATGTCGCCTAGAGGGGGGGTGAATAGGCGCTTTAAAATAATTACGGTTTAGGCTTGAACAAATGCGGAATAAACCTAGCGGTTAATTTGTCAAGCACAAAACCTACAACAACTAGGCTCACCTATGTGCACCAACAACTTATGCTAAGCAAGATAAACAACTATGTGATAGCAAGATATATAACATGAAACACTATGGCTACCACAAAGTAAAGTGCATAAGTAAAGGGCTCGGGTAAGAGATAACCGAGGCACGTGGAGACGAGATGTATCCTGAAGTTCACACCCTTGCGGATGCTAACCTTCGTTTGGAGCGCTGTGGAGGCACAATGCTCCCCAAGAAGCCACTAGGGCCACCGTAATCTCCTCATGCCCTCGCACAATGCAAGATGTCGTGATTCCACTAAGGGACCCTTGAGGGCGGTCACCAAACCCGTACAAATGGCAACCCTTGGGGGTGGTCACCGAACCCGTACACTTTGGCAACCCTTGGGGGCGGTCACCGGTACCCGTCAAATTGCTCGGGGCAATCTCCACAACCTAATTGGAGACCCCGACGCTTGCCCGGAGCTTTACACCACAATGATTGAGCTCCAAACACCACCAACCGTCTAGGACGCCCAAGCACCCAAGAGGAACAAGCTCAAGGGTACCAAGCACCCAAGAGTAATAAGCTTCTCAACTTGTAACTTCCACGTATCACCAGGGAGAACTCAAACCGATGCACCAAATGCAATGGCAAGGGCACACGGAGTGCCCAAGTCCTTCTCTCCCAAATCCCACCAAAGTAACTAATGCTAGGGAGGAAAATGGGAGGAAGAACAAGAAGGAGAACACCAAGAACTCCAAGATCTAGATCCAAGGGGTTCCCCTCACATAGAGGAGAAAGTGATTGGTGGAAATGTGGATCTAGATCTCCTCTCTCTTTTCCCCCAAAAACTAGCAAGAATCCATGGAGGGATTGAGAGATAGCAAGCTCGAAGAAGGTCAACAATGGGGGAAGAACACGAGCTAAAAGGATAAGGTTCAATGGGGAAGAAGACCCCCTTTTATAGGACCTCCCGAATCCAACCGTTATGTGCTCAGGTCGTGCACAAGCGGTACTATCACTTGGAGGAGCGGTACTACCGCTTTGTAGGAAATATGCCCTAGAGGCAATAATAAAGTGGTTATTATTATATTTCCTTGTTCATGATAATTGTCTATTGTTCATGCTATAATTGTGTTATCCGGAAATCGTAATGCATGTGTGAACACATAGACCACAACATGTCCCTAGTGAGCCTCTAGTTGACTAGCTCGTTGATCAATAGATGGTTACGGTTTCCTGACCATGGACATTGGATGTCGTTGATAACGGGATCACAGCATTAGGAGAATGATGTGATGGACAAGACCCAATCCTAAGCATAGCACTAGATCGTGTAGTTCGTCTGCTAAAGCTTTTCTAATGTCAAGTATCATTTCCTTAGACCATGAGATTGTGCAACTCCCGGATACCGTAGGAATGCTTTGGGTGTATCAAACGTCACAACGTAACTAGGTGACCATAAAGGTGCACTACAGGTATCTCCGAAAGTGTCTGTTGGGTTGGCACGAATCGAGACTGGGATTTGTCACTCCGTATGACGGAGAGGTATCTCTGGGCCCACTCGGTAATGCATCATCACAATGAGCTCAATGTGACTAAAGAGTTAGCCACGGGATCATGCGTTACAGAACGAGTAAAGAGACTTGTCGGTAACGAGATTGAACAAGGTATAGGGATACCGACGATCGAATCTCGGGCAAGTATCATACCGGTAGACAAAGGGAATTGTATACGGGATTGATTGAATCCTTGACATCGTGGTTCATCCGATGAGATCATCATGGAACATGTGGGAGACAACATGGGTATCCAGATCCCGCTGTTGGTTATTGGCCGGAGAGATGTCTCGGTCATGTCTGCATGGTTCCCGAACCCGTAGGGTCTACACACTTAAGGTTCGGTGACTCTAGGGTTGTTATGGGAAATAGTATGTGGTTACCGAATGTTGTTCGGAGTCCCGGATGAGATCCCGGACGTCACAAGGAGTTCCGGAATGGTCCGGAGGTGAAGATTTATATATGGGAAGTTGTTATTGGGGTTCCGGAAAAAAGTTCGGTTTTTTCGGTAATGTACCGGGAAGCTTTCGAAAGGTTCCGGAGGATTCCGGAGGGGTCCGGAAGTCCGGAAAGGATTCCACCACGTCCAATACAGCAGCATGGGCTGTAAGGGGGCGCCCTAGCCTTAATGGGCTAGGGGCACCAGCCCCCCTAAGGCCCATGCGCATGGGAGAGGGGAAACCCTAAAGGGGGAGGGCCTCCACTTGACTTGGGAGGCACTCCTCCCCCCCTTGGCCGCCGCCCCAACCCTAGATGGGATCTAGGGGGCTGGCGCCCTCTCCCCCCCAGCCTATAAATAGTGGAGGGGTGGGAGGGAGGCCATAACCTTGCCCTTGGCGCAGCCCCTTCCCCTCTCCAACACCTCCTCCTCCTCCGTTGAGCTTGGCGAAGCCCTGCCGGAGAACTGCAAAGTTCCACCACCACGCCGTCGTGCTGCTGGAGCTGTCTTCCTCAACCTCTCCCTCCTCCTTGCTGGATCAAGGCGCGGGAGACGTCACCGGGCTGCACGTGTGTTGAACGCGGAGGCACCGTTGTTCGGTGCTTAGATCGGAATCGACCGCGATCTGAATCGCTACGTGTACGACTCCTCCAACCGCGTTCTTGCAACGCTTCCGCATCGCGATCTTCAAGGGTATGAAGATGCACTCCTCTCTCTCTCGTTGCTAGTCTCTCCATAGATTGATCTTGGTGATGCATAGGAAAAAAATTTGATTTACTACTACGTTCGCTAACACGCTTAGCACGGTCAAAATAGCCCAACGAGAGAGAAAAACACGAGTTGTAGTTCTGCCAGAGAGGTAGTACCGCTCTGGGGAGAGGTAGTACCGCTTACCGCTTATAAGAGGTACTACCGCTCGGGTGGAGAGGTACTACCGCTTACTGCATATAAGAGGTACTACCGCTCTACTACCATGAAACCCAACACGAAAAAACGCATCCCCAGAAGCAGCGGTACTACGCGCGGCACAGGGCCGTGGTACTACTGAGGATGCAATAAAGCCTAAACTGCCACAACTTCTGCATATGAGCTCTGAATTGAGCAAACTCAAGCTTGTTGGATAGATGACGACAAGTAGCATCCAACAGTGACTAATTATAGTAAGAAGAGGCAGGGGAGGTATGCCTAAGATATAGAGGAGTGAAACCTCCAAAAGAGAAGAACCGGCATAACCTCCAACATCGAAAACATCATAGAAGATGCATGTGAACTCCATTTTCGATGAACTTGAGCTTGTCATCAAGATGACCATAAGCTCTAAGACTCACAAAGAGAACCGGCAAAAACCCCAACATCGAAAACATCATAGAAGATGCATGTGAACTCTGTTTTCGATGAACTCGAGCTTGTCATGAAAATGACCATAAGCTCCAAATCTCACAAGGAGAAGAACCAAACAAGAACCAATAAAGATGATGCAAGGATGCAATGGTTTGAGCTCTCTACGAACGATACGATCAAGCTACTCATCGAGAGCCCCCCTTGATAGTACGGCAATCGATCCTATAACCCAGTCTCCCAACTACCACCATGAGACCGGTAAAATAGAAAACCTATCAAGGGCAAACCTTTGCCTTGAACATAGTCCACTTGAGCTAGATGATGACGATCTTGACTCCCTCAAGTTGGACCACCTTTCTTGATTGCGTTGGCTCGATGAAGACTAGTTGATTGCTCCCCCATACTCCACTATGGGTGAGCCACTCTTCGGCACATCTTCACAAGTCCATTGTCACCACAATGGACGGCAAGCTTCAAGCACTTGATCTCTTCGTGATGCTCCACTTGAACTTGCACTTCGCAATCTTGATGACGATCACCACTTGATGTCATCCTCTCCATGGTTTGTATGATATCTTCCTCTTGACACAAGCCCATGGAAACATACATAACCCCACATAGAACTCTCACGTAGACCATGGGTTAGTACACAAAGCGTAATGGACAATACTTACCATACTGTGGGATCACATGATCCCACTCGGTACATCTTGTATGCTTTGTGTGTTGATCAACATGAATCACTCTCTGTTCTTAGTCTTGATCAACCTTGAATCTTTCCAACTCTCTTCATTTGGATGATGTCTTGAATGTAAACATGAATGATCACACAATCTTCTTCTTCAAGACATGCTTGCAATAAGCTCAACACTCACATGACCAATCTTTGGATAATTCCTTAATAGCACCTTGGTCAACTCATAAACTCCTTGAAACCAACACATGGACTTCAAGAAATGCCTATGGACAAATCCTTCAAATATAACTCAATGCAACCATTAGTCCATAGAGAATGTCATCAATTACCAAAACCACACATGGGGGCACCGCATGTCCTTTCAACTTCTTCCTAGGCATTGAAGTTAAGAAGATTCAAGATGGCATAGTACTGAATCAAGAGAAATATGCCACTGAACTTCTGACTCGTATGGGAATGAAGGACTGTAAGCCTTCACCTACACCATTGTCATCTTCAGAAAAACTTTCAGCATTTGAAGGAGAGCCACTTAAAGACGAAGAAAGCACAAAATATAGAAGTGTCGTGGGAGCCTTACAGTACTTGACACTGACAAGACCAGATATATCCTTTGCTGTCAACAAGGTTTGTCAGTATTTACATGCATGAGAGGAGATTTCCTATGCACAGTGGTAGCTACGCACGCATGGTGCCAGCTACACACCTGTTGGCATAAGTGTTTTTTTATATATGAGGTGTCTGGTTTCTTATGGCATTGGCACAAGTGTATTTTTGTTGTATATAAATCACTTTTTCTCACTTCTCTATGTATTTTTTATTATATTTTTGGCAAAAGTGTCTTTCCGTAGTGTAGAAAGGGCCTTCTCTCGCTTCTCTCAGTCTTTTTGCTTGCCTTTTTGGCATAATTGCATGTTTGCTTGCCTGGCTGGTCCAAAATTACGATATTTTCGTTATAGAGTTATTTTTCATAGTCCAAAATAATTTACCAAAAAAACTGGAGATAAAAATTGGGGCAGTGCGTAGCTACCATCCTGGGTAGCAAATTATTTCCGTTACATGCATCTACTATTGTACACTGGAGAGCTGTTAAAAAAATTGTACGGTATATAAAACACACTGTGAGCTTAGGCCTTCAGTTCAGATGTTCTAGCTTCACCCTTGTTAGTGCTTTCTCTGATGCTGACTGGGCAGGATGTGCTGATGACAGAAGGTCGACTGGTGGGTTTGCAGTATTCTTTGGCTCTAATCTCATTTCTTGGAGTGCCAGAAAACAGGCTACAGTGTCAAGGTCAAGTACTGAAGCTGAGTACAAGTCACTAGCAAATGCCACTGCTGAGATTATTTGGTTGGAATCACTTCTCAACGAGTTGGGAATCAAGCAACATAGTGTCTCATGTTTATGGTGTGATAATTTGGGTGCCACATATCTCTCTGCCAATCCTGTTTTCCATGGGAGAACCAAACACATAGAAATTGATTTTCATTTTGTACGAAAAAGAGTTGCAGAGAAGAAGTTGGACATCCGGTTTATTCCATCCAAGGATCAAGTAGCAGATGGTTTCACCAAGGCATTACTAGTCAAGCTATTTGAGGAGTTTAAGAGAAATCTCAATGTAGGATAGTTGAGATTAAGGGAGGGTGTTAGATAGATTGTTTAAACTAGTAATCTCAACCTCTATCCCTATCTCTCCCATAACTCTCTCTCTCTCTCTCTCTCTCTGTGTAACCATTGCATCTCTAGCGATCGATGGATTTCGTGTAAACCACGATAGAGGTTTTCTGTCCTCAATCAATATAAACCAACGCGGCTTCCTTACGAGGGAGTAGGAACGCTTCCAACTTACACAACGGACTGGACTAAGTTAACTTGGCTGTCTACAATACAAAAACAGTTCTATATAATACTTTTTTAGTACAACATTAACATATATTGTATTCTACTAGCACATATGCCCGTGCGTTGCACCGGAAGATAAAATTGTATGCATTTAAAGTCAGTGAGAATTATATGTGCAAGCAAAATTCTGTGTGCACAGAGAAAAAGAATATTTAGCTTCTCGATTTCATCGCGTGTGAAGAAATCAATCCGCTATTTTTCCATTCATTGGTCGAGGGCATCTAAGAGTTTTGTTACGTCATCGTACGGCAGAGAAGCCCCATGAGTTATTCAATCTACTCTTCCTTTCAATCCTTTCAATCGAGGGGATTATAAGGTATGAAGTTTCTGAATATTCTAGGAAACATGAACAATTTTTTAAATCCTGATCAGTTTTTTGAAAATTATGTACACTTTCAAAAAAATGCGACCAAAATATGAAAGTGAACATCTTTTAAAATTCACAATCATTTTCTGAAAACACCAGCTTTTTTATAAAAACATGAACATTATTTGAATATGTGAACATTTTTTTAAAACAGAAAAATGTGTTGAAAATTCATAATATTTTTAAAAAAATGTGTATCTTTTCTACATGAACATTATTTTAAATTTCTAAAATTTCATTAAAACATGAACATTATTTTAATGTCGAAAATTTCATTAAAACATGAACATATTTAAAATTTGGAGCATTTTGTGCAATGTGATTTTCTTTTTAGAAATCACAAACAATTTTGAAAAACATAAATATTTTTAAAAAAAATTGGCAACTTTTTGCAAGTTCCGAATATTTTTCAAAGCAACAAAATTTTGGAATTCTGAACATTTTCCAAAATTTACTTTTTTAATGTTGAAGGTTTTTTGACAATTTTTTATTTAAGAAATCAATTCTAAAAGAAAAATAAACTTGGAAGGGAAAAATAGATAGGGAAAGGATCACAAAAATAGAAGTAAAACACAGAAAAAAGATAAATAGAAAAAGATAAATGTTGACCTGTGCGAAACTCCAACTATTTGTTGCCTAGTGCAGAAAATAGAATTTTTCCCAGCTACGCGGGTAGAAAAAAATGGGTTGGCTTTGCTGGGCCACAGCACGCGGCCCACGTATAAAAAAAATTCTAACAGACAAACGCATAATAATTTAGTACCACCTCGGGTAGAAAAAAAAAATCGGCGGCGAACGGATGAAAATATTGATGAAACGCACCTTACTTTATTAGTAGATATAGATATAGATATAGATACCCACATAAATCTTTTGAAAAAAATAGAGTTGCAATAAAAAAAAGTTTACCAGTATGGGAGAAAAGTTCAAAACTTTGAAAATGTTCATGAAATTCGAAAAAAGTTAATAGATTTTTGCAAAATAAAACATCAAATTTGAACTCCATTTTCAAGAGGTACACAGGTACAAATTTGAACTCCATTTTCAAGAGGTACACAGGTACAAAGTTCCAGCAAAATCTTTGGTGAACAAGAGGTACGTTTCAAAGCATGCAAACTTTTCCGACGAACTCCATTTTCCTAACACCACACTTACGGTTTTTTTTCGTATCATGGATATGCAGGATGTCATATTCACGACCTAGTTCACACCAAAGTTCCAGGAAGAAGAACAGCGCCCTCTTGGAGAGTCCCCTGGCAGTGGAGTGGGTCTCGGTTGGGCGTAAATCAGAAAGGAAGTGAATGGGAGAGAGTTAATTCACGTCGCCCTGTTCTGTAAGCATATAGTAAATGACTTTACACAGGTACAAATTGTTCCGCTCTACGCGTGAGTCTTGTATTCACACATAAGAAATCATTTCACCAAAAGTGGCACGAATCCCAGGCGAGAACGTCAGCGGACGTGATCCTAGTGACCGTCGTCGCCCAGTGCTCCTTGTCTGCATCCTTTTAGAGACACCCTAATCAGCGCCCCTTGCGGAAGTAGCAGCCAGCCGTCCGTGGAGGCGGTGTGTGGGCCAACCCAACAAACCGGCGCTCCACTCAAACGGGTGCTGGTTCTCGATTTTGTGGATGCTCTGTTTACTGCTGACCACTAACAAATGGACCAGTTGTCCTCTAACAGTGGCTCTGTCGACGGTTGACTTTCAAGGAAAAAGATCATAAAATTGAAGAAGAATGAAACAGTTCATGAATTTGAAAATTTCATATTTAAAAAACATGAATTGAAAAATAATCATAAATTAAAAAACGTGAATTTGAAAAAGTAATACAGAAGTTCACAAAAAATGAACAAAATTTCAAGATTTTTGAAAAAATACATAAATTTGAAAAAGTTCATGAATTTGAAAAATGTTTGGCAGTTTGAAAAAATTAAACGGATTTTGAAAAACTTCATGGATTTGAAAAAAGTTCTCAGTTTGAACAAATGTTCGCCAATTTGATTAAAGTTCATGAAATTTTTAAAAAGTTCACGGTTTTGATAAAAAGTTTGAGAAGTTGAAAAAAAAAGAATAAAGACCGAGCAAAATTCATCCAAGAAAAAACCAAAGGGAAACCGCCCCAGAAAAAATTGGTGGAACCTTCTAGAAAGTTCATAAAACTAGTGAGAAAAAAACTACACAAACCAAACAAGAGACGTGGCGCGCGCGGCGCAATTCGGAAGAGAGAAAATGGGTCGAGCCCAAGGATTAACGGGGGTGTGCGCCAAGTTGCGAGGATACTAGTAACCGGCGCTCCGGGTGCTAAATAAGAAACAGCCCCGAAGAGTCGTTCGCTCGCCAACATCTTCCCCGGAGCGAACCCTTCTCTCCTCTTGTTTCTCTACCAAGCGACCGTGACGTCGCCACCTTTGGTCCTCGATGGAAGACTTCTCCAGCGACTAAACTCTGACGAGTTGCTCCTCCACCATCTTCCGTCCCCAAAGCCCTTAGTCACCGCCACCCCTACTGTTGCGGAACGTAGTAATTTCAAAAAATTTCTTACGCACACACAGGATCATGGTGATGCATAGCAACGAGAGGGGAGAGTGTGTCCACGTACCCTCGTAGACCGAAAGCGGAAGCGTTAGCACAACGCGGTTGATGTAGTCGTACGTCTTCACGATCCGACCGATCCAAGTACCGAACGCACGGCACCTCCGAGTTCAGCACACGTTCAACTCGATGACGTCCAGCGAGCTCCGATCCAGCAAAGCTTCACAGGAGAGTTTCGTCAGCACGACGGCGTGGTGACGGTGATGATGATGCTACCGACGCAGGGCTTCGCCTAAGCACCGCTATGATATGATCGAGGTGGATTATGGTGGAGGGGGGCACCGCACACGGCTAAGAGATCAATGATCAATTGTTGTGTCTATGGGGTGCCCCCTGGCCACGTATATAAAGGATGGAGGGAGGAGGAGGCCGGCCCTCACAGGGCGCGCCCAAGGTGTGGAGTCCTACTAGGACTCCCTAGTCCTAGTAGGATTCCACCTCCCACATGGAATAGGAAAAGGGGAAGGGAGAAGGAGAAGGAAGGAAGGGGGCGCCCCCTTTCCCTAGTCCAATTCGGACCAGTCCATGGGGAAGGGGTGCAGCCACCCTTGAGGCCTTTCTCTCATTTCCCGTATGGCCCATTAAGGCCCAATACGAATTCCCGTAACTCTTCGGTACTCCAAAAAATACCCGAATCACTCGGAACCTTTCCGATGTCCGAATATAGCCTTCCAATATATCGATCTTTACCTCTTGACCATTTCGAGACTCCTCGTCATGTCCCCGATCTTATCCGGGACTCCGAACAAACTTCGGTCATCAAATCACATAAACTCATAATACCGATCGTCACCGAACTTTAAGCGTGCGGACCCTACTGGTTCGAGAACTATGTAGACATGACCGAGACACGTCTCCGGACAATAACCAATAGCGGAACCTGGATGCTCATATTGGCTCCCACATATTCTACGAAGATCTTTATCGGTCAAACCGCATAACAACATACGTTGTTCCCTTTATCATCGGTATGTTACTTGCCCGAGATTCGATCGTCGGTATCTCAATACCTAGTTCAATCTCGTTACCGGCAAGTCTCTTTACTCGTTCCGTAATACATCATCCCGCAACTAACTCATTAGTTACAATGCTTGCAAGGCTTATAGTGATGTGCATTACCGAGTCGGCCCAGAGATACCTCTCCGACAATCGGAGTGACAAATCCTAATCTCGAAATACGCCAACTCAACAAGTACCTTCGGAGACACCTGTAGAGCACCTTTATAATCACCCAGTTACGTTGTGACATTTGGTAGCACACAAAGTGTTCCTCCGGTAAACGGGAGTTGCATAATCTCATAGTCATAGGAACATGTATAAGTCATGAAGAAAGCAATAGCAACATACTAAACGATCAAGTGCTAAGCTAACGGAATGGGTCAAGTCAATCACATTATTCTCCTAATGATGTGATCCCGTTAATCAAATGACAACTCATGTCTATGGTTAGGAAACATAACCATCTTTTATTAACGAGCTAGTCAAGTAGAGGCATACTAGTGACACTCTATTTTGTCTATGTATTCACACACATGTATCAAGTTTCCGGTTAATACAATTCTAGCATGAATAATAAACATTTATCATGACATAAGGAAAAATAATAATAACTTTATTATTGCCTCTAGGGCATATTTCCTTCAGTCTCCCACTTGCACTAGAGTCAATAATCTAGTTCACATCGCCATGTGATTTAACACCAATAGTTCACATCACCATGTGATTAACACCCATAGTTCACATCGCTATGTGACCAACACTCAAAGGGTTTTCTAGAGTCAATAATCTAGTTCACATCGCCATGTGTTTAACACCCAAAGAGTACTAAGGTGTGATCAAGTTTTGCTTGTGAGAGAAGTTTACTCAACGGGTCTGCCACATTCAAATCCTTATGTATTTTGCAAATTTCTATGTTTACAATGCTCTGCACGGAGCTACTCTAGCTAATTGCTCCCACTTTCAATATGTATCCAGATTGAGAGTCTGAGTCATCTGGATCGGTGTAAAAGCTTGCATCGACGTAACCTTTTACGACGAACTCTTTTATCACCTCCATAACCGAGAAATATTTCCTTAGTCCTCTTAGGTAACTAAGGATAACTTTGACCGCTATCCAATGATCTATCCCTAGATCACTATCGTACCTCCTTGCTAAACTCATAGCAAGGCACACAACTGGTCTGGTACATAGCATGGCATACTTTATAGAACCTATGGCTGAGGCATAGGGAATGACTTTCATTCTCTCTCTATCTTCTGCCGTGGTCTTGCTTTGAGTCTTACTCAACTTTATACCTTGAATACAGGCAAGAACTCTTTCTTTGACTGATACTTTTTGAACACCTTCAAAACTTTGTCAAGGTATGTGCTTTGTGAAAGTCTTATTAAGCGTCTCGATCTATCACTATAGATCTTGATGCTCAATACTTAATCAGCTTCACCGAGGTCTTTTATTGAAAAATTCTTATTCAAGTATCCTTCTATGCTATCCAGAAATTCTATATCATTTTCAATCAGCAATATGTCATCCACATATAATATCAGAAATGCTACAGAGCTCCCACTCACTTTCTTGTAAATACAGGCTTCACCATAAGTCTGTATAAAACCATATGCTTTGATCACCTTATCAAAGCGTATATTCCAACTCCGAGATGCTTGCACCAGTCCATAGATGGATCGCTGGAGCTTGCACACTTTGTTAGCACCTTTAGGATTGACAAAACCTTCTGATTGCATCATATACAACTCTTCTTTAATAAATCCGTTAAAGAAATGTAGTTTTGACATCCATTTGCCAGATTTCATAAAATGCGGTAATTGCAAACATGATTCGGACAGACTTAAGCATCGATACGAGTGAGAAAATCTCATCGTAGTCAACACCTTGAACTTGTCGAAAACCTTTTGCGACAATTCGAGCTTTGTAGATAGAAACACTACTATCAGCGTCTGTCTTCCTCTTGAAGATCCATTTATTCTCAATGACTTGCCGATCATCGGGCAAGTCAACCAAAGTCCATACTTTGTTCTCATACATGGATCCCATCTCAGATTTCATGGCCTCAAGCCATTTCGCGGAATCTGGGCTCATCATCGCTTCCTCATAGTTCGTAGGTTCGTCATGGTCTAGTAACATGACTTCTAGAACAGGATTACCGTACCACTCTGGAGCGGAACGTACTCTGGTTGACCTACGAGGTTTTGTAGTAACTTGATCTGAAGTTTCATGATCATCATCATTAGCTTCCTCACTAATTGGTGTAGGCATCACTGGAACTGATTTCTGTGATGAACTACTTTCCAATTCAAGAGAAGGTACCACTACCTCATCAAGTTCTACTTTCCTCCCACTCATTTCTTTCGAGAGAAACTCCTTCTCTAGAAAGGATCCATTCTTAGCAACGAATATCTTGCCTTCGGATATGTGATAGAAGGTGTACCCAACAGTTTCTTTTGGGTATCCTATGAAGACGCACTTCTCCGATTTGGGTTCGAGCTTATCAGGCTGAAATTTTTTCACATAAGCATCGCAGCCCCAAACTTTAAGAAACGACGCTTAGGTTTCTTGCCAAACCACAGTTCATACGGTGTCGTCTCAACGGATTTAGATGGTGCCCTATTAAACGTGAATGCAGCTGTCTCTAATGCATAACCCCAAAACGATAGTGGTAAATCGGTAAGAGACATCATAGATTGCACCATATCTAATAAAGTACGGCCACGACGTTCGAACACACCATTACGCTGTGGTGTTCCAGGTGGCGTGAGTTGCGAAACTATTCCATATTTTTTAAATGAAGACCAAACTCGTAACTCAAATATTTGCCTCCGCGATCAGATCGTAGAAACTTTATTTTCTTGTTACGATGATTTTCTACTTCACTCTGAAATTCTTTGGACTTTTCAAACGTTTCAGACTTGTGTTTCATTAAGTAGATATACCCATATCTGCTCAAATCATCTGTGAAGGTCAGAAAATAACGATACCCGCCGCGAGCCTCAATACTCATCGGACCGCATACATCGGTATGTATTATTTCCAATAAATCCGTAGCTCGCTCCATTGTTCCGGTGAACGGAGTTTTAGTCATCTTGCCCATGAGGCATGGTTCGCAAGCATCAAATGATTCATAATCAAGTGATTCCAAAAGTCCATCAGTATGGAGTTTCTTCATGCGCTTTACACCAATATGACCTAAACGACAGTGCCACAAATAAGTTGCACTATCATTACTAACTTTGCATCTTTTGGCTTCAATATTATGAATATGTGTATCACTACGATCGAGATTCAATAAACCATTTACATTGGGTGTATGACCATAGAAGGTTTTTATTCATGTAAACAGAACAACAATTATTCTCTGACTTAAATGAATAACCGTATTGCAATAAACATGATCAAATCATATTCATGCTCAACGCAAACACCAAATAACATTTATTTTGCAATAAACATGATCCAATCATATTCATGCTCAACGCAAACACTAAATAACATTTATTTAGGTTCAACACTAATCCCGAAAATAGAGGGAGTGTGCGATGGTGATCTTATCAACCTTGGAATCTCTTCCAACACACATCGTCACCTCGTCCTCAACTAGTCTCTGTTCATTTTGCAACACCTGTTTCGAGTTACTAATCATAGCAACTGAACCGGTATCAAATACCCAGGGGCTACTATGAACACTAGTAAAATACATATCAATAACATGTATATCAAATATACCTTTGTTCACTTTGCCATCCTTCTTATCCGCCAAATACTTGGGGCAGTTCCGCTTCCAGTGATCAGTCCCTTTGCAGTAGAAGCACTCAGTTTCAGGCTTAGGTCCAGACTTGGGCTTCTTCCCGGGAGTAGCAACTTGCTTGCTATTCTTCTTGAAGTTCTCCTTCTTCCCTTTGCCCTTTTCTTGAAACTAGTGGTCTTGTTAACCATCAACACTTGATGCTCTTTCTTGATTTCTACCTTCGTTGATTTCAGCATCACGAAGAGCTCGGGAATCGTTTTTGTCATCCCTTGCATATTATAGTTCATCAAAAAGTTCCAGTAACTTGGTGATAGTGACTAGAGAATTCTGTCAATTACTATCTTATCTGAAAGATTAACTCCCACTTGATTCAAGCAACTGTAGTACTCAGACATTCTGAGCACATGCTCACTGGTTGAGCTATTCTCCTCTATCTTGTAGGCAAAGTATTTGTCAGAGGTCTCATACCTCTCGACACGGGCATGGGTCTGAAATACCGATTTCAGCTCTTGGAACATCTCATATGCTCCGTGGCGTTCAAAACGTTTCTGAAGTCCCGATTCTAAGCCGTAAATCATGGCGCACTAAACTATCAAGTAGTCATCATATCGAGCTTGCTAAATGTTCATAACGTTTGCATCTGCTCCTGCAATAAGTCTGTCACCTAGCGGTGCATCAAGGACATAATTCTTCTGTGCAGCAATGAGGATAATCCTCAGATCACGGAACTAGTCCGCATCATTGCTACTATCATCTTTCAACTTAGTTTTCTCTAGGAACATATCAAAATTCAAAGGAACAGTAGCACGGGCCATTGATCTACAACAACATAGACATGCAAAATACTATCAGGTACTAAGTTCATGATAAATTTAAGTTCAATTAATCATATTACTCAAGAACTCCCACTTAGATAGACATCTCTCTAATCATCTAAGTGATCACGTGATCCAAATCAACTAAACCATAACCGATCATCACGTGAAATGAAGTAGTTTTCAATGGTGAACATCACTATGTTGATCATATCTACTATATGATTCACGTTCGACCTTTCGGTCTCAGTGTTCCGAGGCCATATCTGCATATGCTAGGCTCGTCAAGTTTAACCCAAGTATTCTGCGTGTGCAAAACTGGCTTGCACCCGTTGTAGATGAACGTTGAGCTTATCACACCCGATTATCACGTGGTGTCTCGGCACGACGAACTTTGGCAACGGTGCATACTCAGGGAGAACACTTTTACCTTGAAATTTAGTGAGAGATTATCTTATAATGCTACCGTCAAACAAAGCAAAATAAGATGCATAAAGGATAAACATCACATGCAATCAATATAAGTGATATGATATGGCCATCATCATCTTGTGCTTGTGATCTCCATCTCCGAAGCACCGTCATGATCACCATCGTTACTGGCGCGATACCTTGATCTCCATCGTAGCATCGTTGTCGTCTCGCCAACTATTGCTTCTACGACTATCGTAACCGCTTAGTGATAAAGTAAAGCAATTACAGGGCGATTGCATTGCATACAATAAAGCGACAACCATATGGCTCCTGCCAGTTACCGATAACTCAGTTACAAAACATGATCATCTCATACAATAAAATATAGCATAATGTCTTGACCATATCACATCACAACATGCCCTGCAAAAACAAGTTAGACGTCCTCTACTTTGTTGTTGCAAGTTTTATGTGGCTGCTACAGGCTGAGCAAGAACCGTTCTTACCTACGCATCAAAACCACAACGATAGTTCGTCAAGTTGGTGCTGTTTTAACCTTCACAAGGACCGGGCGTAGCCACACTCGGTTCAACTAAAGTTGGAGAAACTGACACCCACTAGTCACCTGTGTGCAAAGCACGGCGGTAAAACCAGTCTCGCGTAAGCGTACGCGTAATGTCGGTCCGGGCCGCTTCATCCAACAATACCGCCGAACCAAAGTGTGACATGCTGGTAAGCAGTATGACTTGTATCGCCCACAACTCACTTGTGTTCTACTCGTGCATATAACATCTACGCATAAAACCAGGCTCGGATGCCACTGTTGGGGAACGTAGTAATTTCAAAAAAATTCTTACACACACACAGGATCATGGTGATGCATAGCAACGAGAGGGGAGAGTGTGTCCACGTACCGTCGTAGACCGAAAGCGAAAGCGTTAGCACAACGCGGTTGATGTAGTCGTACGTCTTCACGATCCGACCGATCCAAGTACCGAACGCACGGCACCTCCGAGTTCAGCACACGTTCAACTCGATGACGTCCAGCGAGCTCCGATCCAGCAAAGCTTCACAGGAGAGTTTCGTCAGCACGACGGCGTGATGACGGTGATGATGATGCTACCGACGCAGGGCTTCGCCTAAGCACTGCTATGATATGATCGAGGTGGATTATGGTGGAGGGGGGGCACCGCACACGGCTAAGAGATCAATGATCAATTGTTGTGTCTATGGGGTGCCCCCTGGCCACGTATATAAAGGATGGAGGGAGGAGGAGGCTGGCCCTCACAGGGCGCGCCCAAGGTGTGGAGTCCTACTAGGACTCCCTAGTCCTAGTAGGATTCCACCTCCCACATGGAATAGGAATAGGGGAAGGGAGAAGGAGAAGGAAGGAAGGGGCGCCCACTTTCCCTAGTCCAATTCGGACCAGTCCATGGGGAAGGGGCGTAGCCACCCTTGAGGCCTTTCTCTCCTTTCCCGTATGGCCCATTAAGGCCCAATACGAATTCCCGTAACTCTCCGGTACTCCGAAAAATACCCGAATCACTCGGAACCTTTCCGATGTCCGAATATAGCCTTCTAATATATCGATCTTTACCTCTCGACCATTTCGAGACTCCTCGTCATGTCCCCGATCTCATCCGAGACTCCGAACAAACTTCGGTCATCAAATCACATAAACTCATAATACCGATCGTCACCGAACTTTAAGCGTGCGGACCCTATGGGTTCGAGAACTATGTAGACATGACCGAGACACGTCTCTAGTCAATAACCAATAGCGGAACCTGGATGCTCATATTGGCTCCCACATATTCTACGAAGATCTTTATCGGTCAAACCGCATAACAACATACGTTGTTCCCTTTGTCATCGGTATGTTACTTGCCCGAGATTCGATCGTCGGTATCTCAATACCTAGTTCAATCTCGTTACCGGCAAGTCTCTTTACTCGTTCCGTAATACATCATCCCGCAACTAACTCATTAGTTACAATGCTTGCAAGGCTTATAGTGATGTGCATTACCGAGTGGGCCCAGAGATACCTCTCCGACAATCGGAGTGACAAATCCTAATCTCGAAATACGCCAACTCAACAAGTACCTTCGGAGACACCTGTAGAGCACCTTTATAATCACCCAGTTACGTTGTGACGTTTGGTAGCACACAAAGTGTTCCTCCGGTAAACGGGAGTTGCATAATCTCATAGTCACAGGAACATGTATAAGTCATGAAGAAAGCAATAGCAACATACTAAACGATCAAGTGCTAAGCTAACGGAATGGGTCAAGTCAATTACATCATTCTCCTAATGATGTGATCCCGTTAATCAAATGACAACTCATGTCTATGGTTAGGAAACATAACCATCTTTGATTAACGAGCTAGTCAAGTAGAGGCATACTAGTGACACTCTATTTTGTCTATGTATTCACACACATGTATCAAGTTTCCGGTTAATACAATTCTAGCATGAATAATAAACATTTATCATGACATAAGGAAAAAAATAATAACTTTATTATTGCCTCTAGGGCATATTTCCTTCACCTACTTGCCGCAGAAGCAACTCGCCATCGTCAATACCCCCTCTTGTTCCTCCTCGTCTAGCCTCCCTCATCCTTCCTCCCACCTCCCTCTAGATCCCTCCCCTATCGTGCCATTGTCCTTTTCCACAGATTTTGAAGTATGTGTGTGGCCATGTCCCAAATTAGTAATGAATGCTAGAAATTAGTGTTGAATGAAAATTAGTAAGGACCACATGCGTATGCGGCGTATGCTTGTGATGGTTATGCACATATGGTTACGGTTGTGATGGTTATGAACAGATGGTCATGCTTATGCTAGTGATGCTTACATATAATCCAAATGTTGATCGAATGTTGTATTGGCGCGAAAAACTCCATTGATGCAGACTACATCAGATACAAACTACCAAACGTAATCTCGGCCAAGCATGCTTAATCAGATGCAGGCTCCCAAATAAAGTCTTGGCTCAACATGTCTCAACACATAAAAGGCTACCAAACAACTGCAGTTGCATGTATTCAGCACATCCGCACTCAGTATGTCTCAAAGGGTAACATCCATGCTAGGGTGAGAACAGCTACCAAACACACCCTCAGTTTGTAGACTTGATGCTACTTTGGAAAGCTCATAGTATAATCCCACCAACAAAAAGAAAAACTCACCACACTTAGTTCAGTTTACACATCTCTGATCTGACAATAAAAAAGATAGAGAGAATCGAAGTAACTCTAACTATTTGTGCATGGCTACCCACCGATGATGCAAGAGACATGCTGATGGCATCAGTACCATGGAAAAGATTGAAAAACTATCAGCTTGACTATACGCCGCCATTGTACAAGTAGCGGGCTGAGAAGTGCATCTACAGATCTGAGGTCGGCTCCGTATCCAGCACAGTCGTTCACCTCCGACGGAGTCTCTGGTGACCAAGCTTCAAGACAATGAGATCAGCACTAGCAACGCAGTCCCGATGAGGGAGCTCCGGCGAGGGGTCTTGGGCCGGATCGCCGCGCTGGAGGTGTTCTCCGCCTCGGGATGTGTCGTGGGTGTCGGCGGTTCTGCTATGCTCTTTGGAAGCGTTCTCTGTGGTGCCCCGGTGTCTGAAGTACCGTTCGAAGATGCTTCCGGCGCCATCCCTTGATTTGGAGAACTGTTCGAAGACACTTTTGGTGTTGCCCCTTCATCTGTTGTTGTACTCTCTGGAGTGAGTTCATCCACTGACATCACGTTGATCGTGCTCTTTGGAGACTTCTTCTTTGGAGACTTCTTCGACGGTGACGATGACGGGGAGGAGGCAGAGGGAGACGATAGTGGGGAGAGGGTCGAAGGCTTAGCAGAACCCAGAGAGGGCCATGAAGACGGGGCCAAGGAAGGTGACAAAGCTACAGATGTGGATAGAGAAGGGTCCACGGTCGAATCCATGAAAGAAAACAAGGACAATGCCGCCGACGAAGACCACGACCGTGACCGAGCTGGAGCTGGAGAGGGCGACGAAGACGGAGCCATGGATCGTTTTGAAGACGGTGACCAAGCCAATGCCAAAGATTTGGGCGAGGAGGAAGCCGAAGCAGGGGAGGGTGACGGCGGTGACGAGGGAGGCGAGGATAGGGTTGACGACGGCAGTGCGCATGTTCCAAATGAGGCGTTTGCCTGCAATTTAAACATATGTTAGTCGGTACAAGATTAAAATGTGCGCACCCACATTTGCAACGAACCTCGTACAAACATGTGGCTTAGACGTGGATGGATACCTTGCAGTAGGCGATGCTGTCGCAGCCGCACTGGAGGCGCCCGTTGGCCACGTCGGTCGCCAGGGAGGCGCCGCCACCGCTGCTCCTCTGCACGTAGCATGCCATCAGCATCACAATGAGAATGCATGCAAAAGCCAAAAGATAAAGTAGTGTAGGTACCATGTAGAAGTCGACGGCGATGTAGTTGGGCCATCGCTTGGCGGAGGCGTCGTAGCAGGCCCTGAGCTTGGAGATGAGCGGCGCGGAGTTGTTGACGCAGGCCCAGCTCTGGCTGGGGTTGGTGGTGAAGAAGTTGAGCAGCACCAGCGACTGCCCCTTGGAGTCCATGGGCTTCGACTCGGCCCGCTTAGGGCATGCGCCCACCACCAGCCCATCGCCCCCGTCTGCACGCACATTTATTTTATTGTATTCTTTACACGGGAAGAAATGATCCATGGCGATCGATCGAGATTCGAGAAGAAGAAGGAGAGAGGTGACGTACATTGCGTCTCGACGACGTAGTCCCACTCGAAGGCGGCGCCGTCGGAGCCCTCGCGGCCCTGCTTGGAGGTGAAGACGAGGAGGCGGTGGTTCTGGGCGATCATGTCCTTGAGCGGCGGCCAGTCGGCGCCGTCCTTGGGCATGCTGGCCGGCGGGAAGATGTACTTGGTGAGGCCGGCGGCGGAGAGGGCCTTGCCGAGGGCGCCCGCGGCGGTGTACTCCTCCACGAACAGCGTGACCACCTCGTCCGGGTTGGCGTTGAGGAACCCCTCCACCTCCTTGAACACCTTGGACGCCCGTTGCTGCATGCATGCAGAAGCGGCACGTACGTGCGTGCATGGTGATTAGATTAGATGGCGGTGAGATGCACGTTGAATGAGAGGTACTCCGGTATTTGCGCACGTACGAATGCGGTGAACTCGTAGCATTTGCCGCTGAAGGAATGGCAGAGCCAGAGGTCGTTGTTGTAGTCGTACGTGTCCAGCATCAGCCCCCTCACGCCGTTCTGCATGCATGCACAAAAGTTATTCATCTCACTGCATGTGACTAAAAGGAGCTAGCATATATAACGAGCAGGACCGATCGATGTCATGCATGCATGATGATGAACTAGTACTTTATTTGTCTTGGTTTAGGTGATGATGTGGTACGTGCGTACGTACACTTGGTGTTTTTTGGCCAAGGAAGGAAATTGATTCAAAGAGAAGAGAAGAAGGTGTAGGTAGGTACCTTGAGCTGGTCGGCGAGGGTGTCCTCCTGGTTGGGCATCGAGACGATGGGCACGCCGGAGGGGGTGGTGGTGCCGACCATGGCGAAGGAGTTGTGCGTGGTGAGCCACGAGTACTTGTTGAAGGGCAACCCCGTGCCCTGCAAGCGCAACGCACGTTACGTAGTCAGACCAGCAGGCAGGACGATGAAGCTACGGACCAAGCAAAGGCAATGGGCACGTACGTGGGTCTTGGGGTCGATGGGCGTGATCCGGGAGCACACGGCGGTGCCGGCCCTGGCGAGCGGGGAGCAGGAGGCGCAGCGCATCCCGGCGCCGCACGGCGACTGCGAGCCCGCGGCGCACCTGTCGCCCACCAGCGCGGACCCCGAGGCCGTCCCGGCGACGACGGCGAGAATCAGGACAAGGAGGAGGACGCTGCTGCGGCGAGCCATCAACCCGACGACGGCAACGGCGGCCATCGTGCGCTGTGGGGCCGGCCGATGGAGAGAGAAAAAGACAGGGAGGAAGGGAGGAAGGGGAGGGGTCGTCGGGACGGACGTAGCGTCGGGCCGGCGCGGTCGGGGGATGAATTAAGAATGCGCGCGGAGGGCGGGGGCACGCACGCGCGCACGGACGGGGTGCGCGCCAGGAATAGGAGCGGCCGGCAGCTCAAGTTGGTACGCGTATGCATGCGGTTCAGCGGTTGGCTGGTACGTGCGTGCCGTGCGTACGTCCGGTCAGGCTCACCCCATGGCACGGATTTGTGCGCCGGCATGTGCAAGTGCAACCGCACCGGCAGAGAGAACGAAACGGAAGAAAACAGCGGCGAGTGGGCATCATGTGCGGCGGGCATGCATGCATGCTGGTGGGTGGGTGGGTGGGTGGGTGGCTCCCTCTGGTGTCAGCGAGGGAGGGAGGCCACTGCCTGGCTGCCTGGCGCCGGCCAGCCGGGCGAGCTCGTCCTTTTGCGACGCATCCTTCTCCTCTCCTCTCCTCTCCTCGCTTTATTTATTCCACACGTACTACTACTATACATACGGTACTAGACTAGAGCCAGCGAGTGAGTCACCTTTCAGGTCCACATCGATCGATCATCCTTCGATCGATCGAGATGTACGCACGTATCCATTCCAAACACCTATCTTTCTTTCTGTTCCTACTGGGAGTACCTTTGTGCATGCTCCTTTTTCGTGTCTACTCCTCTCATGCGTGTCATCATGTCTCAAAAGGAAGAAGAAACACCTACACGTGATGTCGTGATCGATCCACATCACCTCGTTCTAGCCTAGCTAGCTTGACCCCCCGACCACGGTATGGCCCCTGCTCCATTTTGCCACTTTTTTAAAAAAAAAGAAATATATTAATATCGTCAAGATGTCAATTACATCAATCTCTGCACCAACAAGATATCGAAAGACATTCAGGATGAACACAGCCAAAAAAAAAATAAAAAAGAGAGAAATATAAAATAAAGACCCCGTCGCAGTGATGAAACACTCGCAACAGCAACATTCTAAACAACACCAAAGACAATACTCGGACCGCAAAAGAGCTTCTTCATAAGCGACACCTCCAAGAAGAAAACAATGCACAAGCGTTGTCGTCACCCGATCAAAGATCTTGAGTTTTCACCTTGAAAAAAGTCCGAGATCCCAAAAACAATGCCTTCAGCAAGGCCATTGCCAGATACAACCAATGAAGGCCAGACCTTGGGCTTTCACCCTGAAAATCGCGGCTCGGTACTTGAAAAGCACCACCAGAATTGCTTTCCACCCGAGTTGCCGCCCCCTCCTGCCAAGGCCACTGCTGCAACTACTCGACACCCGACACACAGGAAAAACCTATGCCACAAGTCTTCATCGTAATCAAAATTCCTCTCCGCCATTACAAGCCTCAAATCACATCCACCATGACTTTCTTCACCACTGTTCATGCATGGAAATCTATATTTAGACATGTCCCATCGCACCGGCAAGATAGCAAAGCTTCGCTCCACGCCCTCATGAAGCATCTCTGGCCGAAGATAAGGGCGCGCCCGATTGGATCAATTCCAATCTAGATATCCAGTGACGCATTGCGCCAATAGCTGAGATCTCCGAGGGAAGACCGGAACTCGTAGGCGTCCAGATCGAGGAGGCCGGCATGAAGTAGATCGGCGATTTGAAACTCGAAGAACAGCATGATCAACCACCTTTATTCAAGCCAAGCCAGTAGCCCCCACACCACTAGCCGGCTGCAGAGGAGAAGACGAACCAGATCGCCGCCACCGCCGCCGGATCCGGCGGAGATCAGTCCCAAAAAGACCTACGCCGCCGCCTCCCATGGACAACAGCCAATCTGGCTGAAACTCACAGCGGCCGCCGCAACCCGCTGGCCCAGATCGGACCTAGGGCGGGCCTGCTGCCGCCGCCGCCCGCCATGGCAGCAACGCCTCGGATGGCGCCGCCAGGACTGGCCTCGCTCGATCCATCCACCCCCATCGCCGCCACCACAGCGTCTTCTCCTCCACATCCTCCATCCGCATGCGTCCACCACTATGCATCTCCGCCCAGATGCGTCATTGCTGCGTGCCTCCTCGGCCCTCCGCCTTCGGCGAGACGAGCGCCGGCACCGCCGCCGGCGCAGGCGCTGGCTGGGGATCGGGGGCCTCCGGTGCCACCCGCGGGGGCGACACGGGAGGGTTTTTTCGAGAGAGTTGGGATCAGTGCAAACCAACAACGCCTCTTTGTTTACTCCCACTGAGTTTTCTGATCTCAAACAAATGCATGAATCTTTCTTGCTTCATTTTTGCTGTTTATGAGTTGCTTGAAAACCGAATTGGGATCGGTCGATTCTCTTGAGCAAGGGCATCGCCGGAGAAGGGGAGGACGTGACCAGGGATGCCATGACCGACCGTGGCGTCGCCGGCGAGGGCTCTGATAGGAACTCACCGAAGGCATGGACGACACGGCTCTCCATGGCGTCGCTGCTGAAGGAGGGAAAAATAATTGGCTGGTTAGGGTTGGGGACAGTGTCCTAGTTTAGAGTTACCTCTTTCGCATAAATTGAACACGGGCCCTTAGATTTTAGAGCAACTCTAGCAAAGTTGGTATATTCGCCACGTTAATCTTTCTTGTTTCAGATTTGTTGTTTATGACTTGCTTGAAAACTGCATTTGGACCAATCAAGAGGGAGCGCGCCGAGGCCAAGACCAAGGCAATGCCACCGACCCCGGCGTCTTTGGCGAGGCCGAGCACCAAGGACATCGACAGAGAAGGGGAAGGACATGACTTTATGTGGCATCATCGGCGTAGACGAGAACGAGGCTTCATGGGTGTGGATGGGGAGCTTTTCGTTTTGACTCCAAGTCAAATGGGACAACACCCAAGCTCGAGACAAGGACGCTATGGTCGACTGCAACATCACCGGCAAGGGTTCTCACAGGAACTCACCCGAAGGCATGGACGTCACGGCTCTCCACGGTGTCGATGACGAAGGAGAGAAAAATGATTAGCGGGTTCGGGATGGGGTGGTGTACTAGTGTAGGGTTGCCTCTTTTGCATATAACTTTTAGGGTTACCTCTCTTTTACATAAAATGAACACAAATCATTTGATTTTAGAGAAACTCCAGCAGAGCCGCCATATTTGCAGCCTCCGAAATATTATGGAGCCTCTCTTTTGAATAAAATGAACTAGAGCCCTTGGATTTTAGATCAACTCTTGTAGAGTCATTATATTCACTCCCTCCATAATGCATATGGAGCGCGCTCCATAATATTTTAGAGGTTACGGAGTAACAAAAAGTCGCCATAATGTGGCCTTCATATTTTTTTCTTCTCTCTACCCATAATTTAGATCAAATAATTAAACAAATATTATTAAAAAAACAAGTAGTCCCAATACAACACATAATACAAATGCAACAAATAATCCGATCAAAAAAATTGTTCAAGTACAAATAAATGAATTTAAAAAAAAAAACACATTATCTCACAGCAAGCTGCCAACAGGGGGGAGCCAGGCTAGCGCTGGGCCCCGGGCCTGCTTCGTTTCTACAGTGATGTACAGTGACCAGCAGTGCCATTTCTATTACAGTTAACGAAGGCTACTCCCGCCATGACCCGGGCCCAGGCCCCCCAGGCCTGGGGTGTAGCTCCGCCACTGGCTGCCAATGATGCTTAGTGAGATCCTCCTTCAACTGATGGTGGAAGACCCGGTCCTCAATCTTTTGGTATGCCTAAAGAAATGCTTGAATGTGCTTTGTGCCGGACAATTGTGCCAGCATTTTCGTAGTCCATGGGGCTTGGAATATCCCTCTCATCCTTGATGATCATGTTGTGTAGAATGACACAACATGGCATGATGTTTGCTAACATCCTTGTTCCAGAAAATGAGCAGGCCCCCGACAATTGTAAATAACCTTGCTTGCAACACTCCAAATGCCCCCTCAATGTCCTTCCTCGCAAATTCTTGCGCTTTGGTGAAATGCTTAAGTTTCTCGGTCTCTGGATTAGAAATTGTCTTCACAAATGTTGACCAAGATAGATAGATGTCATTGACTAGATAGTATCATTGGTCATACATGGCCATTCACCATACCACTAGCTAGCCTTGCAAACAGATGAATTCATGCAACCCAAAGTAGCAATACCAAAATCAAAAATCTTCGGAGGCAGCTGCTTCAAAAGTAACTATTGGATCATGGCAATATCGATGAATTGGTTGTGCCAAACTGCAGGGCAATTCTTCTACCTCCAGTATACATATTCCACGCTCCCTACCATCCCAGGACAGCCTCTTGTTGCATTCATTGCTAGAACCTTCTCGTGTCCTCGGCATTGGGTGCTCGCGGACACAGCTCTCCACAAACCCTCACCATAGTTTCAACGAACACTTCCGTTCACTTTATGACTGTACCTTCAGCTATTCGAAGATACTCATCCAATGCATTTATTTGCAGGAACAACATACGTAATCATCTGAAGTGTCGTGGTCACCTTTTAATAAGGGGAAGACCCTAGGGGACGGGTGGCATTTCTCCATTGCTGGAAGAAAGACTAATTGTCTTCCATGTCGTCGGCAATTCGACGGAACAACCATTCGGTCATACAGAATCGTCACCGGAACACGTAGCTAGGGATGGTACAACCCGAAAGATAGTTTCGTACAGTGAAATGTCGAACGGCCAACATCTGATTCCACACGCTTCCTCTTCGTTCTGGTTGCCGCTATCCAGTCAACAAACATCAAGAGAACCTTGAATTCTTCGGTGCGCATGATTTCACTCTCAAACTCAGAGCTTGAAACCGACGACGAATCATCAAAAAATAGCTCTACCAACGGATCCATCAACATATAATGCAAATCATATGTCATCTACATGAATCTATGAGCCGCTAGACTAAATTTACAAGAAATGTTGGGGAAATTTACGTTCGGGCAATTCGTCCGACACCTACGTGCCCTGCGAATTTCTGCATGTTTGTCTAATTGTTTAGAGGCATTTGAATCGAAAGTACCCTTCTGAGCTCGAGCTCAGATGAACAGTAGAATAAAAAAAATTCAAAAAAAAATCTGAATTTTATTTGGTAATTTTTGACAAATGTTCTAAGTGTTTGCAAAATTTTCATCACGAGATCACATTCGTGAAAGACGTGGCAAAAAAAATAATGCTTTCAAAAGTAGCATTTTCGCAGCATCGATATTTTCTGTCATGTCTTTCACGAATTCATGAGAAAATTTATAAGCACTTAGGACGTTGGAGTCGTCGCCTTCTCTGCAAGCAGTGCAAAGGCGGAGAGCGCATTGATTTATGCCCCCAAGAGCACCACCAACCGAGAGCGGGCGAGTAGACTGCGGCCGGACCGCCGGACCGGTGGCGCAGCTCAGCATTAATTTGGGGAACGGGATGGGCCGGCTTTACCTCCATTTTTCTAGCTGATTTACTTCCAAAATTAATTAAAGGAGGCACTACCAGCCATGGCGCCGCTGACTCCACTCACGCCCCCACATCCCTGGCCCTGCCTGCCATGACGCTCACTCACATTTCCCCACTCGTTCCCAAGTTGTACTCCTTTTGAACTCGGCACCTGTTGCTACTTAATTTCTGTAAGATGAACCCTGAAGTACTCGCACAAGTTCAGTTAGTTAACGCGTGAGCTACCACCTATGAACCCTGCAGTACCAGCACTAGTTCAATACTACTCACATTTCCCCGGACGCGGAGTTTCTGCCCCGAGCTCAAATGTACAGCTTAGCGAACAGTAAAACTGAAAAACAGTAATTTTTTTTTGAAATTCTGATTTTTTTTTTACAACAAACGGCGTTGAATGTTTTACAGACGTGCAATTTTTTATGAAGAAAAAACATTCCTCTCTAAAAAGACTCATTTTGAAAGCATTTGGATTGCTGCTTTTGTTAATTTTTTCTCAAACCTCCACGGATGTGATTTCATCACGAAAATTTGCACGAAGGAATAAGGCTAAATAATCTTTGTGAAAAGAATCAGAATTCTTTGAATTTATTTTCTATTTTTTTATTCTACTGTTCACAACAGAATATTTGAGCTCGGGATTAGAAGAACAATGTCGCATTTCCCCTCTCCTTGTGTTTCCCTCGTTCGGCCGGAAGCACGTAGGGCTGCGAACGAGTCACGTTCAAACGGTTAGACTAGGCTCGGCTTATCATTTGATCGAGCTCAAATTATGTGGAGTTCGAGGTGGCTCCTATTCGGCTTGTAAAAATCGCGAAACCATCTTGAGACAATTCAAGCTAAATAAGGCGATGTTTTTTTTCTATAATCTAAGTTTCTTGTACTCCCTTTGTGCCATATTTATTGACGCTAAAACGGATGTATCTAGACATATTTTAATGTTAGATACATTGGAGTGTCAATTAATATGAGACAGAGGGAGTAAAACAATCTACGATTCAAAACAGTTTTTGAACTAGATATACCACCACCACCACCACAACAACAACATAAGAAAACATTGCAAAACATTATTCTAACCTAGACCATGGCAATATAAAACTTATTCAAAGTACAACGGCTGACTTATACAGGTCATTCGAACTTTTGCATAATACAACATGATGCTTTAGTACAGGGCCTGCCTAATTCAAATTTCGTCGTCCTCATTTTGCATAAATCAATTAAATTTCTTATCCATAATGTGCTTGAAGCAGTGGTGCAGCCACCGCCCGGATACCCAATGTAGCTACTCGGGCTCTGCATGGGGTCTTTCCTTGAACTAATAGCACATATGAAGAACCAATCAAGTTTTTCCATGGGCAAATGGCCGACGACCAGGAGCCTTCCTATGTTGCCCGAGCTATATTGAGTTTCATTCATTCTGCCCACAGCCGTTAGGTATTATGACAAAAGGTGGGTCCGCCGTCGGTCTGGAGTTCGGTCCTGCAACACTAATGTCCCATTTGGTGCAATAGAGACGAGCAACGAAGGGATGAGGAAGAGGGGAAAGAGGCGGAGCAAGAAAGTGGCAAGGGGCTCACCACCAGCAAGGCGATGATGACAACAACAAGAACATGGTCGTCGGCACACATACACAAACGACCTTGGTGCTGATATGCGACTCCTGGCGGCCGAACGACCCCCCTCCCCGCGTGCTCTAATAGTGCTTGGTCAAAGGTATAACCATTGGCCACATCAACAGCTATTTGAAAGGAGGATGTAGAGCAGGGAGAAAGTGAGAACGATTTTGTGAACCGGAGGCGAGGGGACGAAATGGGCCGACCGGTCACTACGACGACAATGAAAGTGGTCGTGCCTTGGGGGGAAGGGGTGACCTTAGGGTTTGCACTCTAAATGCCATACGGTCTCTATTTTAATTTCCGTACCGTGTAAAAAATGACTAGCATTTGAACATGAGTTTTTTTTTTGACACTAGCATTTGAACGTGAGCTAGTAGTAAACATGTTTCCCCTTGATTGAAGGACCATATCTGAAACTTTTTTTCGTACCACCTGAGGAGGAGCCGGACAGGAGTGAGCAGCAAGCGAGGAGGACCGACCCCGACCCCACCCCCAGCACCAAGCCCCGGGGCGAGGGCTTTTCGGTCACGGGCCAAAACCCAAGAAAAAATCATTGTCGCACTCCCACTCTCTATCGCTCAGCCGCCGCCCCCAGCCAAAATCCAAAGTCTTCTTCCGCACCCCACTCCACTCCCGCAAAATGCGCCGCCGCCGCCCCGCCGCCGCCTCCTTCGCTCCGCCGGCACTCCTGCTGCTGGCCCTCTCCGCACCGTACTGGCTCTCCCCCAGCCCCGCCGCAGATGCCGTCGGAGGTCAGTCCGCTCATTTTCCCCCCCCCCCCCCCCCCCCCCCCCCCCCCCCCAGCTGGTCCTAGTTCGTCCGCGGCCGCTGCTCCTGGAGTGATCCCTCCTCGACAGCGCCGGTTTCCTGGAGCCCGTGGGACCGGAGAGTGGCGGTTAATCCAGGCACCAGGAGCTCGAACGTGATCCGCCGCGCCGCGGAACGTGATTCCAGCAGCGCCGCCGCCGCCCGATTCGATCCCCCCAAATCACTTCTTGCCAAGCTCCGGCCTCCGCCGTACGCGCCGTGCACGGATGAATCCGCCACCTATGTAAACATTTCCATTGTACCAGAGAACCGCACATTCTAGGAGTACCTCGTATGGCTGGCTCAACCCGACCAATGATTTGGGGGCATTCATCCAGTACCATGATTTCGTCAGTACATTTTCCGTAGCTCGTATGGTCGATTCAGTACGAGCAGTAATTTGGGGGCATTCAGTACCATTTTACCAGTACATTTGTTACTAACTAGGATCTTCACCATCCCCAGGATGCCCGCTGGATTTCAGCTGGGCCAACTTCACCACGGCGGCGGCGGCGTGCTCCGACGGGACGCAGCGGGCGGCGTGCTGCCGCTACATCAACGCCTTCGTGGCCACCTCCATCGCGCGCTATGCCAACGCCACGGGCCGGCTCGGGGTGCCGCCGGCCTTCTCCGAGATGTGCCTCAGCGCGGTGTCCGACACCTTCAGGCTGCGGGGCATCGCCACCGACGCCGCCGTCTTCTGCGGGCTCGGCCCCAAGATCAGGGTCGACTACCAGTGCGCCGGCCGCAACACCGTGCTGGAGATGATGCAGTCCCCCAGCTTCAACGACGTCATCGGCAGCTGCAGGGGGCCCCTGTCCCTCGACATCACCTGCAAGACCTGCCTCAACTACGGCATCGTGTACCTCCGCCGGCTCATCGGCTCCGACGACAACGTCGCGCTCAGCGTGTGCCGCAGCGCGGTGTTCGTCACGCTCGCGACGCAGCAGGGCGTGCTCTCCTACGACGATATCCTCACCTGCTTCTTCGGCGTTCAGGGGATCACCACCTTTCCAGGTATTTCAGCAGTTGATGCACCAAATTATGTTTGTTAGTAACATTTACAGTGATGACCGTCCGGTTCTGAACTCTGTATCTAACGCTTGGGAGTGTACCAGGAACGTTGTCTGTCACGTCGACTCCAGCTTCTACTCCGAATGTCACCGTACCCAGTGATTCTTCAGCTCCAAAGACCAAAAGTGTTCCACTGCCACAGAAGCATCAGAAGCCTTACCACATTTCGGTGGTTCCGGGGATAGGGATAGGGGTCATATTGCTTGCCATTCTTCTTCAGATCGTCTTAGTGGTGCTCATTCGTTGGAAGAACCAGGAACTGAAGGATGCTGGGCTGCCTGCTCAGAGTCCAGACAATGCATTTCGCCAGGGTCAATCCTGGAGATGCGCAGAAGGTCAGTGCATATGCTTCAGTTATACTCCCTCTGTTCCTAAAGATAAGTTGTTGGAGGAGTGTAAACTGAACTCCCCCAACGACTTATATTTCGGAACAGAGGTAATAGGTATATAACACTGTAGTTCACATGAACGTATATGTGAACGTATATTCTTTAAACTAGTAATGATAAACTCTGTGTTGACTTGTTCATTGTATGGTGTCTGCATGAAAACTACTATCTAGGTTCTTATGTTCTGTTGTTATGTTGATCTTGACATGGGACTCCAAAGTTTTGCATAATAACAACTCATTCATGCATCCTTGCTGCAAATTTTTTGTGAGAAAATCATAAATGCTAAAATGAGCAGTCTCATATTTTCTACTTAGTGCATTGGCATTGGTGGCTTTGCATGGGAATATGACAGGAAAAATGGTACAGATAACAGATCATCCCACTGTCCTTCTATGTTTGACCGAAACCACTCTGTTTACTCTGTTCTTCAGGTCAGTCACCAATGTTTCAGAGGTATAGCTACAAAGAAACAACAAAAGCGACAAACAATTTCAGCACGGTTATTGGAAAGGGGGGCTTTGGAACAGTCTACAAGGCTCAGTTTAGTGATGGCTCTATAGCTGCGGTCAAAAGGATGGACAAGGTTTCAAGACAAGCTGAAGAAGAGTTCTGCCGGGAAATGGAGCTCCTGGCTAGGTTGCATCATCGCCATCTTGTGAACCTAAAGGGCTTCTGCGTTGAAAGAAAAGAAAGGTAATGGTGCTTTATTGCATCGTAATTTGCTCTACTTCGTACACAGTGGTCAACTTCTCATCTTATATTTTTATTTTCCAGGTTTCTTGTCTACGAGTACATGGAAAATGGAAGCCTAAAGGATCACCTGCACTGTAAGTTTGTGCCATTTTCAGATATTCTGTACATATGATATTTCTCCTTCAAAATATATCTTGACTTGCTGTTAAGTGCTCTCATTTGAATTCCTTCAGCATCTGGAACAAAGGCATTAAGCTGGCAGACAAGGCTACAGATCGCAATGGACGTAGCCAATGCTCTGGTAGGTTCACCGTAGTAAATAACTATGGTTCCGTTACCTTATGAAGTTCTTATTCTTTTTTATGCTAAGCCAAAATATGGAAAATAATCATCATCATCATGCATGCATCAAGTTGAATTACAAACACTGCAGATTCCTTTCCCTTAGCAGCTGTACTATTTCATATTTAAGCTCAAAACACCGTTCTTCAGTTTTCTCAGTGTAGGTTCCTTGCATCTGTTAACATCTGTAAATGCACATATTAAAATCTGTATAGTATATGGATGAAAAGTATCAAGCTTGAATGCTGGGAGTTAGGGTACAGATAGGGGAGTTTCTCATTATAACAAAACAATCAATTACTCCAACACGCCCAAGTGCAGCAACTGTAGCTGACACCCTTCTTCCCCCTTGTCTCCTCAGAGCAACCACCCTCAGATCTAGGCCAACCTTTACAAATGCCTTTTGTTTACTCAGACGCACCTATCAATTTGCAAAGTTTTTCCTAGACGGATGGCCCCTATCTGTATGTACAGTTTATATATCGGTCCAACTATTATCGCGTAGAACAGCACAGCATTTTGGCCCCTGGTTTATTTCCAAGGCGTGCCACTGAACAGTACTCCCTCCGTCTCATAATATAAGAGCGTTTTTTACACTACCTTATATTATGAGACGGAGGGAGTAGCATTCAAGAATCAGGATCAACCAACGGTTGTTGGCATGTGGAAATTGCTGGCACATTGATAGGGGATAGGCATTTGTACCGGTATGAGAGTGCCCATGCCTGTGGTCCTGCTATGTATTATTTGACACTGTTGACCTGATTTTGGCCCATTTGGCCTCACATTTCCATAAATATCCTTTTGCACTTTCTGTCCTCAGGCTATTGAGTCACTGAGAGATGGCAAGTTGACTAGTGATACATGTCCAAATCTATTTATCTCAGCAAACAAAAGAATTCTGGGGCTTTGGTTTGGTACCACTAGCCACCAGGACCCACCATGTTACCATGGGGCTTTGGCAGTGCTTGCCTACTGTTTTCTCAGTTTCTGGCTGGAAGACAGACACTGTTGATAAGCTTGTTTGCTAGCCAGTAATATTGTGTTGTGCTGTTTGACATCCTGGATTTGAATTCAGGATTAAACTTTTTGGGCTACCTTCAGTCAGCTCAGCTGACATTTCACAACTTCTGTAGATAACTTCCTTTGACCAAGATGTGTACTTGTTCTTGCAGGAGTGCCTTCATATCTTTTGAGATAGTGAATGCCAATCTGTGCTTGTTTTTCCTTTTGAGATTAAGATGTGTCCTTGTTCTTGCAGGAGTACCTCCATTTCTTTTGTAACCCTCCGCTCTGCCACCGAGACATCAAGTCGAGCAACATTCTTTTAGACGAAAACTTTGTTGCCAAGGTTCGATCGTGTGACTTGATGACAACCTCTAGCTTTGTGGCATTTACGTTGTGATTCATGCTGAATTTTTTCTCCTGGATCTTGTATATTTAGGTTGCTGATTTCGGCCTTGCGCATGCATCGAGAACTGGTGCTATCAGCTTTGAAGTTGTCAACACAGATATACGCGGAACTCCAGGTGTGAATTTTGCAATAGCAATCAGCTAACAAAACTATGTCTAGCAGGTCACCTTTCGGCAAATCATAGACCATTGTTGCTCATCTCCCTCTTGATTGATGGATCAACTGCAGGGTACATGGACCCGGAGTATGTGGTGACCCAGGAGCTGACGGAGAAGAGTGACATCTACAGTTACGGCGTGGTGCTGCTGGAGCTGGTCACCGGGCGGCGGGCGATCCAGGACAAGAAGAACCTGGTGGAGTGGGCGCAGGAATACATGTCGTCCGGGGAGATCCCGCCGGAGCTGGTGGACCCGACGATCCGCGACTCGGTGGACGTGGACCAGCTGCACCTGGCGGTCGGCATCGTCCAGTGGTGCACGCAGCGGGAGGGGCGCCAGCGGCCGTCCATCAGGCAGGTGCTGCGCATGTTCTCTGAGTGGCTTGACCCCGGCAACGGCAGCTTCGGCGAGGGCATGGATGACGCCGATGGCGGCTTCTACCCTGGCCGGAGCAGCAGGGGTGGCGCCGCCAGCGTCCACCGCAACGAGCTGGTCCCCTGCGGCGGCGACATGCGGTCCCTGCATTCCTCGTCGAGCACAACGAGGTCCTACTGCAGCCGCAGCATGCTGCTCGAGGGTGGCCAGGCTCACTCTCCCCCTGAAACCCTCTGAATGATCAGGCTCTGTTTCAAAAAGAGGAAATCCCTCTGATCAGGCATTGTTTCTGAAGAGGAAATTTTGCTCCTCTGCGCGGTAAAACTCCGGTACGATTTGCGTGGTCGGCGAGGCGAGGTTGGAACTCGGAGCTAGAGGCGAAGACTGAGGTATTATCTGTTAGATAATCTGGTGCTGCAGACTGGTTCATACAAAGAAAGATACATTGTTTATGGGTATTTTGTGGTATGCGTTTGTTTTGCTGTGTGTGAGTGTGCTGGCGGAATACTTCACACGTCATAACTTACAAGCTTTAGTAGTACTGGAAACAAAATACTTGACACAACATAACTTGAAAATTTCGTAATCGTTGCACAAATAGTTGGGACATTTTACATAGCTGATCGACGCACAAATACTTGAACAAACAACTACCTATTGGCAAAACAGAAATGTATATGGATATTTTTTTCGAGGAACCGGCAGGAGCATTGACGTTTCATTCCAGACGAAAAAGAGGGTTTATGTACAGAGTTGTCAGGAGGGGAACCTAACAAAAAACCCAAGCGAAACTAGTGAGCAATACAAACATATTAATGAATCCTATCGGACCTTACAATAGCATAACAAGCAACGGTAATCTCCACCCTATAGAGTCACCAAGGTCACATTTTGTTGACTTATGTTGCAAGTTTTGGGCCTGAACTTGGCATGATCTTGCGCAGCAATACCGTCACGAAAGACGGCTTTTAGGCCTTGCTGAGAATAGCTGACCAAGCAATGGTAATCTCAACCTTAGAGTCGCCAAGGTTGCATAAATGTCGACTTATGTTGCAGGTTTGGGGTGTGACCTTGACATGACCTTGCGCAGCAATACCACCGGACTCCGAGTGGGCTTGAAAGACAACTTTCAGGGTTTCTGTGAACCGTTGGCGAAAAGATTTCTCGTGTCGCAGTTTTACCGAAACAGAACGCCTCGATAGATCAAGGTAGCCATCTTTGCTCATTGGCATTCTCCCACAATGACAGTGATGAGAATCGAGCAACACGAGCTGGGTGGACGGCGTATCGATAACCTCCCCGGCAATGCCTTGATGATCCATGACCACGACTTCGTGAATTGGCGAGGAGCAAGTGACCCGTCCTCCGTGTTCGAAAGGGCATGGACCAGCTCCGACAACGCGGACACCCAAGAAAGTGGCTTGAACCGAACTGAAGAGTTCCTCCATGCTTAACTCCGCTGTGCAAAGGCAGTTTTCAAAGGTAAGAGTTTCCTAACTGCCACCACTAGTCCTCTCGAGGTATTGTTCTCTACTGTTCATCAACGCCCTGTCCTCGCACTCTCTCCCCGCGCCCTTAAGTTTCAGCTGGACTTCAAAATCAACGGGGCTCAAAGCCATAATCGCCCGAGAGGGGCCGGTCAAGCGCAAGAAGGGGTCCTGCAAGCAACAACAACATCATTACATGTCACACGCCACAACAAAACCGATCTACCGACCAATAAAGACACGCCACAACGAGCAAACCAAGGGGAACAAAGAGATTGGAAACGAAAATGTGGCGGCCGGGCACGTACATCTGCGGTGAGCTCCCGGCACTCGTGTCTCCACCGATGGAAGATGATGTTGCGCTTGCGGTCCGAGTTGTCTCGGGCCGCGACCACGCCGTACACGTGGAGTGGCCAGCGCAGGTTGCACTTGATCTCGGATATCTTGAAAGAGTAGACCTGCAGGCTTGTCTCCGTGATGGCCTTGTAGGGCAGGGGCAGTCCGGGCGTGCAATGGGTGAAGTACATGGGGCTCAATGTAGCTGCACCATCAATTAACCAAATCAATCCAATTAAACTGTTGAGTGTCTGTGTTTGTACTGTGTTTCTCAAAAATAAAATAAAATAATGGAAGTGTTGATTGCATATACCACGTTGCAAAGGTATTATATAACAAAAAACAATCATTCTAATTAATTACTCCCTCCGTTCCATAATATAAGAGCGTTTTGACATTACACTAGTGTTAAAAATGCTTTTATATTATGGGATGGAGGGAGTAGTTGTCTATATATTTTGTTGTTTAGCGTCGACTTACTCTCCTCCTGGAATGTGACGCGGGGGGATATGAACTCGGTGCTTTGGCGGTAGCTGTCGAAGAACTCCTCTTCGTTCTTCATCATCTTCCTCGCCTTCTCTTCCTCGTCCAATCCCTCGTACGACTCCGGCTTAGCTTGCTCCTCCTCGTACCACTCCTTGAAAGGGAAAAGCCGCGATCTGAGCTTGTACATGCGGCGGCGCAGATCCTTGAACTGCTCTAACAGGGAGGGGATTATTGGCGCCGCCGTCGACTTCTTTTCCACCATCGTCCCCCGGAGCGGGGCGGCCGGCTCGATGTCCAGCCTCAGGTAATCCAGCGTCGCCACCAGATCCTTGCAGAGCCTCCTGATCTGCCGCTTGGAGATGGATTCGCCCGTCTCGTCTTCGTCCTCTTCCCCCGGGCTGCCGAAAATCTCGTCGGCGTCGGCGTCGGCGTCCCAGCCGTCGAAACTATCGTCGTCCTCCTCCTCCTCCGTAGCCGGAGCCGGAGTCGTCCTGTCCTCGGTCTGCTGCTCGTAGATCGTGGGATGCGGTTTGCCTCCGTCCATCTCGTCCTCTTGCTGCTTGGAGATGGAGCTCGATTTCGCTCCGTCCATGTCTTGTCTCGCCCCTCCTCCTGATCGAGTCTTGTTGCTCCGGCGACTTGTCCTTGAACGCCGCCGCCGTAGTCTTGTTTGGGGCCAGCGATTGCTTATATATTGGAATTGAACACGGCAGCATGTCCGTCTGCGTCTCCGTGCATGTACGGGTTGGTGTAGGATTCAAACTAATCACCGAATCCGAATAGGACTACTATTAGTTGGCTTTAGCCAGTATTATGGCATAGAGGCTGTAAACCAGATCGAAGCAATAAAGAAAAAGGTCCGACTATGTCACATCTAGATGTGAGATAATATCTCACATCTAACTATGATGTCATGTGTTTTTTAATCATGCTCCACCTCCCGCCTTTGTCGTTGTTTGTTGTCTTGGGCTAGCAAGATCAACTAAAAACAGATAAGAGAAAAACTGGTCCATTTATTTGTCCCGTGGGGGTTCAAGCGTACGCTGGCTGCCCGGCCGCTGGCAAAGCTAGCCACCAAAACTAAACTAGGTTCTCATGTTGTCCTTAATTTGACTTATACAAGGACGTCTCGTGGTGCATGCATGCACCTTGAAAAGGTAAGAAAAAAGCAAAGCCAACACGTATCCTTCATTTTTTTTCTAGTATCTTCCAACTTGACCCTAGGTCAATCCTCTTACCCCATTCGCGGACATGAAAAATGTTTGTGTATTTATTTATTTTCACAAATTTGAAAATTGTTTGAGAATTAAAATAATATATTTGAAAAATATTCATCAATTCAGGAAAAATGTTTGTGAATCTAAAAAATGATCATGAATTCTAAGAATGGTCACGAAATTGGAAATAATATTAAAGATATAAAAATATTTAACAACTGAAAAAAAAAGTTCATAGATTCAAACAAATCATGAATTTTAAAAGTTTTTGTGACTTTGTAAATTTTCATGAATTTCAAAAAATGGTCATGATTTTTTTCAAATTCATAAACTAGATTTTTTTTGTGAATTAAAAAAAAATTACATTGGGCAAAAAAGCATGTCTGGGTGTAGTTGGACTTGGAACTGAACAAAAATGGGTTGGGCCCAGTTGCGTGTCGACGGTAGACTTGCAGCTGGGACAAAGAAAGGCGAGCCCCCAGTTGCATCTCGGGGATGGAGTTGCAACTGTGACAAAAAGGGTCGAAGCCCCTAGTTGCATGTCGAGGATGGACTTGCAACTGGGATAAAAATGAGTCGGGTCCCAGTTGTGCATCAAGGATGGGCTTGCATCTTGGGGGGGGGGGGGGGGGGGGGGGGGGGGGGGGGGGGAAGCAGGCCCCCCAATTGCATGTCGGAGGTGTAGGTGCAACTAGGGACAAAAATGGGTCGTCCACATCCCCCTTTCGGTTGCGTGTCGAGGGTGGACTTGCAACTGGGACAAAAATGAATAGAGCCTAGTTGTGTATCGAGGGTGAACTTGCAACTAGGACAAAAAAGGGTCGGCCCTCAAAGTTGCATGTAGAGGGTGCACTTACAATTGCGACGAAAAAATGGGTCGGGCCCAGATGCATGTCGGTGGTGGACTTGCAACTGGGACAAAAGGGTCAGGCTCCCCATCCACAAGTTGCATATCGAGGATGGACTTGCAACTAGGAAAAATGGGGGCCGGTTGCATGTCGGGGGTGGAGGTGCAACTAAGGCAACAATGAGTAGACCGCTAGTTGCGTATCGAGTGTGAAATTGCAACTAGGATTAAAAAAAGCATGCCCCAATTACATGTCGGTCATGTTGTTGCAACTGCGACAACGTAAAGGATCGGGCGGGCCCCAGTTTCACATCAAGGGTGGACTTGCAACTCGGAAAACAACACAAAATTATGATACCATTTGCGAGTCAAGGCAGACTTGCAACTGAGACAATAACAAATTTTAAAGCCCAGTAGCAAGTTGAGAGTGGACTTGCAACTGGGATGAAAAACAAAAACACATGCCCAGTTGCGAATCGAGGGTGGACTTGCAACTAGGACAACTATGAGCCCAATTGCGAGTTAAGGGTGGACATGCAACTGGGATAACTATGAAACTACGAGCCCAGTTGCAAGTCAAGGGCCGACTTGCAACTGGGATGAAACAAACTATCGGCCTAGTTGCGAGTCAAGGGTGGACCTACAAACCAGGATGGAAAACAAAACACATGCCGAGTTGCGAGGGAGTCAAGGGTGGACCTACAACCGGCATGCAAAACTAAACACAGGCTGAGTTGCGAGTCAAGGATGGGCTTGAAACTAAGATGAAACAAACGACGGGTCTAGTTGCGAGTTGAGGATCTACTTGCAACTGGGACAACTACACAAAACTAGGATACGAGTTGCAAGTCGAGGGTGGACTTGCAACTAGGACAACTACACAAAACTACGATACGAATTACGAGTCGCGAGGGTGGACTTGCAACTAAGACAACTACGAAACTATGAGCCTAGTTGCAAGTCATGTATCGACTTGCAACTGGAATGAAACAAACTATGGGCCCACTTGTGAGTCAAAAGGGTGGACTTGGAACCGGGATGAAGAACAAAACACAAGCTCTAGTTGTGAGCCGAGGGTGGACATGCAACTCGCACAACTATGAGCCCAGTTACGAATCGATGGTGGACTTGCAACTAGGACAACTACGAACTATGAGCCCAGTTACGAGTCAAGTGTCAAATTGCAATTAGGGTAAAAAAAACTACGGGTCCAGTTGCGTGTCAAGTCTGGATCTGCAACCGGGATTAAAAAAAACAAAACACACGTGCCGAATTACGAGTCAAGAATGGGCTTGCAACTGGGATGAAACAAATTACGGGCCTAATTATGAGTCAAGGGTGTGCTTGCAACTAGGATAACTTCACAAAACTACGATACGGGATGCGAGTCAAGGGTGTGCTTACAATTGGGACAAGTACACAAGACTACGATATGAGTTATGAGTCGATGGTGTACTTGCAACCAGGACGACTACAAACTACGAGCCCAGTTGCGAGTTGAGGGTGAACTTGCGATTGGGATGGAAAATAAACTACATGCCAAGTTACGAGTCAAGGATGGGCTTGCAACTGGAATGAAATAAATTATGGACCTAAATGCGAGTCAAGAGTGGACTTGTAACTGAGACAACTACACAAAACTAAAAAGAAAAAAAAATAAAATATAAAAACAAAAGAAAAATAAATATAAAAAGCAAAATAAAAAACCGAACCGTAGCTCAACGGAACAGAGAGAGAGAGAGCAACGAGTCAGGTTACTCTATACAAAAACTGAACCGCAGCCACAACATAAAGTGAGAAAAGCTGCAGCCCACAGAACGAGTTATTTTAAAATATACTTATGAAATTTTAAAATCATAAATTTTATGATAAAAATAAAAATAAAAAAAATAAAAATTTAAAAACCAAAAGAAAAAATGGAAAAAACAAACAAGGGAAAAATCAAAAGAAAGTGAGTATAGAGAGTGGCGAACAGGAAATGCTTGGGAAAAAATGCTTGCCCCTGACTCTTCCAATTGGTACTCTCCACACGGACACAGACATAAAGGACCAGCCCAATCCAGGCCCAGGCGCAAACAAAAAGACTAGCCCACACGCACACGTAACGCAATCAACAGGCCACACACTTACACAAACATCAAAAGGAAGTTACGCGCAGTGGACAATCATAAATTTTGCATGAAAATTACAACTCTAGATCATGTGGTGAGAAATATAGACATAAACTATATCGCATCTAGATGTGACTTAGCAAGTCTGAAGAAAAAAATCCATGACTTTAAAACAAAAATGAAAAAGAGAAAATAAAAACAAAAAAGAAAAAGAAAACAAAAAAAAAAGCAAAAACAGAAAAAAAAAATAAAGAGTGAAGAAGGCAAGTGACGAGCGCCAGACCCTTCTTTTATGGGTAGAGCTGGCCAACACCAAATCAATGAGAAGGCAAAATTGAAGTGAGAAGATAGAGATGAAGCGAGTGAATTAAGAATAAAAAAGGACAAAGCACTCTGCCTCTTCTTAGTAAAGAACGCAAAGAAAAAAAAAACAGGCCCAAACAGACACACGGACAACAGGCCAAAAAACAATCGATGAAAACGGCACACATACGAGGCCGGAGAAAACAAAACGGCTACGACACGGGAAGCAACGAGCGACACAAATCAAGCTTGGCACCAAAAACAAGCAGCAATAGATCGGATGATACTAGACTTAGATGTGAGATAATATATTACATCTAGATGTGAAATAGCAAATCTGTAAAGAAAGAATGAAAATTCATCGTGCACGATACGTTCCCGTGGTGATCCATTGTTTCGAGCGTTAATTAGAGCACCACGCCGAAATCAGCAACCTAAATATACAAGATCGAGGAGAAAATCTTCAGCACGAATCACAAACTAAATACCACAGAGCTCGAAGCTGTGAACACAGATATACGCGGAACTCCAGGTGTGAATTTTGCAATAGCAATCAGCTAACGAAACTATGTATAGCAGGTCACCTTAATTTTCGGCAAATCGTAGACCATTGTTGTTCAATGAATGAACTGCAGGGTACATGGATCCTGAGTACGTGGTGACCCAGGAGCTGACGGAGAAGAGCGACATATACAGCTACGGCGTGGCGCTGCTGGAGCTGGTCACCGGGCGGCAGGCGATCCAGGACAAGAAGAACCTGGTGGAGTGGGCGCAGGAATACATGTCGTCCGGGGAGATCCGGCCGGAGCTGGTAGACCCGACGATCCGCGACTCGGTGGACATGGACCAGCTGCATCTCGCGGTCAGCATCGTCCAGTGGTGCACGCAGCGGGAGGGGCGCCAACGGCCGTCCATCAGGCAGGTGCTGCGCATGTTCTCCGAGCGGTTGGACCCCGGCAACGGCAGCTTCGGCGAGGGCATGGACGCCGCCGGCGGCGGCTTCTACCCGGGCCGGAGCAGCAGGGGTGGCACCGCCGGCGTCCACCGCAACGAGCTGGTTCCCTGCGGCGGCGACATGCGGTCCCTGCATTCGTCGTCGAGCACGACAAGGTCCTACTGCAGCCGCAACATGCTGCTTGAGGGTGGCCAGGCTCACTCTCCCCTAGAAACCTTCTGAATGATCAGGAGTGAATAGCATAAAACTACCACTTTTCACGTTAGGGTTCCAAAAAACTACCACAAATTTGTTTCTATCTATAACTACCGAAATCGGCGTCGGGTGTCTCAAATAACCCAAACGACCGGGTGGTTAAGTTAGATGATCTGGTGCTGCAGATTGGTTTTCTGGACGCATCGTGGTTGGTTCATACAAAGAAAGATACATTCTTTTTAATTGCTGTGTTGTGCATGCATGATGCAGTTTTGTTTTCCTGTGAGTGTGTTGGTAGAATACTTAGTCCACACAGCATAACCCATTTCTTTTTGCAATATAGCACACAACGTAACTTGAGAATTTGTAGTCGACGCACAAGTAGTTGGAATGGGATACACAAATACTTCAACAAAAGCAAACACCGGCAAAACAGAAATAGATAGATAGAGGTAACAGGGCAAAGAATATCCTACCCCATAACAGGCCAGAGCAGAGCACCATCAAACATATACGGTACTAACATAAATCGGTCCTAACAATGGCTGACCAAGCAAGGGTAATCTCCACCTGAGAGCCATCGAGGTCACAAGTGTGTCGACTTATGTTGCAAATCCTGGGCCTGATCTTGACATGAGCTTGGGCCCCAATACCGCCCGACTCCGAGTAGGCTTCAAAGACAACCTTCAGGCTTTCTTTGTATTGTTGGGAGTTCTCCTTCCGCGCTTCAACAGAAACAAAGCGCCTTGATAGATGGAGGAAACCATATTTTGCCCATTGGCATTTTCCCGCACTCGCAATCATGAGAATCGAGCAACACAACTTGGGTGAACGGGGTGTCGATAACCTCCCCGATGCTGCCTTGAGGATTCATGACCACAACTTCGTGAATCGGCGAGGAGCAGGCCACCCGGCCTCCGTGTTCGAAAGGGCATGGGCCGGCTCCGATGACGCGGACGCTCACGAAGGTGGCCTGGACCGAACCTGAAAGTTCCTCCATGCTCAACTCCGCCGTGCAAAGGCAGTTTTCAAAGGTGAGGGTTTCTAAGCCATCGGCACTAGTTCTACTGATGTAATGCTCTCTACGGTTCATCAATGGTCTGTCTTCACACTCTGTCGCGCCCTTAAGTTTCAGCTGGACTTCAAAGTCAACGGGTCTCAGAGCCATAATCGCCCGAGACGGGCCGGTCAAGCGCAAAAAGGGATCCTGCAAGCAACAACAACATCATCGTTACACATCCTTAATCCCAGACGCTCAACCGATCAACAAAGACACACACAACAACGAGGAAACCAAGGAAAACAAAGAGACCGAAAACATAATACAACGGGCACATACATCTGCGGTGAGCTTCTGGCAATTGTGCCTCGGCCGATCAAAGATGATGTTGCGTTTGCGGTCCGAGTTGTCCCGCGCGGCGACGACGCCATACACTTGGAGCGGCCAACGCAGGCCGCACCCGATCTCGGTGATCTTGAAAGAGTAGACCTGCAGGCTGACCCCGTCCGTCTCGGCATTGTAGGGTAGGGGCAGTCCGGGCGTGCAATGCGTGAAGTGCATGGGGCTCAATGTAGCTGCATTCAGAATTAATATAAATCAGTTCAATTAAAGCGGTGAGCTTTTGCGTTCGTACTGTGTTGCTCAAAAACAAAATCCAATTAAAGTGTTGATTGCATATACTATACTAAGCATTAGAGCAAAAAAATCACTCTCACTGGCTAGCTAAATGCATATTATGGTGTTTATCAGCGTCGACTTACTCTGCTGCGTGAAGGAAACGCGGCGGGATGAGAACTCGGTGCCTTCGCGGTAGCTGTCGAAGAACCTCTCTTCCTTGTCCATCTTCTTCCTCGCCTTCTCTTCCTCGTCCAGACCCTCGTACGTGTCCCGCCTGGCCTGCTGCTCCATGTACCTCTCCTTGAAAGGCAGCAGCTTCCGCCTCAGCCTGGAGGTGCGGCGGCGCAGATCCTTGAACTGCTCTAAGATGGCGTGGATTGTCCCCTCGCCGGCGCCGTCGTCTTCCGTCGGCTCCCTTAGCGGCGCGGCCGGCTCGATGTCCAGTCTCAGGTAATCCAACGTCGCCTGCAATTCCTTGCAGAGCTTGTTGATCTGCCGCTTGGAGATTGATTGGCCCGTCTCGTCTTCCTCTTCCTCCGAGTCGTCAAAACTCTCCTCCTCCTCCTCCTGGGTCGTCGTGTAGTTGTCGATCTGCTGCCCGGAGACCACGGAGCACGATTTGCCGCCGCCCATCCCGTCCTCTTGCTGCTTGAGGATGGAGCTCGATTTGTCCCCTTGCTTTTGGGGTTTTTTCTTGCGTATATATAAGGCACAGGACTTGCTGCGTCCAACGCGTCGCCGACTCGGCAACCAACACAACACAACCCAGGCTTGTTTACAACTCGTACAGGACACTGGTTTGGGTTCAAGTTTGAACTCAAGCTAACCAACTCGGACTCGGACTCTAACATGCACGTGAACTATGCCTAGCACAGTGTGATCCAGAGTTTTGGATTTCGGCCGGAATTTTGCAATTTCGTCCAAATGCCGATGGTGGCGAGGCAGCGCCGGCTCCGCCCAGCCTCCTCCTCCACCGTCACCCCTCCCCGTTCTTCTTCTTCCCATGGAGCGTGAAGGTCACGGCCTGGACAACGCCCGTGTACAAGGTGACCCGGTCGACGGCGACAACAACGTGCACCCCTGCCATATGAGCCTAATACCTATGAGGTCGACGAATTTGTGGTCATACTCCACTGTGTATGATGAGCGCTAGCTAGCTGTGAAGGAGCACCAGTAGCAACGGGATGGCTGTGAGTAAAAGTATTGCCGGCATGCATATGTAGTAGAGGAACAGGCACGCTTTGCTACGCCCGCTTATAAATTCGCTTAGTCTTGATACAGATAACAACACACCAAAATATAGAATTAAGTGTTTCTGGAAGTGAATCAATGGATAAATGATAAATAATGGTTTCATTAAGAATACATGAAAGAGTCCCGCTTCGGTACAACCCCCTAAAAACGTATAAATGGTAATATAGTCTTTTCACTCATCGTATCCATTTTCGAACCCATACCTCGTTGTATTCATACAGTGCGACTAACCAACTGCGAGAGCTGATGCTGCTGTACAGACTGCAACTTTTGGGTCTTCTTATGCTAAAAAACTCGTGAACAACCTATGTACCCATGCATCCTACAACTGTTTCTCGGCCACAGCCATCTAGTGCCCTCAGACGTCATGGCAAGGGTCCATGGAATACTATCGTCATGGCAAGGGTTCATGCCATGTTTCATCTATTTTCTAGATTTTATGCATTTTCTACGGTTTTCCGCGTGAAAAATCTCTAAAATACTGACCGGACGTGACGCACCGTGTGTTTGGTGCACGGATTCGTCCAAAATTTGTGTGGACTACTAAGGTGACCATGCCTAGCTGCCTGAAAATTTTGGGTATATTTTAAGAAAGTCCACAAGTACATCATGTACAACGTATGGGTTTCGGTTAAGTCGGAAGAGTCCGTCCCATAGCACTTTTTTTTACATATTCATCAAATGGACCCAAATTTTTTCCATGGAATACTATCATCATGGCAAGCATCCAGGCCAAGTTTCATTTATTTTTGACATTTCGTGCATTTTCTAGGGTTTTCCCGGTGAATAATCCCTAAAATACTGATCGGACGTGACCTAACGTGTGTTTGGTGTCCGAATTCGTTCAAATTTTGTGTGGACTGGTAGGATAACAATGCCAAGTTGACTGCAAAATTTGAGTATATTTAATGAAAGTCCGCAAGTACATCATGTACAAGATAGAGGTTTCGGTTAAGTCGGAAGAGTCCGTCCCATAGCACTTTTTTACACATTCATCAACGTAGAGAGTAATAAAGAAATTGAATATAGCTGGTGTGTCGTACAAACCCGGTAACACGAAAGAAGAAGAAGAAGAAGAAGAAGAAGAAGAAGAAGAAGAGAATGTGTTCGGCGACAACAGCGAATCGAGGTGCGATGATCAATTTTCTAAAAAAGATTTCCCTTACGATGACATGCACACACCTGATGGCCCAAAGATGGTGAGAACTATGATTTGAAAAGAATTCCCTAACTATTGATACCAGGCGGTTTTCCAGTCTGGAATCTTTTAGAAGGTTAATCATTTTTTTAATAGCAAAGTTAAAAAATGTTCAGCATATTTATTTATTTATTCATATTTTTCAAAATGGTTCGAAAATATCAAAAAACGGTCGCATTTTCAGAAAAAAATCAAAGTTTCAAAATTGTTTGTGTTTTAAAAAATTATTCAGAATTTCAGAAAAATATTGTTTTTCGAAATTTATTCAGAGTTAAAAATATGTTCTACTTTTCGGAAAATTTGTTTGCATGTTAAAAAATCAATTTTGAATTTTTTTTGCGTTTAAAAAAGTCACGTTCAAAATTCTAAAAAATTGTTCAACTATTTTGCTGTTGATAGTCTTAATACTCCGCGCTGCTCCTTTATCGTTGTAGTTGGATCAGTCTAGTGGTTGGCTCATTTCCCTGAGAGTGCAAGGTCCTGTGTTTAATACCTGTCGCACGCACATTTTTTTAGGATTTTCACTTGCTGCTGGGCCGGCCCAGGCTACTGTTAGCCGCTGTTGATTGTCGTGGGCTGTCAAAAAAAATTTTTGTCGCCGGCGTATTTTGTAAAAGGACCAGGTTGTACCGAAGCAGAAGTTTACGTAGGAGCATATCAAAACTTAACTCTTGTATTCTAGAAACAAAAATCTGCACTTTTGCAATATGTTCCACGACTTTTCTCTAACATGAATTAAAAAAGGGCCATGTTCAACTTCCACCTGGCACTAAAACATACGCATTTTTTATCGAGGATGGAAAGCTGAACACCATTTGTTGTTCTGAACAAGCAGGTGATCCAGAGGAACAAAGCTCCTCTCGCTCAATGGTTAATCATTGGGGAAACCTAGCTCCGACAGATGCCACATGGGAAGACCTGCCATTCCTTCAAATTATGTTTCCAGAATTCACCCCACCACCACCGCGAGCACCACACGTTCCTCGAGCTACTCGTAGACAAGTAGTGCCTTAGGGGGGGGTATTGTGAGGACCCTGACGAATTCTGAAGATAACTGAAGAAATATGCAGCTGTCGATAACTGACGAACACTTGATGCAATGAGTTGTCAGTTGTCCAATGGACCAGAAGAGAGCAGGTAATGAAGATGGATGGCTCAGATGAAAGGATTGACTCTGAGCGAGTTTACTGATTTAATTCAAATGTACTGACATGTGTGTCATTTTTCATTTCACTATTATACCTCGAGCTATCATGTTATAAGCGGGATGCTGAGAAAAAAAGAAGTAAAAAGAAAAGGTTAATTCCTATCTCTGTTATCTACAATAGTATAGGGTTTGCGTTCTTCTTCTTCTTCCCCGAACCAAATCGAGTCGTCTCCAAATCAGGGGCGTGTTCGTCTATCGATCCACCATAGTTCGGGTCCTAACACTCACACCCACCAGTATTTGCTGTCAATGGAGTGGTATAATTACCTCTCTTCCTCAACTAGCAATCACTGATATAACTGGAGAATCAGATCGACTGAACTCATGTCAAAATTCATAAGGGGTGTTTTGACAAAATATTCATACAAAATGGAACATCAATATAATTTGTGTTCTCACATATTTATACTGAACCTTTTTATTTTGTGATAACTCATCTAATCGTTAAGGATATGTCCTTTATATTGGTATATACATAATTTGATATACTATCTTGAATACTAATTTTAGGTATAATAAATAAAGAACAATGTTAACATGCTAATTTTTATTACCTACGTATATACCATTCCAATTTATCATTAGAAATATATTTTCTAGTGCGAAAATGAACTATATTTTATTGCAAACAATTTTTATTGAGTTTGAGATTTCTTTAAGAAACTCTATCATTGTAATGATTTTTGTTATAAATCACAATAAGCCAATATCACATTTTTCTTTTCTATTTTTTCTCATAATATCACTAGATATCTATGCAACTTGTTAGAGTTCTTTAGTGTATATGTATGTAGCAAATAAATTGTTAGAGATTTCTTTAGTACAAGACTATCGACTTAAGTTGTGAACAAACTGATACTTCTAGATTGGATGAATGTCAACTAGTAGTCTGTCCTTGAATCCGCCCTCTTCTGATCTTGATTATAAAGGTTTCACTAGATTTTTACATTGATTGATCTTGATTTTTTTTCCTTTTCGAAAAAACATTCTGAAGATACCAATGACTTGTCCTCTCCTTAACCCACTCCACACCAATCCCAGAAACCAACCTAACGAGCAAGCTTTGTAAATTCACTAACTAGTAGTTACTTACAAAGCTGCACATTACACCAAATGATTATAGTATCATTTGTGCAAAAAGAGCATACTTTATTGATTAAGCAAGCAATGTACATCTGATTGACCAAATTGACACAAAAAATAAACAACATAGATCCATGATAAAAGCGAAAGGCACATCAATGTAGTGTAAGTCATTATCTCTAGCTTCAACTTTTGGATCTCAATGGCTCCCCTTGACTTCCTTGAAGATATTGTATAAGGCCAAATCTGCACAAGGTTGACTAACCTCAGTGGTTTTGAAAATCCTTATGAGCGATTCACCCTAGTATATGGTTGTAAGAAATGTTTGAGCTACTCAAGTTTGGCTCGATTTGGGATGGGTTCGACCTGAGCTTGACCCCTAAATGACCTAAGAATCAAGCATGTGAGCTTACCAGGCTCGAGCACGACTGTCTCAATAAGGCTTGTTTAGACGATGGCACCTCCGCTGCTACAAAGTGACCAAACGATGCGAGGAACGAACGAATGTGCTGCAAAGTGAGCGGAGGGTTCTGAGCTACACCGATTGGGAATCAAAGCTTCCACTAAAGCTAGCTAAGAAAAGTTCAGGTATGAGGAGATAAAGAGGAAGGAGAAGCCCGCCACCTCTGGTGGATGAGTTGTTTTCGCAGGACACCGACGGTGGCATGCACGGTTCACCGAGAGATCGGGTCGACGTCGGCGTGTATGACTTGGGCCAACAAAGCCCCCGCTGGCAGCGATCACGGAGCTCCACACCGGCGTTAGTGCTTTGGTATCTCGCGGTGATGGCCTAATAAGGCATGACCAACAAGGCGCGGTATGGAGAGTGCCACATGTAAAGAGAGGAGGAGAAGAACAAGAAGACCACGATGGAGATTTACCGATCATCGTTGAAATTCAATGATAGAGGGGAGATGAAGGAACCATCCAACAAATCGATCAAAGTGGCACTAAAACGAAGGTGCAGAAGAGATAATAACGCCTCAGGAAAATGGCTAAAAATACTCTTTTTCTAATGAAAAATAAATATTTTATCTTTTGATGTGGAATAATATCGCATGTGAGAGAGGAGTCAGTTGGTGTCCATGGTTGGAAACAAAACGGTGATGCGGCACCATGCATGTGTAGAGTTGACCGATTGGGTGCTTTTTGGAATCTAAATGCTGATGTGGCATCATGTTGGTGTAGATAACTGATACGTCTCCAACGTATCTATAATTTTTGATTGTTCCATGCTGTTATATTATCAATCTTGGATGTTTTACAATCATTTTATAGCAACTTTATATCATTTTTTGGGACTAACCTATTGAAATAGTGCCCAGTGCCAGTTGCTGTTTTTTGCTTGTTTTTTTTACTTCGCAGAAAATCAATACCAAACGGAGTCCAAACGCAGCGAAACTTTTTGGTGATTTTTTCTGGACCAGCAGACACAAGTTGGGCCAAGGAAGTACCAGAGGGGTGCCCCGAGGGGAGAACAACCCACCTGGGGGCCCAGGCGCGCCCTGGTGGGTTGTGCCCACCTCGGTGGCCTCCCGCACCGCCTCTTTGCTCTATAAATACCCCAATATTCCAGAAACCCTAGGGGAGTCGACGAAAAACAATTCCAGCCGCCGCAAGTTCCAGAAACCATAGATCCAATCTAGACACCATCACGGAGGGGTTCATCATCCTCATTGGTGCCTCTCCGATGATGCGTGAGTAGTTCATTGTAGGCCTACGGGTCCGTAGTTAGTAGCTAGATGGCTTCATCTCTCTCTTTTGATTCTCAATACAGTGGTCTCTTGGAGATCTATTTGATGTAACTCTTTTTGCGGTGTGTTTGTTGGGATCCGATGAACTTTGAGTTTATGATCAGATCTATGTTTTTATCCATGAAAGTTATTTGAGTCTTTTGATCTCTTATATGCATGATTACTCATAGCCTCGTATTTCTTATTCGAATCTTTGGTTTAGTTAGGCCGACTAGATCGATTTTTCTTGCCATGGGAAGAGGTGCTTTGTGATGGGTTCGATCTTACGGTGCTCAATCCCAGTGACAGAAGGGGAAATGACACGCATTTATCATTGCTATTAAGGATAAAAAGATGGAGTCTATTCCTACATGAATAGATCTTGTCTACATCATGTCATCGTTCTTATTGCATTACTCTGTTTCTCCATGAACTTAATACACTAGATGCATGCTGGATAGCGGTCGATGTGTGGAGTAATAGTAGTAGATGTAGGCAGGAGTCGGTCTACTAATCTTGGACGTGATGCCTATATAATGATCATTTCCTGGATATCGACATAATTATTTGAAATTCTATCAATTGCCCAACAGTAATTTGTTTACCCACCGTATGCTATTCATCTCGAGAGAAGCCACTAGCAAAATCTACGGCCCCCGGGTATATTTTTCCATCATATACTTTCAGATCTATATTGCTATTTGCCTTTTTATTTATTTGCATCTTTTATTTTTAGATCTATTAATCCAAAAACCAAAAAATATGTTGCTGCAATTTATTGTTATTTATTTTATCTCGCGTTCCCGTGAGATCTACTTATCCGATCTACTACAAATTTATCTATCTCTTTACCCGGGAGGGATTGACAACCTCTCTTTTTCGTCGGGTTGCAAGTATTTGTTCTTTGTGTGTAGGTACCGTTCACGTAGTGTTGCGTGGTTCTCCTACTGGTTCGATAACCTTGGTCTCATCACTGAGGAAAATACCTACCGTAGCTCTGCTGCATCATCCCTTCCTCTTTGGGGAAATACCGACGTAGTTCAAGCCGCATCAAAAGGAATTTCTGGCGCCGTTGCCGGGGAGACATCATCAACATCTACCAAGTTCCTAATCACAAATCTCATCTCCTTGCAATTTCCATTATTTGCCATTTGCCTCTCGTTTTCATCTCCCCCACTTCACAAAAATTTGCCGTTTTATTCGCCCTCTTTTTCGTTCGCCGTTTTCTCGTCAGATCTGTTTTTGAGTGCAATCTTGTTGTGTAGTCACGATGACCCAAGAGAACACCAAGTTGTGTGATTTCTCTAACACAAACAACAATGATTTTATTAGCACTCCGATTGCTCCTCCTACCACTAGTGCGGAGTCTTGTGATATTAATGCCGCTTTGCTGAATCTTGTTATGAAAGATTAATTTTCCGGTACTCCTAGTGAGGATGCCGCGTCCCATCTTAACACATTCGTGGAATTATGCGATATGCAAAAGAAAAAAGATGTAGACAATGATACTGTGAATTTGAAATTATTCCCGTTTTCTTTGCGAGATCGTGCAAAAATTTGGTTTTCTTCTTTGCCTCACAATAGTATCAATTCTTGGGACAAGTGCAAATATGCTTTTATTACTAAGTATTTTCCTCTCGCGAAAATTATTTCCCTTAGGACGCAAATCATGAATTTTAAGCAACTTGAGCATGAACATGTTGCGCAATCTCGGGAAAGAATGAAATTGATGCTAAGAAATTGTTCTACTCATGGTTTAAATCTTTGGATGATCATACAAATTTTTTATGCGGGATTGAATTTTATTTCTAGAAATCTTTTAGATTCCACCACAGGTGGTACTTTTATGGAGATTACTTTGGGTGAAGCTACTAAATTGCTTGATAATATTATGGAAAATTATTCACAATGGCATACCGAAAGAGCTCCTACTAGTAAAAAGGTTAATTCGGTAGAAGAAATAAATTCTTTGAGTGAAGAAGTTGATGCTCTTATGAAGTTGGTTTCCAATAAAAATGCTCCTATTGATCTTAATGATGTGCCTTTGTCTACTTTTATTGAGCAAAATAGTTATGCCGTAGACGTGAATTTTGTCTCGCGAAACAATTTTTAATAACAATGCTTATAGAGGTAATTTTAATCCTAGCCTTTTCCGGGAAATTCCTCTAATAATTATGGTAATTCCTATGGTAATCCTTCTTATAATAATAATAGAAACACCTCTGATCTTGAGAATAATATTAAAGAATTTATCAATGCTCAAGAGAATTTTAATACTATGATAGAAGAAAAGTTGAGTAAAATTGATGATATGTCTAGAAGAATTGATAGAATTTCTCATGATGTAGAAAATCTCAAGATGAAAATTTTTGTGCCTAAGGTTGAGGAATCAATTAAAGCTTTATATGTTTCTATGGATGAAAGTAAGAAAAGAACCGCTATGCTTAGAGCTAAAAGAGAATTTTTAGAAAAAGCGTTTTCTAGCGATTGCTTTCATAAAAATGATGAAAATCTTAAAGTGATTGGTGTTTCTTCTACTGATTCCTTGTTTAGTAAAATTAAGATTGATGATAAAGGGACTGAAGAAGAGTCAACTTTAGCTAGAAGGCATCCCGATAATTTGGAGGGTGAAAATCTTGTTGAGAAAATTGATAAAAGTGGGTTTGGAGAGGTCAAAACTTTAACTAGTGATTGATACGTCTCCATCGTATCTACTTTTCCAAACTCTTTTACCCTTGTTTTGGACTCTAATTTGCATGATTTGAATGGAACTAACCCGGACTGACGCTGTTTTCAGCAGAATTGCCTTGGTGTTAATTTTGTGTAGAAATAAAAGTTCTCGGAATGACCTGAAACTTCACGGAGAATATTTTTCAAATAAATAAAAAATATTTTTGAAAGAATCTACCAGAGGGGACCCACTGGCTGTCCACAAGGGTGGAGGGCGCCCCTGCCTTGTGTGTCCCCTGGACCTCCACTGACCTCAACTCCAACTCTATATATTCACTTTCGGGGAGAAAAAAGTCAGAGAGAAGGATTCATCGCATTTTACGATACGGAGCCACCGCCACCTCCTGTTCTTCATCGGGAGGGAAGATCTGAAGTTCTTTCGGGGCTCCGGAGAGGGGAAATCATCGCCGTCGTCATCATCAACCGTCCTCCATCACCAATTTCATGATGCTCACCGCCGTGCGTGAGTAATTCCATCGTAGGCTTGCTAGACGGTGATGGGTTGGATGAGATTTATCATGTAATCGAGTTAGTTTTGTTAGGGTTTGATCCCTAGTATCCACTATGTTGTAAGATTGATGTTGCTATGACTTTGCTATGCTTAATGCTTGTCACTAGGGCCCGAGTGCCATGATTTCAGATCTGAACCTATTATGTTTTCATGAATATATATGTGTTCTTGATCCTATCTTGCAAGTTGTAGACACCTATTACGTGTTTTGATCCGCATACCCCAAGGTGACAATAATTGGGATTCTTTCCGGTGATTACCGTAGTTTGAGGAGTTCATGTATTCACTAAGTGCTAATGCTTTGGTCCAGTTCTTTATTAAAAGGAGGCCTTAATATCCCTTAGTTTTCATTAGGACCCCGCTGCCATGGGAGGGTAGGACAAAAGATGTCATGCAAGTTCTTTTCCATAAGCACATATGACTATATTCGGAATACATGCCTACATTACACTGATGAATTGGAGCTAGTTCTGTGTCACCCTAGGTTATAACTGTTGCATGATGAATGCCATCCTACATAATTATCCATCATCGATCCATTGCCTATGAGCTTTTCACACATTGATCTTTGCTACGTTACTTTGTCGTTGCCACGGTTACAATTGCTACAAAACTGCTATGGTTACTTTTGCTACTGCTACTGTTACTTCCATACTACTTTTCTACTAAATACTTTGCTGCAGATATTAAGTCTTTTAGGTGTGGTTGAATTGACAACTCAGCTGCTAATACTTGAGAATATTCTTTGGCTCCCCTTGTGTCGAATCAATAAATTTGGGTTGAATACTCTACCCACGAAAATTGTTGCGATCCCCTATACTTGTGGGTTATCAAGACCTTTTTCTAGCGCCATTGCCGGGGAGCATAGCTCTATTCTCTGAGTCACTTGGGATTTATATCTGTTGATCACTATGAAGAATTTGAAAGATACCAAAACTAAGATCTATCCCTCTACTACGAGGGGAGGTAAGGAACTGCCATCTAGCTCTGCACTTGATTCACCTTCTGTTTTGAGTAAACTTGCAACACCTATACCTGCTATTGATTCTGATATGTCGCATGTTATTGATGATGCTACTTCTGCTATGCATGATGCTTATGATGATACTACTGCTTTGCTTGATAAAACTGTGCCACTGGGTGAATTACTTGATGAACATCTTGCTAGAGTTAGAACTATTGATTATGCTGAAGATGATGATATTTCTGAAACTGATGAAATTGTTGAAACTGAACACTTTGAGACACTTGCTAGACCTAGCTCTCCTAGATATGAATTGACTGTTATAACTGAGGGTTATGTTATGGATGGAGAGGTAGCTAGGGACTTTCTTGCTTGTAAAGATAGAGATGATCTTAAGAAATTATTATGCAAGTGGATAGAAAAATCTTTGAATGCTAGAATGCAATATGATCCTAAGTTTGCTACTTCACCTATCTTTGTTACTGATAAGCATTATGAATTCTCTGTCGATCTTGATTTAATTACTTTGGTTGAATCTGATCCTTTTCATGGTTATGAATCTGAAAATATTGTGGCACATCTTACTAAGTTGAATGATATAGCCACCCTATTTGCTCATGAGGAAAAAATTCGCTAATATTCTTAAGTTGTTTCCTTTCTCATTAAAGGGTGATGCTAAGTTATGGTTTAATTCTCTTGCTCCTAGTTGTGTGCGTAGTCCCCAGGATATGATTTACTACTTCTCTGAAAAATATTTCCCTGCTCATAAGAAACAAGCTGCTTTAAAGGAAATATTTAACTTTGTGCAATCTGAAGAAGAGAGTCTCCCACAAGCTTGGGGGAGGCTTCTCCAATTACTTAATGCTTTGCCTGACCATCCTCTTAAGAAAAATGAAATACTTGATATCTTTTATAATGGACTAACCGATGCTTCTAGGGACCACCTAGATAGTTGTTTTGGTTGTGTTTCAGGGAACGAACTGTTGAGCAAGCTGAATTGCTATTGAATAATATATTGAGTAATGATAATGATTGGACACTTCCTGAACCAACTCCTAAGCCAACTCCGAAGAAAAGAGGTATTATATTCCTCAGTCCTGAAGATATGCAAGAGGCAAAGAAATCTATGAAAGAAAAAGGTATTAAAGCTGAAGATGTTAAGAATTTACCACCTATTGAAGAAATACATGGTCTTGATAAACCGACACAGGTAGTAGAGGTAAATTCCCTCTATAGATTTGATGAAGGTGATATCCCTTATAATAAGTCTGCTAGTCAATGCTTGGATGAGTTTGATAATTTTATTGTTAAACAAGAGAACTTCAATGCATATGTTAGTAGACAATTGAAACGTAATGCTTACATGCTTGATTGCTTGGGTGATTATATGAGTAGAACTGTTAGTGATCTGAAATATATTAGTAAACATGCTTCCATGGTTAAGACTCAAGTAGAACAAGTACTTAAGGCACAGGATGATTTGCTCAATGAGTTGAATAGTAAGAACAATGATAATGCTCTTAGGGTTATGACTAGAGGTGGTAAAATGACTCAGGAACCTTTGTATCCTGAGGGCCATCCAAAGAGAGCTGAGCAAGATTCTCAGAGAATTAATACTGATGCACCTAGTCCTAGTAATAAGAATAAAAGGAAAACTGATAGGACTTTGCAAGCTTCTAGTGAACCTGTTATAGATACACCTGAGAACCCAAATGATATTTCTATTTCTGATACTGAGACACAATCTGGTGATGAACACGAACCTAGTGATAATGTTAATGATGATGTTCATGTTGATGCTCAACCTAGTAATGATAATGATGTGGAGATTGAACCTGCTGTTGATCTTGATAACCCACAATCTAAGAATAAACGCTATGATAAGAGACTTTGTTCCTAGGAAGCACGATAAAGAAAGAGAACCATGGGTACAGAAACCCATGTCCTTTCCTCCTAAACCATCCAAGAAAAAGGATGATGAGGATTTTGAGCGCTTTGTTGAAATGCTTAGACCTATCTTTTTGCGTATGCGTTTGACTGATATTCTGAAAATGTCTCCTTATGCCAAGTATATGAAAGATATTGTTACAAATAAAAGAAAGATACCGAAAGCTGAAACTTCCACCATGCTTGCTAATTACACTTTTAAGGGTGGAATACCAAAGAAACTAGGAGATCCAGGAATACCAACTATACCATGCTCCACTAAAACAAACTATGTTAAAACTGCTTTATGTGATTTGGGAGCCGGTGTTAGTGTTATGCCTTTCTCTTTATATCGTAGACTTGATTTGAATAAGTTGACGCCTACTAAAATCTCTTTGCAAATGGCTGATAAATCAACTGCTATACCCATCGGTATTTGTGAGGATGTGCCTGTTGTGGTTGCAAATGTTACTATCTTAATGGACTTTGTTATTCTTGATATTCCCGAGGACGACAGTATTTCGATCATCCTTGGTAGACCCTTTTTGAATACTGCAGGGGCTGTTATTGATTGCAATAAGGGCAATGTCACTTTTCATATTAATGGTAATGAGCATACGGTACACTTTCCGAAGAAGCAACCTCAAGTTAATAGTATCAATTCTATTGGAAAAATTTCAACTATTACTATTGGAGGTTTTGAATTCCCTCTCCCTACTGTAAAAAAGAAATATGATATTCTCATTGTTGGGGACATGCATATCCCCGTTGAGGTAATCTAGTGTTATTCGAAAATTCTCCGGTTCCATGTTATTCGAAAGAAGTTTGTTAATAAGAATTGATCAACCTTGTTAATGGATTCCTTTTGATGAGCATGAGATGGATGAATTTAGAAAGCACAACTTTCTGTACCCACCTTTTACTTTCTGTTATTTAGAATAAATAAAGCAAAAATAGTATTATCCGTCTGTTTTCTGAATTATCCGTGCAATAAAAAAATGTCCTGGAAATAAAAGTTCTCCAAATGCCCTAAAAATTTAGTATGATTTTTTATAGAATATTTTAGAATTTCTGGCACTGAGATTGCACCAGGGGGCTGCACCAGTGGACCACAAGGGTGGAGGGCGCGCCCCCTGCCGGGTCCCCCTCACTTATTCCAGCACCCATCCTCTTCGTCTTCCTCTAGAAAAAATCATCCCGTAGCTCAAACCCGTGTTCTAGCTCATCTTACTGCCATTTTCGATCTTCTTGTGTAAAGCTCCATTTGCAAAACTGTTTTGGGGGATTGTTCTTCGGTATGTGACACCTCCAATGATCCAATTAGTTTTTGTTCTAGTGCTTTATATATTGCAAATTTTTGCTGCTGTGTTGACCTTGTTCTTAAGCTTGCATGTCAAATTTATATGGTTCAAAGTAGTTTTGATGCATGATAGAGCCTCTAGGCATTTGTAGGAGTAGTTGCTATTAGTTTTGTTGAGTTTGGTTCACTTTTATTTTAAGTCACTAAAAATTTCAGAAATTTTCAGAAAAGAAACGATGGAGAGATGGTTGAGAGGCTCTTCGAGTCGGGGTTCTAAAGAAAATGAGAATGAGGATAAGAAGAAGCCCAAGTACAACCTTTCCCGCACTGCAGAGGTTCGGCCGTGTGAATGGCCATGTGATGCATTCTTGGGGGCTGCCGGAATTTATGATGATTTCTATTATTTGGCGGAGAATGCAGGCATCACCAACTTCCTCCACGATAAGTGTGATCAATACCTCCTACTCACTAATACTTTCGTGCAAAATTTTCACTTTCATGCTAGGAAATCACCACCCATGGTAGAATTTTATTTATATGATGAGTATAAGGAGATGACGCTTTATGATTTTTGTGAGGTTTGCAAATTACCTTTTGAGGGCAGCGTCGATGAACCATGTCCTAGAGATGTGGAAGATTTTATTGATGAAGTTACTGTAGGGGAAATGAGAAATGTGTCGGAAGCGAGAGTGGCTAGTTTACATTTTCCTGTTTTGCGCTACTATTCATTATTTGCTGGGAGATGTTTAATTGGTCGCGGGGAGAGTGGAGGCCTTAGTGCTCCTGACCTTGCTATTTTGCGCCATGCTTTACTTCATGATAGAACTTTTAGTTTGGGCGCTATGCTTGCTTGACGGTTGAGCTTAAACCGTTCGAGGGGTCCTATATTTGGAGGTATCTATGCCTCCCGCCTTGCTAAGCGCTTTGAGATACCCATTAGGCACGATGAGAAAGAGGAGATGCTACTACCCACTTTATATTTAGACTATAACAGTATGGCAGCACATGATTTTATTAGCGCTGATAAGGAAAAGAGACTCATCTATAACCTGGTATTCAGCCAGAAAACTTGGCAGATTATTACTTTGCCTGCACCTTATTTGTTCAATATCCATTCAGGCACGTACCTAATTCTGCCCGAGGACATTTATGCATACTGGGAGAGGACGCGATCCTCGGTTCCTGAGCCAGAACCATCACCTGATCCATATGAGGAGTCTATTTATCAGTGGGAGCCACAGGAGCTCGCTAACCAGTGGAACCCTCAGGATCCTCCTCAGTACCAAGGAGAGGACTACTTTGATCCATGGGCGTAGACCAACTTAGGCCAAAAGCCTAAGCTTGGGGGAGTACATATTTCTCACCGACATTACGTTCCTATTCACACACTCATTCCAGTTGTCGGTGTTCATACTTTTTCATTGTATTATCCATGTTAGTTTATTTCTTTTTTTTCTCGCTTTCTTCTTGTGTGTTTGAAAAACTTTGAGAAAATCCAAAAAATTAGTTGTAGTATTAAAAGAAAACCCAAAAAGATTTCTCGTTCTTCTTTTGCTTGTTGGGAGCTTTCCCGTGTAAATAGTTTTTCTCGTTCTTGTTCTACTTTCTTTAGAAAAACAAAAACTCCAAAAACATTTCAGTGTGTTTCTTTGAAATTCTTTTCCTTTCTTTGGGTCGTAAGGAGAAGACCACGATGAAAATGTTGAGTGGCTCTCATATGCATTATTGTTGATCTAACAAAGAGCCTATATTACCTTGTCTTCTCCTTTGAATAAATGTTTGCAGATTCCAGCTTAGTCCAATGCATGTGCACTATTATTATTATCCACACCGTTCAGTTGTGCAAGTGAAAGGCAATAATGACGATATTTGATGAAATGATTGAGATGAGGAAAAGCTGGTATGAACTCGACCTATCTTGTTTTTGTAAATATGATTAGTTCATCGTTCTTGATTCAGCCCATTATGAATGAAACATGTTTGCAACGACAATTAGAGATTATAGTTACTCATGCCTTGCTTAATTAGCTAGGAGTTTATAATGATTTACCTTGCGTGCCAACATGCTTTTAAAATGGTTGTGATGTAGTATGGTAGGATGGTATCCTCCTTTGAATGATTTGAGTGGCTCGACTTGGCACATGTTCACGCATGTTGTTGAAACAAAATCAACATAGCCTCGATGATATTTATGTTCATGGTGATTTATATCCTACTCATGTTTGCACTCAATGTTGGTTAATCTTAACGCATGTTTATGACTGTTGTCGCTCTCTAGTTGGTCGCTCCTCAATCTTTTGCTAGCCTTCACTTGTACTAAGCGGGAATACTGCTTGTGCATCCACTTCCATAAACCCAAAGTTGTTCCATATGAGTCCACCATACCTACCTATATGCGGTATTTACCAGCCGTTCCAAGTAAATTTGCATGTGCCAAACTCTAAACCTTCAAATGATAATCAGTTTTGTATGCCCGAATCGCTCATGTAGTGACTGGGGGCTGTCAGTATCTTCCATGCTAGGTGGGTTATTCTCAAGATGAGTGTTGATTCACTTATCATTCATGAGAAAGTGGCTGGTATTCAGGATGCCCAGTCCCATGCTCAAATCAAATCAAAATATAATTTCAAACAAAACTTCCCCAGGAGAGTTGTTTGTATGGACGGTACCCGTTGTTTCAGACCAGCCGTGGAATGTGCTCGTTGGTTGAGGGGGAGTAAAAACTTTACCATTTTGTTTGGGAACCGCTTATAATGTATGTAGCATGGAAGATACCGAGATCTCTTGGTTGTTATGTTGACAATGAAAGCATACCGCTCAAAATTATATTCATCTCTGTTTCAAAAAGCTCGAGCTCTGGCACCTCTGCAAATCCCTGCTTCCCTCTGCGAAGGGCCTATCTATTTACTTTTATGCTGAGTCATCATCCTCTTATAAAAAGCACCAGTTAGAGAGCACCACTGTCATTTGTATGCGTTGTTATTAATTGATATTGAGTATGACTGGATCTCTTTTACCATGAATTACAATGTCTAGTCAGTCCTCGATCTTTAGGGGTGCTCTGCATTTATGTTTTGCAGTCTCAGAAAGGGCTAGCGAGATACCATTTTGTTATATCATATCATGATTGTTTTGAAAAAGTGTTGTCATCCGAGATTTATTATTATTGCTCGCTAGTTGATTATGCCATTGATATGAGTAAATGTGAAACCTAAGTGTTATTGTGAATATGGTTAGTTCATAATCTTTGCTGAAAACCTGAATGCTGGCTTTACATATTTGCAACAACAAGATCAAACAGAGTTTGTAAAAGTTTTTCTTTATCACTTTAAGTTTGTCAACTGAATTGCTTGAGGACAAGTAATGGGTTAAGCTTGGGGGAGTTGATACGTCTCCATCGTATCTACTTTTCCAAACTCTTTTGCCCTTGTTTTGGACTCTAATTTTCATGATTTGAATGGAACTAACCCGGACTGACGCTGTTTTCAGCAGAATTGCCTTGGTGTTATTTTTGTGCAGAAATAAAAGTTCTCGGAATGACCTGAAACTTCACGGAGAATATTTTTGGAATAAATAAAAAATATTGGCAAAAGAATCAACCAGAGGGGACACATTGGCTGTCCACAAGGGTGGAGGGCGCCCCCCTAGGGCGCGCCCCCTGCCTTGTGGGTCCCCTGGACATCCACCGGCCTCAACTCCAACTCTATATATTCATTTTTGGGGAGAAAAAAAAATCAGAGAGAAGGATTCATCGCATTTTACGATACGAAGCCGCCGCCACCTCCTGTTCTTCATCGGGAGGGCAGATCTGGAGTCCGTTCGGGGCTCCGGAGAGGGGAAATCGTCGCCGTCATCATCATCAACCATCCTCCATCACCAATTTCATGATGCTCACCGCCGTGCGTGAGTAATTCCATCGTAGGCTTGCTGGACGGTGATGGGTTGGATGAGATTTATCATGTAATCGAGTTAATGTTGTTAGGGTTTGATCCCTAGTATCCACTATGTTCTAAGATTGATGTTGCTATGACTTTGCTATGCTTAATGCTTGTCACTAGGGCCCGAGTGTCATAATTTCAGATATGAACCTATTATGTTTTCATGAATATATATGTGTTCTTGATCCTATCTTGCAAGTTGTAGACACCTATTACGTGTTTTGATCTGCATACCCCAAGGTGACAATAATTGGGATTCTTTCCGGTGATTACCGTAGTTTGAGGAGTTCATGTATTCACTAAGTGCTAATGCTTTGGTCCGGTTCTCTATTAAAAGGAGGCCTTAATATCCCTTTGTTTCCATTAGGACCCCGCTACCACGGGAGGGTAGGACAAAAGATGTCATGCAAGTTCTTTTTCCATAAGCACGTATGACTATATTCGGAATACATGCCTACATTACATTGATGAATTGGAGCTAGTTCTGTGTCACCCTAGGTTATAACTGTTGCATGATGAATGCCATCCGACATAATTATCCATCATTCATCCATTCCCTACGATCTTTTCAGACATTGATCTTTGCTACGTTACTTTGCCGTTGCCACTGTTACAATTGCTACAAAACTGCTACGGTTACTTTTGCTACTGCTACTGTTACTTCCATACTACTTTGCTTCTAAATACTTTGCTGCAGATATTAAGTCTTTCAGGTGTGGTTGAATTGACAACTCAACTGCTAATACTTGAGAATATTCTTTGGCTCCCCTTGTGTCGAATTAATAAATTTGCGTTGAATACTGTACCCTCGAAAACTGTTGCGATCCCCTATACTTGTGGGTTATCAAGAGTGATGTGCCCACTCTTTTGGATTACAAAGACATCCATGATAAATTCACCCCATGCTTATGAACAAAATAAAGCTTTTACTAAACATATCGTTGATGCTATGATGAAAGCTTTGGAAGAAAAGTTGGAATTAGAGATTTCAATTCCTAGAAAATTACATGATTAATGGGAACCTACTATCAAAGTCAAGATTAAAAATTATGAGTGTTTTACTTTATGTGACTTGGGTGCTAGTGTCTCTACAATTCCGAAATCCTTATGTGATGTGCTTGGTCTTACCGATATTGAAGAATGTTCTTTAAATTTGCACTTGGCGGACTCTACTATTAAAAAGCCTGTGGGAAGAATTAATGATGTTCTTATCCTTGCAAATAGGAATAATGTGCCCATAGACTTTATTGTTCTTGATATTGATTACAATCCGTCTTGCCCAATTATTCTTGGTAGACCGTTTTTACGCACTATAGGTGCCGTGACTGATATGAAAGAAGGGAACATCAAATTCCAATTTCCTTAGAGAAAGGGTATGGAACACTTCCCTAGAACAAGAATTAAGCCACCATATGAATCAATTATGAGGGCATCTTACGGATCTAGAAATAAGGATGACAACACTTAGATCTTTGCGTTATGCCTAGCTAGGGGCATAAAACGATAGCGCTTGTTGGGAGGCAACCCAATGAATAAAATTTATTTTTTGTCTTTTTCTTTCTGTTCTTGAGTGTTTGCACAATTATTCTACTATTATGATTGTGTTTTTTATGTTTTAATTAGTGTTAGTGCCAAGCAAAGCCTTTGGGATCATGTTGGGTGATAGTTGATTTGATCTTGTTGGAAAACAGAAACTTTTTCGTCCAGTAAAATAATTTAAAAAATTTACAGGAGCGTAGAAAAATTCTTAATTTTTTACACAAGATTGATATACAAATTTCCTAATTTTTCAGAATTTTTGGAATTACATAAGTATGAGAACAATTCGAATCTTTGCAGACTGTTTTGTTTTTGACAGATTCTGTTTTCTTTGCATTGTGTGCTTATTTTGATGAATCTATGGTTTGTACTGGAGGTTATAAGCCAAGGTAAAGTTAGAATACAGTAGATATAATGCAATAACAAAATTTGAATCGGTTTTCTACAGTACTTAAAGTAAAGATTAGTTTTCTTATACTAACGGATCTCACGAAGGTTTTGTTGAGTTTTGTGTGATTGAAGTTTTCAAGTTTTGGGTGAGATCATGATGGATGAAGGAATAAGGAGTAAGAAGAGCCTAAGCTTGGGTATGCCCATGGCATCCCAAGCTATTATCTAAAAGAGAAGCAAGCAACTAAGCTTGGGGATGCCTGAGTGGCATCCCCTCTTTCTTCTAACGACCATCGGTATTTTACTTGGAGCTATATTCTTATTCGTCACATATCATGAGTTTTGCTTGGAGCGTCTTGTATGATTTGAGTCTTTGCTTGTTTTCCTTTTTAGTTTTAGTCAAGTATCCTTGCTGGACACACCTATTTGAGAAAGCCAAAATTATGCTATGATTTGTTAGAATTGCTCTCTATGCTTCACTTAAATCTTTATGAGCTATGGAAATTGCTCTAGTGCTTCACTTATATCTTTTTGAGCATGGTGTGCTTTAATATTTTTGAAGAAATGCTCTCATGCTTCACTTAGATTTATTTAAGAGTAGTAATTTTTTAAGAAATTCTCTCATGCTTCACTTATATTATTTTGGGAGAAGAAAATTTTTATGCTCATGTTCTTCACTTAGATTTGTTTTGAGCTATCAAAAGCAACACATTTAACTAGTCCCAAAGTGACAGATATTCAAGAGGGATATAATAAAAACTTTCATGAAGATCATTGGACAAAATAAACTTGATTCCTTGTAATAGTTTTGTGATATGATGATATAATATGTGAGTCATGTTGGTGAGTAATTATGGTTTAGTAAGAATATTGGTGTTAAGGTTTGTGATTCCCTATGCAAGCACGAAAGTCAATAGTTATGCAATGAAATTACATCCTACTTGTGGTGCATTATTCGGTGTTAGTTATGCTTAATGCTCGCTTATGAGATTTTTCGTTTCTTGGTTGGATGCTTCTCAATCTTTTGCTAGCGTTCATTTGCACTAAGTATGATCACTACTTGTGCATCCAAAATCCTTAAACCAGTTTTGCCATATGAGTCCACTATACCTACCTATATGCGGTATTTCCGTGCCGTTCTAAGCAAATTTGTATGTGCCATCTCTAATTTTCAAAATAAATTTCTCTTTTGTGTGCTCATACCGCTCATGAAACGGTAGGGGGTGGCTGATATTTTTCCATGCTAGATGTGTTATTCTCAAGATGAGTGTTTATTCACTTGTCATTGCACGAGAGTACCGCAAAGGTATTAGGGATGCCCAGTCCCGAAATGAAAAATGAATTTACTTTATGTTGTCAAATAATAAATTCCTTGGAAAGTGTTGGTATGGACGGCACCCGTGGATTCGGTTTGCCGTGGAATGTGAAAGTATGGTGGAAAAAGGAATAAACTTTATTTTTTGTTTGGGAACCGCCTATGATGTATCTAGCATGGAAAGTATTGGGAACTACTCGATCGTTTTCGTTGACAGGAAAAGCATGCCACCCAAAATGTTTTTATCTCTATCTTTTTCGCTTTGAGCTCTGGCACCTCTACAAATCCCTACTTCCCTCTGTGAAGGGCTTTTCTATTTACTTTATGCAATTTTTATTTTTGAGTCTCCATCTTCTCTTATAAAGCACCAACTAAGGGGCACTATGATCGTACTTGAGCATTGGGTGTAGCTAATATGCGAGTGTGTTTCATGAATGGATCAATGATTGAGCATAATGGGCTAGTGATAACTTGCTTTAGTGTTGACATTTTGAAAGACATGGTTGCTTGTTGATATGCTTGAGTATTGAAATCTTCATGTCAAACTAGACTATTGCTTCGAATCATATAAAAGTCCAAACGTCCATGCTACAAAGAAAAGATTATGTGATGAACATGTTAGGCAGCATTCCACATGAAAAATTCTGTTTTTATCATTTACCTACTCGAGGACGAGCAGGAATTAAGCTTGGGGATGCTGATACGCCTCCAACATATCTATAATTTTTTATTGTTCCATGCTGTTATATTATCAATCTTGGATGTTTTACAATCATTTTATAGCAACTTTATATCATTTTTTGGGACTAACCTATTGACATAGTGCCCAGTGCCAGTTGCTGTTTTTTGCTTGTCTTTTTTACTTCGCAGAAAATCAATAACAAACAGAGTCCAAACGCAGCGAAACTTTTTGGCGATTTTTTCTGGACCAGAAGACACAAGTTGGGCCAAGGAAGTACCAGAGGCGCCCTGGTGGGTTTTGCCCACCTCGGTGGCCTCCCGCACCGCCTCTTTGCTCTATAAATACCCCAATATTCCAGAAACCCTAGGGGAGTCAACGAAAAACAATTCCAGCCGCCGCAAGTTCCAGAAACCATAGATCCAATCTAGACACCATCACGGAGGGGTTCATCATCCTCATTGGTGCCTCTCCGATGATGCGTGAGTAGTTCATTGTAGACCTATGGGTCCGTAGTTAGTAGCTAGATGGCTTCCTCTCTCTCTTTTGATTCTCAATACAATGGTCTCTTGGAGATCTATTTGATGTAACTCTTTTTGCGGTGTGTTCGTTGGGATCCGATGAACTTTGAGTTTATGATCAGATCTATGTTTTTATCCATGA